>OX451737.1:0-686511 GCA_948472305.1 Vicia faba
ACTTCCATATTCGTCAGATTTTCTTCAGATTTTATTTGATTTTTTACAGATTTATGTTTACTTCAAAATTTATTAGTTCTTTTTTGTTTCATCAGATTTTCTTCAGATTTATATTCACTTTCATCAGATTTTCTTCAGATTTATATTCACTTTCATCAGATTTCTTCAGATTTATGTTCACTTCAAATTTCTTCAAATTTTTTCTGATTTATGTTCAATTCAATTTTCATCATATTTATGTACTTCAAACTTCCTAGGATTTTCTTCATATTTATGTTCACTTCAAAATTCATCAGATTTTAAGATTTCGTCAAATTTTCTTCAGATTTTTGTTTACATCAAATTTCATCATATTATCTTCAAGTTTCATCATATTTTCCTAAGATTTATGTTTACTTCAAATTTCATCACATTTTCTTAAGATATGGTCGGATTTTCTACAGACTTATGATTACTAAAGATTTCAACATATTTTCTTCAGATTTATGTTTAAGTCCAATTTTGTCTTATTTTTTAAAGATTTATATTCACCTCAAATTTCATTAGATTTTCTTCAGAATTCATCAGGGTTTCTTCAGATTTATGTTCACTTTATATTTCATCAGATTTTCTTCAAATTTCATCTGATTTTCTACAGATATATGTTTACTTCAAATTTCATCATTTTTTTATTTCATCAGATTTTCTTCAGACTTATGTTCACTTCAAATTTCATCATATTTTCTTCATATTTATGTTCACTTCAAATTTTGTCAGACTTTCTTTAGATTTCATAAGATTTGCTTCATATTTACGTTCACTTCAAATTTCATCAAATTTTTTCAAATTTATGTTCCTTTCAATTTTCATTAGATTTCATCAAATTTTCTTTAGATTTTCTTCATATTTATGTTCACTTCATAATTCATCATATTTCATCAGATTTTATTCAGATTTATGTGTTTACTTCAAACTTCATCAGATTTTCTTTATATTTATGTTTACTTCAAAATTCATCTTATTTTCTGTAGATTTAAGTCTATTCAAATTTCATCAGATTTTTGTTCACTTAAAATTTCATCATATTTCTTCAGATTTATATTCACCTAAAATTTCATCATATTTTCTTCAAATATCATTAAAGTTTCTTCAGATATATGTTCATTTCAGACTTTAGCATATTTTCTTCAGATTTAGGTTCACCGCCAATTTCCTCATATTTTCTTCAGATTTCATCTAATTTTCTACAGATTTATGTTTATTTCAAAATGTATTAGTTCTTTTTTGTTTCATCAGATTTTCTTCAGATTTATCTTCACTTCCATCGGATTTTCTTCATATTTATGTTCACTTCAAATTCATCAATTTTTCTTCATATTTCATTATATATTCTTCTGGTACATGTTCACTTGAAATTTCGTAAGATTGTTTTTTATTTCAATTTTTTTTCTATTGATTTATTTTCACTTCAATTTCATCAGATTTTCTTCAGATTTATGTTCACTTCAAATTTCCTCAGATGTTCTTTAGATTTATGTTCACTTTAAATTTCATGAGATATTCTTCAAATTTCATCAGATTTTCTTCATATTTAAGTTCACTTTAAATTTCATCAATTTTCCTGATTTATGTTCAATTCAACTTTCATCATATTTCATCAAATGTTCTTTAGTTTATTCTTCAGATTTATGTTCACTTTTTATTTAATCATATTTTCTTCAGATTTATGTGTTTACTTCAAATTTCATTATATTTTTCTAAGATTTATGTTCACTTCAAATTTCATCATATTTTCTTAAGATTTCATCAGATTTTCTACAGATTTATGATTACTTAAGATTTAAACATATTTTCTTCAAATTTATGTTTAACTCCAATTTTATCTTATTTTCTAAAGATATATATTCATCTTAAATTTCATTAGATTCTCTTCACAATTAATCAAAGTTCGCAATTAATCAAAATCATATTTTCAGAGTACATGTATTAACGAGGATGTCACAATTCTCTTTTAATAAAAAAAACAAGTTCCTGTCATGCATAACATAGAAGCAACTCATACATGTTTACACAGCGGAATATTATATTTAATAAAACCAAAGTTATAATATTTTCAATCATCAGGGATTAACACCTGGAATATATCAACATCATATTATAACTAAATACTAAGGAAATAAACGAGTCTGACTAAAGCAGCTCGACAAGCAAACGTTCCCGGAGTTACAACTATCAGAGCATGACCTGGACAATACTTAAACGGAAATAAACTAGAAACAACAAGCCTTCGCCAAGCACCTGAACGAAGCTCCTCAATCTGAAATATTCAACAGTAAGGGTGAGCATCTCAACTATACATTTGATTATACGTTCATAACAATCAATTCAGAAAAACCATAAGCATCACCCAAACAGTTAGCATGTTTCATAGTTTACGAAAACCTTTACAATTCATATATTCATAATATCTTACTTTTCATACTTATAATTAACATCAAACATCGTTAACAATTTAGCAACAATACATGCATACAATCAATTAAATACAACATTGGAAAATCATCCATTCATGTTATATTCAATGTAATGCAACACACCCATGCATGTGGTACCATTTTACCGCCCCATTAAATCTCGGGTCACGGATAACTCACCGTTCCATTATATCGCGGACACGGCTACCACCTCAACGTTCCATTAAATCGCGGACACGTATATTGGCCACCATGTTAATTCCACACAATGGGAATTAACAAATTCAACATGATATGTACAGTATGTAACACTGAGCATACTATTAACATCAAGAAAAACATATCATGCAACATCAACAATATCAATCATAACTGGATATGGATAGCATGTAATCACTCAGCACACTATTAAACATCAACCAATCATATCAAGTTATATCATAATTCATGCTTGATAACATCATCTAAAAGCATGACAATAACATCCACGTAGTGTTGGTATCATAACATACAAACATTATTCGATACAAGCATCAAACAACACTAGGGAATCAATAAGCAGCATATTCCAAACATATAAAACACTGCACATCAAAACAGAATCAATTCCGTACATAACAGCATGCATAGAAAACAGAATTCAGAAGCCAACACAGGGGCTCAACACGGGTGCCCGTGTTGTGCAACATGGCCCGTGTTGTAATGTGTCCAGAAAACACATTATTTTTACCAACACAGACGATCAACACGGGTTCCCGTGTTGTGTAACACGGCCCGTGTTGCCAATACAGAAGATCAACACGGGTGCCCGTGTTGTGCAACACGGCCCGTGTTGATGAGCGCGTACAGAATTTTCCTGTACCTGCAGCAGGCTCAAAACAGCAACCAAACACAAAAATACCAGCCAAAACGTGCATTGCGGTACATAACAACATCAATTTTGCATAACTCAAAGCAACACATCAATTGGAAACACAATTCCCTTCTAAGTTAGTAAATTTCCAATCTTAAGAACAGCATCAATTCACTTAAGGTCTCATTTTCCAAAATTAATCAAAACTCCGAATTTTCATTTTTAAAACATCATATTTTATCAACCATTCTTTCATCGACAACAAATTTTATAAAATTGACCTTAAGTTACATTTTACCCGTCCTTTAGGGAAATTCTAACAACATCAAGGTTATCCCTAGAATTACCTAAGGGAAACTCTCAGTCATACGAATATACTCCAAATCCACCATAGAAACCTAAAATCCCTAATTGATTCATAAAATTTGGGAACCTAAACCTTTTCTAACAAGGTTCAACCCTAAGGTTAGTGATCCCTAAGAACATCTAAAAATTGGGGTTTCTCCCTACGATTATCCAAAATCAATTGTACCTAAACCCATAAGCAAAAGTAAATCGAGTAGTAGCCCCCCTTACCTTATCAAATTGCAGCTTGAGTTCTTTGAGCGATGTTCTTCGTTCTTCGCACCTTCAGAGCTCAGCTTCCCAAATTTCCCAAATTCTGTGTTATCGTGAAAGGTGAGAAAATAACTTGAGTTCCAAAATATATCCTTATTTCTTTTGCACCCCCACTCTTTACTAACGACATCCAAGCCCAAAAGCTTAAAAACCCAATATTTTCTTATTTCTTTTATTTTCTTCAAATATTCCAAAATAAATAATTCTTTTTATTTTATTAATTCTAATAAAATAAATTCCCAATTAAATAAATCAAACAATTAAAACTGGGGTGTTACAATGTTCACTTCATAATTCATCAGATTTCGTCAGATTTTATTCAGAATTATATGTTTACTTCAAACTTCATCATATTTTCTTTTGATTTATGTTTACTTCAAATTTCATCTTATTTTCTATAGATTTAAGTTCATTCAAATTTCATCAGATTTTTGTTCACTTAAAATTTCATCATATTTTCTTCAGATTTATATTCTCTTAAAATTTCATCAGATTTTCTTCATATTTCATTAAAGTTTCTTCAGATATATGTTCATTTCAAATTTTAGCATATTTACTTCAGATTCACGTTCACTTCCATATTCGTCAGATTTTCTTCATATTTATTTGATTTTCTACAGATTTATGTTTACTTCAAAATTTATTAGTTCTTTTTTGTTTCATCAGATTTTCTTCAGATTTATATTCACTTTCATCAGATTTTCTTCAGATTTATATTCACTTTCATCAGATTTTCTTCAGATTTATGTTCACTTCAAATTTCATCAAATTTTTTCTGATTTATGTTCAATTCAATTTTCATCATATTTATGTACTTCAAACTTCTTAGGATTTTCTTCATATTTATGTTCACTTCAAAATTCATCAGATTTTAAGATTTCGTCAAATTTTCTTCAGATTTTTGTTTACATAAAATTTCATCATATTATCTTAAAGTTTCATCATATTTTCCTAAGATTTATGTTTACTTCAAATTTCATCATATCTTCTTAAGATATGGTCGGATTTTCTACAGACTTATGATTATTAAAGATTTCAACATATTTTCTTCAGATTTATGTTTAAGTCCAATTTTATCTTATTTTTTAAAGATTTATATTCACCTCAAATTTCATTAGATTTTCTTCAGAATTCATCAGGGTTTCTTCAGATTTATGTTCACTTTATATTTCATCAGATTTTCTTCAAATTTCATCTGATTTTCTACAGATATATGTTTACTTCAAATTTCATCATTTTTTTATTTCATCAGATTTTCTTCAGACTTATGTTCACTTCAAATTTCATCATATTTTCTTCATATTTATGTTCACTTCAAATTTTGTCAGACTTTCTTTAGATTTCATCAGATTTTCTTCATATTTACGTTCACTTCAAATTTCATCAAAAAAAAATTCAAATTTAAGTCTATTCAAATTTCATCAGATTTTTGTTCACTTAAAATTTCATCATATTTTCTTCAGATTTATATTCACTTAAAATTTCATCATATTATCTTTATATATCTTTAAAGTTTCTTCAGATATATGTTCATTTCAAACTTTAGCATATTTTCATCAGATTTAGGTTCACCACCAATTTCATCATATTTTCTTCAGATTTAACCTGATTTTCTACAGATTTATGTTTATTTGAAAATGTATTAGTTCTTTTTTGTTTCATCAGATTTTCTTCAGATTTATCTTCACTTTCATCGGATTTTCTTCATATTTATGTTCACTTCAAATTCATCAATTTTTCTTCATATTTCATTATATATTCTTCTGGTACATGTTCACTTAAAATTTCGTAAGATTGTTTTTTATTTCAATTTTTTTTCTATTGATTTATTTTCACTTCAAATTTCATCAGATTTTCTTCAGATTTATGTTCAGTTCAAATTTCCTCAGATGTTCTTTAGATTTATGTTCACTTTAAATTTCATCAGATATTCTTCAAATATCATCAGATTTTCTTCATATTAAGTTCACTTTAAATTTCATCAATTTTCCCGATTTATGTTCACTTCAACTTTCATCATATTTCATCAAATGTTCTTTAGTTTATTCTTCAGATTTATGTTCACTTTTTATTTAATCATATTTTCTTCAGATTTATGTGTTTACTTCAAATTTCATCATATTTTTCTAAGATTTATGTTCACTTCAAATTTCATCATATTTTCTTAAGATTTCATCAGATTTTCTACAGATTTATGATTACTTAAGATTTCAACATATTTTCTTCAAATTTATGTTTAACTCCAATTTTATCTTATTTTCTAAAGATATATATTCATCTTAAATTTCATTAGATTCTCTTCACAATTAATCAGAGTTTCTTTAGATTTATGTTCACTTTATATTTCATCATATTTTCTTCAAATTTCATCTGATTTTCTACAGATTTATGTTTACTTCAAATTTCATCATTTTTTTATTTCATCATATTTTCTTCTGATCACTTCAAATTTCATCATATTTTCTTCAGATTTATGGTCACTTCAAATTTTGTCAGACTTTCTTTAGATTTCATCAGATTTTCTTCATATTTACGTTCACTTCAAATTTCATCAAACTTTTTCAAATTTATGTTCCTTCAATTTTCATCAGATTTCATCAAATTTTCTTTAGATTTTCTTCAGATTTATGTTCACTTCATAATTCATCAGATTTCGTCAGATTTTATTCAGAATTATGTGTTTACTTCAAACTTCATCATATTTTCTTTAGATTTATGTTTACTTCAAATTTCATCTTATTTTCTATAGATTTAAGTTCATTCAAATTTCATCAGATTTTTGTTCACTTAAAATTTCATCATATTTTCTTCAGATTTATATTCTCTTAAAATTTCATCAGATTTTCTTCATATTTCATTAAAGTTTCTTCAGATATATGTTCATTTCAAATTTTAGCATATTTACCTCAGATTCACGTTCACTTCCATATTCGTCAGATTTTCTTCAGATTTTATTTGATTTTCTACAGATTTATGTTTACTTCAAAATTTATTAGTTCTTTTTTGTTTCATCAGATTTTCTTCAGATTTATATTCACTTTCATCAGATTTTCTTCAGATTTATATTCACTTTCATCATATTTTCTTCAGATTTATGTTCACTTCAAATTTCATCAAATTTTTCTGATTTATGTTCAATTAAATTTTCATCATATTTATGTACTTTAAACTTCCTAGGATTTCTTCATATTTATGTTCACTTCAAAATTCATCAGATTTTAAGATTTCGTCAAATTTTCTTCAGATTTTTGTTTACTTCAAATTTAATCATATTATCTTCAAGTTTCATCATATTTTCCTAAGATTTATGTTTACTTTAAATTTCATCATATTTTCTTAAGATATGGTCGGATTTTCTACAGACTTATGATTACTAAAGATTTCAACATATTTTCTTCAGATTTATGTTTAAGTCCAATTTTATCTTATATTTTAAAGATTTATATTCACCTCAAGTTTCATTAGATTTTCTTCACAATTCATCAGGGTTTCTTCAGATTTATGTTCACCATATATTTCATCAGATTTTCTTCAAATTTCATCTGATTTTCTACAGATATATGTTTACTTCAAATTTCATCATTTTTTTTATTTCATCAGATTTTCTTCAGACTTATGTTCACTTCAAATTTCATCATATTTTCTTCATATTTATGTTCACTTCAAATTTTGTCAGACTTTCTTTAGATTTCATCAGATTTTCTTCATATTTACGTTCTCTTAAAATTTCATCAAATTTTTTCAAATTTATGTTCCTTTCAATTTTCATTAGATTTCATCAAATTTTCTTTAGATTTTCTTCATATTTATGTTCACTTCATAATTCATCATATTTCATCAGATTTTATTCAGATTTGTGTGTTTACTTCAAACTTCATCAGATTTTCTTTATATTTATGTTTACCTTAAAATTCATCTTATTTTCTTTAGATTTAAGTCTATTCAAATTTCATCAGATTTTTGTTCACTTAAAATTTCATCATATTTTCTTCAGATTTATATTCACTTAAAATTTCATCATATTTTCTACATATATCATTAAAGTTTCTTCAGATATATGTTCATTTCAAACTTAGCATATTTTCTTCAGATTTCATCTGATTTTCTACAGATTTATGTTTATTTCAAAATGTATTAGTTCTTTTTTGTTTCATCAGATTATCTTCAGATTTATCTTCACTTTCATCGGATTTTCTTCATATTTATGTTCACTTCAAATTCATCAATTTTTCTTCATATTTCATTATATATTCTTCTGGTACATGTTCACTTAAAATTCGTAAGATTGTTTTTTATTTCAATTTTTTTTCTATTGATTTATTTTCACTTCGAATTTCATCATATTTTCTTCAGATTTATGTTCAGTTCAAATTTCCTCAGATGTTCTTTAGATTTATGTTCACTTTAAATTTCATCAGATATTCTTCAAATATCATCAGATTTTCTTCATATTTAAGTTCACTTTAAATTTCATCAATTTTCCTGATTTATGTTCACTTTAACTTTCATCATATTTCATCAAATGTTCTTTAGTTTATTCTTCAGATTTATGTTCACTTTTTATTTAATCATATTTTCTTCAGATTTATGTGTTTACTTCAAATTTCATCATATTTTTCTAAGATTTATGTTCACTTCAAATTTCATCAGATTTTCTTAAGATTTCATCACATTTTCTACAGATTTATGATTACTTAAGATTTCAACATATTTTCTTCAAATTTATGTTTAACTCCAATTTTATCTTATTTTCTAAAGATATATATTCATCTTAAATTTCATTAGATTCTCTTCACAATTAATCAGAGTTTCTTTAGATTTATGTTCACTTTATATTTCATCATATTTTCTTCAAATTTCATCTGATTTTCTACAGATTTATGTTTACTTCAAATTTCATCATTTTTTTATTTCATCATATTTTCTTCTGATCACTTCAAATTTCATCATATTTTCTTCAGATTTATGGTCACTTCAAATTTTGTCAGACTTTCTTTAGATTTCATCAGATTTTCTTCATATTTACGTTCACTTCAAATTTCATCAAACTTTTTCAAATTTATGTTCCTTCAATTTTCATCAGATTTCATCAAATTTTCTTTAGATTTTCTTCAGATTTATGTTCACTTCATAATTCATCAGATTTCGTCAGATTTTATTCAGAATTATGTGTTTACTTCAAACTTCATCATATTTTCTTTAGATTTATGTTTACTTCAAATTTCATCTTATTTTCTATAGATTTAAGTTCATTCAAATTTCATCAGATTTTTGTTCACTTAAAATTTCATCATATTTTCTTCAGATTTATATTCTCTTAAAATTTCATCAGATTTTCTTCATATTTCATTAAAGTTTCTTCAGATATATGTTCATTTCAAATTTTAGCATATTTACCTCAGATTCACGTTCACTTCCATATTCGTCAGATTTTCTTCAGATTTATTTGATTTTCTACAGATTTATGTTTACTTCAATATTTATTAGTTCTTTTTTGTTTCATCAGATTTTCTTCAGATTTATATTCACTTTCATCAGATTTTCTTCAGATTTATTTTCACTTTCATCATATTTTCTTCAGATTTATGTTCACTTCAAATTTCATCAAATTTTTCTGATTTATGTTCAATTCAATTTTCATCATATTTATGTACTTTAAACTTCCTAGGATTTTCTTCATATTTATGTTCACTTCAAAATTCATCAGATTTTAAGATTTCGTCAAATTTTCTTCAGATTTTTGTTTACTTCAAATTTCATCATATTATCTTCAAGTTTCATCATATTTTCCTAAGATTTATGTTTACTTTAAATTTCATCATATTTTCTTAAGATATGGTCGGATTTTCTACAGACTTATGATTACTAAAGATTTCAACATATTTTCTTCAGATTTATGTTTAAGTCCAATTTTATCTTATTTTTTAGAGATTTATATTCACCTCAAATTTCATTAGATTTTCTTCACAATTCATCAGGGTTTCTTCAGATTTATGTTCACCTTATATTTCATCAGATTTTCTTCAAATTTCATCTGATTTTCTACAGATATATGTTTACTTCAAATTTCATCATTTTTTTTTATTTCATCGGATTTTCTTCAGACTTATGTTCACTTCAAATTTCATCATATTTTCTTCATATTTATGTTCACTTCAAATTTTGTCAGACTTTCTTTAGATTTCATCAGATTTTCTACATATTTACGTTCTCTTAAAATTTCATCAAATTTTTTCAAATTTATGTTCCTTTCAATTTTCATTAGATTTCATCAAATTTTCTTTAGATTTTCTTCATATTTATGTTCACTTCATAATTCATCATATTCATCAGATTTTATTCAGATTTATGTGTTTACTTCAAACTTCATCAGATTTTCTTTATATTTATGTTTACCTTAAAATTCATCTTATTTTCTTTAGATTAAAGTCTATTCAAATTTCATCAGATTTTTGTTCACTTAAAATTTCATCATATTTTCTTCAAATTTATATTCACTTAAAATTTCATCATATTTTTTTCATATATCATTAAAGTTTCTTCAGATATATGTTCATTTCAAACTTTAGCATATTTTCTTCAGATTTCATATGATTTTCTACAGATTTATGTTTATTTCAAAATGTATTAGTTCTTTTTTGTTTCATCAGATTTTCTTCAGATTTATCTTCACTTTCATCGGATTTTCTTCATATTTATGTTCACTTCAAATTCATCAATTTTTCTTCATATTTCATTATATATTCTTCTGGTACATGTTCACTTAAAATTTCGTAAGATTGTTTTTTATTTCAATTTTTTTCTATTGATTTATTTTCACTTCAAATTTCATCAGATTTTCTTCAGATTTATGTTCAGTTCAAATTTTCTCAGATGTTCTTTAGATTTATGTTCACTTTAAATTTCATCGGATATTCTTCAAATTTCATGAGATTTTCTTCATATTTAAGTTCACTTTAAATTTCATCAATTTTCCTGATTTATGTTCACTTTAACTTTCATCATATTTCATCAAATGTTCTTTAGCTTTTTCTTCAGATTTATGTTCACTTTTTATTTAATCATATTATCTTCAGATTTATGTGTTTACTTCAAATTTCATCATATTTTTCTAAGATTTATGTTCATTTCAAATTTCATCATATTTTCTTAAGATTTCATCAGATTTTCTATAGATTTATGATTACTTAAGATTTCAACATATTTTCTTCAAATTTATGTTTAACTCCAATTTTATCTTATTTTCTAAAGATATATATTCATCTTAAATTCCGTTAGATTCTCTTCACAATTAATCAGTGTTTCTTTAGATTTATGTTCACTTTATATTTCATCATATTTTCTTCAAATTTCATCTGATTTTCTACAGATTTAAGTTTACTTCAAATTTCATCATTTTTTTATTTCATCATATTTTCTTCTGATCACTTCAAATTTCATCATATTTTCTTCAGATTTATGTTCACTTCAAATTTTGTCAGACTTTCTTTAGATTTCATCAAATTTTCTTCATATTTACGTTCACTTCAAATTTCATCAAATTTTTTCGAATTTATGTTCCTTCAATTTTCATCAGATTTCATCAAATTTTCTTTAGATTTTCTTCAGATTTATGTTCACTTCATAATTCATCAGATTTCGTCAGATTTTATTCAGAATTATGTGTTTACTTCAAACTTCATCATATTTTCTTTAGATTTATGTTTACTTCAAATTTCATCTTATTTTCTATAGATTTAAGTTCATTCAAATTTCATCAGATTTTTGTTCACTTAAAATTTCATCATATTTTCTTCAGATTTATATTCACTTAAAATTTCATCAGATTTTCTTCATATTTCATTAAAGTTTCTTCAGATATATGTTCATTTCAAATTTTAGCATATTTACTTCAGATTCACGTTCACTTCCATATTCGTCAGATTTTCTTCAGATTTTATTTGATTTTCTACATATTTATGTTTACTTCAAAATTTATTAGTTCTTTTTTGTTTCATCAGAATTTCTTCAGATTTATATTCACTTTCATCAGATTTTCTTCAGATTTATATTCACTTTCATCAGATTTTCTTCAGATTTATGTTCACTTCAAATTTCATCAAATTTTTTCTGATTTATGTTCAATTCAATTTTCATCATATTTATGTACTTCAAACTTCCTAGGATTTTCTTCATATTTATGTTCACTTCAAAATTCATCAGATTTAAAGATTTCGTCAAAATTTCTTCAGATTTTTGTTTACATCAAATTTCATCATATTATCTTCAAGTTTCATCATATTTTCCTAAGATTTGTGTTTACTTTAAATTTCATCATATTTTCTTAAGATATGGTCGGATTTTCTACAGACTTATGATTACTAAAGATTTCAACATATTTTCTTCAGATTTATGTTTTAGTCCAATTTTATCTTATTTTTTAAAGATTTATATTCACCTCAATTTTCATTAGATTTTCTTCACAATTCATCAGGGTTTCTTCAGATTTATGTTCACTTTATATTTCATCAGATTTTTTTCAAATTTCATCTGATTTTCTACAGATATATGTTTACTTCAAATTTCATCATTTTTTTTATTTCATCAGATTTTCTTCAGACTTATGTTCACTTCAAATTTCATCATATTTTCTTCATATTTATGTTCACTTCAAATTTTGTCAGACTTTTTTTAGATTTCATCAGATTTTCTTCATATTTACGTTCACTTCAAATATCATCAAAAAAAATTTCAAATTTATGTTCCTTTCAGTTTTCATTAGATTTCATCAAATTTTCTTTAGATTTTCTTCATATTTATGTTCACTTCATAATTCATCATATTTCATCAGATTTTTTTCAGATTTATGTGTTTACTTCAAACTTCATCAGATTTTCTTTATATTTATGTTTACTTCAAAATTCATCTTATTTACTTTAGATTTAAGTCTATTCAAATTTCATCAGATTTTTGTTCACTTCAAATTTCATCATATTTTCTTCAGATTTATATTCACTTAAAATTTCATCATATTTTCTTTATATATCATTAAAGTTTCTTCAGATATATGTTCATTTCAAACTTTAGCATATTTTCTTCAGATTTAGGTTCACCACCAATTTCATCATATTTTCTTCAGATTTCATCTGATTTTCTACAGATTTATGTTTACTTGAAAATGTATTAGTTCTTTTTTGTTTCATCAGATTTTCTTCAGATTTATCTTCACTTTCATCGGATTTTCTTCATATTTATGTTCACTTCAAATTCATCAATTTTTCTTCATATTTCATTATATATTCTTCTGGTACATGTTCACTTAAAATTTCGTAAGATTGTTTTTTATTTCAATTTTTTTTCTATTGATTTATTTTCACTTCAAATTTCATCAGATTTTCTTCAGATTTATGTTCAGTTCAAATTTCCTCAGATGTTCTTTAGATTTATGTTCACTTTAAATTTCATCGGATATTCTTCAAATATCATCAGATTTTCTTCATATTTAAGTTCACTTTAAATTTCATCAATTTTCCTGATTTATGTTCACTTCAACTTTCATCATATTTCATCAAATGTTCTTTAGTTTATTCTTCAGATTTATGTTCACTTTTTATTTAATCATATTTTCTTCAGATTTATGTGTTTACTTAAAATTTCATCATATTTTTCTAAGATTTATGTTCACTTCAAATTTCATCATATTTTCTTAAGATTTCATCAGATTTTCTACAGATTTATGATTTACTTAAGATTTCAACATATTTTCTTCAAATTTATGTTTAACTCCAATTTTATCTTATTTTCTAAAGATATATATTCATCTTAAATTTCATTAGATTCTCTTCACAATTAATCAGAGTTTCTTTAGATTTATGTTCACTTTATATTTCATCATATTTTCTTCAAATTTCATCTGATTTTCAACAGATTTATGTTTACTTCAAATTTCATCATTTTTTTATTTCATCATATTTTCTTCTGATCACTTCAAATTTCATCATATTTCCTTCAGATTTATGTTCACTTCAAATTTTGTCAGACTTTCTTTAGATTTCATCAGATTTTCTTCATATTTACGTTCACTTCAAATTTCGTCAAATTTTTTCAAATTTATGTTCCTTCCATTTTCATCAGATTTCATCAAATTTTCTTTAGATTTTCTTCAGATTTATGTTCACTTCATAATTCATCAGATTTCGTCAGATTTTATTCAGAATTATTTGTTTATTTCAAACTTCATCATATTTTCTTTAGATTTATGTTTACTTCAAATTTCATCTTATTTTCTATAGATTTAAGTTCATTCAAATTTCATCAGATTTTTGTTCACTTAAAATTTCATCATATTTTCTTCAGATTTATATTCTCTTAAAATTTCATCAGATTTTCTTCATATTTCATTAAAGTTTCTTCAGATATATGTTCATTTCAAATTTTAGCATATTTACCTCAGATTCACGTTCACTTCCATATTCGTCAGATTTTCTTCAGATTTTATTTGATTTTCTACAGATTTATGTTTACTTCAAAATTTATTAGTCCTTTTTTGTTTCATCAGATTTTCTTCAGATTTATATTCACTTTCATCAGATTTTCTTCAGATTTATATTCACTTTCATCATATTTTCTTCAGATTTATGTTCACTTAAAATTTCATCAAATTTTTTCTGATTTATGTTCAATTCAATTTTCATCATATTTATGTACTTCAAACTTCCTAGGATTTTCTTCATATTTATGTTCACTTCAAAATTCATCAGATTTTAAGATTTCGTCAAATTTTCTTCAGATTTTTGTTTACTTCAAATGTCATCATATTATCTTCAAGTTTCATCATATTTTCCTAAGATTTATGTTTACTTGAAATTTCATCATATTTTCTTAAGATATGGTCGGATTTTCTACAGACTTATGATTACTAAAGATTTCAACATATTTTCTTCAGATTTATGTTTAAGTCCAATTTTATCTTATTTTTTAAAGATTTATATTCACCTCAAATTTCATTAGATTTTCTTCATAATTCATCAGGGTTTCTTCAGATTTATGTTCACCTTATATTTCATCAATTTTCTTCAAATTTCATCTGATTTTCTACAGATATATGTTTACTTCAAATTTCATCATTTTTTTATATCATCAAATTTTCTTCAGACTTATGTTCACTTCAAATTTCATCATATTTTCTTCATATTTATGTTCACTTCAAATTTTGTCAGACTTTCTTTAGATTTCATCAGATTTTCTTCATATTTACGTTCACTTCAAATTTCATCAAATTTTTTCAAATTTATGTTCCTTTCAATTTTCATTAGATTTCATCAAATTTTCTTTAGATTTTCTTCATATTTATGTTCACTTCATAATTCATCATATTTCATCAGATTTTATTCAGATTTATGTGTTTACTTCAAACTTCATCAGATTTTCTTTATATTTATGTTTACCTTAAAATTCATCTTATTTTCTTTAGATTTAAGTCTATTCAAATTTCATCAGATTTTTGTTCACTTAAAATTTCATCATATTTTCTTCAGATTTATATTCACTTAAAATTTCATCATATTTTCTTCATATATCATTAAAGTTTCATCAGATATATGTTCATTTCAAACTTTAGCATATTTTCTTCAAATTTCAACTGATTTTCTTCAGATTTATGTTTATTTCAAAATGTATTAGTTCTTTTTTGTTTCATCAGATTTTCTTCAGATTTATCTTCACTTTCATCGGATTTTCTTCATATTGATGTTCACTTCAAATTCATCAATTTTTCTTCATATTTCATTATATATTCTTCTGGTACATGTTCACTTAAAATTTCGTAAGATTGTTTTTTATTTCAATTTTTTTTCTTTTGATTTATTTTCACTTCAAATTTGATCAGATTTTCTTCAGATTTATGTTCAGTTCAAATTTCCTCAGATGTTCTTTAGATATATGTTCACTTTAAATTTCATCGGATATTCTTCAAATTTCATCAGATTTTCTTCATATTTAAGTTCACTTTAAATTTCATCAATTTTCCTGATTTATGTTCACTTCAACTTTCATCATATTTCATCAAATGTTCTTTAGTTTATTCTTCAGATTTATGTTCACTTTTTATTTAATCATATTTTCTTCAGATTTATGTGTTTACTTCAAATTTCATCATATTTTTCTAAGATTTATGTTCACTTCAAATTTCATCATATTTTCTTAAGATTTCATCAGATTTTCTACAGATTTATGATTTACTTAAGATTTCAACATATTTTCTTCAAATTTATGTTTAACTCCAATTTTATCTTATTTTCTAAAGATATATATTCATCTTAAATTTCATTAGATTCTCTTCACAATTAATCAGAGTTTCTTCAGATTTATGTTCACTATATATTTCATCATATTTTCTTCAAATTTCATCTGATTTTCTACAGATTTATGTTTACTTCAAATTTCATCATTTTTTTATTTCATCATATTTTCTTCTGATCACTTCAAATTTCATCATATTTTCTTCAGATTTATGTTCACTTCAAATTTTGTCAGACTTTCTTTAGATTTCATCAGATTTTCTTCATATTTACGTTCACTTCAAATTTCGTCAAATTTTTTCAAATTTATGTTCCTTCAATTTTCATCAGATTTCATCAAATTTTCTTTAGATTTTCTTCAGATTTATGTTCACTTCATAATTCATCACATTTCGTCAGATTTTATTCAGAATTATTTGTTTACTTCAAACTTCATCATATTTTCTTTAGATTTATGTTTACTTCAAATTTCATCTTATTTTCTATAGATTTAAGTTCATTCAAATTTCATCAGATTTTTGTTCACTTAAAATTTCATCATATTTTCTTCAGATTTATATTCTCTTAAAATTTCATCAGATTTTCTTCATATTTCATTAAAGTTTCTTCAGATATATGTTCATTTCAAATTTTAGCATATTTACCTCAGATTCACGTTCACTTCCATATTCGTCAGATTTTCTTCAGATTTTATTTGATTTTCTACAGATTTATGTTTACTTCAAAATTTATTAGTTCTTTTTTGTTTCATCGGATTTTCTTCAGATTTATATTCTCTTTCATCAGATTTTCTTCAGATTTATATTCACTTTCATCATATTTTCTTCAGATTTATGTTCACTTCAAATTTCATCAAATTTTTTCTGATTTATGTTCAATTCAATTTTCATCATATTTATGTACTTCAAACTTCCTAGGATTTTCTTCATATTTATGTTCACTTCAAAATTCATCAGATTTTAAGATTTCGTCAAATTTTCTTCAGATTTTTGTTTACTTCAAATGTCATCATATTATCTTCAAGTTTCATCATATTTTCCTAAGATTTATGTTTACTTTAAATTTCATCATATTTTCTTAAGATATGTTCGGATTTTCTACAGACTTATGATTACTAAAGATTTCAACATATTTTCTTCAGATTTATGTTTAAGTCCAATTTTATCTTATTTTTTAAAGATTTATATTCACCTCAAATTTCATTAGATTTTCTTCACAATTCATCAGGGTTTCTTCAGATTTATGTTCACCTTATATTTCATCAGATTTTCTTCAAATTTCATCTGATTTTCTACAGATGTTTACTTCAAATTTCATCATTTTTTTTTATTTCATCAGATTTTCTTCATACTTATGTTCACTTCAAATTTCATCATATTTTCTTCATATTTATGTTCACTTCAAATTTTGTCAGACTTTCTTTAGATTTCATCAGATTTTCTTCATATTTACGTTCACTTCAAATTTCATCAAATTTTTTCAAATTTATGTTCCTTTCAATTTTCATTAGATTTCATCAAATTTTCTTTAGATTTTCTTCATATTTATGTTCACTTCATAATTCATCATATTTCATCAGATTTTATTCAGATTTATGTGTTTACTTCAAACTTCATCAGATTTTCTTTATATTTATGTTTACCTTAAAATTCATCTTATTTTCTTTAGATTTAAGTCTATTCAAATTTCATCAGATTTTTGTTCACTTAAAATTTCATTATATTTTCTTCAGATTTATATTCACTTAAAATTTCATCATATTTTCTTCATATATCATTAAAGTTTCTTCAGATATATGTTCATTTCAAACTTTAGCATATTTTCTTCAGATTTCATCTGATTTTCTACAGATTTATGTTTATTTCAAAATGTATTAGTTCTTTTTTGTTTCATCAGATTTTCTTCAAATTTATCTTCACTTTCATCGGATTTTCTTCATATTTATGTTCACTTTAAATTCATCAATTTTTCTTCATATTTCATTATATATTCTTCTGGTACATGTTCACTTAAAATTTCGTAAGATTGTTTTTTATTTCAATTTTTTTTCTATTGATTTATTTTCACTTCAAATTTGATCAGATTTTCTTCAGATTTATGTTCAGTTCAAATTTCCTCAGATGTTCTTTAGATTTATGTTCACTTTAAATTTCATCGGATATTCTTCAAATATCATCAGATTTTCTTCATATTTAAGTTCACTTTAAATTTCATCAATTTTCCTGATTTATGTTCACTTCAACTTTCATCATATTTCATCAAATGTTCTTTAGTTTATTCTTCAGATTTATGTTCACTTTTTATTTAATCATATTTTCTTCAGATTTATGTGTTTACTTCAAATTTCATCATATTTTTCTAAGATTTATGTTCACTTCAAATTTCATCATATTTTCTTAAGATTTCATCTGATTTTCTACAGATTTATGATTACTTAAGATTTCAACATATTTTCTTCAAATTTATGTTTAACTCCAATTTTATCTTATTTTCTAAAGATATATATTCATCTTAAATTTCATTAGATTCTCTTCACAATTAATCAGAGTTTCTTTAGATTTATGTTCACTTTATATTTCATCATATTTTCTTCAAATTTCATCTGATTTTCTACAGATTTATGTTTACTTCAAATTTCATCATTTTTTTATTTCATCATATTTTCTTCTGATCACTTCAAATTTCATCATATTTTCTTCAGATTTATGTTCACTTCAAATTTTGTCAGACTTTCTTTAGATTTCATCAGATTTTCTTCATATTTACGTTCACTTCAAATTTCATCAAATTTTTTCAAATTTATGTTCCTTCAATTTTCATCAGATTTCATCAAATTTTCTTTAGATTTTCTTCAGATTTATGTTCACTTCATAATTCATCAGATTTCGTCAGATTTTATTCAGAATTATGTGTTTACTTCAAACTTCATCATATTTTCTTTAGATTTATGTTTACTTCAAATTTCATCTTATTTTCTATAGATTTAAGTTCATTCAAATTTCATCAGATTTTTGTTCACTTAAAATTTCATCATATTTTCTTCAGATTTATATTCTCTTAAAATTTCATCAGATTTTCGTCATATTTCATTAAAGTTTCTTCAGATATATGTTCATTTCAAATTTTAGCATATTTACCTCAGATTCACGTTCACTTCCATATTCGTCAGATTTTCTTCAGATTTTATTTGATTTTCTACAGATTTATGTTTACTTCAAAATTTATTAGTCCTTTTTTGTTTCATCAGATTTTCTTCAGATTTATATTCACTTTCATCAGATTTTCTTCAGATTTTTATTCACTTTCATCATATTTTCTTCAGATTTATGTTCACTTAAAATTTCATCAAATTTTTTCTGATTTATGTTCAATTCAATTTTCATCATATTTATGTACTTCGAACTTCCTAGGATTTTCTTCATATTTATTATGTTCACTTCAAAATTCATCAGATTTTAAGATTTCGTCAAATTTTCTTCAGATTTTTGTTTACTTCAAATGTCATCATATTATCTTCAAGTTTCATCATATTTTCCTAAGATTTATGTTTACTTTAAATTTCATCATATTTTCTTAAGATATGGTCGGATTTTCTACAGACTTATGATTACTAAAGATTTCAACATATTTTCTTCAGATTTATGTTTAAGTCCAATTTTATCTTATTTTTTAAAGATTTATATTCACCTCAAATTTCATTAGATTTTCTTCACAATTCATCAGGGTTTCTTTAGATTTATGTTCACCTTATATTTCATCAGATTTTCTTCAAATTTCATCTGATTTTCTACAGATATATGTTTACTTCAAATTTCATCATTTTTTTTTATATCATCAAATTTTCTTCAGACTTATGTTCACTTCAAATTTCATCATATTTTCTTCATATTTATGTTCACTTCAAATTTTGTCAGACTTTCTTTAGATTTCATCAGATTTTCTTCATATTTACGTTCACTTCAAATTTCATCAAATTTTTTCAAATTTATGTTCCTTTCAATTTTCATTAGATTTCATCAAATTTTCTTTAGATTTTCTTCATATTTATGTTCACTTCATAATTCATCATATTTCATCAGATTTTATTCATATTTATGTGTTTACTTCAAACTTCATCAGATATATTTATGTTTACCTTAAAATTCATCTTATTTTCTTTAGATTTAAGTCTATTCAAATTTCATCAGATTTTTGTTCACTTAAAATTTCATCATATTTTCTTCAGATTTATATTCACTTAAAATTTCATCATATTTTCTTCATATATCATTAAAGTTTCTTCAGATATATGTTCATTTCAAACTTTAGCATATTTTCTTCAGATTTCATCTGATTTTCTACAGATTTATGTTTATTTCAAAATGTATTAGTTCTTTTTTGTTTCATCAGATTTTCTTCAGATTTATCTTCACTTTCATCGGATTTTCTTCATATTTATGTTCACTTCAAATTCATCAATTTTTCTTCATATTTCATTATATATTCTTCTGGTACATGTTCACTTAAAATTTCGTAAGATTGTTTTTTATTTCAATTTTTTTTCTATTGATTTATTCTCACTTCAAATTTGATTAGATTTTCTTCAGATTTATGTTCAGTTCAAATTTCCTCAGATGTTCTTTAGATATATGTTCACTTTAAATTTCATCGGATATTCTTCAAATTTCATCAGATTTTCTTCATATTTAAGTTCACTTTAAATTTCATCAATTTTCCTGATTTATGTTCACTTCAACTTTCATCATATTTCATCAAATGTTCTTTAGTTTATTCTACAGATTTATGTTCACTTTTTATTTAATCATATTTTCTTCAGATTTATGTGTTTACTTCAAATTTAATCATATTTTTCTAAGATTTATGTTCACTTCAAATTTCATCATATTTTCTTAAGATTTCATCTGATTTTCTACAGATTTATGATTACTTAAGATTTCAACATATTTTCTTCAAATTTATGTTTAACTCCAATTTTATCTTATTTTCTAAAGATATATATTCATCTTAAATTTCATTAGATTCTCTTCACAATTAATCAGAGTTTCTTTAGATTTATGTTCACTTTATATTTCATCATATTTTCTTCAAATTTCATCTGATTTTCTACAGATTTATGTTTACTTCAAATTTCATCATTTTTTTATTTCATCATATTTTCTTCTGATCACTTCAAATTTCATCATATTTTCTTCAGATTTATGTTCACTTTAAATTTTGTCAGACTTTCTTTAGATTTCATCAGATTTTCTTCATATTTACGTTCACTTCAAATTTCATCAATTTTTTTCAAATTTATGTTCCTTCAATTTTCATCAGATTTCATCAAATTTTCTTTAGATTTTCTTCAGATTTATGTTCACTTCATAATTCATCAGATTTCGTCAGATTTTATTCAGAATTATGTGTTTACTTCAAACTTCATCATATTTTCTTTAGATTTATGTTTACTTAAAATTTCATCATATTTTCTATAGATTTATATTCTCTTAAAATTTCATCAGATTTTCTTCATATTTCATTAAAGTTTCTTCAGATATATGTTCATTTTAAATTTTAGCATATTTACCTCAGATTCACGTTCACTTCCATATTCGTCAGATTTTCTTCAGATTTTATTTGATTTTCTACAGATTTATGTTTACTTCAAAATTTAATAGTTCTTTTTTGTTTCATCAGATTTTCTTCAGATTTATATTCACTTTCATCAGATTTTCTTCATATTTATATTCACTTTCATCATATTTTCTTCAGATTTATGTTCAATTCAAATTTCATCAAATTTTTTCTGATTTATGTTCAATTCAATTTTCATCATATTTATGTACTTCAAACTTCCTAGGATTTTCTTCATATTTATGTTCACTTCAAAATTCATCAGATTTTAAGATTTCGTCAAATTTTCTTCAGATTTTTGTTTACTTCAAATGTCATCATATTATCTTCAAGTTTCATCATATTTTCCTAAGATTTATGTTTACTTTAAATTTCATCATATTTTCTTAAGATATGGTCGGATTTTCTACAGACTTATGATTACTAAAGATTTCAACATATTTTCTTCAGATTTATGTTTAAGTCCAATTTTATCTTATTTTTTAAAGATTTATATTCACCTCAAATTTCATTAGATTTTCTTCACAATTCATCAGGGTTTCTTCAGATTTATGTTCACCTTATATTTCATCAGATTTTCTTCAAATTTCATCTGATTTTCTACAGATATATGTTTACTTCAAATTTCATCATTTTTTTTTATTTCATCAGATTTTCTTCAGACTTATGTTCACTTCAAATTTCATCATATTTTCTTCATATTTATGTTCACTTCAAATTTTGTCAGACTTTCTTTAGATTTCATCAGATTTTCTTCATATTTACGTTCACTTCAAATTTCATCAAATTTTTTCAAATTTATGTTCCTTTCAATTTTCATTAGATTTCATCAAATTTTCTTTAGATTTTCTTCATATTTATGTTCACTTCATAATTCATCATATTTCATCAGATTTTATTCAGATTTATGTGTTTACTTCAAACTTCATCAGATTTTCTTTATATTTATGTTTACCTTAAAATTCATCTTATTTTCTTTAGATTTAAGTCTATTCAAATTTCATCAGATTTTTGTTCACTTAAAATTTCATCATATTTTCTTCAGATTTATATTCACTTAAAATTTCATCATATTTTCTTCATATATCATTAAAGTTTCTTCAGATATATGTTCATTTCAAACTTTAGCATATTTTCTTCAGATTTCATCTGATTTTCTACAGATTTATGTTTATTTCAAAATGTATTAGTTCTTTTTTGTTTCATCAGATTTTCTTCAGATTTATCTTCACTTTCATCGGATTTTCTTCATATTTATGTTCACTTCAAATTCATCAATTTTTCTTCATATTTCATTATATATTCTTCTGGTACATGTTCACTTAAAATTTCGTAAGATTGTTTTTTATTTCAATTTTTTTTCTATTGATTTATTTTCACTTCAAATTTGATCAGATTTTCTTCAGATTTATGTTCAGTTCAAATTTCCTCAGATGTTCTTTAGATTTATGTTCACTTTAAATTTCATCGGATATTCTTCAAATTTCATCAGATTTTCTTCATATTTAAGTTCAATTTAAATTTCATCAATTTTCCTGATTTATGTTCACTTCAACTTTCATCATATTTCATCAAATGTTCTTTAGTTTATTCTTCAGATTTATGTTCACTTTTTATTTAATCATATTTTCTTCAGATTTATGTGTTTACTTCAAATTTCATCATATTTTTCTAAGATTTATGTTCACTTCAAATTTCATCATATTTTCTTAAGATTTCATCAGATTTTCTACAGATTTATGATTTACTTAAGATTTCAACATATTTTCTTCAAATTTATGTTTAACTCCAATTTTATCTTATTTTCTAAAGATATATATTCATCTTAAATTTCATTAGATTCTCTTCACAGTTAATCAGAGTTTCTTTAGATTTATGTTCACTTTATATTTCATCATATTTTCTTCAAATTTCATCTGATTTTCTACAGATTTATGTTTACTTCAAATTTCATCATTTTTTTATTTCATCATATTTTCTTCTGATCACTTCAAATTTCATCATATTTTCTTCAGATTTATGTTCACTTCAAATTTTGTCAGACTTTCTTTAGATTTCATCAGATTTTCTTCATATTTACGTTCACTTCAAATTTCGTCAAATTTTTTCAAATTTATGTTCCTTCAATTTTCATCAGATTTCATCAAATTTTCTTTAGATTTTCTTCATATTTAGTTCACTTCATAATTCATCAGATTTCGTCAGATTTTATTCAGAGTTATTTGTTTACTTCAAACTTCATCATATTTTCTTTAGATTTATGTTTACTTCAAATTTCATCTTATTTTCTATAGATTTAAGTTCATTCAAATTTCATCAGATTTTTGTTCACTTAAAATTTCATCATATTTTCTTCAGATTTATATTCTCTTAAAATTTCATCAGATTTTCTTCATATTTCATTAAAGTTTCTTCAGATATATGTTCATTTTAAATTTTAGCATATTTACCTCAGATTCACGTTCACTTCCATATTCGTCAGATTTTCTTCAGATTTTATTTGATTTTCTACAGATTTATGTTTACTTCAAAATTTATTAGTTCTTTTTTGTTTCATCAGATTTTCTTCAGATTTATATTCACTTTCATCAGATTTTCTTCATATTTATATTCACTTTCATCATATTTTCTTCAGATTTATGTTCAATTCAAATTTCATCAAATTTTTTCTGATTTATGTTCAATTCAATTTTCATCATATTCATGTACTTCAAACTTCCTAGGATTTTCTTCATATTTATGTTCACTTCAAAATTCATCAGATTTTAAGATTTCGTCAAATTTTCTTCAGATTTTTGTTTACTTCAAATGTCATCATATTATCTTCAAGTTTCATCATATTTTCCTAAGATTTATGTTTACTTTAAATTTCATCATATTTTCTTAAGATATGGTCGGATTTTCTACAGACTTATGATTACTAAAGATTTCAACATATTTTCTTCAGATTTATGTTTAAGTCCAATTTTATCTTATTTTTTAAAGATTTATATTCACCTCAAATTTCATTAGATTTTCTTCACAATTCATCAGGGTTTCTTCAGATTTATGTTCACCTTATATTTCATCAGATTTTCTTCAAATTTCATCTGATTTTCTACAGATATATGTTTACTTCAAATTTCATCATTTTTTTTTATTTCATCAGATTTTCTTCAGACTTATGTTCACTTGAAATTTCATCATATTTTCTTCATATTTATGTTCACTTCAAATTTTGTCAGACTTTCTTTAGATTTCATCAGATTTTCTTCATATTTATGTTCACTTCAAATTTCATCAAATTTTTTCAAATTTATGTTCCTTTCAATTTTCATTAGATTTCATCAAATTTTCTTTAGATTTTCTTCATATTTATGTTCACTTCATAATTCATCATATTTCATCAGATTTTATTCAGATTTATGTGTTTACTTCAAACTTCATCAGATTTTCTTTATATTTATGTTTACCTTAAAATTCATCTTATTTTCTTTAGATTTAAGTCTATTCAAATTTCATCAGATTTTTGTTCACTTAAAATTTCATTATATTTTCTTCAGATTTATATTCACTTAAAATTTCATCATATTTTCTTCATATATCATTAAAGTTTCTTCAGATATATGTTCATTTCAAACTTTAGCATATTTTCTTCAGATTTCATCTGATTTTCAACAGATTTATGTTTATTTCAAAATGTATTAGTTCTTTTTTGTTTCTTCAGATTTTCTTCAGATTTATCTTCACTTTCATCGGATTTTCTTCATATTTATGTTCACTTCAAATTCATCAATTTTTCTTCATATTTCATTATATATTCTTCTGGTACATGTTCACTTAAAATTTCGTAAGATTGTTTTTTATTTCAATTTTTTTTCTATTGATTTATTTTCACTTCAAATTTGATCAGATTTTCTTCAGATTTATGTTCAGTTCAAATTTCCTCAGATGTTCTTTAGATTTATGTTCACTTTAAATTTCATCGGATATTCTTCAAATTTCATCAGATTTTCTTCATATTTAAGTTCACTTTAAATTTCATCAATTTTCCTGATTTATGTTCACTTCAACTTTCATCATATTTCATCAAATGTTCTTTAGTTTATTCTTCAGATTTATGTTCACTTTTTATTTAATCATATTTTCTTCAGATTTATGTGTTTACTTCAAATTTTATCATATTTTTCTAAGATTTATGTTTGTAACACCCCAGTTTCAATTATTTGATTTATTTAAATTTAGGAAATTATTTTATTAGAATTAATAAAATAAAAAGGAATTATTTATTTTGAAATATGGAGGAAAATAAAAGAAATAAGAAAATGCTGAGTTTTTAAGTTATTGGGCTTGGATGTTGTTAGTAAAGAGTGGGGGTGAAAAAGAAGTAAGGATATGTTTTGGAACTCAAGTTATTTTTCTCATTTTTCACGATAAACAGATTTGGGAGTTATTGGGGAAATAGAGCTCTGAAGGTGAGAAGAACGAAGAACATCGCTCAAGAACTCAAGCTGCTAATTGATAAGGTAAGGGGGGGCTATTACTCGATTTACCTTTGTTTATGGGTTTATGTACGGTTGATTTGGGTAATCGTAGGGAAAAACCCAATTGTTAGATGTTATTAGGGATCGATACCCTTAGGATTGAACTTTGTTAAAGAGGGTTTAGGTTCTCAATTTTATGAAATCAATTAACGATTTTAGGTTCCTAATGGTGGATTGGAAGTATATCTGCATGATCGTGAATTTACCTTAGAAGTTATAGGGATAACCCCAATGTTAGCAGATTTCCCCAAAATGAACGACTAATCACTTCTAAGGTTACTATAATGATTGTTGGTAATTAGGAAATTGAGGTGTTGTTTTGAATTATACAAACTCGATGTCGTTAGGTACCGAAATGCGCGTTTAGCTGGCATTTTTCCGCGTTTGGCTGCTGTTCTGAGCTGCTGTAGGTACAGGAAAATTCTGTACGCGCTCAGCAACACGGGCCGTGTTGCACAACACGGGCACCCGTGTTGTTCTTCTGTGTTGGTGAGATAATGTGTTTTCTGGACACATTACAACACGGGCCGTGTTGCACAACACGGGCCGTGTTGCACAACACGGGCACCCGTGTTGGTCCCCTGTAATGAGAAAAAAATGTGTTTTCTGGACACGTTACAACACGGGCCGTGTTGTTTAACACGGGCACCCGTGTTGATGCTACTGTGTTGATTTTCTGAACTTTGTTTTCAGTGCTTGATTGTGGATTTTATTGCCATGCTTTTAGATAATGTTATCAAGCATGAATTATGATATAACTTGATGTGATTGATGTTTAAATAGTATGCTGAGTGATTACATGCTATCCATATCCTGTTATGATTGATGTTGTTGATGTTGCATGATATGTTGATTGATGTTCATAGTATGCTGAGTGTTACATACTTTACATATCATGTTGCATTTGTTAATTCCCATTGTGTGGAATTAACATGGTGGCCAATATACGTGTCCGCGATTTAATGGAATGTTGAGGTGGTAGCCGTGTCCGCGATATAATGGAACGGTGAGTTATCCGTGACCCGAGATTTAATGGGGCGGTAAAGTGGTACCACATGCATGGGTGTGTTGCATTACCTTGAATATAACATGAATGGATGATTTTTCCAATGTTGTATTTGATTGTTTGTAGGCACGTATGGTTGCTAAATTGTTGACGATATTTGATGTTAATTGCAAATATGAAAAATAATATATATGGGTATATGAATTGTAAGATTTTTGTAAACTATGAAATATGCTAATTGTTGGGTGATGCTTATGGTTTCTTGAATTGGTTGTTATGAACGTATAATCAAATGTATAATTGAGATGCTCACCCTTACTGTTGAATATTTCAGATTGAGGAGCTTCGTTCAGGTGCTTGGCGAAGGCTCGTCGTTTCTAGTTTATTTTCGTTTTAGTATTGTCCGGGTCATGCTCTGATAGTTGTAACTCCGGGAACGTTTGTTTGTCGAGCTATTTTAATCAGACTCGTTTAATTCCTTATGTTTTGTTATAATATGATGTTGACATTTTCCAGGTGTTAATCCCTGATGATTTTGAAAATATTATAACATTGATTTTATTAATTGAATTATTCCGCTGTGTAAACATGTATGAGTTACTACTACGTTATGCATGACAGGAATTTGTTTTATTAAAAGAGAATTGTAGCATCCTCGATTATACATGTACTCTGAAATTATGATTTTAATATTTGCGAAAATTTATTCGGGGTTTTAGAGGGTGTTACAATAGTGGTATCAGAGCATAGTCGGTCGTTGCGACCAGAGTCTTGAGTCAGTCATCCCTTTTGTATGCGATTAGTGTAAGGTAACACTGTCGATACTGTATTCTGATGAAGAGTATGTTTTGATTCTCAGGAACATGGCTGGAAGAGGTAACGGACGAAATGATGCTGCACTAGCTGAGGCTTTGGGGATGTTAGCTGGTGTACTTGCTGGAAACCCAACTGGAGGCGTGATTGGTGCTGATAGGCAATTGGGAAATTTCCAAAGGAACAATCCTCCGTTGTTCAAAGGTACACATGACCCTGAAGGTGCTCAGAAGTGGCTGAAGGAAATCGAAAGGATTTTCCGTGTGATTGATTGTGCTGAAGATCTGAAGGTCAGATATGGTACGCATATGTTGGCAGAAGAGGCCGACGACTGGTGGGTTGCCACAAGGACTGAAATGGTTCAGGACGGAGAGGCACTGACTTGGGCTAACTTCAGAAGAGCTTTTCTGAGGAGGTACTTTCCTCAAGATGTTCGGGGAAGAAAGGAAATTGAGTTTTTGGAGCTTAAGCAGGGCAATCTGACTGTTAGTGAGTATGCTACTAAGTTCACTGAGCTGGCAAAGTATTATGCTCACTACAACAATGATGAGGCTGGAGAATTCTCTAAATGTATCAAATTTGAGAATGGTCTCCGAGATGAGATTAAGCAGGGAATCAGGTACCAGCGTATTCGTAGATTTTCTGATCTGGTGGATTGTAGCAGGATCTTGGAAGAAGATATTACCAAGAATAGGTCGTCTCACTCTCGTGGGGCTGTTGATAAAAGAGGAAAGCAACATATGGACCGTGGCAAGCCATATGGTAGAGATAACCAGAAATCAGGTGGTTGGAAAAGGCCTAGTGGGGGAGATTCTAAGGCTCCTATCAGATGCTACAGGTGTGGTGAGTCTGGTCACCACATTCGAGATTGCAAGAGTGATGAGAATAAGTGTTATAAATGTGGAAAGGCTGGTCATTTGTCTATTAATTGCAAAGGGAAGTCTGTTACTTGTTACAATTGTGGCGAAGAAGGTCACATTCGTCCGCAGTGTCCTAAGCCTAGGAAGGATCAGTCAGGTGGAAAAGTGTTTGCTTTGTCTGGATCTGAGACTACTCCAGAGGATCGATTGATTAAAGGTACGTGTTTTATTCATGGCACACCTTTAGTTGCAATTATTGATACTGGTGCAACTCATTCTTTCATTTCTTTGGATTGTGCTGAGAGGTTGAAACTGGACATATCTGGTATGCGAGGTAGCATGGTTGTTGATACTCCTGCATCGGGTTCAGTGACAACTTCACTTGTATGTAGGAATTGTCCTATTGAGATTTTTGGTAGAGGTTTCGGTATGGATTTAGTGTGCCTACCGCTTGAACAAATTGATATTATCCTTGGGATGAACTGGTTGGAATTCAACCGGGTTCATCTGAACTGCTTTGCTAAGACGGTGATTTTTCCAGAAGCAGTTGGTGTCGAGAATTTGACTATGACTGCTAGGCAGGTACAAGAAGCAATGGAAGACGGTGCTAATGTGTTTATGTTACTTGCTTCGTTAGATGCAACAGAAAAGGTCAGGAGTGGGGAATTGCCAGTTGTGATCGGTGGATCTGGAACTGACTGTTTAACACTGGTTCGCGAAATGTCGCGGAAGCAAGAGTCGCCACTGTCTTTTATTTTCTCCAAATGGAAAGGACAAAAGCACAGAAAAATTCCTTAAAGAGATTGCTCTCGGTTCGGGAGGTAGGTTATAGAAAGGGAAGGTACTAGCACCCT
This sequence comes from Vicia faba, assembly GCA_948472305.1. Taxonomy (NCBI): domain Eukaryota; kingdom Viridiplantae; phylum Streptophyta; class Magnoliopsida; order Fabales; family Fabaceae; genus Vicia; species Vicia faba. The sequence goes on from OX451737.1 coordinate 29,872, forward strand.
TTCTATCCATGGTTATCCATGGGCTCTTAGATACTTGCTCAACGTGTTTTCAAAAATGTTTGCTTGCTTTTCAATGTGGGTTTTAAAAAAGTTTCTTTGAAAAATTTCAGTTCGACTCGTACGTCAGAGTGTTTGAAAAATTTGCTTTGAAAGCTTTTGAAAAGTGTTGGTGTGAAAAGATTTCAGTTTGTTTTTGAAGAGAGCAAGTATCTACGAGAACCTACCTACCCTAAGGAATTCGTCTGTGTAAATGTCCTTAAAAGTAGTGCCATCCCACCATTGAGAGGTAGGTAGCACCACCGTTGGAGGTGTTCGGGTCAATTCGAGTTTAGGGACATGGTGATCACCAGAGCAATGGGAAGACACCTTAGAAGCTACCCTCATGCCAGGTTCCCGGATCATGAGGACTTACTAAGACATCCTCTACTCGACGATCACCTTTCGAAAGGCAACAGTGAGGCGTACCCTAGGGGTGGTGTGTGCGATTCGTGTGTCGTTTTCATTGATAATTTGTCTTGTCATGTTTGTTGTGATCTACGCTTGATTTTATTATGTCCATTCATTCTTGCATGCATATTTGTTAACAGTTAAAAGTTGCGGGAAAATAAATCTACAACTATTACAAATGGCGCGGGTCCACATCGCCAAAATTAAACCGGACCCGATTTGACGGAAAAATAAATAAAGCAAAATAAAGAAAAGCGCGAGAAGTTAAATTGTTACAACGCTTTGGGAGAATTACATAATTATTTAAGCAATAAGATAAATGTGCAAATTAAACAATTAAAAATATGGGCGTTGGACCCTTTTGCAAAATTAGAATTAATAAGGAATTAAAAATTAAAATTAAAAAGAATGTTTTTTTTGGTATTTTTTTGTATTTTTTAAGATTTAATAGAAAGAATAATTAATTAAAATTAAAATGAAGCGTCAAACCCTAATTCTAATGGTTTTTAAGTTTATTGTGAAAATATTAAGTTTTAACCTAATTTAAATCTAAGTTAATTTACATGCAAAATTTAATTATAGAAAATAAATAAAATAAACATTATTATTGTAAAAAAGGGAAATTAAAAGGAATCAAAATTAATTAAACCTATTTCTACATATTTTTGGATTTCTAATTAAAACTAATAATTACATGTTAATTTATTTATGAAAATATTAGAATGAAATAATTTATTACATTTTTATCTTTTTCTGGATTTTTTATGATGTTTTTATATTTTGTAGAAAAACAATTAATTAATTAAAACAATAAAAATAAATCACACAATAATTAAATAAATAAATAAAATATGAAAAGAAAAGCAAACCAGGGGGGGTGGAAGTCCCCAAAGTGAGGTGTTGGTCCAAGAATCCAGGCCCAAAAGCTTCAGGTCCTTTTGACTTTTTTGCGCAACATGTTGGTACGTTGACTCTTGTGTACGTGTTCTTCAGCTCTCAACCTTTAGATTGATCTCCAAGCGGACGTGGCAAGGCCTGACCTGGAGGTGCATGGTGTACCTTCACGCTGAAGATGCCTGTGAACATTCATAGCAAAATAATATAGGAATTTATACAGACCTAGGACTCGAACCCAGGTCTTGGAGGTTGAAACAATGAGAGTTTGCCAGCTGAGCTAAGCGCATATTCAATTATTATATAGACAAACAAATAATATAAAAGTAACCAACGCATTAGTAGATGGAAACGCGCGAAAATTTAAATCAGCGAATCATTGATGGACAACACATCGTCTTCTCCATTGTTTTTATTTTTTCTGAAACAAAAGCCTATGGAAACGGTTTTGAACGCATGGTCTTAGGCTAGCTTCAAGAAAATAGCGACTAGCGCTATGATGTCAATAAATTGATCGCGAGGGTCAAGATCTCTTCGTCTTGATGTACTGATTTGAATGGCATGGGTCTGGAACCCTAATTTTACTTGGTTTGGGAAACCCCAATTTTCAAACGCTGTAAACCCTAAAAAGCAGTTATGGCATAATCGCGTATGGCGTGTAAAAATTCAATCAAACACAATGGTTAGTTTCAGAAGCTCAAAACAAACATGATGCCATGAATAGAATACTGTGAAAATGCTTAAAAGATGATATACGATTATAAATTTTTTGCTTTACAGTTTGGGTTACAGGTACCAATTCCTGGAGCTTTTGTGGTTGTTTTTGATTGGAGTATGATCAAGGAGACTCGAGGAAGCCAATGGAATGAATTGTAGGGTTTGAATCGACCTCTAAGGTTGATTTCAGAATTTGATTTTTATGGCAATTTTTCAAGTTTGCAAAGTCTTTTTCCATGCAGCTTAGGGTGTAATGCAATTAGGTTTATCATTCTGAATATGTAGTAAAGCTTTTAGGTCAACAAAATTGAATAAAATCCATGGCTTTCAATGATTTGCATATTTGATTTCCTTAAGATCTTTTTGAATCTTTTTCATGTGTATTTTTGTTCAATCATGCCAAATCAAACCAAAACTTGCCTAATTAGGATGTGCACGTGATATTGAGAGTAAAACATGCATGAAAAGATTTTTTAGGTCAAGTTTGATATTTTTCATGTATTTAAATAATTTAAATGAATTAATATAAATAATAATTCAAATAAATAAATAAAAAATGAGAAAATACTTCCCTTTGGGCCAAGTGGTCGTGCATAGGCTTGGAATGATGATTCATGGAAGAAAAATGGGCCCATTAGCAAATTTAGGTCATTTGAACCATTGTTGACTTTTCAAAATTCCCAAAAATTTCCCAACTTCCACAAGGCATAACTTGCTCAATATTTAAGCTTTTCACATGTTCTTGGACATTTTGGAAAGGTCTTTGAGTCCTCTAACCAATGCCTTTGGTCCCATGTCATTTTGATTTACCAATCTCAAGTTATGGCCTTTGACTTAAAGTCCCTTTTTGTTGACTTTTGAAAATGACCTATAATGTTGAAATTGATAACTTTTTGTGAGAGCATTTCTTGGACTTGAAATATGAAGATGAATTGTAGGAAATGTCTTCCTCTTCAAAATGAGCTTTGGATGGAATTTTTATGGTAATCCATGTGAAAGTTATGCCCTGGTCAATTTCAGTTGACTTTTTCAGCTGTCCAAATATAGTAACTTTTGCATCTTTGATGATTTCTGAGCCAAATTTTGAGAATCATGATCAAGCATTGATCAAATGATGTTTGTGGCTTCAAAATGATATGTTGACCAAAAATTTGAACTTTTGACTGTCAAATGACCATTTTGCCCCTACAGTTGACTGTAGTGCAATTTAGGGTTTTGACTGTGCAATTTTGAGCTGAATGCCTTGAAACTTGGTATGAGGATACTTGACCATATTTGTAGGCATATGAGACTTGATTGGGTCCTTGAAAACTTCATTTTCTTGATCAGGACTCAAACCCTAGTTTTGACTGTATGAGAGACTGTTGAGCTGTGCAACCCTTGGGGAATTTTGTGACTTGGCTTGGCAATTTCTTGAAGAATATGGGAGGGCAAATTTTGGGGTGCAACAGTTGCCCCTGTTCAATCTTCTTAGACCTGAGGATGGAGATTGGCGGACGTGCCTTTCGTAATCCGAGGGTAGAAGATGATTGAACACTAGAGTGCCCAGAAATTTGCGCTCACATAGTAGCAGTGATGTGGTGGGAATGGGATTATAGATGCCATTTAGAGGTTGATGAATAGGATTATGGGCTTATAGATGCCATCTGGATGTTGATCGCGTAAGAGATTCCTTAGCGAGAACCTGCATACCTGCAAAAGAAAAATGAGTACCTGACACGTTGCAGGAGCTGATTTTAGATGCTTGGCATAGATATGTCCTGACTGGTTACAGGAGCTGGATCTGGAGCTTCAAAAGATGATGAATGAACCAGGGATGGTTACTGCCTTAGCATGAATGGTAAGAGAACCTTGGGTGATTTTAACTCCAACAACGCTCGTTTGAGAAAAATCTTGGCGAGAATTACCATCTTTGCAGTATCGGGACGAGAACCATAGGCCATTATAAGCTTGAAAAGGAGTCACCTCACTCGCCGTCGGAGAGGGAATCATAAGAAAAGGAATTGTCACCTCACACACTGTCGGAGAGGGAACCATAAGAGACTATCACCTCACACTCATCGTCGGAGAGGGAAACATCTTGAAGAAGGAATTACCACCTCACGCACTTGCCGGAGAGGGGACCATAAGAGATTATCACCTCACACTCATCGTCGGAGAGGGAAACATCTGAAGAAGTAATTACCACCTCACGCACCGTTGGAGAGGGGACCATAGGAGAATATCACCTCACACTCATCGTCGGAGAGGGAAACATCTGAAAAAGGAATTACCACCTCACACACCGTTGGAGAGGGGACCATAGGAGAATATCACCTCACACTCATCGTCGGAGAGGGAAACATCTGAAAAAGGAATTACCACCTCACACACCGTTGGAGAGGGGACCATAGGAGAATATCACCTCACACTCATCGTCGGAGAGGGAAACATCTGAAAAAGGAATTACCACCTCACACACTGTTGGAGAGGGGACCATAGGAGAATATCACCTCACACTCATCGTCGGAGAGGGAAACATCTGAAAAAGGAATTACCACCTCACACACCGTTGGAGAGGGGACCATAGGAGAATATCACCTCACACTCATCGTCGGAGAGGGAAACATCTGAAAAAGGAATTACCACCTCACACACCGTTGGAGAGGGGACCATAGGAGAATATCACCTCACACTCATCGTCGGAGAGGGAAACATCTGAAAAAGGAATTACCACCTCACACACCGTTGGAGAGGGGACCATAGGAGAATATCACCTCACACTCATCGTCGGAGAGGGAAACATCTGAAAAGGAAATCTGGAAGCAGCATCAAAACATCACCATATCTGGATCATATCTGAAACTATATCGAGAAGGAAATCTGGAAGCAGTATCAGAACATCACCATATCTAGATCATATCTGAAACTATATCTAGAAGGATATCTGGAAGCAGTATCAGAACGTCACCATCTCTGGTTTACATCTGAAACTATATCTAGACAGAATTGTGATAGTTTGATAGTAGTCATTTTTTGTATTGATCTTTTTTCCTGAAAAGGCAAAACATAATTGTATGCAAAATCATGATGCATGAACTGTATGTCTTCAAAATCAATGAGATTCGTGTAGTAAGATGCATATGCATGCCATAATGTATGGAGATATGATGTTTATGAACATATGTTTTCGTCTGAGAAAGTAAATCCTTGACGGGTGCCGGGAAGTCACTCCTGGGCTGATGTTGAAGAATAGCTTTTGCTTCCACTGGGGATGATAGTTGCAAGTATACCGATAGGAGAAGATAACTCCGTTGGGGAATGAACTTGGCGAATGGATTACTCTGCGGGGAATACTCTGTGGGGAGAGGAATACTTTGCTGAGGTTGATGATAGTTTGTTGGGGATACCCTTGTTGTGCCGGAAGTATGAATGGACTTCGCTGGGGATAAGAAAATTGCATCGACGACGATCTTTCCGTGGTTTTTGGCTGAGGATAACCCAGTTATATCCTGTTAAGGAAATAACTCTTTAAATCAAGCCGGACGACGCGTTCGTGCTCAGCGAGGGGATAAGCTTCCAGAATCTACTGGGGATGCGCTTATTGCTTGGGGAGATGAATTCCAACTTTCCTGGGGAAACTGGATTGGATTCTCTGGGGAATTTTTGAACTGTATTGGTTATGTTCTTCCACGGAACCTACCCTGATACCTTGGAGGATAGAACAATCAGATTGCTTAGACCATTCTTTATTGCCCCTGTTTCTATGGGGGAGGCACTTGTGGGGTGCTGATAGTCGTTGACGGACAACCCTTCTTCTAGTAGGCATGTGACAAGATAGCAGGACATAGTCGTACGCTTTAATCCCTAACTTTTGCCTAGACCGTCCTTTCGGGTTTTCAGTCCACCGGGATACCCATTTTTGCTCATGCCGCCTTTTCAGGTTTTCGACTTGCCGGGTGTATAGACTTTTCATTTTCATCCCTTATTTTTGCCCGAACCCTTTTGGTTCGCCGGGAAGCCCTAATTTTTGCCTAGGTGCGTCAACCTAGCGGGTCTTTGATTCTGCGTAGTATCTTTTCGACTATGTCCATTCTCAGGATGTAGGGAATTGCCCCAAGTGACTCAGGCGGAGATTTGCCCCAGGCTATTTTGTCCTTTGAGAGATTCTCCGAATCTTGATTGGATTGCCCCAGATGATGGACAATACTCATGCCGTGCCCCTTGATTGGAGGTGCTTTTGTTCACTAGGTATTCATCGTGCGAATTTCCCTGCTGTTCAAACAAAAGGTCATATGCAAACAAAGTTATGTTAAAAAATGCAAAGCCTATGTCTGTCTTGAAGATTTTGAAAATGCATTTTTTTTCATAAAACAAATGAATGTTTGTAAAACGTGATGCCAACACCGTATTTACCGTAGGCCTTAAGGAGTCAGGATACCTTTCGTAACAGTATGCTTTCGAATTAACCCATGCTTCAGCTAGGACTTTTAAGGGTTATAACGTGGCCTGGTTCACGGTTTAAGAAACAAAGGATAAAGGCTCAAATTTTATTTGTACCCACCCGCTCTTCGTGATGTTCTCCAAACCTAAACTCAGTTGATCATACGTTAGACCTTGTTTGAGTCTTTGCTTTGATATACTAGTGATGATTCGGATATTGAACGTTTATTTGAATAGGCAGTCATTTTTTGTCGAGGGTTTATAAGACCTCTTTCTTGATTTTTGTTATCCCTTTCTTTTTTTTGCCTGAACTGTTTCCTTTTTTGGAATTACAGTCAGCGGGATGCCCCAGTTTCATAAGTCCCCTTTGTAGGTTTAGACTTTTTTGGGCTTTTCATTTATGAATTTTGATGATGACTGCCTGTCCTTTTGATTGTTCTGCACCATCACCGTCTTTGTCCGTTTTGTAAAGATCTCTTCGGTGCCATTCGTCATGCACTTGGATCAACTGAGGGACTACCCTGCCCCAGGTTATGATAAAGGGTTTCAATTTTCGAAAATAAAACTCCTACTTCTTTGGCTCAGAGGGGTTGACGAGGGATTATCATCCTTATAACTCCAGTGTTTAGGGATTGAAACAATGCCTGTACCTCATCAGCGGGGTCTGTTCAAAAGCATACTGTAATGATCGCGGTATCGTTTTCGTCATCCTCCCTCAAGAGGCTTAGAATTAACGAGAGTTGTCATCAGAAAAAATATGAAAACAATTTGCATATAGTGAATGCGAATATATTGATTCAAAATAGACATAAGCGATGCATTAATGTGATAACAATGTTTAACATGAATAAATGTTCGAACAATCAAAGAAAAATACAACTTGAATATTTGAATGAACAAAAGACATTCTCGATGATTCGGTGTAGGACCAGTGTTCAAACTCGACCTCCTTGGCGTCAATCAAATCCTGGATCTTGTTCTTCAAGGTCCAACAGTCGTCGGTGTCATGTCCAGGACTGTCAGAATGGTAGGCACATCTCACGCCCGGATTGTACTTGGGAGAGGAAGTGTCAGGATTTTGAGGAGGATCCTTAAGTGTGATCATTTTCGCCTTCAGCAATTGCTGTAATGCCTGAGACAAAGACATGTTGATGTCAGTATACTTCCTATCTTGATGCTTTATCCTACGCCTATTGCTCTTTCTTGGTTGAACGGGCGTGGGATCAGAAATCTGGATTGCCCCTACATCATGACGACCCTTTTTACCATGTATAGCATTGGACTCTTTCTTTCCACTGTGGGGCTTTTTCTGAGTATCAGCAGGTGCGGTTTCTTGAATCTTCCCTGACTTGATACCAGCTTCGATTCTCTCCCCAGTCAAGACAAGATCTGTAAACCCAGCAGCAGAATTCCCAATTAGGTGGTTGAAGAATGGACCAGACAGGGTTCCTAAGAACATGTCGACGAGCTCGCGGTCAGTCAGAGGTGGTTGTACCCTTCCAGCAAGGTCCCTCCATTTCTGTGCATATTCTTTAAAACCTTCACTTGATCCTAACGACATACCCTGGAGTTGGGTACGCGTAGGAGCAAGGTCGGCATTATATTGATACTGCTTGTAGAAAGCAGTAGCCAACTCCTCCCAGTTACGAACCTTGGTCCCATCCAGCTGATAGAACCATTCGAGATGAGTCCCTGAAAGACTCTCCTGAAAGAAGTGGATCCACAAATTCTTGTCCACAGAGTATGGCTGAATTCTCCGAACATAGGACCTTAGATGCAGCTTGGGACAAGATGCCCCGTCATATTTAGTAAAGGATGGTGCTTTGAACTTCCAAGGAATAATCACACCAGTTGACAAACCCAGATCTCCAAAATCCAGCCCCGGTACCTGTTGGATCTCCATAGCATTCAGCCTATCCTCCAACTGTTTGTACTTGTCCTCAGCGGGAGGGTACTGTTCGTCGTCGAAATCTGTCTCGTTGTCGGAGACCACTGGACTAGGCACCCCTCTCTCATGGTGATTGCTTTCCCTCACAGATGGGGTAGTCCTCTCAGTTTCAGTCTGCGGTGTATCCCCAGATCTGCGCCTAGGGCTGAACAAGACAGTCCTCTTCTTCTTCTTGTCCTTCTTCAAGAGCAGAGCCTTCAGATCTTGTTGCCCCTGGGTCAAATTCATGATCAGCTCTTGGAACTGGGCGTTCTGAGCCTGGAGGTCCTTGATGGACTGCTCAGCTGATGATTCAGGATTCATGACGATCGGCTGAAATAAACAGCGAAGAAGGGTAAGCAACCTGTCAAAAGGGACACCTGCAATGCAATGAGATGTATGACATGCATGCAATGATTTCAGGGACCTCGCAGGGTAAACAGAGAAACTTGTTAGAGTTGGAAACTGGCAACTTGATTGAAGGAACTTCCTGTTGTAGAGAGCCCTTCTTCAAGGGTCAAAGGCTCACCATGTCCAGTGGGTCATAGCCCCTGACAACCTTGGCTAGAGGAAAATAAATCCTCTTTGCCCCTGGCTAGATGTTTGATTTATCATGACCTGCATCACAAGCCCTTGAGATCCTTGAAATGAGTTAGGATGTATGCAATGGTATGCAATGGTATGATGTCATGCTATGCATGGGGTAATGTGAGTAACCCTGTTATGAGTCCCAATTAAGGACTATAAACAACCCTGCAAGAAATTTAGTACCCTGTTATGAGTCCCAACTAAGGACTCTAAACAAACCTGCAAGAAACTTAGTACCCTGTTATGAGTCCCAACTAAGGACTATAAACAAGACCTGCAAGAAACAAGTGTCAGGTAACAAGCACGCAGATAGTCAAGTACGAAGGCACACAAGTCACACAAAAGAGCCCTTAGGGTTCAGGCCAGCATGAGGTCTAGGTATTACCCTCTTGAAGTTAGTGGGTTCAACCTGTCCTATTAGAAGTAACCGGGTTCTAAGGGTCCCCATATCACTGGATTGCTTTCATTGTTCATCGTTTCGGTTTAGCCACTGAACTGGCGACCGAAATATTCCAGGAAAGCAACCCTCAATTGAGTGTAGTATCGAGTATCAACCAACCTCGGACTGCACCAAAGTCAGTTATCTCACTACCCTAAAGAGGCCAAGATAGTTCAATTAAGGTTCCTAAGGTCTGTTGATGCTTCACGACACCACGCGGAGGCCCCGTACTCTCCTTGACTGAACTCAAGGGTTACCGGTACACACCAAAGTGCCACATCAACGTAGCAGACTGTTTCAACCATGTCGGTATACCCCGCACAGTTCCCTCACAGCCTTGTTGCTACTTTCTAAGAAAGGTATCCCCCAGATCCGGGTTAGGATCCATAGAACTCCCAAGCAACCCACAATAATAAAGCAAGCAAAGAAGACAATTGAAAACATAGTTATGAGCTAGCCCTAAGGTACACCCCACTTTAAGTTTAATTCCCCAGCAGAGTCGCCAGTTCTGTGATCGGTGGATCTGGAACTGACTGTTTAACGCTGGTTCGCGAAATGTCGCGGAAGCAAGAGTCGCCACCGTCTTTTATTTTCTCCAAATGGAAAGGACAAAAGCACAGAAAAATTCCTTAAAGAGATTGCTCTCGGTTCGGGAGGTAGGTTATAGAAAGGGAAGGTATTAGCACCCTTTCTATCCATGGTTATCCATGGGCTCTTAGATACTTGCTCAACGTGTTTTCAAAAATGTTTGCTTGCTTTTCAATGTGGGTTTTAAAAAAGTTTCTTTGAAAAATTTCAGTTCGACTCGTACGTCAGAGTGTTTGAAAAATTTGCTTTGAAAGCTTTTGAAAAGTGTTGGTGTGAAAAGATTTCAGTTTGTTTTTGAAGAGAGCAAGTATCTACGAGAACCTACCTACCCTAAGGAATTCGTCTGTGTAAATGTCCTTAAAAGTAGTGCCATCCCACCATTGAGAGGTAGGTAGCACCACCGTTGGAGGTGTTCGGGTCAATTCGAGTTTAGGGACATGGTGATCACCAGAGCAATGGGAAGACACCTTAGAAGCTACCCTCATGCCAGGTTCCCGGATCATGAGGACTTACTAAGACATCCTCTACTCGACGATCACCTTTCGAAAGGCAACAGTGAGGCGTACCCTAGGGGTGGTGTGTGCGATTCGTGTGTCGTTTTCATTGATAATTTGTCTTGTCATGTTTGTTGTGATCTACGCTTGATTTTATTATGTCCATTCATTCTTGCATGCATATTTGTTAACAGTTAAAAGTTGCGGGAAAATAAATCTACAACTATTACAAATGGCGCGGGTCCACATCGCCAAAATTAAACCGGACCCGATTTGACGGAAAAATAAATAAAGCAAAATAAAGAAAAGCGCGAGAAGTTAAATTGTTACAACGCTTTGGGAGAATTACATAATTATTTAAGCAATAAGATAAATGTGCAAATTAAACAATTAAAAATATGGGCGTTGGACCCTTTTGCAAAATTAGAATTAATAAGGAATTAAAAATTAAAATTAAAAAGAATGTTTTTTTTGGTATTTTTTTGTATTTTTTAAGATTTAATAGAAAGAATAATTAATTAAAATTAAAATGAAGCGTCAAACCCTAATTCTAATGGTTTTTAAGTTTATTGTGAAAATATTAAGTTTTAACCTAATTTAAATCTAAGTTAATTTACATGCAAAATTTAATTATAGAAAATAAATAAAATAAACATTATTATTGTAAAAAAGGGAAATTAAAAGGAATCAAAATTAATTAAACCTATTTCTACATATTTTTGGATTTCTAATTAAAACTAATAATTACATGTTAATTTATTTATGAAAATATTAGAATGAAATAATTTATTACATTTTTATCTTTTTCTGGATTTTTTATGATGTTTTTATATTTTGTAGAAAAACAATTAATTAATTAAAACAATAAAAATAAATCACACAATAATTAAATAAATAAATAAAATATGAAAAGAAAAGCAAACCAGGGGGGGTGGAAGTCCCCAAAGTGAGGTGTTGGTCCAAGAATCCAGGCCCAAAAGCTTCAGGTCCTTTTGACTTTTTTGCGCAACATGTTGGTACGTTGACTCTTGTGTACGTGTTCTTCAGCTCTCAACCTTTAGATTGATCTCCAAGCGGACGTGGCAAGGCCTGACCTGGAGGTGCATGGTGTACCTTCACGCTGAAGATGCCTGTGAACATTCATAGCAAAATAATATAGGAATTTATACAGACCTGGGACTCGAACCCAGGTCTTGGAGGTTGAAACAATGAGAGTTTGCCAGCTGAGCTAAGCGCATATTCAATTATTATATAGACAAACAAATAATATAAAAGTAACCAACGCATTAGTAGATGGAAACGCGCGAAAATTTAAATCAGCGAATCATTGATGGACAACACATCGTCTTCTCCATTGTTTTTATTTTTTCTGAAACAAAAGCCTATGGAAACGGTTTTGAACGCATGGTCTTAGGCTAGCTTCAAGAAAATAGCGACTAGCGCTATGATGTCAATAAATTGATCGCGAGGGTCAAGATCTCTTCGTCTTGATGTACTGATTTGAATGGCATGGGTCTGGAACCCTAATTTTACTTGGTTTGGGAAACCCCAATTTTCAAACGCTGTAAACCCTAAAAAGCAGTTATGGCATAATCGCGTATGGCGTGTAAAAATTCAATCAAACACAATGGTTAGTTTCAGAAGCTCAAAACAAACATGATGCCATGAATAGAATACTGTGAAAATGCTTAAAAGATGATATACGATTATAAATTTTTTGCTTTACAGTTTGGGTTACAGGTACCAATTCCTGGAGCTTTTGTGGTTGTTTTTGATTGGAGTATGATCAAGGAGACTCGAGGAAGCCAATGGAATGAATTGTAGGGTTTGAATCGACCTCTAAGGTTGATTTCAGAATTTGATTTTTATGGCAATTTTTCAAGTTTGCAAAGTCTTTTTCCACGCAGCTTAGGGTGTAATGCAATTAGGTTTATCATTCTGAATATGTAGTAAAGCTTTTAGGTCAACAAAATTGAATAAAATCCATGGCTTTCAATGATTTGCATATTTGATTTCCTTAAGATCTTTTTGAATCTTTTTCATGTGTATTTTTGTTCAATCATGCCAAATCAAACCAAAACTTGCCTAATTAGGATGTGCACGTGATATTGAGAGTAAAACATGCATGAAAAGATTTTTTAGGTCAAGTTTGATATTTTTCATGTATTTAAATAATTTAAATGAATTAATATAAATAATAATTCAAATAAATAAATAAATAATGAGAAAATACTTCCCTTTGGGCCAAGTGGTCGTGCATAGGCTTGGAATGATTATTCATGGAAGAAAAATGGGCCCATTAGCAAATTTAGGTCATTTGAACCATTGTTGACTTTTCAAAATTCCCAAAAATTTCCCAACTTCCACAAGGCATAACTTGCTCAATTTTTAAGCGTTTCACATGTTCTTTGACATTTTGGAAAGGTATTTGAGTCCTCTAACCAATGCCTTTGGTCCCATGTCATTTTGATTTACCAATCTCAAGTTATGGCCTTTGACTTAAAGTCCCTTTTTGTTGACTTTTGAAAATGACCTATAATGTTGAAATTGATAACTTTTTGTGAGAGCATTTCTTGGACTTGAAATATGAAGATGAATTGTAGGAAATGTCTTTATCTTCAAAATGAGCTTTGGATGGAATTTTTCTGGTAATCCATGTGAAAGTTATGCCCTGGTCAATTTCAGTTGACTTTTTCAGCTGTCCAAATATAGTAACTTTTGCATCTTTGATGATTTCTGAGCCAAATTTTGAGAATCATGATCAAGCATTGATCAAATGATGTTTGTGGCTTCAAAATGATATGTTGACCAAAAATTTGAACTTTTGACTGTCAAATGACCATTTTGCCCCTATAGTTGACTGTAGTGCAATTTAGGGTTTTGACTGTGCAATTTTGAGCTGAATGCCTTGAAACTTGGTATGAGGATACTTGACCATATTTGTAGGCATATGAGACTTGATTGGGTCCTTGAAAACTTCATTTTCTTGATCAGGACTCAAACCCTAGTTTTGACTGTATGAGAGACTGTTGAGCTGTGCAACCCTTGGGGAATTTTGTGACTTGGCTTGGCAATTTCTTGAAGAATATGGGAGGGCAAATTTTGGGGTGCAACACCAGTGGTGTGTGAATTTCCAGAAGTCTTTCCTGATGATGTTGGTGAGTTACCTCCTGAGAGAGAGGTGGAATTTTCTATAGATTTGATTCCTGGTACGAGACCGGTGTCGATGGCGCCATATCGTATGTCTGCGTCTGAGTTGGCTGAATTGAAGAGTCAGTTGGAAGATTTACTGGAGAAGAAGTTTATTCGTCCAAGTGTTTCGCCTTGGGGTGCTCCGGTATTGTTGGTTAAGAAGAAAGAAGGTTCTATGAGACTGTGTGTTGATTACAGGCAATTGAACAAGGTAACCATTAAGAATCGGTACCCGTTACCGAGGATTGATGATTTAATGGATCAGCTAATTGGAGCCAGTGTATTCAGTAAGATTGACTTGAGATCTGGATATCATCAGATTCGTGTGAAAGCGGAAGATATTCAAAAGACTGCTTTTCGAACGAGGTATGGGCATTATGAATATTCTGTTATGCCGTTCGGAGTTACTAATGCACCTGGTGTTTTCATGGAATATATGAATAGGATTTTTCATCCGTATCTGGATAAATTTGTTGTGGTTTTTATTGATGACATTCTGATTTATTCCAAGAACGACAAAGAGCATGCGGAACATCTCAGAATTGTGTTAGAGTTGTTGAAAGATAGGAAGTTGTATGCAAAGTTGTCCAAATGTGAGTTCTGGCTGAATGAAGTTAGTTTTCTTGGACATGTGATTTCTAAGAATGGTATTGCAGTGGATCCTACAAAAGTAGAAGCAGTATCTCAGTGGGAAGCGCCGAAGACTGTTTCTGAAATCAGAAGTTTTCTTGGTCTTGCAGGTTATTACAGAAAGTTTATCGAAGGATTCTCAAAGTTAGCATTGCCGTTGACAAAGTTGACTCGTAAAGGACAAGCGTTTATTTGGGATTCGGAATGTGAGAAAGGTTTCCAAGAATTGAAGCGGAGATTGACTAGTGCTCCTATTCTGATTTTGCCGAATCCGGTGGAATCTTTTGTGGTCTATTGCGATGCATCTCTGTTGGGTTTAGGTGGTGTTTTAATGCAGAATCAGCAGGTAGTTGCGTATGCTTCGAGACAGTTGAAGGTTCATGAAAGGAACTATCCTACTCATGATTTAGAGTTGGCAGCAGTTGTGTTTGTCTTGAAATTGTGGAGACATTATCTGTATGGTTCGAGATTTGAAGTGTATAGCGATCATAAGAGTTTGAAGTATTTTTTCAATCAGAAAGAGCTCAATATGAGGCAAAGAAGGTGGTTGGAATTTCTCAAAGATTATGATTTTGGTTTGAATTACCATCCTGGTAAGGCAAATGTGGTTGCGGATGAGCAGGAAATCCTTGCATGTGTCTATGATGATGGTTCGTGAATTGGATTTAATTGAACAATTCCGAGATTTGAGTTTAGTTTGTGAAAGTACTCCGAAGTGTGTTCGTTTGGGTATGTTGAAACTTACTAGTGGTATTCTAGAAGAGATCAGGATCGGACAGAAATCTGATGTTAATTTAGTTGATAAATTGACATTGATCAACCAAGATCAAGGTGGTGAATTTAGAATTGATGAAAATGATGTTATGAGATTTGGCGATAGAGTTTGTGTTCCTGATGTCGCAGAAATCAAGAAGAGTATATTAGAGGAAGGACATCGCAGTGGGATGAGTATTCATCCGGGTGCCACGAAAATGTATCATGATTTGAAGAAATTGTTTTGGTGGCCGGGGATGAAAAAGGAAATAGCTGAATTTGTGTATGCATGTTTAATCTGTCAGAAATCGAAGATTGAACATCAGAAGCCGTCTGGAATTATGCAGCCGATGTTTATTCCAGAATGGAAGTGGGATAGTATTTCTATGGATTTTGTATCTGGGTTGCCGAGGACTCCTATGAATTGTGAAGCGATATGGGTCGTTGTGGATAGGTTGACTAAGTCTGCTCATTTTATACCGGTGCGAATGGATTACTC
The DNA here is from genome assembly GCA_948472305.1 of Vicia faba. NCBI lineage: Eukaryota > Viridiplantae > Streptophyta > Magnoliopsida > Fabales > Fabaceae > Vicia > Vicia faba. Next base: position 45,462 of record OX451737.1, read on the forward strand.
AATGGAGAGATTGGCACAGTTATATATTGAGAAAATAGTGAGTTTGCATGGAGTTCCTTCTAGTATTGTTTCGGATAGAGATCCGAGATTCACTTCAAAATTTTGGGAAGGATTGCAGAAGGCTTTGGGTACTAAATTGAGGTTGAGTTCAGCTTACCATCCTCAGACTGATGGACAGACGGAGAGGACGATTCAATCGTTAGAAGATTTGTTGCGTGCTTGTGTTTTAGAGAAGGGTGGAGCTTGGGATAGCTATTTGCCATTGATTGAATTTACTTATAACAATAGTTACCATTCGAGTATTGGTATGGCTCCGTTCGAGGCATTGTATGGTAGACGGTGTAGAACACCTCTGTGTTGGTATGAATCTGGAGAGAGTTCGGTAATTGGGCCAGAGATTGTTCAGCAGACTACTGAAAAGATCAAATTGATTCAAGAGAAGATGAGAGCTTCTCAGAGTCGTCAGAAAAGTTATCATGATAAGAGGAGAAAGAATTTAGAATTCAGTGATGGAGATCATGTGTTTATGAGAGTTACTCCGATGACGGGTATTGGTCGAGCGTTGAAATCTAAGAAGTTGACTCCGCGTTTTATTGGTCCGTTTCAGATTACAGAAAGAGTTGGAGAAGTTGCTTATCGTATTGCTTTACCTCCGAGACTTGCGAATTTGCACGATGTTTTTCATGTTTCTCAGTTGAGGAGATACATTCCAGACCCATCTCATGTAATCCAAATAGATGATGTACAGGTGAGAGATAACCTGACAGTAGAAACATTGCCTATGAGGATAGAAGATCGGGAAGTGAAACAGTTAAGAGGTAAAGAGATAGCATTAGTGAAGGTTGCTTGGGGAGGTCCAGCAGATGGAAATATCACTTGGGAGCTGGAGAGCCAAATGAAAGAGGCTTATCCGGAACTGTTCGTCTAAGGTATGTTTTCGAGGACGAAAACTCTTTTAGTGGGGGAGAGTTGTAACACCCCAGTTTCAATTATTTGATTTATTTAAATTTGGGAAATTATTTTATTAGAATTAATAAAATAAAAAGGAATTATTTATTTTGAAATATGGAGGAAAATAAAAGAAATAAGAAAATGCTGAGTTTTTAAGTTATTGGGCTTGGATGTTGTTAGTAAAGAGTGGGGGTGAAAAAGAAGTAAGGATATGTTTTGGAACTCAAGTTATTTTTCTCATTTTTCACGATAAACAGATTTGGGAGTTATTGGGGAAATAGAGCTCTGAAGGTGAGAAGAACGAAGAACATCGCTCAAGAACTCAAGCTGCTAATTGATAAGGTAAGGGGGGGCTATTACTCGATTTACCTTTGTTTATGGGTTTATGTACGGTTGATTTGGGTAATCGTAGGGAAAAACCCAATTGTTAGATGTTATTAGGGATCGATACCCTTAGGATTGAACTTTGTTAAAGAGGGTTTAGGTTCTCAATTTTATGAAATCAATTAACGATTTTAGGTTCCTAATGGTGGATTGGAAGTATATCTGCATGATCGTGAATTTACCTTAGAAGTTATAGGGATAACCCCAATGTTAGCAGATTTCCCCAAAATGAACGACTAATCACTTCTAAGGTTACTATAATGATTGTTGGTAATTAGGAAATTGAGGTGTTGTTTTGAATTATACAAACTCGATGTCGTTAGGTACCGAAATGCGCGTTTAGCTGGCATTTTTCCGCGTTTGGCTGCTATTCTGAGCTGCTGCAGGTACAGGAAAATTCTGTACGCGCTCAGCAACACGGGCCGTGTTGCACAACACGGGCACCCGTGTTGTTCTTCTGTGTTGGTGAGATAATGTGTTTTCTGGACACATTACAACACGGGCCGTGTTGCACAACACGGGCACCCGTGTTGGTCCCCTGTAATGAGAAAAAAATGTGTTTTCTGGACACGTTACAACACGGGCCGTGTTGTTTAACACGGGCACCCGTGTTGATGCTACTGTGTTGATTTTCTGAACTTTGTTTTCAGTGCTTGATTGTGGATTTTATTGCCATGCTTTTAGATAATGTTATCAAGCATGAATTATGATATAACTTGATGTGATTGATGTTTAAATAGTATGCTGAGTGATTACATGCTATCCATATCCTGTTATGATTGATGTTGTTGATGTTGCATGATATGTTGATTGATGTTCATAGTATGCTGAGTGTTACATACTTTACATATCATGTTGCATTTGTTAATTCCCATTGTGTGGAATTAACATGGTGGCCAATATACGTGTCCGCGATTTAATGGAATGTTGAGGTGGTAGCCGTGTCCGCGATATAATGGAACGGTGAGTTATCCGTGACCCGAGATTTAATGGGGCGGTAAAGTGGTACCACATGCATGGGTGTGTTGCATTACCTTGAATATAACATGAATGGATGATTTTTCCAATGTTGTATTTGATTGTTTGTAGGCACGTATGGTTGCTAAATTGTTGACGATATTTGATGTTAATTGCAAATATAAAAAATAATATATATGGGTATATGAATTGTAAGATTTTTGTAAACTATGAAATATGCTAATTGTTGGGTGATGCTTATGGTTTCCTGAATTGGTTGTTATGAACGTATAATCAAATGTATAATTGAGATGCTCACCCTTACTGTTGAATATTTCAGATTGAGGAGCTTCGTTCAGGTGCTTGGCGAAGGCTCGTCGTTTCTAGTTTATTTTCGTTTTAGTATTGTCCGGGTCATGCTCTGATAGTTGTAACTCCGGGAACGTTTGTTTGTCGAGCTGTTTTAATCAGACTCGTTTAATTCCTTATGTTTTGTTATAATATGATGTTGACATTTTCCAGGTGTTAATCCCTGATGATTTTGAAAATATTATAACATTGATTTTATTAATTGAATTATTCCGCTGTGTAAACATGTATGAGTTACTACTACGTTATGCATGACAGGAATTTGTTTTATTAAAAGAGAATTGTAGCATCCTCGATTATACATGTACTCTGAAATTATGATTTTAATATTTGCGAAAATTTATTCGGGGTTTTAGAGGGTGTTACAATGTTCACTTCAAATTTCATCATATTTTCTTAAGATTTCATCAGATTTTCTACAGATTTATGATTACTTAAGATTTCAACATATTTTCTTCAAATTTATGTTTAACTCCAATTTTATCTTATTTTCTAAAGATATATATTCATCTTAAATTTCATTAGATTCTCTTCACAATTAATCAGAGTTTCTTTAGATTTATGTTCACATTATATTTCATCATATTTTCTACAAATTTCATCTGATTTTCTACAGATTTATGTTTACTTCAAATTTCATCATTTTTTTATTTCATCATATTTTCTTCTGATCACTTCAAATTTCATCATATTTTCTTCAGATTTATGTTCACTTCAAATTTTGTCAGACTTTCTTTAGATTTCATCAGATTTTCTTCATATTTATGTTCACTTCAAATTTCATCAAATTTTTTCAAATTTATGTTCCTTCAATTTTCATCAGATTTCATTAAATTTTCTTTAGATTTTCTTCAGATTTATGTTCACTTCATAATTCATCAGATTTCGTCAGATTTTATTCAGAATTATGTGTTTACTTCAAACTTCATCATATTTTCTTTAGATTTATGTTTACTTCAAATTTCAGCTTATTTTCTATAGATTTAAGTTCATTCAAATTTCATCAGATTTTTGTTCACTTAAAATTTCATCATATTTTCTTCAGATTTATATTCTCTTAAAATTTCATCAGATTTTCTTCATATTTCATTAAAGTTTCTTCAGATATATGTTCATTTCAAATTTTAGCATATTTACCTCAGATTCACGTTCACTTCCATATTCGTCAGATTTTCTTCAGATTTTATTTGATTTTCTACAGATTTATGTTTACTTCAAAATTTATTAGTTCTTTTTTGTTTCATCAGATTTTCTTCAGATTTATATTCACTTTCATCAGATTTTCTTCATATTTATATTCACTTTCATCATATTTTCTTCAGATTTATGTTCAATTCAAATTTCATCAAATTTTTTCTGATTTATGTTCAATTCAATTTTCATCATATTTATGTACTTCAAACTTCCTAGGATTTTCTTCATATTTATGTTCACTTCAAAATTCATCAGATTTTAAGATTTCGTCAAATTTTCTTCAGATTTTTGTTTACTTCAAATGTCATCATATTATCTTCAAGTTTCATCATATTTTCCTAAGATTTATGTTTACTTTAAATTTCATCATATTTTCTTAAGATATGGTCGGATTTTCTACAGACTTATGATTACTAAAGATTTCAACATATTTTCTTCAGATTTATGTTTAAGTCCAATTTTATCTTATTTTTTAAAGATTTATATTCACCTCAAATTTCATTAGATTTTCTTCACAATTCATCAGGGTTTCTTCAGATTTATGTTCACCTTATATTTCATCAGATTTTCTTCAAATTTCATCTGATTTTCTACAGATATATGTTTACTTCAAATTTCATCATTTTTTTTATATCATCAAATTTTCTTCAGACTTATGTTCACTTCAAATTTCATCATATTTTCTTCATATTTATGTTCACTTCAAATTTTGTCAGACTTTCTTTAGATTTCATCAGATTTTCTTCATATTTACGTTCACTTCAAATTTCATCAAATTTTTTCAAATTTATGTTCCTTTCAATTTTCATTAGATTTCATCAAATTTTCTTTAGATTTTCTTCATATTTATGTTCACTTCATAATTCATCATATTTCATCAGATTTTATTCAGATTTATGTGTTTACTTCAAACTTCATCAGATTTTCTTTATATTTATGTTTACCTTAAAATTCATCTTATTTTCTTTAGATTTAAGTCTATTCAAATTTCATCAGATTTTTGTTCACTTAAAATTTCATCATATTTTCTTCAGATTTATATTCACTTAAAATTTCATCATATTTTCTTCATATATCATTAAAGTTTCTTCAGATATATGTTCATTTCAAACTTTAGCATATTTTCTTCAGATTTCATCTGATTTTCTACAGATTTATGTTTATTTCAAAATGTATTAGTTCTTTTTTGTTTCATCAGATTTTCTTCAGATTTATCTTCACTTTCATCGGATTTTCTTCATATTTATGTTCACTTCAAATTCATCAATTTTTCTTCATATTTCATTATATATTCTTCTGGTACATGTTCACTTAAAATTTCGTAAGATTGTTTTTTATTTCAATTTTTTTTCTATTGATTTATTTTCACTTCAAATTTGATCAGATTTTCTTCAGATTTATGTTCAGTTCAAATTTCCTCAGATGTTCTTTAGATTTATGTTCACTTTAAATTTCATCGGATATTCTTCAAATTTCATCAAATTTTCTTCATATTTAAGTTCACTTTAAATTTCATCAATTTTCCTGATTTATGTTCACTTCAACTTTCATCATATTTCATCAAATGTTCTTTAGTTTATTCTTCAGATTTATGTTCACTTTTTATTTAATCATATTTTCTTCAGATTTATGTATTACTTCAAATTTCATCATATTTTTCTAAGATTTATGTTCACTTCAAATTTCATCATATTTTCTTAAGATTTCATCAGATTTTCTACAGATTTATGATTTACTTAAGATTTCAACATATTTTCTTCAAATTTATGTTTAACTCCAATTTTATCTTATTTTCTAAAGATATATATTCATCTTAAATTTCATTAGATTCTCTTCACAATTAATCAGAGTTTCTTTAGATTTATGTTCACTTTATATTTCATCATATTTTCTTCAAATTTCATCTGATTTTCTACAGATTTATGTTTACTTCAAATTTCATCATTTTTTTATTTCATCATATTTTCTTCTGATCACTTCAAATTTCATCATATTTTCTTCAGATTTATGTTCACTTCAAATTTTGTCAGACTTTCTTTAGATTTCATCAGATTTTCTTCATATTTACGTTCACTTCAAATTTCGTCAAATTTTTTCAAATTTATGTTCCTTCAATTTTCATCAGATTTCATCAAATTTTCTTTAGATTTTCTTCATATTTAGTTCACTTCATAATTCATCAGATTTCGTCAGATTTTATTCAGAATTATTTGTTTACTTCAAACTTCATCATATTTTCTTTAGATTTATGTTTACTTCAAATTTCATCTTATTTTCTATAGATTTAAGTTCATTCAAATTTCATCAGATTTTTGTTCACTTAAAATTTCATCATATTTTCTTCAGATTTATTTTCTCTTAAAATTTCATCAGATTTTCTTCATATTTCATTAAAGTTTCTTCAGATATATGTTCATTTTAAATTTTAGCATATTTACCTCAGATTCACGTTCACTTCCATATTCGTCAGATTTTCTTCAGATTTTATTTGATTTTCTACAGATTTATGTTTACTTCAAAATTTATTAGTTCTTTTTTGTTTCATCAGATTTTCTTCAGATTTATATTCACTTTCATCAGATTTTCTTCAGATTTATATTCACTTTCATCATATTTTCTTCAGATTTATGTTCAATTCAAATTTCATCAAATTTTTTCTGATTTATGTTCAATTCAATTTTCATCATATTTATGTACTTCAAACTTCCTAGGATTTTCTTCATATTTATGTTCACTTCAAAATTCATCAGATTTTAAGATTTCGTCAAATTTTCTTCAGATTTTTGTTTACTTCAAATGTCATCATATTATCTTCAAGTTTCATCATATTTTCCTAAGATTTATGTTTACTTTAAATTTCATCATATTTTCTTAAGATATGGTCGGATTTTCTACAGACTTATGATTACTAAAGATTTCAACATATTTTCTTCAGATTTATGTTTAAGTCCAATTTTATCTTATTTTTTAAAGATTTATATTCACCTCAAATTTCATTAGATTTTCTTCACAATTCATCAGGGTTTCTTCAGATTTATGTTCACCTTATATTTCATCAGATTTTCTTCAAATTTCATCTGATTTTCTACAGATATATGTTTACTTCAAATTTCATCATTTTTTTTTATTTCATCGGATTTTCTTCAGACTTATGTTCACTTCAAATTTCATCATATTTTCTTCATATTTATGTTCACTTCAAATTTTGTCAGACTTTCTTTAGATTTCATCAGATTTTCTTCATATTTACGTTCACTTCAAATTTCATCAAATTTTTTCAAATTTATGTTCCTTTCAATTTTCATTAGATTTCATCAAATTTTCTTTAGATTTTCTTCATATTTATGTTCACTTCATAATTCATCATATTTCATCAGATTTTATTCAGATTTATGTGTTTACTTCAAACTTCATCAGATTTTCTTTATATTTATGTTTACCTTAAAATTCATCTTATTTTCTTTAGATTTAAGTCTATTCAAATTTCATCAGATTTTTGTTCACTTAAAATTTCATCATATTTTCTTCAGATTTATATTCACTTAAAATTTCATCATATTTTCTTCATATATCATTAAAGTTTCTTCAGATATATGTTCATTTCAAACTTTAGCATATTTTCTTCAGATTTCATCTGATTTTCTACAGATTTATGTTTATTTCAAAATGTATTAGTTCTTTTTTGTTTCATCAGATTTTCTTCAGATTTATCTTCACTTTCATCGGATTTTCTTCATATTTATGTTCACTTCAAATTCATCAATTTTTCTTCATATTTCATTATATATTCTTCTGGTACATGTTCACTTAAAATTTCGTAAGATTGTTTTTTATTTCAATTTTTTTTCTATTGATTTATTTTCACTTCAAATTTGATCAGATTTTCTTCAGATTTATGTTCAGTTCAAATTTCCTCAGATGTTCTTTAGATTTATGTTCACTTTAAATTTCATCGGATATTCTTCAAATTTCATCAGATTTTCTTCATATTTAAGTTCACTTTAAATTTCATCAATTTTCCTGATTTATGTTCACTTCAACTTTCATCATATTTCATCAAATGTTCTTTAGTTTATTCTTCAGATTTATGTTCACTTTTTATTTAATCATATTTTCTTCAGATTTATGTGTTTACTTCAAATTTCATCATATTTTTCTAAGATTTATGTTCACTTCAAATTTCATCATATTTTCTTAAGATTTCATCAGATTTTCTACAGATTTATGATTACTTAAGATTTCAACATATTTTCTTCAAATTTATGTTTAACTCCAATTTTATCTTATTTTCTAAAGATATATATTCATCTTAAATTTCATTAGATTCTCTTCACAATTAATCAGAGTTTCTTTAGATTTATGTTCACTTTATATTTCATCATATTTTCTTCAAATTTCATCTGATTTTCTACAGATTTATGTTTACTTCAAATTTCATCATTTTTTTATTTCATCATATTTTCTTCTGATCACTTCAAATTTCATCATATTTTCTTCAGATTTATGTTCACTTTAAATTTTGTCAGACTTTCTTTAGATTTCATCAAATTTTCTTCATATTTACGTTCACTTCAAATTTCATCAAATTTTTTCAAATTTATGTTCCTTCAATTTTCATCAGCTTTTGTCTAATTAATTTTAATTATGAAAACAATCAAGTCAATATCATTAAATTAATTATTTTCCAAAAAAAACTAATTTTAATTAAAAAAACCTAATTCTACATTTTTGTGGTTTTCTTGATTTTATGATTAAATAAAAAATGATTTTTTTTGTTGTTTTGTAAAAAAGAAATTAATCAAATAAAACAAAATAAAATAAAGAAAGAAAGTAATTGGGCCTGTGGTGAAAGCAGATTGGGGGTGTGAAGCTGAATTTCATTGAGCCCAAATCCTTTGGGCCAATCAGGCGTTTGGATCCAGTGCTGGCCACGTTTGAGGGTTCACCATGGTCTGCATGTGTTGAGTGTTACATCTGGATATGATGAGATCTTGTGGTATGGTGATGGAAGTGCATGAGGAGCGCGCAGGGACCTGGAGCATTGGATCTGAAGATACAGATTAGTGAAAATTAACTTTTCAAAAGGGTTGGATCGAACCCACCCCCTTTTGGACTAAAGCCTTATCATGCCCTGTGTAACACCCTCTAAAACCCTGAACAAAATTTCGCAATTGATTAAAATTATAATTTCAGAGTACATGTATTAACGAGGATGTCACAATTCTCTTTTAATAAAAACAAGTTCCTGTCATGCATAACATAGAAGCAACTCATACATGTTTACACAGCGGAATAATTTAATTAATAAAACCAATGTTATAATATTTTCAAAATCATCAGGGATTAACACCTGGAAAATGTCAACATCATATTAGAGCAAACATAAGGAAATAAACGAGTCTGACTAAAACAGCTCGACAAACAAACGTTCCCGGAGTTACAACTACCAGAGCATGACCCAGACAATACTAAAACGGAAATAAACTAGAAACGATAAGCCTTCGCCAAGCACCTGAACGAAGCTCCTCAATCTGAAATATTCAACAGTAAGGGTGAGCATCTCAACTATACATTTGATTATACGTTCATAACAATCAATTCAGGAAACCATAAGCATCACCCAACAATTAGCATGTTTTATAAATTACCAAAAACCTTTACAATTCATATATTCATAATATCTTACTTTTCATGCTTATAATTAACATCGAACATCGTTAACAATTTAGTATCAATACGTGCATACAATCAATCAAATACAACATTGGAAAAATCATCCATTCATGTCATATTCAATGTAATGCAACACACCCATGCATGTGGTACCACTTTACCGCCCCATTAAATCTCGGGTCACGGATAACTCACCGTTCCATTATATCGCGGACACGGCTACCACCTCAACGTTCCATTAAATCGCGGACACGTATATTGGCCACCATGTTAATTCCACACAATGGGAATTAACAAATGCAACATGATATGTAAAGTATGTAACACTCAACATACTATTAACATCAATCGACATATCATGCAACATCAACAACATCAATCATAACAGGATATGGATAGCATGTAATCACTCAGCATACTATTTAAACATCGATCATATCAAGTTATATCATAATTCATGCTTGATAACATTATCTAAAAGCATGACAATAAAATCCACAATAAAGCACAGAAAACAAAATTCAGAAATTCAACACAGCAGCATCAACACGGGTGCCCGTGTAAATCAACACTGCCCGTGTTGAAATGTGCCCAGAAAACACATTTTTTCTCATTACAGGGGATCAACACGGGTGCCCGTGTAAATCAACACGGCCCGTGTTGAAATGTGTCTGGAAAACACATTTTTTTGGCAACACAGTGAATCAACACGGGTGCCCGTGTTAAATAACACGGCCCGTGTTGATGAGCGCGGGTCAGGTTTTTCCTGTACCTGCAGCAGCTCAGAACAGCAGCCAAACGCGACAATTACCAGCCAAAACGCGCATTTCGGTACCTAACGACATCGATTTTGTATAACTCAAAACAACACATCAATTTCCTAATTACCAACAATCATCATAGTAACCTTAAAAGTGGTTATTCGTCCTGTTGGGGAAATCTGATAACATTGAGGTTATCCCTAGAACATCTAAGGTAAACTCACGATCATATAAACATACTCCCAATCCACCATTTGGAACCTAAAATTCCTAATCGATTCATAAAATTGGGAACCTAACCCTTTTTCTAACAAGGTTCAATCCTAAGGGTATCGATTCCTAATAACATCTAACAATTGGGGTTCCTCCCTACGATCATCCAAATCAACCGTACCTAAACCCATAAGCAAAAGTAAATCGAGTAGTATCCCCCCTTACCTTATCAAATTGCAGCTTGAGTTCTTCGAGCGATGTTCTTCGTTCTTCGTACCTTTAGAGCTCAGCTTCCCAAATATCCCAAATCTGTGTTATCGTGAATAATGAGAAAAATAACTTGAGTTCCAAAACATATCCTTATTCCTTTTTGCACCCCCACTCTTTACTAACAACATCCAAGCCCAATAACTTAAAAACCCAATATTTCTTATTTCTTTTATTTTCTTCAAATATTCCAAGATAAATAATTTCTTTTTATTTTATTACTTCTAATAAAATAATTTCCCAATTAAATAAATCCAATAATTAAAACTGGGGTGTTACAACTCTCCCCCACTAAAAGAGTTTTCGTCCTCGAAAACATACCTTAGACGAACAGTTCCGGATAAGCCTCTTTCATCTGGCTCTCCAGCTCCCAAGTGATATTCCCATCTGCTGGACCTCCCCAAGAAACCTTCACTAATGCTATCTCTTTACCTCTTAACTGTTTCACTTCCCGATCTTCTATCCTCATAGGCAATGTTTCTACTGTCAGGTTATCTCTCACCTGTACATCATCTATTTGGATTACATGAGATGGGTCTGGAATGTATCTCCTCAACTGAGAAACATGAAAAACATCGTGCAAATTCGCAAGTCTCGGAGGTAAAGCAATATGATAAGCAACTTCTCCAACTCTTTCCGTAATCTGAAACGGACCAATAAAACGCGGAGCCAACTTCTTAGATTTCAACGCTCGACCAATACCCGTCATCGGAGTAATTCTCATAAACACATGATCTCCAGCACTGAATTCTAAATTCTTTCTCCTCTTGTCATGATAACTCTTCTGACGACTCTGAGAAGCTCTCATCTTCTCTTGAATCAATTTGATCTTTTCAGTAGTCTGCTGAACAATCTCTGGCCCAATTACTGAACTCTCTCCAGATTCATACCAACACAAAGGCGTTCTACACCGTCTACCATACAATGCCTCAAACGGAGCCATACCAATACTCGAATGGTAACTATTGTTATAAGTAAATTCAATCAATGGCAAATAGCTATCCCAAGCTCCACCCTTCTCTAAAACACAAGCACGCAATAAATCTTCTAACGATTGAATCGTCCTCTCTGTCTGTCCATCAGTCTGAGGATGGTAAGCGGAACTCAACCTCAATTTAGTACCCAAGGCCTTTTGCAATCCTTCCCAAAATTTCGAAGTGAATCTCGGATCTCTATCTGACACAATACTAGAAGGAACTCCATGCAAACTCACTATTTTCTCAATATATAACTGTGCCAATCTCTCCATTGAGTAATCCATTCGCACCGGTATAAAATGAGCAGACTTAGTCAGTCTATCCACAACAACCCATATCGCTTCACAATTCTTAGGAGTCCTCGGCAACCCGGATACAAAATCCATAGAAATACTATCCCACTTCCATTCTGGAATAAACATCGGCTGCATAACTCCAGACGGCTTCTGATGCTCAATCTTCGATTTCTGACAGATTAAACATGCATACACAAATTCAGCTATTTCCTTTTTCATTCCCGGCCACCAAAATAATTTCTTCAAATCATGATACATTTTCGTGGCACCCGGATGAATACTCATCCCACTGCGATGTCCTTCCTCTAATATACTCTTCTTGATTTCTGCAACATCAGGAACACAAACTCTATCGCCAAATCTCATAACATCATTTTCATCAATTCTAAACTCACCACCTTGATCTTGGTTGATCAATGTCAATTTATCAACTAAATTAACATCAGATTTCTGCCCAATCCTGATCTCTTCTAGAATACCACTAGTAAGTTTCAACATACCCAAACGAACACACTTCGGAGTACTTTCACAAATTAAACTCAAATCTCGGAATTGTTCAATTAAATCCAATTCACGAACCATCATCATAGACATATGCAAGGATTTCCTGCTCAAAGCATCTGCAACCACATTTGCCTTACCAGGATGGTAATTCAAACCAAAATCATAATCTTTGAGAAATTCCAACCACCTTCTTTGCCTCATATTGAGCTCTTTCTGATCGAAAAGATACTTCAAACTCTTATGATCATTATACACTTCAAATCTCGAACCATACAGATAATGTCTCCACAATTTCAAGACAAACACAACTGCTGCCAACTCTAAGTCATGAGTAGGATAGTTCCTTTCATGAACCTTCAACTGTCTCGAAGCATACGCAACTACCTGTTGATTCTGCATTAAAACACCACCTAAACCCAGCAGAGATGCATCACAATAGACCACAAAAGATTCCACCGGATTCGGCAAAATAAGAATAGGAGCACTAGTCAATCTCCGCTTCAATTCTTGGAAACCTTTCTCACAATCAGAATCCCAAATAAACGCTTGTCCTTTACGAGTCAACTTCGTCAACGGCAATGCTAACTTTGAGAATCCTTCGATAAACTTTCTGTAATAACCTGCAAGACCAAGAAAACTTCTGATTTTAGAAACAGTCTTCGGCACTTCCCACTGAGATACTGCTTCTACTTTTGTAGGATCCACGGCAATACCATTCTTAGAAATCACATGTCCAAGAAAACTAACTTCATTCAGCCAGAACTCACATTTGGACAACTTTGCATACAACTTCTTATCTTTCAACAACTCTAACACAATTCTGAGATGTTCCGCATGCTCTTCGTCATTCTTGGAATAAATCAGAATGTCATCAATAAAAACCACAACAAACTTATCCAGATACGGATGAAAAATCCTGTTCATATATTCCATGAAAACACCAGGTGCATTAGTAACTCCGAACGGCATAACAGAATATTCATAATGCCCATACCTCGTTCGAAAAGCAGACTTTTGAATATCTTCCGCTTTCACACGAATCTGATGATATCCAGATCTCAAGTCAATCTTACTGAATACACTGGCTCCAATTAGCTGATCCATTAAATCATCAATCCTCGGTAAAGGATACCGATTTTTAATGGTTACCTTGTTCAATTGCCTGTAATCAACACACAGTCTCATAGAACCTTCTTTCTTCTTAACCAATAATACCGGAGCACCCCAAGGCGAAACACTTGGACGAATAAAGTTCTTCTCCAGTAAATCTTCCAATTGACTCTTCAATTCAGCCAACTCAGACGCAGACATACGATATGGCGCCATCGACACCGGTCTCGTACCAGGAATCAAATCTATAGAAAATTCCACTTCTCTCTCAGGAGGTAACTCACCAACATCATCAGGAAAGACTTCTGGAAAATCACACACCACTGGCAATTCGCCACTCCTGACCTTTCCTGTTGCATCTAACGAAGCAAGTAACATAAACACCTTATCACCGTCTTAGTAAAACAGTTCAGATTGCCCTGCTTAAGCTCCAAAAACTCAATTTCCTTTCTTCCCCGAACATCTTCAGGAAAGTACCTCCTCAGAAAAGCCCTTCTGAAGTTAGCCCAAGTCAGTGCCTCTCCATCCTGAACCATTTCAGTCCTTGTTGCAACCCACCAGTCGTCGGCCTCTTCTGCCAACATATGCGTACCATATCTGACTTTCAGATCTTCAGCACAATCAATCACACGGAAAATCCTTTCGATCTCCTTCAGCCACTTCTGAGCACCTTCAGGGTCATGTGTACCTTTGAACAACGGAGGATTGTTCCTTTGGAAGTTCCCCAATTGCCTATCAGCACCAATCACGCCTCCAGTTGGGTTTCCAGCAAGTACACCAGCTAACATCCCCAAAGCCTCAGCTAGTGCAACATCATTTCATCCGTTACTTCTTCCAGCCATATTCCTGAGAATTAAAACATACTCTTCATCAGAATACAGTATCGACAGTGTTACCTTGCACTAGTCGCATACAAAAGGAATGACTGACTCAAGACTCTGGTCACAACGACCGACTATGCTCTGATACCAATATTGTAACACCCTCTAAAACCCCGAACAAAATTTCGCAATTGATTAAAATTATAATTTCAGAGTACATGTATTAACGAGGATGTCACAATTCTCTTTTAATAAAAACAAGTTCCTGTCATGCATAACATAGAAGCAACTCATACATGTTTACACAGCGGAATAATTTAATTAATAAAACCAATGTTATAATATTTTTAAAATCATCAGGGATTAACACCTGGAAAATGTCAACATCATATTATAGCAAACATAAGGAAATAAACGAGTCTGACTAAAACAGCTCGACAAACAAACGTTCCCGGAGTTACAACTACCAGAGCATGACCCGGACAATACTAAAACGGAAATAAACTAGAAACGACAAGCCTTCGCCAAACACCTGAACGAAGCTCCTCAATCTGAAATATTCAATAGTAAGGGTGAGCATCTCAACTATACATTTGATTATACGTTCATAACAATCAATTCAAGAAACCATAAGCATCACCCAACAATTAGCATGTTTTATAAATTACCAAAAACCTTTACAATTCATATATTCATAATATCTTACTTTTCATGCTTATAATTAACATCGAACATCGTTAACAATTTAGTATCAATACGTGCATACAATCAATCAAATACAACATTGGAAAAATCATCCATTCATGTCATATTCAATGTAATGCAACACACCCATGCATGTGGTACCACTTTACCGCCCCATTAAATCTCGGGTCACGGATAACTCACCGTTCCATTATATCGCGGACACGGCTACCACCTCAACGTTCCATTAAATCGCGGACACGTATATTGGCCACCATGTTAATTCCACACAATGGGAATTAACAAATGCAACATGATATGTAAAGTATGTAACACTCAGCATACTATTAACATCAATCGACATATCATGCAACATCAACAACATCAATCATAACAGGATATGGATAGCATGTAATCACTCAGCATACTATTTAAACATCGATCATATCAAGTTATATCATAATTCATGCTTGATAACATTATCTAAAAGCATGACAATAAAATCCATAATAAAGCACAGAAAATAAAATTCAGAAATTCAACACAGCAGCATCAACACGGGTGCCCGTGTAAATCAACACTGCCCGTGTTGAAATATGCCCAGAAAACACATTTTTTCTCATTACAGGGGATCAACACGGGTGCCCGTGTAAATCAACACGGCCCGTGTTGAAATGTGTCTGGAAAACACATTTTTTTGGCAACACAGTTGTGATCGGTGGATCTGGAACTGACTGTTTAACGCTGGTTCGCGAAATGTCGCGGTAAGCAAGAGTCGCCACCGTCTTTTATTTTCTCCAAATGGAAAGGACAAAAGCACAGAAAAATTCCTTAAAGAGATTGCTCTCGGTTCGGGAGGTAGGTTATAGAAAGGGAAGGTGTTAGCACCCTTTCTATCCATGGTTATCCATGGGCTCTTAGATACTTTCTCATTTGTGTTTTCAAAAAATTGTTTGCTTTTCAACTGTGGGTTTTAAAAAAAGTTTCTTTGAAAATTTCAGTTCGACTCTTGTATCGGTCCTCAAGAGTGTTTGAAAAATTGCTTTCGAAAGCTTTTTGAAAATGTGTTGGTGTGAAAAGTATTTTTGATTTGTTTTGAAATTAGAGCAAGTATCTACGAGAACCTACCTACCCTAAGGAATTCGTCTGTGTAAATGTCCTTTAAAGTAGTGCCATCCCACCATTGAGAGGTAGGTAGCACCACCGTTGGAGGTGTTCGGGTCAATTCGAGGTTCGGGACATGGTGATCACCAGAGCAATGGGAAGACACCTTAGAAGCTACCCTCATGCCGGGTTCCCGGATCATGAGGACTTACTAAGACATCCTCTACTCGACTATCACCTTTCGAGGCAAGGCAACAGTGAGGCGTACCCTAGGGTGGTGTGTGCGAATTGTGTGTCGTTTTCAGATATTTATCTTGTCATGTCATTGGTGTTCTACGCTTGTTTTTATTTAAGGCCATTCATTCTTGCATGCTTTGTTTAACAGTTAAAAGTTGCGAGAAAGTAAATCTAAAGCTATTACAAATGGCGCGGGTCCACATCGCCAAAATTAACCAGGACCCGATTTGACGGAAAATAAAGAAATTAAAAGTGCGAGAAGTAATTACAAGGCTTTGGGAGAGGTACATAATTATTTAAGCAGAATAAAATAAAGATGCGAATAAACAAGAAATTAAGAACGTGGGCGTTGGACCCTTTTGCAAAAATATTAAGATTAACATGATGAAATTAATTAAAAGAAAGAAAGATTTTTTGTTTTTTTGGTATTTTTATGTATTTTAGGATTTAATAGAAAAGAGAAAGAATTAATTAAAATTAACTACTAACCCTAATTCTATTTTATTTTAATGTGTTAAGAAAATATTAGAATTAAACCTAGATTAAACCTAATTTTTATTTACAATTTTAATTATGAAAATAAATAAAATAAATAAATATTATTATGAGAAAGAAAAATAAAAAAGGAATAAAAAACATTCATTAAACCTAATTCTACTTCTTTTTAGATTTTTTTATTAAAAGTATTAAAATTAAACCCTAATTTATACTAAATTCAATTACATACAATTTGTTTATGAAAATAATTAAAATAAAATACTTATTATATTTTGCTCTTTTTTCTGATTTTTTATGCATTTTTTATGTTTTTGTAAAAAATAATATATTAATTAAACAAATAATAATTAAAATAAAAATAGAATTAAAAATAAAGAAACAAAAATTATGCAAACCTTGGGGGGTGGTAGTCCCCAAATAGGAGGTATGATTGTGAAATTCTGGCCCAACAACCCAATGATCCGTTTGACTTTCCAGATAGCCTACTGGCATGTTGACCAGGGTTTAGGGTGTACCTTCAATCTCAGCCTTTGGTTTGATTCTGATGGACGCGTGGATATTGATTCTTAGGAGTGCATGGTGCGTCTTGACATGGGCGCTGCATGGGAATTGTTAATGAAAAATAATATGGAAATATGTAAGACCTGGGGTTCGAACCCAGGTCATGTGTATTACCAGCGCCATCGCCTGCCACTAGACCAATTCAACGCGTTTGATATATAAATAACCAATAAATAATATAAAAGGAAAAAAAGGAGTTAGTGGATCCACGCGCGAAAATTCAAACAGACCAATCAAGCCTTGCCACGACTTCGTCTTCTTCGCGTGCCTGAAACACAAAAACAAAAGCAACGGTTTTTCATGCGTTGTTTTAGGTGGCTTATGGGAAAATAGCGAATAGGTCTTAGAGGGTCAATAAATTAGGCGCGATGGGTGTTTCTTCTTCGTCTCCATGCGCTGAATTGAATGGTGGTGGTCTTGAGGGCCAATTTTTCCTCTTTTAAGAATCCCTAATTTGAAGCTTTGTAAACCCAATTCTTTAAGCTTTGAGGAATGATATGGATTGGAACACGTTCAGGAGCCTTCAAGGAAGCTAATGGAATAGTTTTTATGCCTTGAATTGCCCTGGAAGTGAGTTTGCAGTTTTGAGTTTCTTTGAGAAAATTTCAAGTTTGATTCTTATGTTTCTGAGCAGCTGCGTCTCTAGCATGATTAGGTTTATGTTTATGCTTATGTAGTGAACAAATTAGGTTAACAAAATTGATCAAAATCTCTTTCATTCATGATTTGAAGATTTGATTTTTTCACCATGATCTCCATATCTTTTTTCATGTGCTTTTGTGTCAATTAGGATCCAATCAAGCCAAATTTTTCCACATTTGCATATGCACGAAATATTGAGTCTAAAACATGTATAAAAAGATTGGTTAGGTTAAGTTAAATATTTTTCATATATTTAAATGATTTAAATGAATTAATATAAATAAAAATTCAAATAAATAAATAAAAAATGAGAAAATACTTCCCTTTGGGCCAAGTGGTCGTGCATATGTCATGGATGATGAATCATGGAAGAAAAATGGGCCCATTAGCAATTTTAGGTCATTTGAATCAATGTTGACTTTTCAAAATATCCAAATATTTCCCAACTTCCACAAGGCATAACTTGCTCAATTTTTAAGATTTTCTCATGTTCTTGGACATTTTGGAAGGGTCTTTGAGTCCTCTAACCAATGCCTTTGGTCCCATGTTATTTTGATTTACCAATCTCACGTTATGGCCTTTGACTTAAAGTCCCTTTTTGTTGACTTTTGAAAATGACCTATAATGTTGAAATTGATAACTTTTTGTGAGAGCATTTCTTGGACTTGAAGCATGAAGATGGGTTGTAGGAAATGTCTTTCTCTTTAAAATGAGCTTTGGATGGAATTTTTCTGACAATCCATGTGAAAGTTATGCTCTGGTCAATTTCAGTTGACTTTTTCAGCTGTCCAAATAAGGAAACTTTTGCATCTTGATGATTTCTGAGCCAAATTTTGAGAATCATGATCAAGCATTGATCAAATGATGTTTGTGGCTTCAAAATGATATGTTGACCAAAAATTTGAACTTTTGACTGTCAAATGACCATTTTGCCCCTACAGTTGACTGTAGTGCAATTAGGGTTTTTGACTGTGCAATTTTGTGCTGAATGCCTTGAAACTTGATATGGGGATACTTGACCATATTTGTAGGCATATGAGACTTGATTGGGCCCTTGAAAACTTCCTTTTCTTGATCAGACTCAAAACCCTAGTTTTGACTGTATAGGAAACCTTTGCACTGTGCAACCCTTGGGGAGTTTTGTGACTTGGCTTGGCAATTTCTTGAAGAATATGGGAGGGAAAATTTTGGGGTACAACAACAGTGAATCAACACGGGTTCCCGTGTTAAACAACACGGCCCGTGTTGATGAGCGCGGGTCAGGTTTTTCCTGTACCTGCAGCAGCTCAGAACAGCAACCAAACGCGACAATTACCAGCCAAAACGCGCATTTCGGTACCTAACGACATCGATTTTGTATAACTCAAAACAACACATCAATTTCCTAATTACCAACAATCATCATAGTAACCTTAAAAGTGGTTATTCATCTTGTTGGGGAAATCTGATAACATTGAGGTTATCCCTAGAACATCTAAGGTAAACTCACGATCATATAAACATACTCCCAATCCACCATTTGGAACCTAAAATTCCTAATCGATTCATAAAATTGGGAACCTAACCCTTTTTCTAACAAGGTTCAATCCTAAGGGTATCGATTCCTAATAAAATCTAACAATTGGGGTTCCTCCCTACGATCATCCAAATCAACCGTACCTAAACCCATAAGCAAAAGTAAATCGAGTAGTAGCCCCCCTTACCTTATCAAATTGCAGCTTGAGTTCTTCGAGCGATGTTCTTCGTTCTTCGTACCTTCAGAGCTCAGCTTCCCAAATATCCCAAATCTGTGTTATCGTGAATAATGAGAAAAATAACTTGAGTTCCAAAACATATCCTTATTCCTTTTTGCACCCCCACTCTTTACTAACAACATCCAAGCCCAATAACTTAAAAACCCAATATTTCTTATTTCTTTTATTTTCTTCAAATATTCCAAGATAAATAATTTCTTTTTATTTTATTACTTCTAATAAAATAATTTCCCAATTAAATAAATCCAATAATTAAAACTGGGGTGTTACACCCTGCCTTGCCAACTAAACTAAGTGTGTTAATTGTTAACAACATAATAAAAAATAAATATAAGGCAAATAAAGATCTATGGCCACATGTCAAAAACGTGCGCGCTGTGGGTCCCCAATGGTTTGAATGGACGAATCAGTGAGTACCACGCCATCACCTTCTTCAGGGATCTGTCGTTTTAGACGGGAACTTTTACCTACAGAAGTTTTCCATCACTATAGGTTGTAGTGACAAATTTTGTTCGTAACTAAAAACCTGTAAAATTCAAAAACGCAACACAAGCAGAATAAATTCAAACCAAAGGCATGGATCAATTGAAAATCATCTCCTGAGCATGATAGTACCCCTAATTTTGTCCAATTTCCCCTTTATATAGAATTCCCCATTTGGGACCTTAAAACCCTAACAATGGCATTGTGTCATTCCTACACTTAAACTTCAATCAAACCAATCAAAAACATTGCAAATATGATAGCAAGCATGGATATATGATCAAAACATGTTTATGATGGATAAATCATTGAAAACGAATCTTGAAAAAAAGATGCAAACCATGGCACTGTGAGGCGTGATTTCTGAAGGTTTTAAGGCTGGAGGACGATTGGAATAGCTTCAAGAAATGTCCAGGAACGGATTGCTGGCCTTGGAATGACTGGAAAAGGCCTATGGAATCAAAACTGACCTGCACTTTTTTGACAAAAAATTGAGTTTTGTTATCTAGTTTTCACGACCAAAACCTCCCTTATGCTTTTGAAATTTTGTGTATATATCATAGAATGATTTAGGTCAACAAAAACTGATCATATCTTTGCAAATTATGGAGATTTGATTTCATTCTTTGCCTTATATGATTTGTTTCCAAAATAGACCAAATTAAGATCTTTTCCAATCAATTAGCTCGTGCATAATTTTTTGATTTGCTAGATGTTCATGGACTCATAACATGCTCATAAAATCAAATCTTTGATTTTATTTGATTATTCTACTATTTAAATTGATTTATTTTGATTTAAATGGATAAAAAATAAAAATAAATAATAAAAATTATAAAATAATAGGTGGATAAGCTCAGGGGTCGTGGGCCATCTTAGGAACAAGTTTCAAACAAGAAAACATGGGCCCATTTGGAAAAAAAGTCATTTTGATCAATATTGACTTCATGCACATTTTCAAAAATTAGTCAATTTTGACAATACATATCTCCCTCAATTTTAACCCTAAAAGGGTGTCCTTGAACTTTTTAGAAAGCTTAGGATGTCCCCTAAACAACCCTTTTGGTTTCATCTCAATTGGCTCTTCCATGTTCACGTAAGAAGCTTTGACCCAAAATGTGTTTTTGTTGACTTTTCAAAAGGACCTATAATGTAGAAATTCATATCTTTTTATGATTGCATATTTTGAACCTGTGGGATGAAGATGAGTTGTAGGTAATTGCATCCTCTTCAAAATGAGCCTTGTATGGAAAATTTCTGATAAAGTATGAAGAAGTTAAGCCTGGTCAAAGTTTGGTTGGCTTTTCCTATGAAACCCTAATTTAACAACTTTTGGGTTTTGATGAATTTGGGGCATTCCTTGAGGAATCATGATCAACCCTTGATAAAATTATGGATATCACTTAAAAATGTTGATGTTGACCAAAAATCTTGAAGTTTGACTGTATGTGGGCCACAGTTGACTTTTGACCTAGTATAGTTGATTTTCAGGCATTTGAGCAATTGACTGAGAAAACTTCTTGTGCAAGGCATGAAACTTGACATAGATGATATTGAGAACATATTAGGACCATGGAAAGCATTTGGGACCCTTTGACTTCAAACATCTTGATAAAAGTTGGAACCCTAGTTTGAGGTACATTGCCTTAGGAGAGAGTTTGTCTGGTCAACTCTTGGGCATCCTTGAGCAAGTTGAGGACCTCAATGGGCATGTGTTCAGTAAAATGAGAGGGAAAATTTTGGGGTGCAACAGAGGGAAACTCTGAAGTTCCAGTCGAAGGACACTCTGAAGTTCCAGTCGAAGGACACTCTGAAGTTCCAGTCGAAGAACACTCTAAAGTTCTAGTCAAAGGACCTTTTGGAATGCCAACCGAAGGGCCTTTATCCATATCAATCGAAAGCCTTATTGAAATGTCAATCGAAGGATCTTGTTACAAGGCCAATCGAAAGGATTTGTTGAAATGCCAATTGAAGGATCTTATTACAAGTCCAATCGAAAGGCTTTGCTCAGACGCCAATCGAAGTACCTTGTTGACCGATCAAAAACTTTGTTCTGCTCTATTTGATTTCCTTCAGTTTGGACCAATCGAAGTGACGTTAAAATGCCAATCGAATACGCCTTTATTCAGGTTCCAATCGAAAGACATTGTGTTGACATGCCTTCTAAATACACCCCATCGAAGGACACTTTGACCAACTTCAAAATATGTTATTTTTCTTCAAGCAAGTGTTTATAACCACCCATGTAAGATAAGATCTTGTAAAAAATGAGAGCGCAAATTTTGGGGTACAACAGAGTCTGCAATCTCTAATGGAGTCGTTGATATCCCCGAAAGTGGCTGTGAAGCCTAGAATCCGACCAGATAACAGTTTAACTTCTTCAATTACTGCGAAGCCTGGAGTCTGACCAGATAACAGTTTGAGTTACTGCGAAGCCTGAAGTCCGACCAGATAACAATTAATTTCATCTTCCCCAGTAAGTTGTTGCGAAACCTGGAATTCGACCAGATAATAGTTTAACTTCTTCAATTACTGTGAAGCCTGGAGTCCGACCAAATAACAGCTTGAGTTGCTGCGAAGCCTGGGGCCCGACCAGATAACAGTTAACTTTATTATCCCTAACAAGTTGTTGTGAAGCCTGGATCCGACCAGATAACAACTAACTTCCTTTCTCTCCAATCAAGAGATAACTTCCCAGTAGAGCAACGGACAACTAAAACTTATGAACTCTATTCCCTCAAGCAGAAATCAACACTCTCCATAAAGTTTCCCTCGAGAAAAGTCAATGTTCCCCAGCGAAGTTTTCCTCAAACAACAAAATAGTAATCCTCGGCGGAAACACCCTAAACAATGTTTGAAGATACACATACTCTTCAACAGCGGTCCGGGATTTAACTTCCCAAGGTTCCCCAGCATTTGTCAAGGATTTATTTTCCAAGACAAAGATACATTTCAACAATATTTCACGTTCATACATCATATGACATACATGACAAATGCATACAACACAATCTCATTTATTTTGAGAACATCATTACGCCATGCATACATCTGCATACAACTAACCCTTTTCCTTGTAGGAAAAGTCAACCAATCAAACAAAGACCTCTTCTGGTTAGATTTATTTCTTCTAGTTAAAGACATGCGAACAAATACCTCTTCTGGATAGGTTCATCTCTACCAGTTAATGGAAGGCAATCAACAGGCCTCCTCTGGTTAGAATTGTTTCCCCAGTGAAGTCTCCAAACAACATACCTCTTATGTTACTCTGGATGGCATTTATAATCCCATCTCTGACGAATTCTTTATCACTTCTCCAAATGGCATCTTTAAGCCCATTCCCGACACAATCAACCAATACATCATCAAGTGCACATTTCTGGGCACTCTAGTGTTCAATCATCTTCCATCTTCAAGTCACAAATGGCGGACCTGCCAATCTAACTCTTCAGGTTTAAGAAGATTGAATAGGGGCACCTGTTGTAACCCAAAATTTTCCCTCTCTTTTCTCAAGATATTTCTCATAAGATCTTCAATGGTTCAAGCTTGCACAAGTATTAACTAGGTCAAGCCGCCTCCTCAACATTGATGCCCCAAATTAGGGTTTGAGTTTACACAAGGATAGTTGGATTTCTAATGTTTCAAATGACTTTCATGGATCATTATAGACCCTCAATATTGTCCCTGTCAAGTTTCAAGTCTTGGATCACAAAATCGCTCAGTCAATTGATTAGATGACCTAAAATCAGCTGTATTGAAAAAAATTCAACTGTGGTCAACCTACAGTCAAACTTCCAGATTTTGGACCAATATCAACATTTTGAAGTCATGTGTATCACTTGATCAAGATCATATCATAATTCTCCAAGAAAATTGTTCAAATCATCAAAAGGGCAAAATGGTTAAAATTAGGGTTTTGATTGAGAATGACCCATATTTGATTTTTGACCTAGTACATGACTTATTGGTTTGAAATATGATCTCAAGGATTCAAGTACATCATTTTGACCTAATCTCATATTTAAATTCATCTCACGAGATCAGTGGATTGATAGATGAAATTTGGTCAACTGATGAAAAAGTCAATTGTACGCTGAAAAGTCAAACTTTGACTTTTTGGTCAAATTTGAGTTTCAAAAATCACATTTCATCAAGACATTCAAAATATGAAATTTGATCATCAAAAATCAAGAAAGTCAAAAATCAAACTTTGCAAGACTTGGAAACTTTTCTAAGTATTTTCTATACACGATTAATTTCATTACCTCGTGATATTTTTCTTCACCACAATTCAAGATAATTCAAATTTTCAAGTAAACAACAAAGCTGCATTTTTAAGTTAAAATTGAAAATCCTAAGCTTTGTCTTGTTTGAACTTTTCCCTTTGACTCAATCTTCAAACTTTGCCACTATGTTGTCCACAAAACCAGACTTGTATCATGCTATAAATGTTGTTGTCTAGAAAAGCCCCAGAGTCATATGTGCTACCAAGTCCAAGCCTGCTGCTACAAGCCCAACACTATGTTAAAAAACATTATGTTGTCCTGCTACAAAATAACCTTGCACCAAGCTGCCACTCCACTCCAAAACTGCTACAAAATAGTCCTGCTATGCTGCCTCTAACCCTGTCCAAACCTACACTATATCAGTCTCATATTTGCACCAAATTAGCACATAAGAGCTGCATCTAAAAAGAAATGAAACAATATACCCA
This sequence comes from Vicia faba, assembly GCA_948472305.1. Taxonomy (NCBI): domain Eukaryota; kingdom Viridiplantae; phylum Streptophyta; class Magnoliopsida; order Fabales; family Fabaceae; genus Vicia; species Vicia faba. The sequence continues at coordinate 70,616 of OX451737.1, forward strand.
AACAGTTCAAAAACTTATTTGTTTCCCTCCCAAATCTCATCCAATTTCATCTACAAATAAACTATTTCACAACACACAAAAAAGGAGGACTTTTGAAGAGAGAGAAAAGAAAGAGAAAAATAGAAATCTTGGTAACCTTTGATCATTCAAAAAAACTCTGCTCTATTTTCATTCACAAAACATAAGGAAAAAACCCTCAACCCACAGTTCCACCTTACAAGCTTTCCCATAAACCAACTATCCAAACACTTCACATCACATAGAGATTGTTCAAACACAAGAACAGTTCTTGTAGTGCCATTATCATCACCTTCCATACACAAACAAAAGACAATATTGTACAACTTGACTGGGTTGGAGTTGTTTCAGCAGCTTTCAAGACAAAGGAAAGATTGGAGCAGCTTCCTATAGGTTCACTGAAGCTATCACAACATCTTGAAAGGTATTCATACTCAAGATACAAATTGCAGTCTCAAGGTAAGTCTTCTTGACTTTGAACCCTTCATTTCAAGCATCATTAGTGATTTATTTTTCAAGATAAAATGTAGTAATCATTGCCCTTGAAGTTAACCATTTGTTTGTCTTTCATTTTTGTCAATCATATGTTGAGAACTGACCTATACACACAATAGAACAATGTTAGAGGCAAAAAAATTGCAGCATGAGTCGACACATACTCACATGAGTCGACTCATATTAGTTGCAGAACAGGGTATAAGTCGACACAAGACCTTATGCATCGATGCATAGTGTTACCAGGTACAATACAGAGAGACAAAAGGGGCATGAGTCGACACAAAACACGAATGTGTCGACACAAAACACGAATGTGTCAACATAAACAAAAAATGAGTCGACACATCCCATTATGTATCGACTCATACTGAGTTGATTTTGATTTTCCAGAAATGAGAAGAGGCATGCGTCGATGCATAAGGCTATGTGTCAATACATAAAGTTTGTTTTTTCTTACTTTGTACATTATTTTCCTTTTTATATTTTTATTGTTATTCAATATGGTTGTAATAATTTAATTAGGCTTATACTTCATCCCCATTTATAAATTGTACCCCCATCCTCCAAGTGATGTAATAGCGTAGGATTTTAATTTCCGTAATTTATCGCTTTAATATAATTATTAGTAATTAGGGTGTGTATGGAAAGATAATATCAATTGTTAAAAAACCCTAATCTCAAAGACAAAAATGCATGCAATCAAAACACAATTCACACAAGCACCTCTAGGGTAACCTCGCTTGTTGCCTCGAAAAAATAGCCATGTCCCTCAAATGTAGGACGCTTTAGCAAAGACCCTTGATAAAAAGATCGTAGTCCCTCGACGACCCTTCAATGTTGCCTTCGGTAAAATGATCTTAGTCCCTTACAATAATTGCTAAAGCGTCTCATAAGCTGCCTTCTATGACTATGCAACGACCCACACCCGTTCCTTCACATCCAAAGATAGGGCTTCTTATCAATCAATGGTAAGGTAGCAATATCTAAAGGAGGAGGAAAAGAACTAAGAACATTTTGAGTAGGTAGAACGTTCATAGTTGTTTGCTCACAACATTTTCAAAACAACATCTTTCAATATACACTCACACTTTCAAAACATCTTCAAAAACAAACATTTCTTTGAACTATTTTCAAAACCAACACTTTGTATATATTATTATAGAGACGAGAATCATTACAAAGTTTTCCGAAACAAAGGCATTTTCAAAATATTTTCAAACTTACATCAATCACAAACACATTTCAAACAAAGCATTTCCAAAGTGATCAAGCAACTAAGAGCATGTAGATAACTATGGATGAAAAGGGTGCTAATACCTTCCCTTTTCATAACCTACCCCTCGAACTCAAGAAAATATCTCAAAAAGTCTTTCCTGTTTTTTTCACCCTTTCCTTTATTGGATAAAAGAAAAGTCGGTGGCGACTCTTGCTATCCGCAACAATTGCGATAAAATGCAAAACACTCAAGTCAGTTCTCCCGCCGTATTACAATAGGGATATTATATTTACTTAGTCTTCATTAGCTGAGGTCTTTGAGGATCCACAGAAACACCATTTTCCAGTTCCGCCGAAAGTCTCCCTGCTCGAAGACGGAGCACTCTCTTTGATCTCCTATGTGAGTTAATCATTGGTATCTGTTAATTCACAACAGCTCCATCAAGATCTTCGATTATCTTTTAACTGTTTAGTATTCAGTGTCGACTATACATATGGGCAGCCAAAGAAAGATACATAAAAAAATTCTTAGACATTGAAAAACCTCCCAAAATGAAGTTTCAAGGTGATATAGGTTCGTAAGGTAAGACAGGCAAGGGTGCTTCAGAGGCTCGGATGCAGACCCGCTCTTCTTTTGGGTTGATCTCAAGCAAATGACCAACAAACTCAATAAACCATTCATCTCCCATAGGTAATATATATGCCTCGTCTTGTTTTACTAGTTTCTTCTCCCTATTTATCCATATTAACTTTAATAATGAAAAAAGGTAATTTTTTTAAGGGAGGCGAAAATTAAATCACTTTGCTTCATTGATCCAAAGAGAAAAAACATTGATTTATCTTTGAAGTTATATCTTAAGTATTCTGGAAATATCAACATTTTTATATATGGATTGTGACCATAAATTAAGGATGCACGTGAATGTTATATTTTATTATTTTATTTTGATAGAAGGATGCACATGTAAAACGACGTGCACTATTTCAATAAATTAAGTTAAAGATGAGAGATTGAATCTATTATTTATCTATAAGAATAAAAATATTTAAAAATTCAAAAATTACTCCTCTAATGAAAATTAATATTTAATCTAATTTTAAGGTCAGATTATAATTTTTTAACATATTTATTTGACATTTATTGTATCTGATATGTCATACCACCATTTTTATTACATTTTTTATTTATTTGAATTCCACTAATCTTTTATTACCTATCAATTTGAAAAAGCCTTACATCTATGACATTAATTTTGCTTAACGAACATTATATAGGAAGTTGGTAATCAACTTGCCAATGAAAAACCAATGATTCTGGTCTTATTCATCACAATTAAATCCAATGATTCTACTATCCATTAACATATAAATTATTTGTCTCAAAAGTGTAGTTTTTAGTTTTCAATGCAACTTTAACTTTTATATTCCAATGAAACCCTCTAATTAATACTCATCATTTACATTTCTCTCACAGTACATTAATGATGGTTAGAATACACCAATAACCAATAAGGATAATTTAATAAAATTATTATTCTCTCTTTTATTTATCACATTTTTTTAATTTGTGTAAAAACGTCAACTATGACATTCATTTTGAAACAGAGAAATAATATCATTCTTCTCATTAATTTTATTCTAATTATTATAATCAAGGATATTTTGTAAATATTTAAATTTTTAGAAAAGATTAATAAGAATATGGAACCAACTAAAATAAAGATTATATATTTAAATAAAGAAGATAAATATATCATAATTATTTTATTCTCTAACTATGTTTAATTTCTTAATTAAAATTATATCTTTTTAAACTTATAACATTACTAAAATAAAATAGAATCATTTCAAATTTTAGTATGATTTAAAATTATGATTTTACCTTTAGTATTCAAAATTTACGTAGTTTGTTATTAAATTTATTTAAGTTTTTCTTTTCAAAATTTTAGTAATATATTAATTATAATTAAAACTACTATTAAAATATAACAAATTATATTAAAAAATATTAGTGTTTTTTATATTAAAATATTATCATTTATATTAAAAAATGTTATAAATATTTCTGTATGATAAAAGAACATGGAACAATTATGATAGAAAAATAGATAAATTTGTTATTAAAAATATAAATTTATCATTCTTTTTACATTTCTACAATTATATATTATCATTTTATTTAATTAGTACACATAACATAAAGCTTTATCACCGCATTAAAAATAACTTTTGTCTCTTTATAAAAACATAGAAAATAATATACATTAATTGTAGTTATTATAATAATATACATTAAGCGTAGAAATTTTTAATTATTTGACGGGAGCTCACTAGTGCAGGAAAGACTTTTTACATCGAACGAAAAATATATTTTATATCGGGTCTCACTACTACGGAAAAGGGCTTTTAAAGCGCTTATTTTGGCCTTTAAAAGCGCTTAAAAGCGCTTTAATAGCTGGCGCTGGCGTAGGTAACAAAAGCGCTTCTAAAAGCGCTCTGGTAGACCCCCCCTTTAAGAGCGCTTTCCTGGAAAAAGCGCTCTGGTAGGACCCCCTATAAGAGCGCTTTCCTGGAAAAAGCGCTCTGGTAGACCCCCCTTTAAGAGCGCTTTTCCCAGAAAGCGCTGCCAAAGACCAGTAAAAAAGCATAAAAAATTAAAAAAAAACGCAGCATACAAAAGCGCTTTTGTAAAAGCGCTCTGGTAGGCCCCCCTATGAGAGCGCTTTTTATGGAAAAAGCGCTCTGATAGGCCCCCCTATAAGAGCGCTTTTCCAAAAGCGCTTTTGTATGCTGCGTTTTTTTTTAATTTTTTATGCTTTTTTACTGGTCTTTGGCAGCGCTTTTACTAAGAAGCGCTTTAGTAGGTGGACCTTTAAGAGCGCTTTTTAAAAGCGCTGTCGTTTCTAAATGAGGTATTTTTATGTACAGCCTATAATTTAATCCTCCCAGTCGACCTGTAATGTTTTCGACCTGTAATATTTTCGACCTGTAATATATTTTTGACCTGTAATATATTTTCGACGCTATTATTTCAGCCATCAGTAAGACAATATATATACTAATATAATACCATTATAATATCCAAAATTATATATATACATCATTACATCAATAATATTATAGTTCAAATCGACACAAATCCTACATGAAAAATTGCTTAATATAATATTGACACAAATCTTCTTTAATTTCTTCCAACTTAAGCTTCGGGTACCCAGCAGCACGGAATTCGTCAAGGTACTACAAAACAAAAACATAATATAAATGATATATTTAGTTAAATGTAATAAATTATATGAAATTATCTTAAGTTATAAATTCATACCGTGAGCGGAATCTCTAATTGATTCGCCTGAAGGATTTCTTTCATGAACCTCAAAACAAAGTATCCGCAATCATAACTGTTTCGCTGTTGCGGACACTACATAATAAAACAAATAAGATTCTATAGTTGTCTTGTTTTACCAAGTAGCATAAATATTATAAGCAAAATTGTGAAAAGTAATGTACCTGCACTTGGATCCAAGTGATGTTGTTTGATTTAGTCCGGGATACCTGTGCGTCCCGTTGACTACGGAACACTTGTATTGATCTAATTATTAAATATATAAAAGCATATGTTTAGATCAATCCCACAAATAAGAAAATATATAAATATACACGAATATATATTTAGAACGATCCCACTTACAAATCAACGATTTCCTTCATAGCCGGATAATTGGTCCATTCACCATTTACCGAATTCAGATAATACACGACTTCTCTTATCGGGTTGATAGCAAGCAGCAACCAGTGTGCTCTATAAATTAAAACAATAGGTTATATGAAAATTTTGCTATACACAAAAGAAACAGAGATTAGATGAACCAAGAATGAGAAACTAACCCTACTGGTCGGGTATTATACGCCCAAAGATGCAGACTTTCTGTATTGCCGGTGGACATGAATCTATCTACTAAGCGCTGTCTAACTGATTCCGGTTCCGAAGCAATTGTCATTCCGCTGCAATAGGCGGAAGACACGAAACGGAATCTGTTAGACAATGCAGTCCCGCGCAACACTCTGTCATACAACAACCTTAAATAAAAACATAATAAACATTAGATTATTTTCATTGAAATGTGTAAATAAATTATATTGTGGGACTAATTAAATAATATATCGGATGAGTGAATATTACCGGATGTATGAGTGCATATTACTAACGCCTAGTTGATCATGCCTAAAAATCTCTTCCAAGTCATCAAATGTAATATGTGACGGGAATTCAATACCGAAGACACTTTCATCCATGTTGATTTCACGTAAACCACCATCCTTCAAATCGGACATATCAACCATTGTTGCGAGTGTCGAACGGTATCGAGGCACAAAAGCACCGCCTTTTTTTGCCGCTTGCTTCGGAGGACCAGTGGGTGGTAAGCTACGAACCTGCTGCGTCACTTGTTGTGACTCCCGAGCGGATGCCTAAAAATCATATAAGTTAGGTAAAATATAAAATCATGCAGATTTAGATTCAGACTATATATTAACACTTTAAATGTACCTCTTTTAGTGATGCAACAGACTCCTCCTCCTGTAAAATCCCTTTACCCTTAATTGCGGGTTTTATAGGAGCAGTCTAAAATTAAAATGTAAAAAATAATTAATAAACGGTTTAGAATTGACATTCGAAAACTAAATGATTCATAATCGTTTTCAGTATACCTCATCACTAATGGTAATGAGCTCCGAGGGCCATGCAACAAATGATCCTATTGCATCTCGCAGCAATGTCGTCTCTGAGACCATGTCAGGTACCGGTAGAATCGCATCACGATCTAATACAACATCCACCGATACTTTCAGGTGTCCATCCGGGAGCGGTCTGTGGTGAAGTAAATCTCCCGAAGTGTTGTGCACTTTTCCCTTGCCAACTAGTCGATAATTCGGTGACGATAAGTATAGTTGGCAAGATGAAATGCCCTAAACAAATAGAAAATATAAAGTCATTATCATTAATAAAATAGAACAGTTTGTAAGGAAAAAAACTTATAATTACCTCGGGAAATTTCTTTTGATAGTTGATACTAGCCTTATCACTAGTTTCTCTCACCGATGAAGTGTTGCAATTTTCTCTCATATACATATCTTTATCTCTTTGCAATTCAGAGACCTGTGCTTGCAATTCCTGCAACTTTTGCAACACTTCTTCATTGGTAAGATTTGATCTTCTCCTAGAACTCTTATAAAAAGAGGTTGGAGTCACACCATGACCCTTACCCCTCACCCGACCGGGATACTCGGGAGCATCTAGTACTCTACTAAGTACGCTCTCCTCACCGGTGGATGCCGATTGCGACAAGGTCTCCTGTAATTCATTTACATTTAAATAATTATTAGTGGAGATAAAAAATCATTTATATATTAAAAAACATTTGATTTAATTAAAGACACAGTATTATACTTACACATTCAGTATAAACTCTCTGAACATCGGGATCGACAGCTTGATTCTTGCCCACACGAGCTTCCTTCCACAACACATGTACAGGAAGTGAAGCTTCCTCACTTTTAGTCTCCTCTAACTATGCATTGACACAAACGATAAAATCGTCAATTAAAACATGCACATGTAGACAATTAATTAAAACGCATTTCTATTTACTTACAATTTTATCCTCTAAGCGTGCATATCCCAAACGCCCTTTTTTGTATGGATACGCGGGTTTGGATGCTCTCTTACTATTCGTGGCACTCTTTTTCTGAAAAGCTTCATCTCTTTGCTTTAAAAACTCAGCCCAATCTGCTTCATCAATGAAGGTCGCATACTTTGTTGGCCGTCCCGGTGCCTCTTCAAGAAATTTTCCATCTTTATCCTTAAGATAGGTGTTTGTCAAAAAACTTTTCCACCCTCTATATCTTTTGCCGGCCAAACTAAGTATGTAGCTTTTACGTTCATCTGGTATCTCAAAAGTCCTCTGCAAAAAAACGTACGCATAGTGTGTTAGTATAAGTAATTTAAACAATTTATCGTCAAGATAATAACAACAATTAACCATATATGATATATACCTGAAGCTCTTCCCAAATCGCTTGTTTTTTCTCCTCCAATTCTAAATTTTTCGTTTTCGATTTCCAGGTAGCTACGGAGACCGGAATATGCATACGGACAAGTGTACCAATATAACTTGTCAACTTTGCAGAATTAGGACCAATTGGTTGTTTATCAGAATTCCATTCCAATCGGTATACTAATCCTTGGTCTCTATGTCGAATGATTCCCTTCATAATAGTGATGCCTCGTGCAACCTCTTTTGCTTCAGTATCAGGTGGAGCATTTGTATCCGAAGCAACTCTTTCTTGTGAGTTTTCTTGTGAGTTTTCAGGTGGGTTTTCAGGTGGAGCATCTCTATCTGGAGCCATTGAACCTGTATCAAACAAACTAAAGCACATTAGTACACTATTAACACTAACTTTATATGAGAAACATTTCAAAAAATTACAACATAGAAGTTATTATAAGAAGAAAAAAAATCAATCCATTATTAATTGTTCAACGTGAAGATATTAATAAAATAAAAGCATGTGATACAATCAATATTAGTAAGTACCTCACTTAACGATAGATAAATATATGAAATTAAAATTGTAAGAAATCTCTTTTAAATAAAAAGATGTTTTAAGTTTGAACTTAATTTTTGATAGTCTTGTTTAAAATTTTTATTGTATGTATAGTAGATGTGTCAACAAATATCAAAATACAATGACTAAAATTTATGATTACAGTTATATCAATATCAATTATACACATTTTATCCCTTAATCCATATTTTCACTTCACTATACAAACTCAGCATTTAATTTCAGCAGATTCACACTCTTAACTATACAAACTCAGCATCTAAGCTTACTACTACTAAGCCATATGCTGGATGTTAAACAATATCTAAAGAGCAATATTAGAGACATTGATTGATCTATCTATTTCAAGCATATTGAAAAGAAATTCAAAAAAAGATATATAATATAATGATATTCACCAAAAAAGCTACACTGTAAGGCATAATAATAAAATAATGAAAATCACCTTAGACGAAGATGTGAGTAGATTCAATTCAAATAGCAAAACAGCAAAAAGCAGCAGCAAAGATGGAAGACGATTGAGAAGCAATACCAAAACTTTATTCTCAAAATCAGCAAAGATGGAAGACGATTGCGCCTTAGTAAGTTTTGTCTAGTCGACAACTTATCTTAAAACAACTGTCAAGAGAACACAACAACTTTAAAATATGCTCAACTATTCTTAAAATCAAGCGAATACTTGTCTGTGATACACACCGAGGTATCATTGCGTCCAAGCCACACTACCTAAATCATTTTCATTACCTAAGTTATCTTTCTAAGTCATTCACTTAGTACAAATCTAGATTTAACTTCACTTTTCATCATAGTTTTTGCTCAATTATCATTCAATAAACACAAACAACAATTCATAATATGATTCAAAAACACACATAACCAATTCATTACCAATACCCAAACATTAGTCATGGCTCAATCATGATTTCTTCTCATCAATTGACAAGGCATTTGACTAACTTTCTAATATATTCGACCTCACAATAATCAGATATGATTCTTGTTTTATGGTGGACACAAGGAACCAATCCATTGCATAAATCATAAGCATACATGAAACACACATGATAGTCTAACATATCCCTATAAACCTTAGGCAGAGCCATCATATGACTCGTCTCATTCTAACTTATTCCACTTTCACGCCACATAGTAAGCGCCTATCGAATCATCCTATGATGGGGTTAACCAGACTCAACGGGAAAAGTAAATTTAAATAAACTCATGGAAACTTATCTATGTAATATCCCTCAGTGTTAGCTTTTTAACGCTTCCGACCGCGTCCAAAATAGAGTTATGAAACTCAAGCCACATCATTTTCAATTTGGTAATTTTCCATATGGTCAGTGGTAATCGATTACCAGTATGTGGTAATCAATTATCAGTCCTCAAAACAATCCAAAAAATTATTTACAATTTAAAGTAGGATATAATTGAAATTTGGAATTATGATTAAGCTTTATTATCGAGTTAGATAAATATAGATAAATTATAAAAATTTTGAAAGAAAATTGAAAAGAAAAATCTACATCAAAATATGGTATCTTATTTTATGGATTTGAATTCTCTAAAAGAGTTACTGTTTTAACGATCTAGATAACTAGATACAAATTTTTAGGTGTGATTTTTATTATTTTTTAATGAAAATATAATAAATATATTTAAATATCATTTAAAAAGTGGAAAATATAATAATTTACATATGTGTAAGAGAAAATTATCAATTTAGTTGATTATGGTAAATTTCAATGTAGAAATCAAGTTTAAACTCAAAAGCTACACGTTCTAACTTCAGCTTAAGTAGAATCAATTCTGGAAGCAGAATCAATTCTACGGTAGAAGAATCAAACACCTCATTCCAAATACCAAAATCAATTCAACACATTACACATCTAAAATTGCTCTTGCCTCTTCCAAAAGCTAAACCAAACATATACTAAAATAGATTCTAATAATAAGTGATTACTTAGACAGTGACAATCTCAGTAAAAATTTGTGGCCTTAATTGCTAACAAGCATCTGCATATAATGAGAATCTGAATTAAAACAGAAAATCCTGAAAGTTTCATAAGCTGATGTAACATTCAAATCAAGAACAATAAATGAAAACCCTACCAAAACATGAAAAAGACCAAAACAAAACTTCAGTAATCCTTTCATAGAGTTAGTTATACAGAAAACATATCAAGAAAACTAGTTCTTAAAATTGAAAATTCAAAAACAAAACAAGAAAGTGACTCAAAACTCGTCATACACTTGAGCTTGAAACTGTAGAGATTTTAGCTACCAAGTAAATTCACATGAACTAAATTCATAAACATGCATATGCACACATGTACAATGCTAAAAAAAAACATGTTGAACAACAGAAGAACACAGACAACAATACTTCATTCAACCAAATTATCAATTTAGTTAATGACAAGGCAACAAGCTTTTTCAACTGTTCTAGAGGAATAAGACAAGGAAATTCCATTTCTATTTTACTATTTTGCATTGTTGAAGATGCTTAAGAAGACAATTTGCAAACATGATTGAACAAACCCTAAATTCCATTCATATGTTCATAACAACAACAACACAGACCCTAACTTCCCAACCATGGATTTTTCTCTCAAAGCTAAAATTTAACTATGAACTCACCTCTAGGAAGAAGATGATGATGAAATATTGGAGACGACTTGATGAAGCAAGCTCTTGATCCTTAAGTATTCCAAGCTTTTTTTCTTTCGAAGAAGACGATTGAGAACGGAGAAGACGATTCCAAGCTTAGGGATTTGGAAACGATTGAAGACGATTCCAAGCTTAGGGATTTGGAAACGATTTTGTGAGTTTTCTGAGAATGCAAGATTTTGAAACGATTTTGTGAGTTTTCTGAGAATGCAAGAGTTTTCTGAGAATGCAAGATTTTGTGAGAATGAACGATTTCTTGTTTTAAAAAATTTTAATTGTAAAGAGGGTATGACAGCGCTTTTGAAAAGCGCTTTCGTAACTAAGGCTATACCAGCGCTTTTGAGGATAAAAGCGCTCTTGTACCCCACCCCCTATATCAGCGCTTTTGAAAGCGCTTTCATAAGCCCCCTATAAGAGCGCTTTCAGAAAGCGCTTTCATACCCCCCCACTATAAGAGCGCTTTTCAAATGCGCCTTCGTACCCCAGCCTCTAAGAGCGCTTTCTGAAAGCGCTTTTGTAACCCCCCCCTTTAAGAGCGCTTTTTTAGCGTGTTTTTTTATTTTGTTTTAGCGCAACCTATACCAGCGCTTTTTACAAAAAGCGCTTTAGTAGGGGTGCTGCTAAAAGACAAATTTGGTGTAGTGTCTGGGTCCGATGTAAATTCAAGCAATGTAGTAAATCAAAGACATTTTACATCGGGCAACAGCCCGATGTGAAAAATCCACCTACCACATCGGTTGGATGTGAAATATATATATATATATATATATATATATATATATATATATATATATATATATATATATATATATATATATTATATTTCACATCGATTGCCTAACTGGCTTGATATAATATATGGTTTTTAACATCGGTTACACAATGGCCCGATGTAATAATAGGTTTTAACATCGGTTGCCTCAATGGCCCGATGTAATATGTTTGTTTTTTTTAGCGGAATCGAGGTGGATTCCCTGTAATTTTTTTGGTACCTAATTTTTCATATTTTTCCAACATCATACACCATATTTAGTTCGCTATTTTTCATATTTTTACCACATCACACATACCACATTTAGGTCGCTATTTTCATATTTTTGTAACCAGTGAAAGGTAATTTCATTGCACCAAATAGCTAAGATGCACATATATATTCTTCAAAATGAACAATTGATTTATAAAAGTATTAATCTAGGATACACACAAGTGTACAAATTATAAGAAAGTTTACACACGGTAGACTACTACAACAACAAAACTAATGAAATTATACAAAAGTTAACTAAAGATGAAGTATATCTTGTCATGAAATGGTATCTCAGCAAGTCATGAACAATTAACTAAAGATTATAAGAAACCTATAGTAGATGTATTATGATTAGGATGATCTATAAAACAACAATCATCCACATATGATGATAATTATAAAAAAAAGAAGTCTAGATACATACACATTTAGCATTCTATAGCTTCCCCCTTTCACAAAGGTGACAACAAGATAGTAGTGAAACCATTAAAAGGTGCTCTAACATCCAGATCATCAAAGGTAAGACACTCCCTGCCAGCCTTTACAGTTCTAGTTCTAGCAATTTATGTGAACCTTAAAGTTACCTTTTATCGTAGGCACTTCATAAACACGAATATCATATATCACAACACCCACGACTACAACAATCTTACCCTCCTAATGAAACAGCAACAAAAAAACTCAAAGTTAGAATTATGTATATGTTTAAAAATTATTTCAAAAGTAAGAAATCCTCTTTTGTAAAAAAAAATGCATGTTTGAATTGCTTTCTTCAAACTATTCTAATGACATAAATCTATAAAATTGTTTAAACAATTTATAACAAGTCAACAAATTTTTTACAAATCATTTTCACAAATCTCCATGATAATTTAAAAATCAGCTTATAAGAAAAAATAAATAATAACCCGTAAAGTTGAAAAGTTCAAACAAACAAGAAAATTATTGTGAATAAATGTTAATACCTGCAATATCTAATTGCAATAAAACAAAACAAAAAACTAAGAAAGCTTTATGAAGGGAGATAACATCAAGGATTGTGAATACAGATGTCACAGCATATCAGAGTTGAGATTAAAGATTTGAATTAACCAAATAACACGCAACGACATCAGTGAACAAAAAGTCGACGAGTTCACATGCGTTAGGATGAAAAAGAAACCGTCTCCCCTAGGAGATATTCTGTTTCACACTGTAACTGTTTTATAAACAGTGACCAAGCTTACAAAGCGAGTCAATATGGCCAAAGAAATCTGCTATGGCGCAGAGAGCAACGTCGGCGCAAAGGTCCTTATCACTTTTGGTACTGATGCTTCCGTTGAATTGTATAACTACAAGCAAGTAAAATGCATCGCATGAGATTTCATCGCATTTTCTCCATAAGCGGGACACTTCTCCCTCTATTTTGAAAACAACAAAACTGAATCTGAAAAATTAGTAATTACACTAAGAAAAAAAGGAAAAGATAAGCAAAAACAACAAATGCACCAAGAGAGATAAAGATTAGTGAGATCTAGATATCAGCTTAGCTTGAGTAGTAGAATAAAAATCTCATATTTCAATGTCTGAATCTGGAGAGATTAGTGAGATCTGGACGACAAATTCACTCGAGAGTAGTAAAAAAATTCTCTAGGTGTGAATCTGAAAGAGAGAATGATTAGTGAGATATGGAATACGAATTCACTTGTGAGTAGTAGAACATACTTACTAGTAGAACAAAGAGAAAAAGTACTGATGTGTTTCACAATTGCTTTTGTCCGAGAGTACGATGAGGGAAGGCGGAGGCAGAGCATAGCCGAGTGGGAGACGCGTAATGAAGACGGAGGCGAGCTGGTTTGGTCTTCGAGGCGGCGAGAGATGAAGAAAGGATATGGTAGGTTTTTGTCTTGGAGGCAGAAACAAAAAGAAGTGATATGGTCTAGGTTTTTTTTATTGACTTTTTCAGATCGGTGCATAGTCTAAACCGATGTAAAAACTGTTATAACAAAATTTCATTTTAATTACTAAACTGTCATCGTTTTTTTTTAAATCATTGCAAATACATCTCACATCGGTGGACAGCCTAGACCAATGTAAAAACCGTTATAACAATTTCATTTTAATTACCAAACTGCCACCGTATTTTTTTCACATCACTGCAAATCCAAACCCGATGTCACACATTTTAGGTTTGGAAAAATGGACTAATATCTAAAATAGGTTGAATAAGTTTTTAGAATTAACTCATTTGAATTCAACTTGATTTGTTAAATCATCTAGATTGACGGGTAAATGTGAACGTATCTATGAGATATCAGTTATTGACTGATCATTTTAATGTCTATCTTTTAAATATTTCTCTTGCTGTTGTTTTATATAATTGAAGTTAGATAAACGACGGTACGATTAATTGTAAGTACGAATCAATGATTAAAAATTGGTGTGTATTATTAACATATATTTGTAACTATGTCAATGTTAATCAATTGAAAAATGAATTCAAACTTTATAAATAATGGTTTGATAGACATGTAATATAAATCCAAACGAGACTCGTACGATAGCACGAATTTCTTACTAATTTGAGGATATCTTACTTACAAAAATAAACCGACTTATTTTTTATACTCATCCTCGAACTACAAATAATATATTTTACTGTAATAAAATTATGAATATACTCACTATTTTTGTATATATTTAGATATAATATTTAATTATTAATCCCAATCTAATTATGATTACACTTTTCACATCAACACCAATCAACATCAATTTAATGTCCAATTTGATTTTGATGATGATGATGAACCACACATTTAAAAAATTTAAATGTATGGATTTTTATTTTCAAATAAATTATATGATTAATAAAATAGGATTGTTCATTACATCTTATATATTTATTTGAAAATTTATATATAGATTTTCTCAGTTCTTAGTTCTTTAAGATATGTATATTTCATCAAAATTTTAAGTTTTTGTTTTACTCATCATCTTGTAAGTTTTTTTTTTACTTTAACTTTACTCTCAATATTTTTATTCCACCATCAAATTTGTATATGTCTAGGTCTAAAGACTCTTGATTTTCTTAATGTAACTTTTATTACTTTTATATTCTCTTGTATCATCATCTTGTTCCACATATCATTTGTATTTTCTTATAGATGTTTGAAACTTCCTCCAAAATCTTGTGTTGAAAACTTTTTTATTTTTAACCCTTCACATATCACCACTTGATTTATGAAATTTCCATATGACTTCTTCTATGGACTCTTACATCTATAATAAATATTCTATAACTTTACAATTCAAGCAAATTTTCATATCTAACAAAAAAAAAAATCTAGAATGAATTTACCTTTACCTCCTAGAGACCTTACTCCTCATGCATGCTTGCCCTCAAAACCTGGCGATATGCTTCCTACATGTTTAGTTAAATCCTCTTCTAAAAAAATCTTATTTTTTTAGAGTATAATCTAAAATAAGTCTTCTAAATCCTTAAAAAAAAATACTTTAAAGTATTTTATTACCCCAATCAAAAGTGAGTAAACAAAAGTATCTTATTTTCCTACGAATTTCATAACTATAAATGAATTTTCTACTCTTTTTATATCTATAATTTTTTTTCACTCCTAATTAACAATAATTCTGGTCTCATTTCTCAATCTAATTATGTATCAAAATTTAAATTCTAAGTTGTTTAATTTTTTCGCTTTTTCATCGGTCTATTTAATTTCTTAAAACAAATAATTTTTAAAAATTCATGTTATGTGTGACACTCCCGCCATGGAAGAGGGCCAAAGTTTCAGCTAGAAGAACATTTTCCAAGCAATGTTGCCACAAAATTCCTCTATCCTCTTGCACAAGACCTCCAATGAATTTTAAGTTTCCTACAGAAAAGCACCATCTGCATTCCAGTAGGCGTCATTTTTTTCCAAAATCTCTTCACACATTGCAATACATGAAACATCAGTCCAAATTTTTATGGCTAAGGTTTGAAAGTTATCTAAACCATATTTTTAGGCCTAACTTCTAGATATATATACTAACAGAACTGCGTGATTTAGTGTTTTCAAAAATGATAGTTCTTGAAACTATTAAACTAAAGTATAATATTTAGTACTTCTATTCTTTACTTGTGCAACAAACAATAATTAACAAAATGTTTTCCTCAAGAGAAACTTGAAATATAGCATCATCTCAATTTACAAGGCAGAAAAATGCATCATAACATGGGAACTAAATTTCTAATTATTCTTCATAAAGAAACAACTGAAAAGAAAAGGAAACAATTAAGGAATTTGAAGCACCATTTCCTGAGTCTTCTACCAACATTCTAGAAGCTTCTTCTTCGATAAACACGGTCGCATTCCTTTCTTTTCTTGGGTGAAGATTCCGCAGAAGTTGGTTGAGTTTCAGAGGATCTCTCTTTTCTCTTCTTTGGTGTTAAACTCAGAATAGAATCCAATGGCAATGAAGAATCATTCACTGCTACATCACCACCTAGTTCTTTCTTGTTGAATCTTCCTCCCCTAGAACGAGAACCAGAAGCTTGAGTTTGAGTTTGAGAAGGTCTTTCATTGATGTTAAGTAGATTGGAGAAGGAAGAATCCAATGATTCAAGGTCCTTCGTTGCAACATCAGGAGAGGAACTGATAATCTCTGCTGCGCCGCCATCCTCATCACCATCTTTCTGATGATCAGTAGTGGAAGACTTGTTCATCTTTTCGGCTCTCCAAGAACAAGAAAAATTGAAATCTGAAATTGTCAAGAAACTATGGAATGTGAAGAAAGAGAGATGGATTATGAAGAGGTAGCTAAGAAGAAATTATGTAACTAAACTAGTTATAACTACTTTCTAACTAACTAACTACCATAACTGAAATTATGTCTCTAACAAATTTTGCTAAATGCCAAAAGTAAAAACAATATTATATCTTCAAGGGATCAATCTATTTTAAGTCAGGTCACTTTCCAACTAAATAAAAGTTGATTGTTGTAACGGTTTACGATATGAAAAATAGAAAATAAAAATTTAGATCTCTCTCTTTCTATGTTTGGTAACGAGGTGAAACACTGCTACGGCGTGTCCAATGTTCTTTTAACTGTACGTTTGAAAAGCTAATGAATGTAGCTTCTGCTCAACTTGGACGTAAACGTGACTTTTCACCGCGACATAGGCTTAGACTCTCAATGAAAGGCACTCATGCAAGCTGATTTTGTTACCTTGCAACAAAGAAAACATGGAGCTCAGTCTTTCTTCCACCGTTGTAAATAGGTTTCAAGGGTGAAGGAAAATGTAGATGATAGTTTGAATAGGTTCAAAACCAGATAGATAGGTGACTAAAGGCTTTTATCAAATGCAATGCTCTTATTTTAATGAAACATTATCACGATACCGTTAATCCTAACATTGCAATTTCACATAAGTGAACTATGTAATAGTCGGATGTCAATAACGCTTTATAGAATGAGACACTTAATGCAGAGGTTTGAGAATGAAACATTATCACGATACCGTTAATCCTAACATTGCAATTCCATACTGGTACGCAAACTAAATAAAGTTATTTACGGCCTAAATCAGGCTCCCGGGCAATGGTTTAAGAGACTAAAGGAGGCTCATGGCTAGCAAGTGTGACCCTTCATTATTAATAAAGGATACCATGATTCTACTAGGCTCATGGCTAGCAAGTGTGACCCTTCATTATTAATAAAGGATACCATGATTCTACTAGGCTCATGGCTAGCAAGTGTGACCCTTCATTATTAAATGTTTTTTCCCTAAATACACACGCAGTGTACATTCTAGTTTATGTGGATGACATTTTCATAACAGGCAGCTCTTCCTCCCACATTCAATAACTTATTACCAATTTCAACACTTTCTTCATACTCAAATACTTAGTGTACAATTGATTACTCTCCCTTTCATGTATAATGGTTGTGTCTCTTTGAATTGATTATGTCAGTAAACTAAAAATATATGTGTGCGGACAAGACTGATTTTATTGGGATTAAAAAATAATGGTTTTTTCAGGTGGCATTATATCCCTTCTTGTTTATCAAATTTATTTAACCAAAATATCCCTGCTTTGACAAATCTCTTCACACATTGCAACACTTGAAACATGCTAAGGTTTGAAACTTATCTGAACCATATTAACACCACAAGTTTACAGAACTATATATTATAAGAAAATCCATGAGAGTTCATTGGCTATATACGAATGTTAACAAGTTTCACATTGACTACAATATCTGATCTTGAATAAGATCATACACTAACAACATATAACAGAAAATGCATATTATAGCATGGAATTAAATTTCTAATTATCCTTCCTAAAAAATCATCTGAAAAGAAAAGAGAACAATTATGGAATCCGGAATATCATTTCCTGATCAAGAACTTTTCTGTGAAGAAGTTTGTTCAGAAGTAGTTTATTTTCTCTTCTTTGATCCGGAACCAGAACCAGGAGGGTGACATCTTCTTATCTTGGTTGGAGTTTCTGCAGAAACTGTTTCAGTTACAGGTCCCTCTTTTCTCTTCTTTGAATCCAATGGCAATGGCAACGGAAATGTTGAAGAATCATTGATTGATACATCACCAGCTACTTGTTTTCCTTTCTTGGAAGAAATTTCATTTTCCTCTTCCTCAAGATAGAAGAATAACGGATCCAATGGTATATCCAATGATATATTATCATTTTCTTCCTCACTTTCTTCCTCAAGAACCTCATCGGAACACATAAGCCATGCTACTAAGTCATCATCTTCAATTTTTGCGCCTCCCTCATTCTTTGCTATACCATCACGGCCGCCACCAGCATCTTTCTGATCAGTAGTGGAACTGATCATGGTTGGTGACTCCTTCTCCTCATTACCGGACTCTGGTGCTTGCTGCTCCGACACTGCATCCCTATTCGGTGGCTGAGTAGCATTCGCCATTAAAGAAACTCTTTCCACTATGTAAGGGAAAGTTGCAAGGAAGAACCTATGGAATATGGAGAGAGAGGGATGAATATACGTTTATAAGGAAGTGTAATTAACTAGTTATAACTGCTTCTAGTTAATCAACTGTCATAACAGAAAACTGCTAACAGTTTATAATCTATCTCCAAATTGTGTGTAAAGCGTTAAACTAAATAGTGAATGAATTACATGGGTACATAGACAAAACAGGAACTATGTTGCAATTATATTTGATAATCTATCTCTTTTTTCTCTGTCCCTTCGATCGGCTTTATTTTCAAGTCCCGTGTAGGAGATGGAACCCCTTATATTTTAACTTAAATCCCCTCCAATCCAACCCTTCCCTTTCCAACAAATGTCTTATTTGAGTCAATGAAGTCGCGTCATTTGGGGATATATGCTAACAACCATACATATTAACTCTCTTGAACATAACAATCTCATAGTAGACTCATAAAAGTATAACACTTGAGCTAAACAAATTCTAGATAAAATGTTCACATGTGAAAAGAAAATTTTCAGCTACCCAAACTTAACTAGTTCACTACCAGATTCCCCATGCACCCAATTAAAAGTATATGATAATAAAATCATGCTCCATGTATGCAAGATTTCACAAAATTGGGATATTAAATATACCTTCACAATAAACCGTTTGATGGCCACCTTCTTTGTTTTTCCAATACAATGAATACGCATAACAGCTTGTTCCTCAACTGCTGGATTCCACCATGGGTCCTGTTGATATTGACAAACTATCTATCTGTATCAAAATTCAAAAGTGCTTTAAAAAAGACATTTTATGAACAATAACAATAATAATAATATGCCATGTCCATTAGGTTGGTTATTCATAAACATATTCTGGAGCAACTCTCTGAATACTTAATACTCTTATATAAGATTCATGGGCTCCTGCCTAAAAATTGCATAGATTAAACTTCTTAATCTAAAATATATACTAAAACAACCAACTATTTGGAAGCCAGAAAAGTATAGTGGGTATAATAACCTAAGTTTGCATTATTGCGTTACATTAATTTATCTCCCGGCTTTAAATTAATCAAAGAGCCGTGTTTTGATTTCCATATTATTGAAACTTGGGTTCAATCAAGTGTCAATTGAAAGGATGTTCGAAAATCTCAAAAGAATCCTATTGAAAACAACATTAGGATCCATGCATTTTCTTTATTGAATATAGCATTAGCATAGAACAAGATAGAATATTAAGTAATTATTCTATTAATTGTTTTCAAGTCTATAAAAAGAGCTCATTGTGCAGTTGAAACATGTTTCACCTCATGTCCTTTTTTCTTCTCATTCAACAAATCCAAATACTTCATTTACCCTATGTTAGAAGACATGAAGCTAGACAAATACACACCAGTTTAAGCGAATAGAAACTGATATGCTGGTACCATGACAAAAGCATTGGAAGCTGCTGTTAGATTTATACCCACTCCACCAGCTTTTGTGCAAGAAATAACTACTAATGGTTTGAAACAGCTCGCCGTACTGACTAGGTAACAGACAAAATATGTATGTCACTGTTTTCTGAGAATTATTTGAATACTTTTTCCCGCTGCTGCAGATTCAATGTCCCATCAATGATAAAACAAAGATAATGATCAATGAACCTCAGGTACCATTGTTCATCACCAAGATGAAGCATGCCACAAGATCACAACAAGAATGATTAAAACACAATGTAAAAAAACCATGACTGTCTATAGGAACAGCTCTTTTCCAGATTTCACATTCACTCAATTCTCCCATGTTATTCTTATAAAACAATTAAACCTGCAAGAGGTCTAGAAAAGCAGTCCACTGCCTGAAAACAATGCTCTTAGATCCTGAGGAGCGGAGATTTTCAAGTTCATTCAAAAGACCGGTTACCTTGCATGACTCTACCCAGTTCTTCTCGATATCAACCTGAAATCGACTCTGTAGGGGTGGTGATAAGATCCTTCTTGCTCACCGTTTTCCTGTTAAGCACAGGGTGTCAACACTGCATCTTCAAATGCTTCAAGACATATTGGACACTCTCCCTGCTCCCCTTTACGCAGCTCCTCCACAACTTCTTGAACATAAGCTCGTGAGAGCGAATCTTTTTCTTCACCTTCTCAAGCATTACGAGTTCCTTTAAGGAAGCGCTTAGCTAGTTTCTTGAGTATCACCTCGACTAAAAAATCAATGGCCATCATGACAAAAGGTTAAGGCTTAGTAAGACAACAATTAAATTATGCAAGGGAAAAACAAAACATCACCACAAGAGGGCTTTCAAATCATAATGTGTTCAAAAGTTCCCAAAAAAACATCAAAAGAGAAACATCGTCAAGCATAGCTAAGAAAACCATCCTATGCAATGATAAACTCATTCCTAAATAGTATCTAATGCATTCAAACACCTACTCCAAAATTTGCCCTCTCCTGTTTTTTCAAGATTTCCTCTCACATAGGTGGTTACAAACCCTTGCCTAAAGAAAAGGAAATTTTTCAAATGATGGTTAAGTATCCTTCGATTGGCATATGCAAAAGATCCTTCGATTGTCATCTGCAAAAGGTCCTTCGATTGGCATATGCAAAAGGTCCTTCGATTGGCATCTGCAAAAGGTCTTTCGATTGGTATAGGACCTTTCGATGGGCATTTCCAACAAGGCAGCTTCGACGGGCATCTTAAATGAGGTTATTTTTTTGTTAGAGCGTACAAAGTGCCTTTCGACAGACATGTTAACCAAGTGATGTTTCGATTGGCATTTCAACAGGGCGATATTCTGATTGTCCAAGTTAGAGAAAATGAGATCAAAAAGAGCAAGAACTGAGAGGGTTCCAGAAGCTCTGATGATGGGCATTCGAATACATGCAGATTGGAGAGGATAACTCTGAGCCTTTCTGCAGACTATGGTTCAAACGTAGAAGCTCTGATGCTGAGAATATGAGCAATTCGAATCAACATGCAAAGCCATCGAAGAAAGCAATCGAAGGAACCATGACGAAAGCCTTAAGCCAAATTCAAGCGAAACATCTATCCTAACCTGTCCAGGTTCACCCAAAGTTCAAAATGGCATGTTTTCCTTTCAAATATGGCAAGAATTCAATGTTGATCGTGGATTCAATTCCTGAGTTAAAGGCCATATTCTTGCCTTGTTTGTTCCCAACTCCACAAGAGCTTATTCGACCAGGGTGATTCTCTTCAAATC
The DNA here is from genome assembly GCA_948472305.1 of Vicia faba. Taxonomy (NCBI): domain Eukaryota; kingdom Viridiplantae; phylum Streptophyta; class Magnoliopsida; order Fabales; family Fabaceae; genus Vicia; species Vicia faba. The sequence continues at coordinate 92,828 of OX451737.1, forward strand.
AAGTAATCGAAGCAGAGGGTGGCTCAATCGAAGCAGCCATGACATCAAAGTTGGTGCAATTCGAATTAGAGTCCAGAGCCTTCGAAGAGAACAAATTCGAAGGAAAATGGATCTGCAGGGGCATGTCAACTTTCGATTTCCATCATATTGGAGGCCCAAACTGTAACACCCTAATTCTACCCGACAATTATATAAATAAATCAGAGTTATAAAATCAATAATGCAAACGAATCAGGATGCCACAAATTCATCTTTCAAAACACATTGCATTCATCGTGGATACGTAACACTTTAAAACTTTGGATGAACCGTCATCAAAATACTTTAATCTCTTAATTCTACAATTTAAACATCTACGCAGCGGAATTCTTAATAACATCTTTATCATCATTACAGCAACTTTAAAACAACACATATTTAATAATAATCAACTTAAAGTTCAACGACGGAATAATCAATAATCAAAAGCAACAAGCGTTCATCCCCCCGAGTGTTACATATCAGAGCAATGACACCGACTCGAACTACTGAAGGTATACAGTCTTCACTCTCGATTACACGCACGTTACCAACATAAGGGTAACATTCAAACAAAAGGGGTGAGATATCTAACAATATAATAAAACGTATGATAATTAATATATTAAATTAGATCACATAACATCACCACTTCTCATCTCATAATCAACAATAATCACAACAAATAATACACATTCACAACATCAATACACACTTCTTTATGCAATCATATAATGCGACTCAATACTATGCACATGCATGTGGTACCATTGGAGCATAACTCTCATCTCAAAAATTACCAATTAATAGAGGCATCAACAAGGCATAAGCCTTCATCTCAATATTCGCCAATACAAGTCATCTCAACGAGCATAAGCTCCATCTCAAAATACAATGTATGTGACACAATCATGAATGGAATAACAACACCATAATTGACAACATCTCAATACAATACCATCGTTGGCCAAAAGCCTACATCTTAAAAGCATCTCAACATCTCTTCATCAACATCATTCATCAACATCATTCATCGATATCATTTATCATTATAAATCATCAAACGTAATTTATACATCATAAATCATCAAAACAAACTCTCATTAACATCATCTCATCAACAACTCAATCGTACAGTAATACGACGGTAACTCATAAATTTCACAACGCTGGCCATATGCCTATACACGATATTACCTATAATTAGTCAATAAACTAAGGCTTACTTCTAAATCAACAAATCTCTACATACTATTATTCTGTACGATTACATCATTGTTATTATTAATCATACTGTTACAAATCAAACAGCAGCCTATAAGCATCTCATCTTCATCATTCTGCATAAAAACCAACATAGCGATCTACACGGAAACTAATTCAAATCTTATGGTTATCCTTCATATTCCTCATTTTAATCAATAAGGATGAAACTCATTGCATTAGCTATTCAACGTTTCGAACGACTCCTCAAACGGAGTCCGAAAACTCAAGTTACAGCATTCTCAAACGGATTCTGCCAAAAACCAGACAACATGGATCGACGCATAACGTCTTAGATCGACACGTACTACACTGAACTCGCAACATGAGTCGGCGCATCCTCTCTTGTATTGACTCATCCTGAGTCTAAAAGTCCTCATGTATCGACGCAAGACTCCTTCGTGTCGACTCATCCTGAGTCTCTAAACCTTCTTGTATCGACACATCATGTTTGTGGTCGACGCATGCTGCTATGTCCTGCATAATTTCTATGATTTTCTGTGTTTTCACTACGGGTTCCATACTTTAAGCCCTAAAAACTTAATCAAATCATGGGTAATCATCACTTATAGTTATCCTATAATTCCACATCAAATAAACAACATCGGGACATCATTATTCATCTATAATTCATAAATCCCCATCATACAACATCATATAATATTCAATCATGAATACAACAACATTTCACTTCTAACCCCACATACCAATTATCATGAACCCAATTATAGAGTTAGAACCCCACCCTTACCTTGGATTGAAGGTCGCTCTACAACTTTCTCCAATTGATTCACGTTCTGTTGTTCTTCCTCTTTTCCAACAACTTCACGTTCTTCTTCTCAAACCCTTATTCTTCTACTGCTTCTTCTTTCTATTCTTTCTAACAATAATAAAATAACCTATTATTCTCTTTATTCTTTATTAGGCTTAAAACTAATACCCCCATATTACTTTTATTCCTTTAAAACAAGCCCACATCAAATAATATCATTCTTCTAACATTATTTCTCCACTTAATAAAATACTTAAATACAATTAATCAGAACACAACTTCTCAAATATTCTAAAAATAATTTAATTAAATAATTAATTAAATTACGGGCGCTACAACTCTCCCGCACTTAGAATATTTTTGTCCTCAAAAATTTACCTTAATCAAACAATTCAGGGTAGGAGTCTCGCATCTTGCTCTCCAACTCCCAAGTCATACTTTCTCCGGAAGCTCCTAGCCAAACCACTTTAACCAAAGCAATCTCCTTGCCCATCAGAGTCTTTATTTCACGATCCGCAATCCGTACAGGCATCGTCTCCATCGTAAGATTATTCCGTACTTGCACATCATCTGTATGAATCACATGAGATAGATCTGAAATATACTTCCGGACTTGCGACACATGAAACACATCATGAAAATTCAAAAGATTAGACGGTAAAGCCACTCTATAAGCAACATTCCCCACTCTCTCTGAAATTTGATATGGTCCAATAAAACGAGAAGTGAGCTTCTTAGACTTCAATGCTCGCCCAACACCAGTCACAGGTGTAACTCTTAAAAACACATGATCACCAGCTTGAAATTCTAAATCTTTCCTTCGCTTGTCATGATAACTCTTTTGTCTACTTTAGGAAGCTTTCATCTTTTATCGAATCAACTTCACCTTCTCAGTAGTCTCACGAACAAGTTCAGGTCCAAGTACTACACTTTCACCAGATTCATGCCAACATAAAGGAGTTCTACATCTTCGACCATACAACGCTTCAAAAGGTGCCATCCCAATACTGGAATGATAACTGTTATTATAAGTGAACTCTATCAACGGAAGATAGGTATCCCACGAACCTCCCTGCTCAAGAACACATACCCTAAGCAAGTCTTCCAACGATTGAATCGTCTGCTCAGTCTGACCATCTGTCTGAGGATGATACGCTAAACTCAGCCTCAACTTAGAATCCAACGCTGCTTGCAGACTCTTCCAAAAATCAGAAGTAAATCTTGGATCTCTATCTGACACAATTCATAAAGGAACGCCATGCAGCTTCACAATCACACTAGTGTAAATCTCAGCCAACTTCGACACTGGAAAACTGATGTTAATAGGAACAAAATGAGCCGACTTCGTAAGCCTATCAACAATCACCCAAATTGAATCATGTCCTCTTAAGGTATTAGGTAACCCTGTCACAAAGTCCATTGAAATGTTATCCCATTTCCATTCTGGAACTTCTAACGGTTGCATCAACCCTGCAGGCTTCTGATGTTCAACTTTCGACTTCTGACAAGTCAAACATGTATACACAAGTCGAGCCACATCACTCTTCATCCCAGGCCACCAAAACAAACCTTTCAAATCTTGATACATCTTAGTAGCTCCTGGATGAATACTCAACTTACTTCTATGACTCTCTTCAAGTATCACTTTCTTCATCTCAGCATCATCAGGAATACAAATTCGGTTATGAAACCTCAACACACCTTGCGCATCTAACTTAAAATCATTATTCTCAGACTGATCAATCCCAACCGTCAAATCTACCAGTTTCACATACAACTTCTGAGCTTCTCTGATACTGTCTAGAAATTCATTATTAATCTTCAACATACCCAACATAACACTTTGTGGCGTAACCTCGCAAACTAAGCTCATGTCTCTTAACTGCTCGATTAATTCCAACTCTTTAACCATCATTGTTGACATATGTAAAGTATTTCGACTTAACGCATCAGCTACCACATTCGCTTTTCCTGTATGATAATTCAAACCAAAATCATAATCCTTTAACAATTCCAACCATCTTCGTTGCCTCATATTCATCTCCTTCTGATCAAATAAATACTTCAAACTCTTATGGTCACTAAACACTTCAAATCTAGAACCATAAAGATAATGCCTCCAAATCTTCAACACAAAACAACTGCAGCAAGCTCTAAATCATGCGTAGGATAGTTCTTCTCATGAGTCCTCAACTGCCTTGACGCATAAGCAACTACCTTACCATTCTGCATAAGTACACCTCTTAAACCCATCTTAGAAGCATCACAATACACCACAAAAGGCTCTCCTGGATTAGACAATGTCAAAATAGGAGCCGACGTCAACCTCTTCTTCAATTCTGTAAAACTTTCTTCGCACTGAACATCACATACAAAAGCTCTACCTTTACAAGTCAACTTAGTCAACAGAAGTGCCAACTTAGAAAAACCTTCGATAAACCTTCTATAGTAACCAGCTAATCCAAAAAAGCTTTTAATCTCAGTAGCTGACTTTGGAGTTTCCCATTGCAACACATCATCAACCTTCGATGGATCTACAGTAATTCCACTACCTGAAATCGCATGACCAAGAAAACTAACCTCCTTCAACCAGAATTCACACTTGGACAGCTTTGCATACAACTTCTTCTCCTTCAAAACTTGCAATACTACTCTTAAGTGTTCTGCATGCTCTTCTTTTGACTTAGAGTAAATCAAAATATCATCAATGAACACCACTACGAACCAATCCAAATAAGTATGAAAGATACGATTCATATATTCCATGAATACTCCCGGCGCATTAGTAACACCGAAAGGCATCACCAAATACTCATAATGTCCATAATGCATTCTGAAAGCCGTCTTCTGGATATCTTCATCCTTCACCTTAATCTGATGGTAACCCGACCTCAAATCAATCTTACTAAACACACGAGCATCCATCAATTGGTCCATTAAGTCATCTATTCTTGGAATCAGATACTTGTTCTTAATTGTCACTTTATTCAACTGTCTATAATCAACACAAAGCCTCAAACTTCCATCTTTCTTCTTTACTAACAACACTGAAGCTCCCCACGGTGATACACTTGGTCTCACAAACTTCTTTTCAAGTAACTCTTCCAATTGCTTCTTTAACTCTAACAATTCAGATGCAGACATCCTGTATGGTTCCATAGACATAGGTCTGGTACCAGGTACAAGATCAATCGCAAATTTAACTTCCCTCTCCGGCGGTACATTAGGAATCTCATCAGGGAAAACTTCAGGAAATTCACACACCACCTGCAATTCCTCATTTATAGCTTGAGTCTCTACAGATAGCGACACCATCAACGAGAACATCTGCACTTCTTCTTGCATCAACTTCCTCAACTGTCTAGCAGACAATAGACTATCTTCCTCTTCTTCAGGAGTAGAAAACCTCACAGACTTGTCATAACAGTTAATATGAACATAGTTATGCTCTAACAAGTTTATACACAAAATCACATCCAAACCCCTTAACGGTAAACAAACCAAATCAACAGCAAAGTCTCCGTCGAAGATCGACAAGGGACACTTAACATACACAAAATAAGTAGTCACTGACCCCTTGGCTGGAGTATCGACGACCATTTCTCCATTCAAAGAAGACAACATAAGACCCAATCTTTCAACACAATCAGCAGCAATAAAACAATGAGTAGCACCAGTATTAATAATAGTAATTAAAGGAGTACTATTAATGAAACATGTACCTCTGATAAGTCTATCCTCAACAGTTGTCTGATCCTTAACCAAAGCGAACACTTTACCATTTTTCTGCACCCTCTTTGGTTTCTGACACTGGCTACCAATTTGCCCTTCTTCTCTACAATTGAAACGAATCACATCCTTATGTTCACACTCAGATACAACATGTCTGTTCTTACCACGACGGAAACACCCCTTCACTTCAGTAGTACACACATTACTCTTATGCCCAGGTTTTCCACACTTAAAATAAACCACACCAGCAGGAGCATCTCCCCTCTAGTCCTCTGACCCTGAGCAACTCTCTGTTTACCTTTACCAGCTGGGGCATCATAAGGCTTACCACAATTTTATTGGTGCTTACCCCTCTTCTTACTGATAATCTTGTAATGAGCATTATTATCCTCCTCATAAATCCTACAGCTATCATTCAAATCAGCAAAGACACGGATCTTCTGGTATCCAACTGCCTTCTTGATCTCCGGGCGCAACCCGTTCTCAAACTTGATACACTTCGAAAACTCAGCATCTGCCTCAACGTAGTGCGAATAAAACTTAGCCAACTCAGAAAACTTTGCATCATACTCAACAACTGACATACTTCCTTGCTTCAGCTCAAGAAACTCAATCTCCTTCTTACCACAAACATCTTCAGGAAAGTACTTCTTCAAAAACTCCCTACAGAACACAGCCCAATTTACATTCTCACCTGCAGCTTCCAATCTCTGACAAGTCTCTAGCCACCAGTCATCAGCCTCGACTGCTAGCATATGAGTCCCATACCGAACCTTCTGCGCTGAAGTGCAATCCATCACACGTAAGATTCTCTCAATCTCTTTCAACCATTCCAATGCTCCGTCAGGATCATACTTTCCCTTGAACGTAGGCGAATTCTCTCTCTGGAAAGTCGCCAAGCTACAAGATCCAGCATTCCCGTCAATATTCGGCTGGTTTTCCATTGCATGAGCCATTGCTTCTAAAGCAGCAGCAAGTGCAGCATCATTCCTTCCAGCCATCTCAACTTCTCACTACAACATCAACAACATTTAGAACTCAAATTAACAATACTCGATTGTTAGATAACTACGACTCGACGACAATGTCGGACCAACCTTTTGCTCTGATACCAACTTTGTAACACCCCAATTCTACCCAACAATTATATAAATAAATCAGAGTTATAAAATCAATCATGCAAACGAATCAGGATGCCACAAATTCATCTTTCAAAACACATTGCATTCATCGTGGATACGTAACGCTTTAAAACATTGGATGAACCATCATCAAAACACTTTAATCTCTTAATTCAACAATTTAAACATCTACGCAGCGAAATTCTTAATAACATATTTATCATCATTACAGCAACTTCAAAACAACACATATTTAATAATAATCAACTTAAAGTTCAACGACTGAATAATCAACAATCAAAAGCAACAAGCGTTCATCCCCCCCGAGTGTTACATATCAGAGCAATGACACCAACTCGAACTACTGAAGGTATACAACCTTCACTCTCGATTACCTGCATGTTACCAACATAAAGGTAACATTAAAAGAGAAGGGGTGAGATATCTAACAATATAATAAAGCGTATGATAATTAATATATTAAATTAGATCACATAACATCACCACTTCTCATCTCATAATCAACAATAATCACAACAAATCATACACATTCACAACATCAATACACACTTCTTTATGCAATCATATAATGCGACTCAATACTATGCACATGAATGTGGTACCATTGGAGCAGAACTCCCATCTCAAAAATTGCCAATTAATAGAGGCATCAACAAGGCATAAGCCTTCATCTTAATATTCGCCAATACAGGCCATCTCAATGAGCATAAGCTCCATCTCAAAATGCAATGTATGCGACACAATCATGAATGGAATAAAAACACCATAATTGACAATATCTCAATACAACACCATCGTTGGCCAAAAGCCTACATCTTAAAAGCATCTCAACATCTCTTCATCAACATCATTCATCGACATCATTCATCGACATCATTTATCATTATAAATCATCAAACGTCATTTATACATCATAAATCATCAAAACAAACTCTCATTAGCATCATCTCATCAACAACTCAGTCGTACAGTAATATGACGGTAACTCATCAATTTCACAACGCTGGCCATAAGCATATACAAGATATTGCCTATAATTAGTCAATCAACTAAGGCTTACTTCTAAATCACCAAATCTCTACATACTACTATTCTGTATGATTACATCATTTTTATTATTAATCCTACTATTACAAATCAAACAACAGCCTATAAGCATCTCATCTTCATCATTCTGCATAAAAACCAACATCGCGATCTACACAAAAACTAATTCAAATCCTATGGTTATCCTTCATATTCCTCATTTTAATCAATAAGGATGAAACTCATCGCTTTATCTATTCAACTCTTCAAACGGCGCCTCAAACGGAGTCCGAAGACTCAAGTTACAGCATTCTCAAACAGATTCTGCCAAAAACCAGACAAGAGTGTAATGAAGTGTTTTTGAAAACTTTGTTCGAAAAGTGTAAGTGTGAAAAGTTTTGTTTTGTTTTTAAAAGGAGCGAGTACTTAAGAACCTCTACCTACTCAAAAAGGAATTAAACTGTGCAAATGTCCTTTAGACAGTGCTATCCCACTATTGAGGAGTGGGTAGCACCGTCGTTGGAGTTTTCGGGTCAATTCGATTTAAGGGACGTGTGGTCACTAAAGCAACATTAGGACGCCTTAGTGGTAATCCTAATGTCTTAGATCATTTTTATCGAGGCAACCATTTCGAGGTGACTTATGATCTTAGGACAAAAGGACGGCTTCTAAAACATCCTATACTTAATGACCACGCTCGAGGCAACCAAGTGAGGTGTACCCTAGGAGTGGTATGTGCAAGTGTATCAATTTTCAGTTATATTATATTTGCATGTCATGGTGAGCTACTGTTGATTTTAAGTTAAGACTTAATCTTGTCATGCATAGCCTAGTTAGCATACATCTAAACAGTTAATATATGTACAGGAATTTAAAGTGCGGGAATTGTAAATCCTACACTATTACAGGGCTTCGGGGAGGGGGATTATTTACATGTCCAAAAATTAGGGAAATAAAAGCAGTAAAAAAAGGGTCTTAGTTTAAGCTATTACATCCCAGTAAGCAGTTACAATAAAATAAACGCGTGTGAATCTGAAAAATCCTAAGAATAAGAACTTTTGTTGTTTTATTTTATTTTTTGGGAAAATGTTAAATGTTTAATTAAGTCAAATTTAATTAATTAAAAAAAACTGATTAAAATTAACTCTAAAATATACCTAATATTTTTTGCATTTTTTGTTTATGAAAATGATTGAATTCAAATAAATCCTAAGTCTATTGATTTTAAAATTGAAGAAAATAAGTTAAAATAATTAACTAAATTAAATCCTAATTCTAAGTTATTTATTTTTATGATTTTTATGTTGATTAAAAAAAACTAAAAGAAATAAACAAAAACAAAGTAAACAAAGTACAAATGGGCCAGGTAGCAAAACAAGAAAAAATATAATTCTGGAGGTCTGGGTCGAAAGAGGTGCAGGCTGTCTTTTGACCCAGTGAAGAGTCTTGATAGAAGGTGCATGAGGGGCTGCACTCTGAGGGTGTTCGATTTGGTCATGTCATCCTTCGATCTGGAAATCCTGGGTCCAGTTCGAAGCTAGACTGTTGAGCTTCAAAACTCTGAACAGGAATCTGAGAATGTATTTCCTGCAAGAAACGAAACACATGTTAAAGGTCCAGGGGGGATTTTACCCCCTGGTTCGAATCTCCCCCTTATTCGCGCCTGCTGAATCTGGGTCTGGGTTTGTTTTATCCTGGGATTCGAAGGAGAAACTCAGATTGTGCCCAAGCAATGGCACAATCTCATCTCTGCGCTATAGCTTATATGTAGCACATTAAATCATTCATAAACAGCAGTAATAATATGAATATGTAATCAAAATGAATTTAAAAGTGAGTTTGAGATTAGATTTTTTTTTACCAAACAGAGGTGCTTCGATTTGTAGTTCTGAGGGTGGAGGTGTTCGCTGGGTGGCAGCTTTGGCTTGTGCAAGGATTGCGTATGGCTTCCTGGAAGTGCTGATGACTTTTGGCAGCGTATCTCCAAGTTCTCTATTTTTCTGTATATTTTCGTGTATTTTCGTGTCCCTTTGCAACATTTGTGATTTCTTTATATAGAGGGGGTGGAGGGGACAGGAAGACAAAGGTTTAAATGACTTTGATTATGTGTTTGACAGCCATGAATGAGGATTTGTAACGTTAATTATGTGTTTGAAAGCCATGAATGAGAGTTCGTAACATTGGCTAAACACATGGGATCTTGTCCCTTTTTGAATTTTGAATGACATGTAACTGGCCTTCGAATGCTCCCTTTCGAATGGGCTGATGGCCTCCTTCGAATGCTCCCCTTCGAATGTGTTGATGGCCTCCTTTGAATGCTTTTCGAAAGCTTCTTCGAATGGACCCTTTGAATGCTTCTTCGAATGGACCTTTTTGGAATTCCAATCGAAGGACACTGTTATAATGCCAATCGAAGAGCTTGACAAAATGCCAATCGAAAGGCTCCTTCAGAATACCAATCGAAGGGTCTTTCAGAATGCCAGTCGAAATGCTTGTCCATAATGCCAATTGAAATGATTTTGAGAAAATGCCAATCGAAAGGCTCTTTCAGAACACCAATCGAAGGGTCTTTCAGAATGCCAATCGAAATGTACTTAAGGCACCACTCAAAAATTTTCCTTTTCCTTAGGCAAGAGTTTGTGATCAATCATGCAGGGGGAAGACTTTGGGAAACATGAGAGGGCAAATTTTGGGGTACAACGGTTGCCCCTGTTCAATCTTCTTAAACCTGAGTTGGTAGATTGGCTTGCGTGCCTTTCGTGATCCGAAGGTGGAAGATGATTGAACACTAGAGTGCCCAGAAATTTGCACTTGCATGGTGTAGTATCAGCATTGTGATGTCGGGAATGGGCTTACAGATGCCATTTGGAGATTGTTGGTAGGTGGTTCTATCCTCGTTGACGGGTTGTCTTTATTGACGGGGTGTCTCCTTTGACGAGTTTGGCCACAGAAAAATCTTCAGGAATCGATTTAACTGACTTTGTCTCCATTGACTGGCTTCGCCTCAGAAAAATCTTTAGGAATCGATTTAACTGACCTTGTCTCCATTGACTGGCTTCGCCTCAGAAAAATCTTTAGGAATCAATTTAACTGATCTTGTCTCCATTGACTGGCTTCGCCTCAGAAAAATCTTTAGGAATCAATTTAACTGATCTTGTCTCCATTGACTGGCTTCGCCTCAAAAAAATCTTTAGGAATCGATTTAACTGATTTTGTCTCCATTGACTGGCTTCACCTCAGAAAAATCTTTAGGAATCGATTTAACTGATTTTGTCTCCATTGACTGGCTTCACCTCAGAAAAATCTTTAGGAATCGATTTAACTGATTTTGTCTCCATTGACTGGCTTCACCTCAAAAAAATCTTTAGGAATTGATTTAACTGATTTTGTCTCCATTGACTGGCTTCACCCCAGAAAAATCTTTAGGAATCGATTTAACTGATTTTGTCTCCATTGACTGGCTTCACCTTAGAAAAATCTTTAGGAATCGATTTAACTGACCAGGCAAGGTCTTGGAATCTTCAACTGGATCGACATCAGGAAAATATTTAGGAATCGATTTAACTGGACCAGAGAAGGCCTTTGATATGGCTGAGAATTTAACCGTGTCCTTCCTGAAAGGTAAAGGTCAGTCATATGCAATGCATGATATGGATCAAGCAATGATGTTCTCAACATAAATGAGATTGTGTGGTATGATGCGTTTATGCATGTATCATGATGTATGGAAATGTAATGTTTTAGCCGGGGAAAATAAATCCCGGATAACTTGCTGGAGAATATAGTTGAATTCTTCGGTTCCGCTGGGGATGATGAACGAAGATGATTGCAAGAATAAACCTGCAGGAGAGGATGACTCCGTTGGGGAATTACTCTGTGGGGGAGAGATGTTCTGCTAATGATTTTAACGATAACTCCGCTAGGGATTCCATTGATAAGCTCTGTTGGGGGTTTCAATGATGAACTCCGCTGGGGATGGATTATCGTTGCTGGCGATATTGAATCTGTTGAGGATAGAAGTCCTGCTTAGGGAAAGAAAGAACTTCGCTAGGGATGATCTTTCAGTTGCAACTTGCTGAGGATAACCCAGTTAGACTCTTGTGAGGATAACCTTCTGAGTTTGGCTGGGGAGATTTATCTTGTACTCTACAGGGGATGAGCTTCCAGAATCTACTGGGTAAGATGACTTAATCCTGGCAGGGAACCTTTTTAGACTGCACTGGGGAAATGGCTCCAATGGGGGTATCTTGTATTCCGCCGGGGAACATTCTTATACTCCGTTGAGGAATATTAAGACCTTCTGGGGATACCAAGCCTTTTCAGGCTGATGGTAGATCAACTCTGCTTGGGAAGAGTCTTGCTGATTTGTTCATGGTTGCAAGTCTCAGTGGGGAGAACTACCATTACCATTTTTATTCTACGGGGAGTGAAGGTATCTTAGTCATATTCTTCAGCTGAATATATCTTGGTACCTTGGTGGACAAAGCAACTAAATAGCTCAGACAACTCTTACTGCCCCTATTTCTGATATCACCCGTAATTAGTCCTTTGTTTCGCATGTAAATATTTACGAGCAACAATTAATGTCAAATGCATATATCAAAAATGAACATTGGACGTTCTTTGCAAAACAAAACAGATAAAGGGAAAACAGTTTGAAATTTGTCTGGAAATGAATTTGTATTGATTTTTGAAGTTTGGCCTGTAAATAGGCGTTTTGTACAAGAGGCTGACGTCCTAGTAAGAGAACACCGCCGAACAAATAGAATTTATACACTTTGTGAACAGAAAACAAAACAGCTATGTGAATAGTCCCACTGGGTTCCAACTCTGCTATTGCCTTTATATCTTCAAACATCTCATCACTTTGCTGCTTAGTTGAAGATGAATCTGATTGACTGGTGTCGTCCGAGCCTGATAGTTGATACCGAAGTCCGGATGCGAGGTGATCCAATGAGACATAGTGTTACACTTTAATCCCTAACTTTTTCCTGGGCCGCCCTTTCGGGTTTTCGGTCCACCGGGATACCCATTTTTGCCCAAGCCTCCTTTTCAGGTTTTCGACTTGCCGGGTGTACAGATTCTTTTATTTTTCATCCCTTATTTTTTGCCCGAACCCTTTTGATTCGCCGGGAAGCCCTTATTTTTGCTTAGGCCAGTCAACCTAGCGGGTCTTTGATTATGTGTAGTATCTTTTTACTATGTCTGCATTGACGGGGTGAGGAAGGTCGTCACCATCCATGGTGGTTAGAATCATCGCTCCCCCTGAGAAGATGTTCTTAACCACAAATGGCCCTTCGTAAGTAGGGGTCCATTTGCCCCTGGGATCACCTTGAGGTAAAATAATGTGCTTGATTACCAGGTTCCCAACTTGATACTCTTGTCGCCTGACTTTCTTGTTAAATGCCTTGATCATCCGTTTTTGGTACGTCTGATCATGATAAATAACAGTAAGTCTCTTTTTGTCGATTAGATTCAATTGATCAAGTCGGGTCTGGATCCAGTCATCTTCGCTCAAACCAGCATCTTTCATGATCCGAAGAGAGGGTATCTGAACTTCAATAGGCAAAACTGCTTCCATGCCATAAACCAAGGAATAGGGTGTTGCCCCTGTTGACGTTCGTGCTGAGGTACGGTACCCATGAAGAGAAAATGGTAACATCTCGTGCCATTCTTTGTATGTCACTGTCATCTTCTGCACAATCTTCTTAATGTTATTATTAGCTGCTTCTACAGCCCCATTCATCTTCGGCCGGTAGGGAGAAGAGTTATGATGCTGTATCTTGAATTGCTCGCAGAGCTCAGTGATTATTTTGTTATTAAGATTGGTACCATTGTCCGTAATGATCCTCTCTGGTACACTGTATCGACAGATCAGGTTGTGCCGAATGAACCGTGCCACGACGTTCTTGGTTACGGTAGCAAAGGAAGATGCTTCAACCCATTTCGTAAAGTAATCAATCGCTACCAAGATGAAACGATGCCCGTTGGATGCCGTAGGTTTGATCTCTCCGATCATATCAATGCCCCACATTGCAAAAGGCCAAGGTGCTGTCAAGACATTCAGAGGAACTGGAGGAATGTGCACCTTATCAGCATAGACCCGGCACTTGTGACATGTCTGAGAATGCTGATAACAGTCAGCTTCCATTGTGGACCAGTAATATCCTGCCCGAAGGATTTTCTTTGCCATGGTATGTCCACTGGAATGAGTTCCGAAAGTACCTTCATACAGCTCTGCCATGATCCTTTCTGCTTCAATTTTATCCACACAACGCAATAAGGTTGAATCATGGTTACGTTTGTAAAGAATGCCATTGCTGATGAAGAACTTTGCCGCGAACCTTCTCAGAAACTTCTTGTCATTAAAAGATGCACCCTCGGGGTATTCTTGAGTTTCAAGGTACCTCTTCACTTCATGATACCAAGGCTTTTCTGTTACCTCTTCGGTCTCAAGATCACAGCAATGTGCAGGCTCATCCAACTTCCAAATAATGATCTGGGGAGCCTCGTTGTCCCATTTGACTTTGAACATAGAAGACATTGTAGCTAACGCGTCCGCCAACTGATTCTCCTCTCTTGGGAAGTGTTCAAAGGTTATCTCCTCGAAGTGGGGAAGCAACGTCAACACATACTCCTTGTAAGGAATAAGATTTGGATGTTTCATATCCCACTCTCCTTTGATCTGACTGATCACGAGGGAGGAATCTCCGAAGACACTCAGAAACTTAATCCTTAGGTCAATTGCAGCTCGAAGACCCATGATACATGCTTCATACTCCGCCATATTGTTGGTGCAGTTGAAACATAGTCGGGCGGTAAGTGGAGTATGTGAGCCTTTAGGAGATATGATCACAGCGCCAATGCCGTTACCCAAAGCGTTCGAAGCTCCATCAAAATGCATACACCATCGGGATCCTTCCTCAGGTCCTTCATCCGGTCCAGGTATTTCACAATCAATTATCAACATGATATTCTCGTCCAGGAATTCAAAGTTCATAGACTGGTAATCATCCACTGCCTGATGTGCCAAATGGTCTGCCAATACACTTCCCTTGATTGCTTTTTGAGTTGTGTACTGGATGTCATACTCAGTCAAGATCATCTGCCATCTTGCTATTCTTCCAGACAAGGCAGGCTTTTCGAAGATATACTTGATTGGATCCATCTTTGAAATCAATAGAGTAGTGTGAGTCAGCATATACTATCTCAGCCGACGAGCAGCTCATGCCAAAGCGCAGCAAGTTTTCTAGAGCAGTGAGTATCGGGTCTCACAGTCGGTAAACTTTTTACTAAGGTAATAAATAGCATGCTCTTTTCGGCCAGACTCGTCATGCTGCCCCAGCACACACCCCATTGAGTTGTCAAGTACTGTCAAGTATAAGATTAGAGGTCTCCCTTCCACTTGTGGCATCAGAATGGGTGGCTCCTGGAGATACTCTTTAATTCTTTCGAAAGCGTCCTGGCATTCATCGTTCCAACGTACCACTTGATCTTTCTTCAGCAGTTTGAAGATTGGCTCACAAGTAGCAGTTAGGTGCGAGATGAATCGGGCAATGTAGTTCAGACGTCCTAGAAAGCCTCTGACCTCTTTCTCTGTCTTGGGAGCTGGCATCTCTTGTATAGATTTCACCTTGGCAGGGTCCACTTAAATACCTTTGTCGCTCACGATGAAACCTAGCAGTTTGCCAGACCTCACCCCGAAGGTGCATTTGTTTGGGTTCAATCTCAGCTTGTATAGCTTCAACCTGTCAAACAACTTCTGTAGATGGTCAAGGTGTTCCTCCTCAGTTTGGGATCTCGCAATCATATTGTCGATGTATACTTCGATCTCATGATGGATCATGTCATGAAATAAAGCAACCATGGCACGCTGATATGTTGCCCCATCATTCTTCAACCCAAAAGGCATGACCTTGTAACAAAAGGTACCCCACTGAGTAACAAAGGTGGTCTTTTCCATGTCTTCGGGAGCCATCTTGATCTGATTATAACCGGAGAAACCATCCATAAAGTAGAATACCTTATGTTGAGCAGTATTGTCAACTAGAACGTCGATGTGAGGCAGAGGGAAGTCGTCCTTAGAGCTTGCCCTGTCAAAATCTTTGTAATCAACACACATTCTGACCTTACCATCTTTCTTCGGCACTGGAACCACATTGGCGACCCACTGAGGGTAAGAAGTTACTACTAGAAAACCGGCATCAAACTGTTTCATAACTTCGGCCTTGATTTTCTCAAACATTTCTGGACGCATACGGCGAACCTTCTATTTTACTAGAGGACAGTCTTCCTTGGTAGGCAGGCGATGAACCACAATGTCGGTATCTAATCCAGGCATATCTTCGTAAGACCATGCAAATATTTCCACGTAGTCATGCAGCATCTGAATCAACCGCTGTTTCACACTAAGCTCCAGATTTGCACCGATCTTGACTTCCTTTCTGTCTGTCTCAGTACCCAAATTCATTGTTTCTACTAGCTCTTCATGTGGGTGAATGGCCCTCTTTTCCTGGAGTAGCAGTCTTGCAAGCTCACCAGGCACTTCACAATCATCTTCACCTTCGTCTTCGGCTAAGTTGATCGGATTTTCGAAGTCATAACTGGCAGTAGCAGAGTCGTTACCAGTGAGATCCATAGTGGATTGGGACCTGTATATGTGAGTGTGTGTAAAATAGTTGTTTTGCAATATATAATAAAGAAAGACAAGGAGCGCAAAATTTGAAATGCAAAACGTCCAATGCTTTTATTAATAATATATAAAAGTGGCACACAAAAGCCCTCACAAGTGAAGCCACGGTGCCCCGGGTAAGACACCGGGCCATAAAGTTTTACAATATTGTCTGTTACAAATTCAAAACAAAGAGTTTCATTACTGAGTAAAAAAAGTAATAGGGATGAAATCCTTTGTTGTCCAGTTGTTTGGTCCACCGTTGGTCGTAGGATAGATCCAGCTGTTGAATTCAGATTCCTCCACGTCATCTTCAATGGCATTTACTTCCGAGTTGCTGATGAACACAAGAGGTCTTCCAATCCTTGCACTTCGAACAGCCCTTTGAGCTTCTGCAGTGAAACCCAACCCAAACTTGTTAGTCTTCTGAGTGAAATCAGGAAGTTGGCCCCAGTTTGCATACTCACCCTTCTCAATAACAGCCCGGGCATCCTTTAAGGAAGCCATCTTCATAGGAGAATTTTCAATCACAGTCTCAGCTGATGCCAGTGTCTGAGGAACCTCTTCAAAGTGCTGAAATGGGGTCTCAATGAACTCCCCATCTATCTCTACGTACCGGAACGAGTTGAGGTGGTTGACCATGTACTCCTCCTCTCCTTGAACTGTTACAATCTTCCCTCTGACCGGGTACTTCAACTTCTGGTGGAGCGTTGAGGTTACGGCTCCAGCTTTGTGGATCCACGGACGACCCAGCAAACAAGAATAGGATGGCCGAATGTCCATCACATAGAATGTAGAATTGAAGACCTGAGAACCAACTTTGATTGGAATATCAACCTCACCATGCACCATTCTCTTAGACCCATCAAAGGCCCGGACAACAATGTTACTCGAACTTAGCTCCAAACCTTCGCAATCCAGCCTGTCTAGAGCTTTCTTGGGCAAGACGTTCAACGAGGAACCAGTGTCAACCAACACATGTGCAAGAGTAGTGCCCCTGCATTCAATGGAGACATGCAGGGCATCATTATTGTTCTTCCCTTTAGCAGTTAGATCAGCGTCGGAGAAACCCAAACCATTATCAGCAGTTAAATTGGCCACACAATCGGTAAATTGATCAGCTGATGTCTCTTGTGGCACGTGGGCCGTCTTTAGGAAGGTAATCAGAGCCTTGGCATGGGCCTCTGAACACAACAGCAGTGATAACATAGAAATCCTGGATGGGGTTTGCCCCAGTTGCTCAACTACATTATAATCACTCTTCTTAATAATCTTCAGAATCTCTTCCATCTCCTGTTTGGAAGCTTCAACAGTGATTGTCTTTGGCGCCTCCGTCTGGGCAGGCATATCAGTGGCGATCCCTTTGCCCCGTGCGTTAGATGACTCAGAGACAGGGGTAGGAACAGGGACTTGATCAGGAATGGCAGCAGGTACACTTGCAGGCTTAATGACAATAGGTCTTCGGACGGCTGGTGGAGCAATATCAGGTGAGAAATGTCTACCGCTGCGGGTGACTTTAGCAGGTCCTGTAACGTTGCTGACGCCGGTATCAGCACCGAACTCTTGCTTAACTCCAAGAACATAAACATCTTCCCCATAGTGCCAAGGGACAGCTTTGTCAGATGTATAGGGGATGGGCCCCGGAACAGTGATGATTATAGGTGCGGTCTTCAGAACAGATGTAATTCTAACAGGCGTCCTCGAGGGAGCCTTGGAAGAATTGTCGAAAATGGTAATAATGGAAACTTCTTCAGAATGAACAGGTGGAACAACAGTCTTCTCAAAAAGAATCTCTTTACTATCCATCAGGTTCTGGACACCTGACTTCAGAGATGGGTAACCAGTAGGTAAAGCAGAACACATAGGGCAACCTTCACCACAGCCCGGAAATAAACCGGCTAGCAACAGGTTCTTCTTGATAGTCATCAGAGGGGTAACAACATCATCCACCGAAACTACAAACAAGTCTTCCTCTACAGCATTCACTCCATGCTTGGGCATGAGAGCAGTCACAACATTAGGCCTCTCGGGCGCCTCAAACTCAATCTTATTTGCATCGATTAGGTCTTGAACCTTGTTTTTCAGACTCCAACAATCATCTGTATTATGCCCCGGGCTCTCAGAGTGATAAGCGCAGCGGGCGTTGGGGTTATACTTTGATAACGTTGTGTTTGGATTCTTTGGGGCTTCCCTTAGAGTCACCAGATTGGTTCTCAACAACTGTGGCAGAATCTGAGACAAAGTCATGCTGAGACGGGTGAACTGCCTTCGAGGTCTCTCGTCCCTTTGTTGGTTGTGATGCTGAGGAGCACCAGTAGGTTTTGAAATAACAACCGCATTGACAGCTTGGCGGTGTTCAGATCTACTCTGTCTTCTTGAACTGTAGACAACACTGGACTCTTTCTTGAATGGTTTCTTCTCGGTGCTCGATGAGGCACCCTTCTGTATCTTCCCAGCTTTAATACCCGCTTCAATCCTCTCATCAGTCAAGATGAGGTCTGTAAATCCGGCTGAGGAGCTTCCAATCAGATGATTAAAGAACGGACCAGACAGGGTCCCCAGAAACATATCAACCAGTTCACGATCAGCCAGAGGTGGTTGCACCCTTCCGGCCAGGTCTCTCTATTTTTGGGCATAATCTTTAAATCCTTCACCCGTCCCTATCGACATACCCTGGAGTTGGGTACGCGTAGGAGCAAGGTTAGAGTTATACTGATACTGCCTATAGAACGCAGCAGCCAAATCCTCCCAGCTGCGGATACTGGCTCCGTCTAACTGATAGAACCACTCAAGCTGAGTCCCTGAAAGAGTGTCTTGAAATAAATGGATCCATAAGTTCTTATCAGTAGTGTAAGGTTGGATCTTCCTCACATATGACTGGAGGTGCAGCTTTGGACAGGAAGCTCCGTCATACTTGGCAAAGGCAGGTGCTTTGAATTTATGGGGAATCACCACCCCAGAGGATAGACCTATATATCCGAAGTCCAGACCGGGCACCTTCTGTATTTCCATAGCGTTCAAACGGTCTTCCAGCTGTTTGTACTTATCCTTATCATGAGGATATTGTTCTTCATCATAGTTTGTCTCGTTGTCGGAGACCATAGGGCTAGGAGCCCTCCTTTCTTATGGATTGTCTTTCTCTCCAGACGGGGTGGCCAGATCAATTTCATTCTGCAGCCCGTTTCCAAACCTGCGTCCGGTGTTGAACAGGATGGTCCTCTTGTTCTTCTTCTTCCTCTCTTTCAAAATCAGGGTCTTCAAGTCCTACTGACCCTTAGCTAGGTTCATGACCAACTCTTGGAATTGGGCATTCTGGGCCTGGAGGGCCTTGATAGCTTGCTCAGTGGAAGGTTCAGCAGACATGATTATTGCTGAAATAAACAGCGAAGAAGATAAGAGACCTGTAAAAGGGTACCTGTTTATGAAGTGCATGAGATGAAATGCGTATGATTTATGATTTCAAAGACAATCAGGATTCAAATTTGTAAACAAGAACGGAAACACACTTTATTAGATTTAATTTCAGAATTTAAATTATTCAACAAATTGCCCTTAGGCGTTACAAGAATGGAAATACTGAAAAGTAACTAAAAACTGTAAAAGAAAACATCAAAGGTCTATCAATGCTTCCATGGTCTCTTCTTCTCCGTGCGGACATAATCATTCAGGATCCGCTCATTTTCCAGTTGCTTAGTCAGCTTCTGGATCTTCTGTTCTTGTTCATTGAAACTCTCCCGATAAGAATCTCGTTCTTCCTGCAGTTGCATCCAAGACCTCTTCAGTGTGCCAATTTCAGTGGGCATATGAGGATGGAGAATAGTTGGTGGAACCCCGTCTTTATCAGCAACTTCAAGAGTAACCGGCCTGACCGCTTCATATGGCATACTTAACTTCTGGGCACGGATGCGGACCCATCTGAGATATGGTTCCATTGGCAGAGAAGTCTTTGGTCCCAACTCATGTGGGTCAGATTTGTGAACTCTATCCCAAGCCCTGATGAATCTACGACGCAGCTCGTTGCTATCTCCCTGAAAATCAAAGATGATATGAGGTATCAACATCTCATGAGGCCCTTCTCTTCTGGCTCTTCCAAACTGACGGAGAGCTAAACATGGGTTATAAGAAATTCCCCCATGGGTTCCGATCAATGGAACATTAGGATACTCTCCACAACGATTAATGACAGTCACATCATCCAAGCCTTTAAGAGTCTAGATAATGTCATTATTAGTAAGAGACATTACCCTATGAGCCCAGCCCATTTCTTTTTTGTTCTTCAGTACGGACTTAGGGAGGTGCAAAATAAACCACCTCAACAATAAAGGAGCACAGCACATCAAAGTTCCCCGCTTTCGGGCAGTACGAGCATAGAGCTGGTGAAGGATATCACCCAATAGAGTGGGTACAGGATTCCGAGAGATGAAGATCTTTATGGCATTAACATTAACAAAAGTGTCAGGATTTGGAAACAATACCAGCCCATAGATTAAGAGAGCCAGAGTGTCCTCGTAGGCTTTGAAGTCTAAGCCATCCCATAAGTAATTAGCTTTATCAACCAGAAACTTAGCCAAAAAACCCTTAGCTCCACTTCTAGTCTCCCAGTTAGCCATTACCTCCTTTTTGGTCAAGTGAAGGGCTGCAACAATCTCTTCAGGCCTAAGAGTCTCTTCCCAACCAGTAAATGGAGTCTGCTCCAAAACAGAGATACCAAGCAACTCAGAGAATTCTTCCAGGGTAGGGACCAGCTGGAAGTCTTAGAAGGTGAAGCAATGGTATAACGGATCATAAAACTGGACCAAGACGCTCATCATTTGGTCGTCCAATTTTGAGGTGACTAAACTGAGAAGAGAACCATGCCTCCTGATGAAGGAAGTAGTGTCTGGAATCCTGACAACCAACTCTTTAAGCAAAGTAGGTACTTTAACAAAGTTAATCTGAATAGTATTCCTATGCATGGGCATCATGATGTCCTACAAAATAGAGCAAAGATGAAACCCTCTTGTCTTTGAAATAGGTTAGTCCTTATGCAAGATGTATGCAATGTTATGATGTTATGATGTCATGGTAAAGGCACATCACAAATATTCATGAAAGGCAAACATGGTAAAGGCATACAAGTCACACAAAAGAGCCCTTAGATTTCAGGCTGGCATGAAGTTCAGGTACTACCCTCTTTCAGTTCCAGTTGGTTAAGACCTGTCCTAAAAATAGGAACCGGGTTCTAGAGGATCTCAATATCACTGACTACCCTCAATCGGTTATAATTCCAGTTTAGCAACCTTTTCTTGCAGCCGGAATCATCGCGAGAGCTTAGACTCAATGAGTGTAGCATACTGCTACTGTTCTATGGCCAAGTTGGTCAATTTAAGGTTCTAAGGTCAATTGGTGCTTAATGACTCCTTAGAAGACCCATATTCTCCTCGTTCCAACACAAGGGATATCGGTACAGACTAAGGTGCCACACCAACGTAGCTACTGCTTAATCCGTGTCGGTCTACGCCGGACAGATCCCTCACAGTTTATTGCTACTTACCTAAAAAGGGTACCCCAGATCCAGGTTAGGATCTATAGAACTCCAATACAAGCCCACAAAATTAAAAGCATATAAAGCATACAATTGAAAACACAAGTGATCTAATCCTAAGGTACACCTCACTTATAAGTCCCCAGCAGAGTCGCCAGTTCTGTGATTGGTGGGAATAGAACTGACTGTTTTTTTTAATGCTGGTTCGCGTTTGCGTTTGTTTTTGCAAAGTGTCGCGGTAAGCAAGAGTCGCCACCGTCTTTTATTTTATCCAACAAGGAAAGGAAAAAAGCACAGACAAATTCCTTTTCGAGATGTTTCTCGGGTTCGGGAGGTAGATTATAGAAAGGGAATATGTTAGCACCCTTTCTATCTGTGGTTATCCACGGGCTCTTAGGTACTTGCTCACTATGTTTTCAAAAGTTTGCTTTTCTTTGTGTTTGTGGGTTTTGAAAAGAGTTTTGTTTGAAACTTCGATTTAACTCTTGCTTCTGTCCTCAAGAGTGTAATGAAGTGTTTTTGAAAACTTTGTTCGAAAAGTGTATGTGTGAAAAGTTTTGTTTTGTTTTTAAAAGGAGCAAGTACTTAAGAACCTCTACCTACTCAAAAAGGAATTAAACTGTGCAAATGTCCTTTAGACAGTGCTATCCCATTATTGAGGAGTGGGTAGCACCGTCGTTGGAGTTTTCGGGTCAATTCGATTTAAGGGACGTGTGGTCACTAAAGCAACGTTAGGACGCCTTAGTGGTAATCCTAATGTCTTAGATCATTTTTATCGAGGCAACCATTTCGAGGCGACTTATGATCTTGGGACAAAAGGATGACCTCTAAAACATCCTATACTTAATGACCACGCTCGAGGCAACCAAGTGAGGTGTACCCTAGGAGTGGCATGTGCAAGTGTGTCAATTTTCAGTTATATTATCTTTGCATGTCATGGTGAGCTACCGTTGATTTTAAGTTAAGAGTTAATCTTGTCATGCATAGCCTAGTTAGCATACATCTAAACAGTTAATATATGTACAGGAATTTAAAGTGCGGGAATTGTAAATCCTACGCTATTACAGGGCTTCGGGGAGGGGGATTATTTACATGTCCAAAAATTGGGGAAATAAAAGCAGTAAAAAAAGGGTCTTAGTTTAAGCTATTACATCCCAGTAAGCAGTTACAATAAAATAAACGCGCGTGAATCTGAAAATCCTAAGAATAAGAACTTTTGTTGTTTTATTTTATTTTTTGGGAAAATGCTAAATGTTTAATTAAGTCAAATTTAATTAATTAAAAAAAACTGATTAAAATTAACTCTAAAACATACCTAATATTTTTTGCATTTTTTGTTTATGAAAAGGATTGAATTCAAATAAATCCTAAGTCTACTGATTTTAAAATTGAAGAAAATAAGTTAAAATAATTAAATAAATTAAATCATAATTCTAAGTTATTTATTTTTATGATTTTTATGTTGATTAAAAAAAACAAAGAAATAAACAAAAACAAAGTAAACAAAGTACAAATGGGCCAGGCAGCAAAACAAGAAAAAATATAATTCTGGAGGTCTGGGTCGAAAGAGGTGCAGGCTGTCTTTCGACCCAGTGAAGAGTCTTGATCGAAGGTGCATGAGGGGCTGCACTCTGAGGGTGTTCGATCTGGTCATGTCATCCTTCGATCTGGAAATCTTGGGTCCAGTTCGAAGCTAGACTGCTGAGCTTCGAAACTCTGAACAGGAATCTGAGAATGTATTTCCTGCAAGAAACGAAACACATGTTAAAGGTCCAGGGGGGATTTTACCCCCCTGGTTCGAATCTCCCCCTTATTCGCGCCTGCTGAATCTGGGTCTGGGTTTGTTTTATCCTGGGATTCGAAGGAGAAACTCAGATTGTGCCCAAACAATGGCACAATCTCATCTCTGCACTGTAGCTTATATGTAGCACATTAAATCATTCACAAACAGCAGTAATAATATGAATATGCAATCAAAATGAATTTAAAAGTGAGTTTGAGATTAGATTTTTTTTACCAAACAGAGGTGCTTCGATCTGTAGTTCTAAGGGTGGAGGTGTTCGCTGGGTGGCAGCTTTGGCTTGTGCAAGGATTGCGTATGGCTTCCTGGAAGTGTTGATGACTTTTGGCAGCGTATCTCCAAGTTCTCTATTTTTCTGTATATTTTCGTGTCCCTTTGCAACATTTGTGATTTCTTTATATAGAGGGGGTGGAGGGGACATGAAGACAAAGGTTTAAATGATTTTGATTATGTGTTTGACAGCCATGAATGAGGATTTGTAACGTTAATTATGTGTTTGAAAGCCATGAATGAGAGTGCGTAACGTTGGCTAAACACATGGATCTTGTCCCTTTTTGAATTTTGAATGACATGTAACTGGCCTTCGAATGCTCCCTTTCGAATGGGTTGATGGCCTCCTTCGAATGCTCCCCTTCGAATGGACTGATGGCCTCCTTCGAATGCTTTTCGAAAGCTTCTTCGAATGGACCCTTTGAATGCTTCTTCGAATGGACCTTTTTGGAATTCCAATCGAAGGACACTATTATAATGCCAATCGAAGAGCTTGATAAAATGACAATCGAAAGGCTCCTTCAGAATACCAATCAAAGGGTCTTTCAGAATGCCAATACAAATGTGTGGTCGGTGGGAACGAGAACTGACTGTTTTTTGAATGCTGGTTTGCATTTGCATTTGTTTTCACAAAGTGTCGTGGTAAGCAAGAGTCGCCACCGTCTTTTATTTTATCCAACAAGGGAAAGGACAAAAGCACAGAAAAAATTCCTTTTCGAGATTGTTTCTCGGGTTCGGGAGGTAGATTATAGAAAGGGAAGGTGTTAGCACCCTTTCTATCCGTGGTTATCCACGGGCTCTTAGGTACTTGCTCACTATGTTTTCAAAAAGTTTGCTTTTCTTTGTGATTGTGGGTTTTGAAAAGAATTTTGTTTTTGAAGAAAGTGTAAGTGCGAAAAGTTTTTGTTTTGTTTTTAAAAGGAGCAAGTACTTAAGAACCTCTACCTACTCAAAAAGGAATTTAATTGTGCAAATGTCCTTTAGACAGTGCTATCCCACTATTAAGGAGTAGGTAGCACCGTCGTTGGGGTTTTCGGGTCAATTCGATTTAAGGGACTTGTGGTCACTAAAGCAACATTAGGACGCTTTAGTGGTAATCCTAATGTCTTAGATCATTTTTTATCGAGGCAACCATTTCGAGGCAACTTATGATCTTGGGACAAAAGGATGACCTCTAAATCATCCTATACTTAATGACCATATTCGAGGCAACCAAATGAGGTATACCCTAGGAGTGGCATGTGCAAGTGTGTCAATTTTCAGTTATTTTATTCTTGCATGTCATGGTGAGCTACTGTTGATTTTAAGTTAAGAGTTAATCTTGTCATACAATCCTAGTTAGCATACATCTAAGCAATTAATATATGTACAGGAATTTAAAGTGCGGGAATTGTAAATCCTACCCTATTACAAGGCTTTCGGGGAGGGGGATTATTTACATGTTCAAAAATTGGGGAAATAAAAGCAGTAAAGGGTCTTAGTTAAGCTATTACATCCCAGTAGGCAATTACAATAAAATAAACGCGCACGAATCTGAAAATAAACTCTAAAAATCCTAAGAACGAAATCTTTTTGTTGTTTTATTTTATTTTGGGAAAATGATCTAAATCTATTTAATTTTAGTTTTTTTGAGAAAATGTTAAGATAATTAAGAGATTAATTAACAAAGTTAATTTTAATAGAAAAAACTAGCCTAATGTTCTTTGTGTTTTTTATTTATTTTAATGTTAATTAAAAAAAAAGATAAAAAGATGTCAATGAAAACAAAAATAAAATACAAGGGGGGAGGATCCTTCGATCCAGGGAAAAAAGGAGTTTCGACCCAGGAAGGGAAATGGTCCTTTCGATTGGGCCAGACAGTAAGGCGTGAGTAGCCTTCGATCCAGGGAAGAGGATTGTCTTTCGATCATGGAGGTCATGGCTTTCGATCCAGGAATGAGATGCCTCCTTCGATCCAGCATGCTAATGGGTTCGATCCAGAGAAGGGCTCTCCTTCGATCTGGGATGTTATACCTGCAAAAGCATGTTAGCGAAATAAAATGCAGGGCCTGGGTATTGAACCCCGGGCCCTTCGATCCTGCGCTTGCTGGGTCTCTTCAGGCTATGTCTGCAGCAAATATTAGCAAATGATGGACATGGCCTGGGTGCCAAACCCAAGCCCTTTGATCCTGTCTAGGATGGCAAATCGAAAGTAACAACGAGTAATGATATGTTATGCGAAAAACAAGGTTGGATAATTTACCCTTTCTTACCAACAGATTGGACTTTCGATTTGGGCGCTTCCTGGATGTAGGCACCTTTGATCCGGGCTTCTGGGCTTGGCTACTTATGAAAATGCTGATGACTTTTGGGCAGCGTAACTCCAATGTCTTTTGTTCTCCTGTTGTGTGATTTTCGTTGTGTATTCTCCTGCAGAGTTTTTGTGTGTGTTGTATATTTTCTGTGTAATTTTCGTGTGTTGTAATGTGTCACTGGCCTCCTATTTATAGGAGTGTGGGAGTGCACGAAAATGGCAAGGGACAGCCATTAAAACAAGCCTTTAACGCTCTGGACAAAAATCAAACACATTAAATTATTTCCTTTTTTTTGAAACATTCGTGTCCCTTGAATGAACCTGGACGCTTTTGGATTTCGATTGGTCCTGATTTGCCTCCTTTGAATGGACTTCCTACGTACCCTTCGAATGGGCCTTCTGAATGCTTCTTCGAATGGTCTTGAGTTGCACAGAATCACTCTGGTCGAATCATCTCTTTAGGAACAGAAAAGGCAAGAATTTGGCCTTTAACTCAGGAATTAAATCCATAATCAGCATTTAAATATTTCTATATTTGCAAGGGAAACATGCCATTTTCTCATGTTCAGTGTACCTGGACATGTTTGAGTGCCCTCTTGATGGCCTCTTTCGAATGGCCCTTGTCCAAATATCAATCGAAGGATTCCAATCGAAAGGCTCCGTTAACAGGCCAACCGAAAGGTGTTGTTTCATGCTAATCGAAGGATCCCTTGGCATGCTAATCGAAGGCCTGGCCCCGGATGCCAATCGAAAGGCTCATTCATAATCCCAATCGAAGGGTCTTTCAGAATGCTAATCGAAGGGCTTCTTCAGAATGCCAATCGAAATTCTCCTTCAGAATGCCAATCGAAGGGTACTTTCAGAATGCCAATTGAAAGATACTTAAAGTACCACTCAAAAAATTGCTTTTTTCGTAGGCAAGAGTTTGTGATCAACCATGCAGGGGGAAGACTTTGGAAAACATGAGAGTGAAAATTTTGGGGTGCAACAGTTGCCCCTGTTCAATTTTCTTAAAACTGAGGATATAGATTGGCTTTCTAGCCTTTCGTGATCCAAAGGTGGAAGATAATTAAACACTAGAGTGCCCAGAAATTTGCACTCGCATGGTGTAGTATCAGCATTGTGACATCGGGAATGGGCTTACAGATGCCATTTGGAGATTGTTGGTAGGAGGATGGGCTTATAGATGCCATCTGCAGGAGTGTCGATCACATAAGAGATTCCTTAGAGAGAACTTGCATACCTGTTGTTGTAGAAGATTCCACTGGGGAAGTCTAACTTTGTTTGAGATTTAGGAACTGACTCGTGCTCACCGAGAGTATACCGTTGAGGTTATAGTACTCGTCCTGTCTGGTTCCAAGTATTAATCTTCAATCTCTTTGTGTAGATAGTTTTCTTGGCTTGTTACAAGTATTAATCTCTGACCTGAGAAAGAAAGGTCTTCCTGGCTTATTACAGGTATTAATCTTCAATCTCATCATGTAGATAGTTTCCCTGGCTGGTTTCAGGTATTAATCTACAATCAGTCGTCCACAGATAGTTTTCTTGGCTTGCTACAGGTATTAATCTTCAATCTCATCATGTAGATAGTTTCCCTGGATGGTTTCAGGTATTAATCTACAATCAGTCGTCCACAGATAGTTTTCCTGGCTTGCTACAGGTATTAAACTGGGACTTGAAAAGGTTTTGGAACATCTTCAACTGGATCGGCATCAGAAAAATCTTTAGGAATCGATTTAACTGGACCAGAGAAGGCCTTTGACTGGATCAACATCAGAAAAATCTTTAGGAATCGATTTAACTGGACCAGAGAAGGCCTTTAACTGGATCGGCATCAGAAAAATCTTTAGGAATCGATTTAACTGGACCAGACAAGGTCTTGGAATATCTTCAACTGGATCGGCATCAAAAAAATCTTTAGAAATCGATTTAACTGGACTAGAGAAGGCCTTTGACTGGATCGGCATCAGAAAAATCTTTAGGAATCGATTTAACTGGACCAGACAAGGTCTTGGAACATCTTCAACTGGATCGACATCAGAAAAATCTTTAGGAATCGATTTAACTGGACCAGAGAAGGCCTTTGACTGGATCGGCATCAGAAAAATCTTTAGGAATCGATTTAACTGGACCAAGCAAGGTCTTGGAATCTTCAACTGGATATGCATCAGGAAAATCTTTAGGAATCGATTTAACTGGACCAGAGAAGGCCTTTGACTGGATCGGCATCAGAAAAATCTTTAGAAATCGATTTAACTGGACCAGGCAAGGTCTTGGAATCCTCAACTGGATCTGCATCAGGAAAATCTTTAGGAATCGATTTAACTGGACTAGAGAAGGCCTTTGACTGGATCGGCATCAGAAAAATCTTTAGGAATTGATTTAACTGGACCAGGCAAGGTCTTGGAATCATTAACTGGATCTGCATCAGGAAAATCTTTAGGAATCGATTTAACTGGACAAGAGAAGGCCTTTGACTGGATCGGCATCAGAAAAATCTTTAGGAATCAATTTAACTGGACCAGGCAAGGTCTTGGAATCTTCAACTGGATCTGCATCAGGAAAATCTTTAGGAATCAATTTAACTGGACCAGAGAAGGCCTTTGACTGGATCGAAATCAGAAAAATATTTAGGAATCGATTTAACTAGACCAGGCAAGGTCTTGGAATCTTCAACTGGATCTGCATCAGGAAAATCTTTAGGAATCGATTTAACTGGACCAGAGAAGGCCTTTGACTGGATCGGCATCAGAAAAATCTTTAGGAATCGATTTAACTGGACCAGGCAAGGTCTTGGAATCTTCAACTGGATCTGCATCAGGAAAATCTTTAGGAATCAATTTAATTGGACCAGAGAAGGCCTTTGACTGGATCGACATCAAAAAAATCTTTAGGAATCGATTTAACTGGACCAGGCAAGGTCTTGGAATCTTCAACTGGATCTGCATCAGGAAAATCTTTAGGAATCGATTTAACTGGACCAGAGAAGGCCTTTGACTGGATCGGCATCAGAAAAATCTTTAGGAATCGATTTAACTGGATCAGGCAAGGTCTTGAATCTTCAACTGGATCTGCATCAGGAAAATCTTTAGGAATCGATTTAACTGGACCAGAGAAGGCCTTGGAAATATCTTCAACTGGATCAGCATCAGAAAAATCTTTAGGAATCGATTTAACTGGACCAGAGGAAGTCTTGGAAATGGCTGAGAACTTAACCGGATCTTTCCTGAAAGGTAAAGGTCAGTCATATGCAATGCATGATATGGGTCAGGCAATGATGTTCTCAACATAAATGAGATTGTATGGTATGATGTGCATATGCATGTATCATGATGTATGGAAGTGTGATGTTTTAGCTGGGGAAAATAAATCCCGGAGCTGCTGGAGAATAGAGTTGAGTTCTTAGTTTCCACTGGGGATGACGAACGAAGATGATTGCAAGGATAAACCTGTTAGGAGAAAAAAAACTCCGTTGGGGGATAAACATGATGAAGAGATTACTCCAAGGGGAAATACTCTGTGGGGAAGAGATACTTTGCGGAGATTTTAACGATAAACTCCGTTGGGGATTCCGTTGATAAGCTCTGTTGGGGATTTTGATGATGAACTCCGCTGGGGATTGATTACCATTGATGGTGATATTGAATCTGTTGAGGATAGAAGCCTTGCTTGGGGAAAGAAATAACTTCGCTGGGGATGATCTTTCAGTTGCAACTTGCTGAGGATAACCTTCTGAAATTGGCTGGGGAGACTTATTTGTGCTTCGCAGGGGATAAGCTTCCAGAATCTACTGGGGAAGATGATTCAACTCTGTAGTTCTAAGGGTGGAGGTGTTCGCTGGGTGGCAGCTTTGGCTTGTGCAAGGATTGCGTATGGCTTCCTGGAAGTGTTGATGACTTTTGGCAGCGTATCTCCAAGTTCTCTATTTTTCTGTATATTTTCGTGTCCCTTTGCAACATTTGTGATTTCTTTATATAGAGGGGGTGGAGGGGACATGAAGACAAAGGTTTAAATGATTTTGATTATGTGTTTGACAGCCATGAATGAGGATTTGTAACGTTAATTATGTGTTTGAAAGCCATGAATGAGAGTGCGTAACGTTGGCTAAACACATGGATCTTGTCCCTTTTTGAATTTTGAATGACATGTAACTGGCCTTCGAATGCTCCCTTTCGAATGGGTTGATGGCCTCCTTCGAATGCTCCCCTTCGAATGGACTGATGGCCTCCTTCGAATGCTTTTCGAAAGCTTCTTCGAATGGACCCTTTGAATGCTTCTTCGAATGGACCTTTTTGGAATTCCAATCGAAGGACACTATTATAATGCCAATCGAAGAGCTTGATAAAATGACAATCGAAAGGCTCCTTCAGAATACCAATCAAAGGGTCTTTCAGAATGCCAATACAAATGTGTGGTCGGTGGGAACGAGAACTGACTGTTTTTTGAATGCTGGTTTGCATTTGCATTTGTTTTCACAAAGTGTCGTGGTAAGCAAGAGTCGCCACCGTCTTTTATTTTATCCAACAAGGGAAAGGACAAAAGCACAGAAAAAATTCCTTTTCGAGATTGTTTCTCGGGTTCGGGAGGTAGATTATAGAAAGGGAAGGTGTTAGCACCCTTTCTATCCGTGGTTATCCACGGGCTCTTAGGTACTTGCTCACTATGTTTTCAAAAAGTTTGCTTTTCTTTGTGATTGTGGGTTTTGAAAAGAATTTTGTTTTTGAAGAAAGTGTAAGTGCGAAAAGTTTTTGTTTTGTTTTTAAAAGGAGCAAGTACTTAAGAACCTCTACCTACTCAAAAAGGAATTTAATTGTGCAAATGTCCTTTAGACAGTGCTATCCCACTATTAAGGAGTAGGTAGCACCGTCGTTGGGGTTTTCGGGTCAATTCGATTTAAGGGACTTGTGGTCACTAAAGCAACATTAGGACGCTTTAGTGGTAATCCTAATGTCTTAGATCATTTTTTATCGAGGCAACCATTTCGAGGCAACTTATGATCTTGGGACAAAAGGACGACCTCTAAAACATCCTATACTTAATGACCATATTCGAGGCAACCAAATGAGGTATACCCTAGGAGTGGCATGTGCAAGTGTGTCAATTTTCAGTTATTTTATTCTTGCATGTCATGGTGAGCTACTGTTGATTTTAAGTTAAGAGTTAATCTTGTCATACAATCCTAGTTAGCATACATCTAAGCAATTAATATATGTACAGGAATTTAAAGTGCAGGAATTGTAAATCCTACCCTATTACAAGGCTTTCGGGGAGGGGGATTATTTACATGTTCAAAAATTGGGGAAATAAAAGCAGTAAAGGGTCTTAGTTAAGCTATTACATCCCAGTAGGCAATTACAATAAAATAAACGCGCACGAATCTGAAAATAAACTCTAAAAATCCTAAGAACGAAATCTTTTTGTTGTTTTATTTTATTTTGGGAAAATGATCTAAATCTATTTAATTTTAGTTTTTTTGAGAAAATGTTAAGATAATTAAGAGATTAATTAACAAAGTTAATTTTAATAGAAAAAACTAGCCTAATGTTCTTTGTGTTTTTTATTTATTTTAATGTTAATTAAAAAAAAAGATAAAAAGATGTCAATGAAAACAAAAATAAAATACAAGGGGGGAGGATCCTTCGATCCAGGGAAAAAAGGAGTTTCGACCCAGGAAGGGAAATGGTCCTTTCGATTGGGCCAGACAGTAAGGCGTGAGTAGCCTTCGATCCAGGGAAGAGGATTGTCTTTCGATCATGGAGGTCATGGCTTTCGATCCAGGAATGAGATGCCTCCTTCGATCCAGCATGCTAATGGGTTCGATCCAGAGAAGGGCTCTCCTTCGATCTGGGATGTTATACCTGCAAAAGCATGTTAGCGAAATAAAATGCAGGGCCTGGGTATTGAACCCCGGGCCCTTCGATCCTGCGCTTGCTGGGTCTCTTCAGGCTATGTCTGCAGCAAATATTAGCAAATGATGGACATGGCCTGGGTGCCAAACCCAAGCCCTTTGATCCTGTCTAGGATGGCAAATCGAAAGTATCAACGAGTAATGATATGTTATGCGAAAAACAAGGTTGGATAATTTACCCTTTCTTACCAACAGATTGGACTTTCGATTTGGGCGCTTCCTGGATGTAGGCACCTTTGATCCGGGCTTCTGGGCTTGGCTACTTATGAAAATGCTGATGACTTTTGGGCAGCGTAACTCCAATGTCTTTTGTTCTCCTGTTGTGTGATTTTCGTTGTGTATTCTCCTGCAGAGTTTTTGTGTGTGTTGTATATTTTCTGTGTAATTTTCGTGTGTTGTAATGTGTCACTGGCCTCCTATTTATAGGAGTGTGGGAGTGCACGAAAATGGCAAGGGACAGCCATTAAAACAAGCCTTTAACGCTCTGGACAAAAATCAAACACATTAAATTATTTCCTTTTTTTTGAAACATTCGTGTCCCTTGAATGAACCTGGACGCTTTTGGATTTCGATTGGTCCTGATTTGCCTCCTTTGAATGGACTTCCTACGTACTCTTCGAATGGGCCTTCTGAATGCTTCTTCGAATGGTCTTGAGTTGCACAGAATCACTCTGGTCGAATCATCTCTTTAGGAACAGAAAAGGCAAGAATTTGGCCTTTAACTCAGGAATTAAATCCATAATCAGCATTTAAATATTTCTATATTTGCAAGGGAAACATGCCATTTTCTCATGTTCAGTGTACCTGGACATGTTTGAGTGCCCTCTTGATGGCCTCTTTCGAATGGCCCTTGTCCAAATATCAATCGAAGGATTCCAATCGAAAGGCTCCGTTAACAGGCCAACCGAAAGGTGTTGTTTCATGCTAATCAAAGGATCCCTTGGCATGCTAATCGAAGGCCTGGCCCCGGATGCCAATCGAAAGGCTCATTCATAATCCCAATCGAAGGGTCTTTCAGAATGCTAATCGAAGGGCTTCTTCAGAATGCCAATCGAAATTCTCCTTCAGAATGCCAATCGAAGGGTACTTTCAGAATGCCAATTGAAAGATACTTAAAGTACCACTCAAAAAATTGCTTTTTTCGTAGGCAAGAGTTTGTGATCAACCATGCAGGGGGAAGACTTTGGAAAACATGAGAGTGAAAATTTTGGGGTGCAACAGTTGCCCCTGTTCAATTTTCTTAAAACTGAGGATATAGATTGGCTTTCTAGCCTTTCGTGATCCAAAGGTGGAAGATAATTAAACACTAGAGTGCCCAGAAATTTGCACTCGCATGGTGTAGTATCAGCATTGTGACATCGGGAATGGGCTTACAGATGCCATTTGGAGATTGTTGGTAGGAGGATGGGCTTATAGATGCCATCTGCAGGAGTGTCGATCACATAAGAGATTCCTTAGAGAGAACTTGCATACCTGTTGTTGTAGAAGATTCCACTGGGGAAGTCTAACTTTGTTTGAGATTTAGGAACTGACTCGTGCTCACCGAGAGTATACCGTTGAGGTTATAGTACTCGTCCTGTCTGGTTCCAAGTATTAATCTTCAATCTCTTTGTGTAGATAGTTTTCTTGGCTTGTTACAAGTATTAATCTCTGACCTGAGAAAGAAAGGTCTTCCTGGCTTATTACAGGTATTAATCTTCAATCTCATCATGTAGATAGTTTCCCTGGCTGGTTTCAGGTATTAATCTACAATCAGTCGTCCACAGATAGTTTTCTTGGCTTGCTACAGGTATTAATCTTCAATCTCATCATGTAGATAGTTTCCCTGGATGGTTTCAGGTATTAATCTACAATCAGTCGTCCACAGATAGTTTTCCTGGCTTGCTACAGGTATTAAACTGGGACTTGAAAAGGTTTTGGAACATCTTCAACTGGATCGGCATCAGAAAAATCTTTAGGAATCGATTTAACTGGACCAGAGAAGGCCTTTGACTGGATCAGCATCAGAAAAATCTTTAGGAATCGATTTAACTGGACCAAAGAAGGCCTTTAACTGGATCGGCATCAGAAAAATCTTTAGGAATCGATTTAACTGGACCAGACAAGGTCTTGGAATATCTTCAACTGGATCGGCATCAAAAAAATCTTTAGAAATCGATTTAACTGGACTAGAGAAGGCCTTTAACTGGATCGGCATCAGAAAAATCTTTAGGAATCGATTTAACTGGACCAGACAAGGTCTTGGAACATCTTCAACTGGATCGACATCAGAAAAATCTTTAGGAATCGATTTAACTGGACCAGAGAAGGCCTTTGACTGGATCGGCATCAGAAAAATCTTTATGAATCGATTTAACTGGACCAAGCAAGGTCTTGGAATCTTTAACTGGATATGCATCAGGAAAATCTTTAGGAATCGATTTAACTGGACCAGAGAAGGCCTTTGACTGGATCGGCATCAGAAAAATCTTTAGAAATCGATTTAACTGGACCAGGCAAGGTCTTGGAATCCTCAACTGGATCTGCATCAGGAAAATCTTTAGGAATCGATTTAACTGGACTAGAGAAGGCCTTTGACTGGATCGGCATCAGAAAAATCTTTAGGAATTGATTTAACTGGACCAGGCAAGGTCTTGGAATCATTAACTGGATCTGCATCAGGAAAATCTTTAGGAATCGATTTAACTGGACAAGAGAAGGCCTTTGACTGGATCGGCATCAGAAAAATCTTTAGGAATCAATTTAACTGGACCAGGCAAGGTCTTGGAATCTTCAACTGGATCTGCATCAGGAAAATCTTTAGGAATCGATTTAACTGGACCAGAGAAGGCCTTTGACTGGATCGAAATCAGAAAAATATTTAGGAATCGATTTAACTAGACCAGGCAAGGTCTTGGAATCTTCAACTGGATCTGCATCAGGAAAATCTTTAGGAATCGATTTAACAGGACCAGAGAAGGCCTTTGACTGGATCGGCATCAGAAAAATCTTTAGGAATCGATTTAACTGGACTAGGCAAGGTCTTGGAATCTTCAACTGGATCTGCATCAGGAAAATCTTTAGGAATCAATTTAATTGGACCAGAGAAGGCCTTTGACTGGATCGACATCAAAAAAATCTTTAGGAATCGATTTAACTGGACCAGGCAAGGTCTTGGAATCTTCAACTGGATCTGCATCAGGAAAATCTTTAGGAATCGATTTAACTGGACCAGAGAAGGCCTTTGACTGGATCGGCATCAGAAAAATCTTTAGGAATCGATTTAACTGGATCAGGCAAGGTCTTGAATCTTCAACTGGATCTGCATCAGGAAAATCTTTAGGAATCGATTTAACTGGACCAGAGAAGGCCTTGGAAATATCTTCAACTGGATCAGCATCAGAAAAATCTTTAGGAATCGATTTAACTGGACCAGAGGAAGTCTTGGAAATGGCTGAGAACTTAACCGGATCTTTCCTGAAAGGTAAAGGTCAGTCATATGCAATGCATGATATGGGTCAGGCAATGATGTTCTCAACATAAATGAGATTGTATGGTATGATGTGCATATGCATGTATCATGATGTATGGAAGTGTGATGTTTTAGCTGGGGAAAATAAATCCCGGAGCTGCTGGAGAATAGAGTTGAGTTCTTAGTTTCCACTGGGGATGACGAACGAAGATGATTGCAAGGATAAACCTGTTAGGAGAAAAAAAACTCCGTTGGGGGATAAACATGATGAAGAGATTACTCCAAGGGGAAATACTCTGTGGGGAAGAGATACTTTGCTGAGATTTTAACGATAAACTCCGTTGGGGATTCCGTTGATAAGCTCTGTTGGGGATTTTGATGATGAACTCCGCTGGGGATTGATTACCATTGATGGTGATATTGAATCTGTTGAGGATAGAAGCCTTGCTTGGGGAAAGAAATAACTTCGCTGGGGATGATCTTTCAGTTGCAACTTGCTGAGGATAACCTTCTGAAATTGGCTGGGGAGACTTATTTGTGCTTCGCAGGGGATAAGCTTCCAGAATCTACTGGGGAAGATGATTCAACTCTGTAGTTCTAAGGGTGGAGGTGTTCGCTGGGTGGCAGCTTTGGCTTGTGCAAGGATTGCGTATGGCTTCCTGGAAGTGTTGATGACTTTTGGCAGCGTATCTCCAAGTTCTCTATTTTTCTGTATATTTTCGTGTCCCTTTGCAACATTTGTGATTTCTTTATATAGAGGGGGTGGAGGGGACATGAAGACAAAGGTTTAAATGATTTTGATTATGTGTTTGACAGCCATGAATGAGGATTTGTAACGTTAATTATGTGTTTGAAAGCCATGAATGAGAGTGCGTAACATTGGCTAAACACATGGATCTTGTCCCTTTTTGAATTTTGAATGACATGTAACTGGCCTTCGAATGCTCCCTTTCGAATGGGTTGATGGCCTCCTTCGAATGCTCCCCTTCGAATGGACTGATGGCCTCCTTCGAATGCTTTTCGAAAGCTTCTTCGAATGGACCCTTTGAATGCTTCTTCGAATGGACCTTTTTGGAATTCCAATCGAAGGACACTATTATAATGCCAATCGAAGAGCTTGATAAAATGACAATCGAAAGGCTCCTTCAGAATACCAATCAAAGGGTCTTTCAGAATGCCAATACAAATGTGTGGTCGGTGGGAACGAGAACTGACTGTTTTTTGAATGCTGGTTTGCATTTGCATTTGTTTTCACAAAGTGTCGTGGTAAGCAAGAGTCGTCACCGTCTTTTATTTTATCCAACAAGGGAAAGGACAAAAGCACAGAAAAAATTCCTTTTCGAGATTGTTTCTCGGGTTCGGGAGGTAGATTATAGAAAGGGAAGGTGTTAGCACCCTTTCTATCCGTGGTTATCCACGGGCTCTTAGGTACTTGCTCACTATGTTTTCAAAAAGTTTGCTTTTCTTTGTGATTGTGGGTTTTGAAAAGAATTTTGTTTTTGAAGAAAGTGTAAGTGCGAAAAGTTTTTGTTTTGTTTTTAAAAGGAGCAAGTACTTAAGAACCTCTACCTACTCAAAAAGGAATTTAATTGTGCAAATGTCCTTTAGACAGTGCTATCCCACTATTAAGGAGTAGGTAGCACCGTCGTTGGGGTTTTCGGGTCAATTCGATTTAAGGGACTTGTGGTCACTAAAGCAACATTAGGACGCTTTAGTGGTAATCCTAATGTCTTAGATCATTTTTTATCGAGGCAACCATTTCGAGACAACTTATGATCTTGGGACAAAAGGACGACCTCTAAAACATCCTATACTTAATGACCATATTCGAGGCAACCAAATGAGGTATACCCTAGGAGTGGCATGTGCAAGTGTGTCAATTTTCAGTTATTTTATTCTTGCATGTCATGGTGAGCTACTGTTGATTTTAAGTTAAGAGTTAATCTTGTCATACAATCCTAGTTAGCATACATCTAAGCAATTAATATATGTACAGGAATTTAAAGTGCGGGAATTGTAAATCCTACCCTATTACAAGGCTTTCGGGGAGGGGGATTATTTACATGTTCAAAAATTGGGGAAATAAAAGCAGTAAAGGGTCTTAGTTAAGCTATTACATCCCAGTAGGCAATTACAATAAAATAAACGCGCACGAATCTGAAAATAAACTCTAAAAATCCTAAGAACGAAATCTTTTTGTTGTTTTATTTTATTTTGGGAAAATGATCTAAATCTATTTAATTTTAGTTTTTTTGAGAAAATGTTAAGATAATTAAGAGATTAATTAACAAAGTTAATTTTAATAGAAAAAACTAGCCTAATGTTCTTTGTGTTTTTTATTTATTTTAATGTTAATTAAAAAAAAAGATAAAAAGATGTCAATGAAAACAAAAATAAAATACAAGGGGGGAGGATCCTTCGATCCAGGGAAAAAAGGAGTTTCGACCCAGGAAGGGAAATGGTCCTTTCGATTGGGCCAGACAGTAAGGCGTGAGTAGCCTTCGATCCAGGGAAGAGGATTGTCTTTCGATCATGGAGGTCATGGCTTTCGATCCAGGAATGAGATGCCTCCTTCGATCCAGCATGCTAATGGGTTCGATCCAGAGAAGGGCTCTCCTTCGATCTGGGATGTTATACCTGCAAAAGCATGTTAGCGAAATAAAATGCAGGGCCTGGGTATTGAACCCCAGGCCCTTCGATCCTGCGCTTGCTGGGTCTCTTCAGGCTATGTCTGCAGCAAATATTAGCAAATGATGGACATGGCCTGGGTGCCAAACCCAAGCCCTTTGATCCTGTCTAGGATGGCAAATCGAAAGTAACAACGAGTAATGATATGTTATGCGAAAAACAAGGTTGGATAATTTACCCTTTCTTACCAACAGATTGGACTTTCGATTTGGGCGCTTCCTGGATGTAGGCACCTTTGATCCGGGCTTCTGGGCTTGGCTACTTATGAAAATGCTGATGACTTTTGGGCAGCGTAACTCCAATGTCTTTTGTTCTCCTGTTGTGTGATTTTCGTTGTGTATTCTCCTGCAGAGTTTTTGTGTGTGTTGTATATTTTCTGTGTAATTTTCGTGTGTTGTAATGTGTCACTGGCCTCCTATTTATAGGAGTGTGGGAGTGCACAAAAATGGCAAGGGACAGCCATTAAAACAAGCCTTTAACGCTCTGGACAAAAATCAAACACATTAAATTATTTCCTTTTTTTTGAAACATTCGTGTCCCTTGAATGAACCTGGACGCTTTTGGATTTCGATTGGTCCTGATTTGCCTCCTTTGAATGGACTTCCTATGTACCCTTCGAATGGGCCTTCTGAATGCTTCTTCGAATGGTCTTGAGTTGCACAGAATCACTCTGGTCGAATCATCTCTTTAGGAACAGAAAAGGCAAGAATTTGGCCTTTAACTCAGGAATTAAATCCATAATCAGCATTTAAATATTTCTATATTTGCAAGGGAAACATGCCATTTTCTCATGTTCAGTGTACCTGGACATGTTTGAGTGCCCTCTTGATGGCCTCTTTCGAATGGCCCTTGTCCAAATATCAATCGAAGGATTCCAATCGAAAGGCTCCGTTAACAGGCCAACCGAAAGGTGTTGTTTCATGCTAATCGAAGGATCCCTTGGCATGCTAATCGAAGGCCTGGCCCCGGATGCCAATCGAAAGGCTCATTCATAATCCCAATCGAAGGGTCTTTCAGAATGCTAATCGAAGGGCTTCTTCAGAATGCCAATCGAAATTCTCCTTCAGAATGCCAATCGAAGGGTACTTTCAGAATGCCAATTGAAAGATACTTAAAGTACCACTCAAAAAATTGCTTTTTTCGTAGGCAAGAGTTTGTGATCAACCATGCAGGGGGAAGACTTTGGAAAACATGAGAGTGAAAATTTTGGGGTGCAACAGTTGCCCCTGTTCAATTTTCTTAAAACTGAGGATATAGATTGGCTTTCTAGCCTTTCGTGATCCAAAGGTGGAAGATAATTAAACACTAGAGTGCCCAGAAATTTGCACTCGCATGGTGTAGTATCAGCATTGTGACATCGGGAATGGGCTTACAGATGCCATTTGGAGATTGTTGGTAGGAGGATGGGCTTATAGATGCCATCTGCAGGAGTGTCGATCACATAAGAGATTCCTTAGAGAGAACTTGCATACCTGTTGTTGTAGAAGATTCCACTGGGGAAGTCTAACTTTGTTTGAGATTTAGGAACTGACTCGTGCTCACCGAGAGTATACCGTTGAGGTTATAGTACTCGTCCTGTCTGGTTCCAAGTATTAATCTTCAATCTCTTTGTGTAGATAGTTTTCTTGGCTTGTTACAAGTATTAATCTCTGACCTGAGAAAGAAAGGTCTTCCTGGCTTGTTACAGGTATTAATCTTCAATCTCATCATATAGATAGTTTCCCTGGCTGGTTTCAGGTATTAATCTACAATCAGTCGTCCACAGATAGTTTTCTTGGCTTGCTACAGGTATTAATCTTCAATCTCATCATGTAGATAGTTTCCCTGGATGGTTTCAGGTATTAATCTACAATCAGTCGTCCACATATAGTTTTCCTGGCTTGCTACAGGTATTAAACTGGGACTTGAAAAGGTTTTGGAACATCTTCAACTGGATCGGCATCAGAAAAATCTTTAGGAATCGATTTAACTGGACCAGAGAAGGCCTTTGACTGGATCAGCATCAGAAAAATCTTTAGGAATCGATTTAACTGGACCAGAGAAGGCCTTTAACTGGATCGGCATCAGAAAAATCTTTAGGAATCGATTTAACTGGACCAGACAAGGTCTTGGAATATCTTCAACTGGATCGGCATCAAAAAAATCTTTAGAAATCGATTTAACTGGACTAGAGAAGGCCTTTGACTGGATCGGCATCAGAAAAATCTTTAGGAATCGATTTAACTGGACCAGACAAGGTCTTGGAACATCTTCAACTGGATCGACATCAGAAAAATCTTTAGGAATCGATTTAACTGGACCAGAGAAGGCCTTTGACTGGATCGGCATCAGAAAAATCTTTAGGAATCGATTTAACTGGACCAAGCAAGGTCTTGGAATCTTCAACTGGATATGCATCAGGAAAATCTTTAGGAATCGATTTAACTGGACCAGAGAAGGCCTTTGACTGGATCGGCATCAGAAAAATCTTTAGAAATCGATTTAACTGGACCAGGCAAGGTCTTGGAATCCTCAACTGGATCTGCATCAGGAAAATCTTTAGGAATCGATTTAACTGGACTAGAGAAGGCCTTTGACTGGATCGGCATCAGAAAAATCTTTAGGAATTGATTTAACTAGACCAGGCAAGGTCTTGGAATCTTTAACTGGATATGCATCAGGAAAATCTTTAGGAATCGATTTAACTGGACAAGAGAAGGCCTTTGACTGGATCGGCATCAGAAAAATCTTTAGGAATCAATTTAACTGGACCAGGCAAGGTCTTGGAATCTTCAACTGGATCTGCATCAGGAAAATCTTTAGGAATCGATTTAACTGGACCAGAGAAGGCCTTTGACTGAATCGAAATCAGAAAAATATTTAGGAATCGATTTAACTAGACCAGGCAAGGTCTTGGAATCTTCAACTGGATCTGCATCAGGAAAATCTTTAGGAATCGATTTAACTGGACCAGAGAAGGCCTTTGACTGGATCAGCATCAGAAAAATCTTTAGGAATCGATTTAACTGGACCAGGCAAGGTCTTGGAATCTTCAACTGGATTTGCATCAGGAAAATCTTTAGGAATCAATTTAATTGGACCAGAGAAGGCCTTTGACTGGATCGACATCAAAAAAATCTTTAGGAATCGATTTAACTGGACCAGGCAAGGTCTTGGAATCTTCAACTGGATCTGCATCAGGAAAATCTTTAGGAATCGATTTAACTGGACCAGAGAAGGCCTTTGACTGGATCGGCATCAGAAAAATCTTTAGGAATCGATTTAACTGGATCAGGCAAGGTCTTGAATCTTCAACTGGATCTGCATCAGGAAAATCTTTAGGAATCGATTTAACTGGACCAGAGAAGGCCTTGGAAATATCTTCAACTGGATCAGCATCAGAAAAATCTTTAGGAATCGATTTAACTGGACCAGAGGAAGTCTTGGAAATGGCTGAGAACTTAACCGGATCTTTCCTGAAAGGTAAAGGTCAGTCATATGCAATGCATGATATGGGTCAGGCAATGATGTTCTCAACATAAATGAGATTGTATGGTATGATGTGCATATGCATGTATCATGATGTATGGAAGTGTGATGTTTTAGCTGGGGAAAATAAATCCCGGAGCTGCTGGAGAATAGAGTTGAGTTCTTAGTTTCCACTGGGGATGACGAACGAAGATGATTGCAAGGATAAACCTGTTAGGAGAAAAAAAACTCCGTTGGGGGATAAACATGATGAAGATATTACTCCAAGGGGAAATACTCTGTGGGGAAGAGATACTTTGCTGAGATTTTAACGATAAACTCCGTTGGGGATTCCGTTGATAAGCTCTGTTGGGGATTTTGATGATGAACTCCGCTGGGGATTGATTACCATTGATGGTGATATTGAATCTGTTGAGGATAGAAGCCTTGCTTGGGGAAAGAAATAACTTCGCTGGGGATGATCTTTCAGTTGCAACTTGCTGAGGATAACCTTCTGAAATTGGCTGGGGAGACTTATTTGTGCTTCGCAGGGGATAAGCTTCCAGAATCTACTGGGGAAGATGATTCAACTCCATTGGGGAAACCTTTTTTTTTACTGCGCTGGGGAAATGGCTCCACTGGGGGTATCTTGTATTCCTCCGGGAAACATTCTTATACTCTGTTGAGGAATATTAAGACTGTCGGGGATACTCTTACGCTTGCTGGAGAATATCCTTATACTCCGCTGGGGAATATTAAGATCTTCTGGGGATACCAAACCTTTTCGGGGCTGACGGTAGAGTAACTCTGCTTGGGGAGAGTATTGCTGATTTATACATAGCTGCAAGTCGCAGCTGAGAGAGCTATCATTATTGTTTTACTCTGTGGGGAGTGATAGTATCTTAGCCATATTCTTCAGCTGAATATACCTTGGTACCTGGTGGACAGAGCAATTTGTACAGTTCGGAAAATTCTTATTTGCCCCTGTTTTTGCGGGATAAGGTATCTGCGGCGTCCCTGTGGATCTGGTATTATCCCCACCTATGAGGTGCTTGGTAATTGCTGATTGAAGTGACAAATCTTCTTCTGGTAGGCAAATGACGAGATGACGGGACATAGTCGTACGCTTTGATCCCTAATTTTTTGCCTGGACCGCCCTTTCGGGTTTTCAGTCCATCGGGATACCCTTTTTTGCCCAAGCCGCCTTTTCAGGTTTTCGACTTGTCGGGTGTACAAATTTTCATTTTCATCCCTTATTTTTGCCCGAACCCTTTTGGTTCACCGGGAAGCCCTTATTTTTGCATAGGCCAGTCAACCTAACGGGTCTTTGATTATGCGTAGTACTTTTTGACTATGTCCATGCTCTCAGAGTGTAGGGAGGTGTCACTGCCAGTAGTGTCGTGTTGCCATACTACCAGAAGATGTTTGATCATGCAAGATTCGTTGCTGGAATTCATGTCCCATGCCCCAGGTGATGGAGATGGAGACTTGCCCCTGGTTACTCTGCACTTCTTCAGAGATTTCCTGGAATCTTGACTGGACTGCCCCAGGTGTGCTAGATAGTGACATGTCATGCCCCCTTGCTTATAGGAGATTTGCCAATGGAAGCGTCATCCTTTTTGAAGTGATTTTGTTCACTGAGAGGGCTTTCGTTCATCGGATATTCGTTGTGTGAATTTCTCCGCTGTCAAATAAATAGCCAAATGCAAACAGTGATATTCAGATAATGCAAAGTTTATGCTTGTCTCGAAGTTTTTGAAAAATGCGTTTTTAGCATAAAACTCTTTATAAGACAAATTCAACACAAGATTTAGGGCAAAGCCTTACAGGATTCAGGATA
The DNA here is from genome assembly GCA_948472305.1 of Vicia faba. Classification (NCBI taxonomy): domain Eukaryota; kingdom Viridiplantae; phylum Streptophyta; class Magnoliopsida; order Fabales; family Fabaceae; genus Vicia; species Vicia faba. The sequence continues at coordinate 136,674 of OX451737.1, forward strand.
CCTTTTGTAACAGTATGCTTTCGAACTAACCCATGCTTCAGTTAGGACTTTTGAAGGGTTGTAACGTGGCTTGGTTCACGGTTTAAGAAATAAAGGATAAAGGCTCAAAGAATATTTGTACCCACCCGCTCTTCGTGATGTTCTTCAATCCTAAACTCAGTTAATTGTGCATTTGAACTCCAAATGAGTCTAGAACGACGTTTTTGGTGATGGTTCACACAAGTTGAATTTTTGAAGGCAGTCATTTTTGCAACATTTTTCATGTTGTCGAGGATTTGTAATGACCTTGTTCTTTTGATTTGTTATCCCTAATTTTTGCCCGACTGTTCCTGTTTTCGAGATTACAGTCAGCGGGATGCCCCAGCTTTCTTAAACCTCCTTTATAGGTTTTGGCTCAGTGGGCTTTTTTTTTTCTTTTTTTTGAGAGATTGATTGCCTATGAGATAAGGAACCACCACTGTCTTTTAATTCCAGAGGAATGCTTTTGATGTCGTTCGTTGTATTATGAACTGAGAGTTTTGCGACTTCAATGCATATCTTTTGAATTAACTGAGAGACTACCCTGCCCTAGGTTTAAATCAAAGGTTTCAATTTGTTTAAAAACATGAAACTCCTACTTCTTTGGCTCTAAGGGGTTGACTAGGGATTATCTTCCTTATAACTCCAGTGTTTAGGATTTGAAAGAAATGCCTGTACATCGTTAGCAAGGTCTGTCCAAAAGCATACTGTATGAGATTATGGCATTGTTTCGTCATCCTCCCTCTAAAGGCTTGTAACTTTTAGTAAGAGTTGAATGTCATAAAGTGAGTAAAAAGCATAGTTTAAATGTAATTAAAATGATTGGATCAAATCAAGACAAACATATGCAATGCATTAATGAAACAAAGTTTGACATTAATAGATAATTGTTTGAGTAACAAAGAGATTACAACTTGAAAATTCAAATGAACAAAAGTCTTCTCGTCTCAGTACTTGTCACTTCAAATGGTGAACCTTGGAGGGATGGTAGAAGAACTCAGCCTGACCATCTTGTGTGAATTCCAATGCTCCTTTATCAATCAGGTTTTGAATTTTGTACCTCAACTTCCAACAATCGTCAGTATCGTGCCCTGGACTGTTAGAATGGTACGCGCACCTTACATCAGGATTGTAGTTGGGTGAAGAAGTCTTAGGATTCGGATGAGGTCCTACTAACGTCACCAGATTCAGTCTCAACAGATGTTGCAAAGCTTGGGACAGCGGCATGTTGAGCTTGGTAAACGGCCTTTGGTCAACCCGTTGCTTTTGGTGAGGTTGTTGTTGGACCCTTGAGGTAGTAGCAACTTGGAGAGGTCCATTCTTTACCAAGCCAAACCCTTGTCTTCTTGGAGGCTGATCAATGACTTGACCACCAGCCTTGACCGTTTGCTTCATGTTGTTGTATCTGTCTTGATGAAGCTGGTTGATCATGGTTCTCAACTCTTCTTGTTCCCGAGCTAAGCCTTGGATAAGAGCCATCTTCCCCAGCATCTGGGTTTTCATGGCACTGAATTCAGCTTGTAGTTGCTCCAGTCGTTCGTCCTTATTGTCTTCGGGACTTTTCTTGACCAAATTCCCCATGAGGAGTGTTCTCAACTCTTCCTGCCCCTTGGATAGGTTTAGGAAGATTTCCCTGAACTGAGTCTCTTGAGTATGAAGATCCTGGTTGTCTTGTTGGAGAGCCATTGCTGAAATAAACAGCGAGAACATGAGAGACCTGTACTGGAAGACCTGTTATACAATGATATGTATGATATATGTATGCAATGTTTTCAAGGATCTCGCGGGGTAAACAAGAAACTGTTAGAATTTGAATCTTGTAGCTTTGATTGAAGGAACTTCATGTTGCTGAGAGTCCTTCTTCAAGAGTCAAGCTCACCATATCGAGTGGGTCATAGCCCCTGACTCAAGTTTATCGTGTTTTGATTTCTAGACAACCTTGGCTAGAGGAAAATAAATCCCCTTTGCCCCTTGCTAGACTTTTGATGTACCATAACCTGGATCACAGACCCTTGAGATCCTTGAAATGGTTAAGGAAATGTTAAGGTATGATGTTATGATGTATATGTTATGCGTTTAAGCAAAAAGTGAGGTGATGTAAGTGAGCCCTGCAATAAATCTAATTTGTTGGATAAGGATTGTAAACAAAACCTGCAAGGAACCCCTGTTGTCAGATAACAAGTATTTCAAGTTTGAAGGCCCACAAGTCACACATATAGCCTTAAGTTTAGGCTGGCATGGAGTTTAGGAATTACCCTCTTTCAGTTCAGTTGGTTTAAACCTGTCCTAAAAAATAGTAACTGGGTTCTAGAGGATCTCAATATCACTGACTACCCTCAATCGGTCATAATTCCAGCTTAGCAACCTTTTCTTGCGGCCAGAACCATCGCGAGAGTTTAGTCTCAATGAGTGTAGCATATTGCTACTGTTCTATGGCCAAGTTGGTCAATTTAAGGTTCTAAGGTCAGTTGGTGCTTAATGACTCCTCAGAAGACACATATTCTCCTCGTTTCAACACAAGGGATATCGGTACAGACTAAGGTGCCACACCAACGTAGCTACTGCTTCATCCGTGTCAGTCTACGCCGGACAGATCCCTCACAGTTTATTGCTACATACCTAAAAATGGTACCCCATATCCGGGTTAGGATCTATAGAACTCTGATACAAGCCCACAAAATTAAAAGCATACAAAGCAATACAATTGAAAACACAAGTGATCTAATCCTAAGGTACACCTCACTTATTTAAAATTCCCCAGCAGAGTCGCCAGTTCTGTGGTCGGTGGGAACGAGAACTGACTGTTTTTTGAATGTTGGTTCGCGTTTGCGTTTGTTTTCGCAAAGTGTCGCGGTAAGCAAGAGTCGCCACCGTCTTTTATTTTATCCAACAAGGGAAAGGACAAAAGCACAGAAAAAATTCCTTTTCGAGATTGTTTCTCGGGTTCGGGAGGTAGATTATAGAAAGGGAAGGTGTTAGCACCCTTTCTATCTGTGGTTATCCACGGGCTCTTAGGTACTTGCTCACTATGTTTTCAAAAGGTTTGCTTTTCTTTGTGATTGTGGGTTTTGAAAAGAATTTTATTTTTGAAGAAAGTGTAAGTGTGAAAAGTTTTTGTTTTGTTTTTAAAAGGAGCAAGTACTTAAGAACCTCTACCTACTCAAAAAGGAATTTAATTGTGCAAATATCCTTTAGACAGTGCTATCCCAGTATTAAGGAGTAGGTAGCACTGTCGTTGGAGTTTTCGGGTCAATTTGATTTAAGGGACTTATGGTCACTAAAGCAACATTAGGACGCTTTAGTGGTAATCCTAATGTCTTAGATCATTTTTTATCGAGGCAACCATTTCGAGGCAACTTATAATCTTGGGACAAAAGGACGACCTCTAAAACATCCTATACTTAATGACCACATTCGAGACAACCAAATGAGGTATACCCTAGGAGTGGCATGTGCAAGTGTGTCAATTTTCAGTTATTTTATTCTTGAATGTCATGGTGAGCTACTGTTGATTTTAAGTTAAGAGTTAATCTTGTCATGCAATCCTAGTTAGCATACATCTAAGCAATTAATATATGTACAGGAATTTAAAGTGCGGGAATTGTAAATCCTACGCTATTACAAGGCTTTTAGGGAGGGGGATTATTTACATGTCCAAAAATTGGGGAAATAAAAGCAGTAAAGGGTCTTAGTTAAGCTATTACATCCCAGTAGGCAATTACAATAAAATAAACGCGCACGAGTCTGAAAATAAACTCTAAAAATCCTAAGAACGAAATCTTTTTGTTGTTTTATTTTATTTTGGGAAAATGATCTAAATTTATTTAATTTTAGTTTTTTTGAGAAAATGTTAAGATAATTAAGAGATTAATTAACAAAGTTAGTTTTAATAGAAAAAACTAGCCTAATGTTCTTTGTGTTTTTTATTTATTTTAATGTTAATTAAAAAAAAGATAAAAAGATGTCAATGAAAACAAAAATAAAATACAAGGGGGGGATCCTTCGATCCAGGGAAAAAAGGAGTTTCGACCCAGGGAGTGAAATGGTCCTTTCGATTGGGACAGACAATAAGGCGTGAGTAGCCTTCGATCCAGGGAAGAGGATTGTCTTTCGATCATGGAGGTCATGGCTTTCGATCCAGGAATGAGATGCCTCCTTCGATCCAGTATGCTAATGGGTTCGATCCAGAGAAGGGCTCTCCTTCTATCTGGGATGTTATACCTGCAAAAGCATGTTAGCGAAATAAAATGCAGGGCCTAGGTATTGAACTCCAGGCCCTTCGATCCTGCTCTTGCTGGGTCTCTTCAGGCTATGTCTGCATCAAATATTAGCAAATGATGGACATGGCCTGGGTGCCAAACCCAGGCCCTTTAATCTTGTCTAGGATGGCAAATCGAAAGTAACAACGAGTAATGATATGTTATGCGAAAAACAAGGTTGGATAATTTACCCTTTCTTACCAACAGATTGGACTTTCGATTTGGGCGCTTCCTGGATGTAGGCACCTTCGATCTGGGCTTCTGGGCTTGGCTACTTATGAAAATACTGATGACTTTTGGGCAGCGTAACTCCAATGTCTTTTGTCCTCCTGTTGTGTGATTTTCGTTGTGTATTCTCCTGCAGAGTTTTTGTGTGTGTTGTATATTTTCGTGTGTATATTTTATGTGTAATTTTTGTGTGTTGTAATGTGTCACTGGCCTCCTATTTATAGGAGTGTGGGAGTGCACGAAAATGGCAAGGGATAACCATTAAAACAGGCCTTTAACGCTCTGGACAAAAATCAAACACATTAAATTATTTCCTTTTTTTGAAACATTCGTGCCCCTTGTATGAACCTGGACGCTTTTGGATTTTGATTGGTCCTGATTTGCCTCCTTTGAATGGACTTCCTATGTACCCTTCGAATGGGCCTTCTGAATGCTTCTTCGAATGGTCTTGAGTTGCACAGAATCACTCTGGTCGAATCAGCTCTTTAGGAACATAAAAGGCAAGAATTTGGCCTTTAACTCAGGAATTAAATCCACAATCAGCATTTAAATATTTCTATATTTGCAAGGGAAACATGCCATTTTCTCATGTTCAGTGTACCTGGACATGTTTGAGTGCCATCTTGATGGCCTCTTTCGAATGGCCCTTGTCCAAATATCAATCGAAGGATTCCAATCGAAAGGCTTCGTTAACAGGCCAATCGAAAGGTGTTGTTTCATGCTAATCGAAGGATCCCTTGGCATTCTAATCGAAGGCCTGGCCCCGAGTGCCAATCGAAAGGCTCATTCAGAATCCCAATCGAAGGGTCTTTCAGAATGCTAATCGAAGGGCTTCTTCAGAATGCCAATCGAAATTCTCCTTCAGAATGCCAATCGAAGGGTACTTTCAGAATGCCAATCGAAAGATACTTAAAGTACCACTCAAAAATTTGCTTTTTTCGTAGGCAAGAGTTTGTGATCAACCATGCAGGGGGAAGACTTTGGAAAACATGAGAGTGCAAATTTTGGGGTGAAACAAAATGCTTGTCCATAATGCCAATCAAAATGCTTTTGACAAAATGTCAATCGAAAGGCTCCTTCAGAACACCAATCGAAGGGTCTTTCAGAATGCCAATCGAAATGTACTTAAGGCACCACTCAAAAATTTTCCTTTTCCTTAGGCAAGAGTTTGTGATCAATCATGCAAGGGGAAGACTTTGGGAAACATGAGAGGGCAAATTTTGGGGTACAACAGTGGCGACTCTTGCTTACCGTGAAATTTGCAAATACAAAATGAAAAACCAGTATAACAGTCGGTTCTGCCACCGTATCACAGAACTGGTGACTCTGTTGGGGGAAATAAAAGTGGAGTTTACCTTAGAGTTAGTTCATTTTTAAACTGCTTTTTGTGCTTTGTTTGCTTTACTTTTGAGGGTTTGTTTGGGTTGTTACTAAAAGATCCTACACCCGGATCTGGGACACCTTATTAAGTAAGTAGCAATAAATCATGAAGGTTGTAATGTGTAGACCGATACGGGCGAAGTGGTGGCTACATTAGCACGATACTTTGGATTGTACTAATGTTTCTTGAGTAAGTCGAGGATAACATCAGGCTTCCTCATAGTGTCACTAAGCGCTAACTGACCTTTAGAACCTTTAATTGACTCATCCTAGCCATTAGGAAGTAGTGATATAACTGGCTTTGGTTTCGACCGAAGATTGGTTGATACTCGATACTACACTCATTGAGGCTGGACTTTCGGGATTTTTTGGCTGCAATACTTCGGTGCGGAGCTGTAACAATTTCTAAAGGGAAGGTCAGTGATATTGAGGCTTCTTAGAACCCGATTACTATTAATAGGATAAGTTGAGCCAACTGAAACTTCAAGAGGGTACTTACCTACAAATCTCATGCAAGCCTAAACCTAAGACTACTTGTGTGATTTGTTTGTTTTCAACCTGAGCTACTTGCAGGGTTTTTATCTAACAATATGATCTCCTTGCAGGATTTGTTTACAATCATTACCCAGTAACTTGGATTTCTAGCAAGACATACTTGTCTTCATCATCCTACATTTTTGCTTGACGTATAGCACACACATCATAGCATCATACCATAACATTTCCTTAACCATTTCAAGGATCTCGAGGGCATGTGATGTAGGTTATGATGAACCGGACGTATAACAAGGGGCAAGGGGATTTATTTCCTCTAACCAATGTCGTCAAAAGATCAAAACACGATAACTTGAGTCAGGGGCTATGACCCACTTGACATGGTGAGCTTGATTCTCGTAGAAGGACATTCAATAATATGAAGTTCTTTAATCAAAGCTGCAAGTTTCAACTTCTGACATCTTCTTGTTTACCCCGCGAGTTCTTGAAAACATTGCATATGCATATCATACATGTCATTGCATAAACAGGTTTCAAAGCAGGGTTCTCATCTTCTTTGCTGTTTATTTCAACAAGTAAATAAATGGCTCTTGAACAAAAAATCAAAGACGTTCAAGCTCAAAACGCTCAGTTCCAACAAATGTTCCTGACTCTGATCCATGAGCAGGAAGACCTGAAATCTCTAATCGTCACAGAGAAGAAGAGGAAGGCAAAGAAACCGGTTGGCATCCTAAATATGGGAAGGAGACTCAGAGGACCGGTTAAAGGAGCTCTAGATCTTTCAACTCCATCAAATAAGGAGGACAATCATGAAGAAGATATCAACCCGGGGACTGATGAAGACGAAGTTGATTATTCTGAGGAGTAATATCCTCTTGTTGATGATAAATACAAACAGTTGGAGGATCATCTCAATGCTATGGAGATTCATCAGATACCTGGCTTGGACTTTGAAGAATTAGGGCTGGTTTCTGGCGTGATCATCCCACCAAAATTCAAGGTTCCCACGTTTTCCAAATATGACCGTGTCTCCTGCCCTAAGTTGCACTTAAGGTCCTATGTCAGAAAGATCCAGCCTCACACTGCTGACCGGAAGTTATGGTTCCATTTCTTCCAAGAAAGTTTAGCTGGCACGCAATTGGAATGGTTTTATCAGCTAGAAAGAACAGACATTCATGCCTGGGAAGACTTGGTTGTTGCTTTCTACAAGCAGTACCAATATAATGCTGACCTCGCTCCAACTCGTACACAACTTCAAAGCATGTCTCTGGGTTCTAGCGAAGGCTTCAAGGAATATGCCCAGAAATGGATGGATCTAGCTGGCAGGGTACAACCTCCTCTGAATGATTGGGAAATGGTAGACATGTTCATGGGCACTCTGACAGACCCATTATTTAATCTGCTGATTGGGAGTTCCTCATCCGGGTTCACAGAAATGGTTATGTCTGGATAAAGGATCAAAATGGTATCAAGAGTGGGAAGATCCCGATGGCTACATCTTCTAATGCTGAGAAGAAGCCATTTGCTGGTAAGAGGGAAGCCAATGATGTGTATGGTCGGAAGGGTAGATAGATATTAAGTACTTGATCAAATTTAATTCATTTTTACACCACACTTTCAAAACTCTTTTCAAAAAAACTCTTTATCATTGTGATACGATGGAAGAACCGACTGCTAATACTGGTTTGTATTTTTTGTTCGCAAAATTTCACAGTAAGCAAGAGTCGCCACCGACTTTTATTTTATCCAATCAGGAAAAGGACAAAGAACAGAAAAAACCTTTTTCGAGATATTTCTGAGTACGGGGGGTAGGTTATAAAAAGGGAAGGTGTTAGCACCCTTTCTATCCATGGTTTTCCATGGGCTCTTAGGTACTTGCTCATTTTGAAGTTGCTTGAGTGTGCTTGTTTTGAAAAGTTTTGTTTTACTTTGCTTTAACCCTTGTTTCTGTCCTCAAGAGTGTTACGAAGTTGGTTTTGAAAACTTTGTTTGAAAAGTGTTTGTGTGAAAAAATTTGTTTGTTTGAGCAAGTACTTAAGAGTTTTCTACCTACTCGAAAAAGTCTGTGCGTTTTCCTTTTAGACAATGCTATCCCATTATTGAGAAATAGGTAGCACCATCGTTGGAGTTTTAAGGGACGTTCGAAGGGACATGTACGATCACAAAAGCAATGTTAGGAAATGTTAGTAATCATCCTAAAGCCTTAAAGATCTTTTTCCGAGGTAACATCCGAATGGGTCATTTTAGATCTTTCGGGGCTAGAGGATGACCACTAAGAAACCCTATACTTCATGACCGTTTACCGAAGGTAACCAGAGTGGAGTAAACCCTAGGAGTGAGCATGTGCGAGTGTAATTTTCAGTTAATTATCTTTGCTCAATTAGGGTTTTCTACCGTATTAATTTTTAGTTAGTCTTTCCATACAATCCTATTAACATACATCTAAGCAGTTTATAGTTTGCGGAAATTAAAAGCGAGGAAGTTTAAAGTCCTAGCTATTACAAGGCTTTTGCAGATACATAATTATCTTGACTGGAAATGAAAATGTGGAAATTTAAAACCCTAATTAATCTATTACAACCTTGAAACAGTTACAATAATAATAAAAAGGAAATTAAAAATGCGCGCGGCGAATTAAATGCGAGAATAATTTAAGAATCCTAAAAATCTAATTGAAAAATATTTAGGTTCGTTTTTGGGAAAAATTAATTATGTTATGTACAAATTAAAACCCTAATCTCTAATTGATTTAAATTATAAAAAAAAAAAAAAATTAAATTGCCCTAAATTAAATTAATCTAATTAATTAAGGAAATAAAATATTTTTATGAAAAAATAATTTTTAATGTTTTTGATGATTTTTGATTTAATAAAAAAAATAATGATTTTTGGTGTTATTTTAATAAAGGAAAATAATTAATGAAATAATTAAAAAAAATAAAATAAAATAAGAGAAAAGAATGGGCATGTATTGTAGAAAAAGGGGGTGTATGCTGAATTATTCAGGCCCAATAGAATGGTCAGCCCAGTCAACACGCTGGATCTTGTGTAGCCACGCTTGGAGGGTGCATCATGGACCTCCCTTTGATTGAGCGTTGGATCTGAAGTATGAACGATCCATTGGTTGGATTGCTGGAGCGCATGGTAGATGTCTTGGATGATGGTGCACGTGATCTGCAGTTAAATATTATGAAAATAGCAAAATGATGGGACCTGGGATCGAACCCAGGTCCTTTCGCTTACCAACGTGCGCCTTTGCAACTGACCACATGTTCTATTTGTTATAATACTAAAATACGAATAATATAATACAATATGAGTTAGTATGATACAAAAATGCGCGAAATTTGAATTTCCCACTCACGCCTTGCCACGCCACTGTCTTCTTCGCTGAGATCGTCGTCTTAGGCTAAGACTTTTACCTACAGACAAGCGTCTGTAGCCATAACCTGTGCACTTCAAAAATCACGTTCACGCAATATAAATAAGATTCAAGACCAGGGATCAATTGGGTTTGACCCTCTGATCATATTGGTGTCCTTCATTAGGGCCAATTGTTCCTGCATTTGAAAGCCCTAAAACGACAAGGTAAACCCTAGCCATGGCAAATATGCACACAGGCGTCAAAACTTCAATTAAATCGTCCAGACATGTTGCAAACATGACAACAAACACAGATATACCATTAAAACATGTTCATGATGCAAGAATCATAGTAATTGAATCTGAAAAAGAACGCAAACCGTGTGACGTCTAGGGGGAAATTCTTGGCGTGAGGATGCGTGAAATTGATCGTGTTAGCTTCAGAGAGGCTCCAGGAAACGATTGGGAGTGTTGGAACGGCTTGAATTGCCTTCTAGGTCCAAAAACGATCCCACACTTTTGTCCAACTTTTTGAGTTTTGGTATGGCGTTTTTCCACTGCCAATCCTTCTTCTTGCGCCCTGGTTATGTTCAGCATATATACTAGAGCATATTAGGTCAACAAAAATGCTTTGTATATTTTTGATTCATGGAGATTTGATTTAGTTTTGCTTTATATAATATCTTTCCAAAACAACCATAATCATGCTATTTTTGCTTCAATTATCCCTTGCATGATTTTCTTTGGTCATGTTAGGTTGATTTGATTTGATTCCTGCAAAAAAAATCAAATCAAATTCAATCTCTTGTATTTTTTGCCATTTATTTGATTTAATTTGAATTTTAAATAATAAAAAATCAAAATAAAATAAATAATGAAGCAAATAAAGTGTAGGTGCTGATTTGGGTCGTGGACCATGTCAAAAACAAGATTCAATCTTGAAAAGCTAGGCCCATTTGACAAAAAATGCATTTTTGAGCACATTTGTCTTTTGGCAATTTTGCAAAAATGGTCAATTTTGACAGGGCATATCTCCTCCAATTTTAACCTAGAGAGGTGTTCTTGGACTTTTTAGAAATCTTAGGATGTCCCCTAAACAACCCTTTTAGTTTCATCTCAATTGGGTCTTCCATGTTCATGTAAGAAGCTTTGACCTAAAAGGTGTTTTTGTTGACTTTTCAAAAGGACCTATAATGTAGAAATTTATATCTTTTGACGAGTGCATATTTTGAACTTGTGGGATGAAGATGAATTGTAGGGAACTGCATCATCTTCAAAATGAGCCTTGGATGGAAAATTTCTGATAATGTATGAAGAAGTTATGCTTGGTCAAAGTTTGGTTGACTTTTCCTGAGAAACCCTAATTTAGCAACTTTTGGGTTTTGATGAATTAGGAGCATTCCTTATGGATATTTCTTCAAAATGTTGATGTTGACCAAAAATCTTGAAGTTTGACTGTATGTGAGCCACAATTGACTTTTGACCTAGTATAGTTGATTTTCAGGCATCTAGCCAATTGACTGAGCAAACTTCTTGTGCAAGGCATGAAACTTGACATGGATGATCTTAAGAACATATTAGGACCATGGAAGGCATTTGGGATCTTTGGAGTTCACACATCTTGATGAAAATGGAAACCCTAGTTTGATGTACATTGCCTTAGGAGAGAGTTTGTCTGGTCAACCCTTGGGCATCCTTGAGCAAGTTGAAGACCTCAATGGGCATGTGTTGAGTAAAATGAGAGGGAAAATTTTGGGGTACAACAGCTGCCCCTGTTCAATCTTCTTAAACCTGGGGATGTAGATTGGTTGTCTGCCTTTTGTAATCTGAAGGTGGAAGATGATTGAACACTACAGTGCCTAGAAATTTGCACTCGTCTAAGATGGTGATGGACTGTGTATGTAGTATCGGGAATGGGCTTACAAAGGCCATTCGGAAAATATGACGGAAGATCGTCGGAGATGGACTTAAAGATGCCATCCGGAAGATATGACAGAGAATCGTCGGAGATGGGCTTAAAGATGTCATCTAGAGGATGTTGATTTCCCGAGATATTCCTTTGATGAGAGTTCCTGTTCCCGTCATTTAGGAGGAATCTGCTGAGGGATGTTGTCTCTATCTTGGGAGAAGTAGAATTTTAGGAGCTTCAGTTGTCCATTACTCTACTGGGGAATCATCTCTTAGTCGAGGAGGTGGAAGTGAACGGCTATCTGGTTGTGCTCCAAGGTTTACATTGATTTTCTGAGGATAATAAAAATGACTGCTATCTGGTCGTGCTTCAGGTTTTACAGTGACTTACTGGGGAGATGAGATTAAACTTGCTATCTGGTCGTGCTCCAGGCTTTGCAATCTCAAAAACGGTTATCTGGTCATGTTCCAGGCTTCAGAAGGATTTAAGTGGTTATCTGATCGCATCCGGGTTTCAACTTGAATTTAAGGCATACTAATATCCGGTCGATTTCCAGGCTTCATAGTAATTTGGCCGAGTAAACTGCTATTTTGTCTAATTCCAAGCTTCACAGTACCTCATATTGTTATCTTGTCGTGCTCCAGGTTTCATAGTGTCTCTTGCCGCTATTTGGTCGTGCTCCAGTCTTCACAGCGTCTTATACCGTTATCTGGTCGTGCTCCAGGCTTCAGTAATTTGGGGAAATTAAGTTGTTATCTGGTCGCATCCGGGTTTCAACTTGAATTTGAGATATACCACTATCTGGTCGATTCTAGGCTTCATGGTGTCTTATACCACTATCTGGCCGTGCTCCAGGCTTCACGGTATCTTACCACTATCTGGTTGATTCCAGGCTTCACGGTGTCTTATACCACTATCTGGTCGATTCCAGGCTTCATAGTATTTTGGAGCAATCAAGATATTATCCGGTCGATTTCCGGGCTTCATAACTTGAATTTGAGATATACCATTATCTGGTCGATTCCAGGCTTCGTAGTATTTTGGAGAAATCAAGATATTATCCGGTCGATTTCAGGGCTTCATAGCTTGATTTAATTGGAATAGAAATCTTAGTATCGATTTGACTGAACCAGGGAAGGCCTCGAGTTGTCTTCAACCGGGAGAGAAATCTTAGTATCGATTTGACTAAACCCGGGAGAGGTCTCAGATTAACTTTGACTGGCATAGAAATCAGGGGAATCTTAGCAATGATTTGGCTGACCCAGACGAAAGACTTAGAACATCTTCAACTAGAATAGAAACCTTAGTGTCAGTTTGACTGAACCAGAGAATTTGTGAGAACTTCAACTGGGAGAGAAATCTTAGTATCGATTTGACTGATCCCGAGAGAGGTCTCAGATTAACTTAGACTGGCATATAAATTAGGGGAATCTAAGCGGCGATTCGGCTGACCCAGACGAAAGTCTTAGAACATCTTCAACTAGAATAGAAACCTTAGTATCGGTTTGACTGAACCAGAGAAAATTTATCTTCAAAAGTCCCCTTAAAAAAACTTAAAAAGGTGCACCTTGATTTAAATGAAAAAAATAAAGAAATAAAATATATGTTTGTGATATTTTTTAATATTCATAAAATAGAGTTAATAAATGAATAGCATGCAAAAAATCATCTTAAAAGAGTTAAGTTTGAGTGCAAAAAGAATTGATTGAAAATGATGAATAATAAGGTGAAAAAATGAAGTTAAAAATGAGGAAAATAGGAAAAAAGGTACCACTAGGGCTCGAACCCAGGTTCCTAAGGTTATGTGCACGCTTCTTTACCACTTACCACTGGGGTGGCTGTTTCATCCAGTTATGAAACTCACCCCATTAAATATATTATAAAACAAGTTTGAGAAATCATAAAAAATAGAAGAAAAAAAACATGAGAAATTGCAAAAAGGGGGTTCACTTTGGTTCGAACCCGCGCCCTTGAGGTAAGAAATGAATTTTTACATGCGCGCTTGCCACTGGGGTGGCTGTTTCATCCGGTTATGAAACAACACCCAATTAATATAATATAAACTCATTTTCAAAAATTTTAACTTCATCTTCTTCCTCCTTTACGCGCTAGCAGTAATGAAAACAACATAGTTTCACCATTTTTAATTTTGTAAAATGTTCATTTCTCAACCAAATTGAAAGATGTAAACATCAAACCTGCTTGATTTTTAACAAGGAATCCAACCATATAATTTATTTTAACTAACACTCAAAGATACGCAAGAATTTCTGTTGGTACCAAAAACAAACCCTAACTATTCAGAAACTTAAGTTCTGAAATTCTCATCACACAGTCAATTAAAATGAAAACTAAGGACATGGTTAGCTTCATAGACATGATATCTACATTTTAATTTTGTAAATAAATACAAATGATGCTTATATAAATATTCTAAAGTTTGAGAAAACTTACCTCTTGATGAAAAATGCAATACCCTATACACGACTTCCAGAGGTGAAATGATGACTTGTGAGCTTGCTTGGACCCTGAGGAAGCTGTTTGGATACTCACTTGGTGCTGAGAACCTCTAGATACCTCTGACCAGGTCAACTTTCAAGTATGAAAAGTGAAAATGGTAGATGATTAAGATGATGTTATAGTGATGAAACAACCGTTTGGACAAGTTCTAAGTGATGATTATGAGGTGTTTGGATGGTTAGCTTGCAAAGATATGGCAAGGGTGGTGAGTTTCAAAGTTAAGGTTTTCAAAAGCTCAAAAATAGAGGTTTTAGCCAATTCTAATTTGAGAGAGATTGAGGGGTGTTTTGGAGATGTGTATTTGTGTCCTATGCAGTGTGTTATGCTCTCTATTTATAGGCAAGACGTTTTAGAAGGAATCAGTTTAAATGGAGTTCTCAAACAAAAGTTAATTTAGTTCGATTGCAAGTGAAGGTTTATGAGAGTTATGGTTCCAATGTGAGCATGGCCTGATTTTAGGGGTGCTTGAAGGTTGTAGCTGGTTGCTTCTTAGTGCTGAGATGTTTTGAAGTCAGAAGCAACAATGTATGGGCTCAAGGAGAGTTGACATTGTATAAAGGATGCTTTCCTAGAATGGAAGTGTAACCTTTCTCCTTTAAATGGCAAAATGGATTGGATAAATTTTTAATCACTTGGATCATGGCTCAAAAGTGTGTGTAATCTTCTGATTATGGATAGATTTGGAGGTTAGAGGCATGCAAAGTGAGATTGTACAACATGGTTATGAGATTTAGTTATGAGTTCATCACAAAAATGACATATAATTCAAGAATGAAATGTCAACTTCACATCTTTGAATCTCCTAGCTCAAGCGTGATATTTTTATGCTCTTGGAAATTTTGGAAAGCTTAGAACATTGTCTACAACTTTCATGTTGACCACTTTGGCTAAATCAACAAGGAAATTGGTGAAAATTGATCAAGAAGTTGAGATGAAAAACTGACTAAAACTTGTTGAATTTTTTTCTAAGTGTTGGATAAAAATATCACAACTTCATGGGTCCATATCTCTTAATCCAAACACTTTTTGAGGATCATTCCACATTAACAAAGTTGTAGAATTCATCAATCTCTATAACTTTTATGTTGAAAGTTTTCCTTGAATCAGCTTGGATTTTGAGAAAATTTGGCCATAAAGTAATGACTTTGTTAAGAACAAAACACTTAGAAATTTTTCTAAGTGTTGAAAACTTTGACTTTTGTTGACTTTTTCTTGATTTTCTTGACTTTGTTGATTCTTGATGATAAAGTTTGATAGTTTTGAATGTTTTGATGATTCTTGATTTTTGAAGTTCAATGTTGACCAAAAAGTCAAAGTATGACTTTTGTGTGACTATTGACTTTTTATCAGTTGATTCAATTCTTCAACTATCAATCACTTGTATATTTGGAAATGTCTTGATCCATGTAATTAGGTCAATATGTTGCATTTGAGCCTTTAAGATCATGTTTCAAGCCATTAGATCATGCACTAGGCCAAAATTCAATGATCAACCATCTTCAATCAAAACCCTAATTTGGCAATTTTTGACCTTTGATTATTTGAGAGCTTTCCTTGAGGAATCATGTTCAACCCTTGGTAAATTTATGAATATCACTTCAAAATTTTGAAGTTGACCAAAAATCTTGAAGTTTGACTGTATGTTGACCACAATTGACTTTTTGCCCAATATAGTTGATTTTTAGTCATCTGAGTCATTAACTGAGCCAACTTGTGATGCAAGACATGAAACTTGATATGAGCATTCTTGAATACTTATGGAGAACCATGAAAATCATTTGAGACCCTTTCAACCCAATCTTCATTGAAAAGCACCAAACCCTAGTTGAAGACCATTGCTTATGAGGAGATTTGACCAGTCAACTCTTGAGTAGCTATGGGTATTTGAAACTTTTGTGAGTATGTTTTAAAGAAAGTGGGAGGGAAAATTTTGAGGTATAACAATGCTAAATAAGAATAAGAAGATGAGTCATAATCTGAAGAAGATTATGCTTCTGAAGATTAGTCAGAACTTGAAACTTCTAAAGAAGAGCTAGAGTCAGAAGATGAAGAATCTTCTGGAGACTCTAAAGATGAGTCAGATGATGAATCTGATTCTGATCCATATTTTGAATCTAGTGGTGGTCATGCTTCTAGAAGGAAAAACTCTAAAGATGTAGGTTCTGGAGGACAAGCTTCTGAAGATGATCATGTTTCTAGTAGAAATCATGTCTGTGAAGGTGAACCTTCTGAAGGAGGAGCTTCTAAAGGTAATCCAGCCTTTGATGTTGATCATAATTCTGAAAGTGGAACTTCTGAAGACAAAGCTTCCAAAGGTGATCCAACTTTTGAAGATGGTATTTCTGAAGGTAATGGTTCTGAACGAGGTTCAGAAGCTAACAAAGGTGGAGCTTTTTGTGGTAGTAAAACTTCTGAAGAAATTCCAGAAGGAGATATTGTTCCAGAATCAGAAGGAGATTCTGAACAAGTTCATAGGCCATATAGAGTCAGAAATATACCAATGAGATTTGCAGAATTTGACAAGCTACAAAATACTGAAGGGACTCTGAGGTATGAAGTGTTATTCCCTTCTAGTGTTAGATCAGATGCAAAGTTGATATGCTATTCAGACTCTGATTTGTATGAAGACAGAGTGATAGAAGGAATACTTTTAGATATTTTTGTTTATATCTGGAAAGTCCTATTTCTTAGTGCCATAAGAAGCAACTGGTGGTTGCATTGTCAACCCGTGAAGCTCTCAAGAAGAAAGTGTGGTTGAAGGCCATGAAAAAAGAGTTTGATATTATTGAAAGAAACAAGACTTAGGAGTTAACTGAGCTTCTGAAGGAGAAGAAAAATATCAGCTTCAGATGGGTTCTCAAGGAGAAATCTGCACTTCTAAATGAAGTATTAGAAGTTGCACATTGTAGTAACTAGAAAAAACTTGCAGATGTTCTGACGAAGGATGTTGTTTACCCTGGAATTTGGTAAACAACCATTGATCTTCTAAATCCCTTAACGAATTCAGTTACTCGTGAGATCGATCAGATTGATCTCAGGACTATCGTGTTCTAGTATTTAGAAAACGTGTTTTTCATGATAATCTCTTTTAAATGAAAGGAAGCACTTCGTATGTCGAAGTGGAACTTTTTTATGAAAGTAATAAAGCAGAAACTAGTTTAAACTGGAAATTATAAAGAACATAAATAACATGAAGAAAATCCATTGCATGTAAATGACATTGAATTGTAAAATATGGTGCATCATACGTACATTCTCGCTAACTCGTTTCTCTAACACTGGTACTTTGAGTATATTTGAGTATTTTGTACAAAGATGTGAACACACTAAATTGAAACACAAAAGCTACAATTTATAGAATTTCGACCCTAACGGTCTCCTAACGAATTAATGCCATGTTTCATGCTGACATGTCTTCGATGATCCTAAAGATTCCACGCGTCCATCTGGATAAGAATAAACATTCGAATTTAAAAACCCTTCGATTATCCGTCTTAAGCGCCAAATCTGATAACGTTCTAAGTGTAACGTTTTGAACCTTATCTCGCATAATACTTTAATTCGAATTCGAATTTCAAATGATACCTTATTTTGAATGATACTTTACTCATAAACCATCCATCAATTTCGATTTCAAATCTTTTTGGTTTCCAAAAAAAATAAAATAACCAAACAACTCTCGAAGTATATTCAGTACCATTATTTCAGCTCAATTTTGACTTAGTCGAAATTTCCAGCCAACAAATACCAAGACTGAACACTTTATTTGTTTGAGGGATAGAATTGGTGTTGAAGAGTTTTGGTTAGCTGAATATGAATTAAGGGATGGTGTTGAAAGTAATTCATATTCAGAATATGTTGTTGCTTAGAAGCAGTTGAGCTTTTGAGGTTGTTAGCCAGAAGCTGTAAGCTTCTGAGACTGCTTAGTTAGAAGAAGTAGTTTGATGTAACCATAAATTATTATAAATTAGAAGCTGAAGCTTCTGAGGTTACGCCTAGAAGTATGCTTAACTTCTGGGGTTCTGAGTTTGTTATCGTAGCGATTAAATTTAGTATTTTCTAGTTTGTACCTTTTAACTTAGTCATTAAGTTTATCTTTTATTAAGGCATACATGACAGTTTACTTTTTGTATAAATAGACTAGTAGTAACAATAATTTGCATCATTCCTTTTGTAAGCTTTATAGCCGTTATTGCGGTAAATATATTCTCTTTTATCTTTTCTTCATTTATTAATCTTGTGCACTAACAAACTTAACGTAACCTATTATCGAATCAATTCAGATTTTAATAGATTAAATTTAGAGATTAATTATTATGTACCGTCAATATAAAATATTTTACATTATCAATCCATTACCTCCGGCCATAAACAATACTTTAAATATAATTTAAAAATAAATAAATCAAACATCTGAAGAGTGTAAAACTTTTTTGAGCATATTTATTGTTCATGAATTAAAGTTACAAATTTATTAGCCGAAACATTTTGAGCATATGCTTTGTCTTGTAGCGAAAATAGTTTTGGTCCATATAATATATGACATGATTGATATGGTAAATTGATGAAATGGCCGGCGATTCTGAAACTCCGCTGCTATTGGAGAGTGTAGACGGTGTAGTCGACTTCAAGGGTCGGCCAGCCCTACGATCAAAATCTGGTGGCTGGAAAGCTGCTGCTTTCATTATAAGTAAGTCAAGTAATGTTCATTCATTCATCTCTAATCTCATCTCATCTGATTGGTTGATTCATTTTTTCAAACAAACTTAAACTAGGTGTGGAAGTGGCTGAGAGGTTTGCTTACTATGGAATTACTTCAAACCTCATCAATTATTTGACCGGACCACTCGGTCAATCCACCGTAACTGCAGCCGAGAACGTCAACATCTGGTCTGGAACTGCCTCCTTACTCCCTCTGCTCGGTGCTTTTCTTGCTGACTCCTTTCTTGGCCGTTACCGCACCATCTTTATTGCATCACTTTTTTATATTCTGGTTTGTATTCTTAATTTTAAACACAGATTCATCATATTTTCATTGCATCACTTTTTTATATTCTGGTTTCTATTCTTAATTTTAAACACAGATTCATCATATTTTCATTGCATCACTTTTTTATATTCTGGTTTCTATTCTTAATTTTAAACACAGATTCATCATATTTTCATTGCATCACTTTTTTATATTCTGGTTTCTATTCTTAATTTTAAACACAGATTCATCATATTTTCATTGCATCACATATTAATCTCATATGATGCTTTCAGGCACTGAGCCTATTGACGCTGTCCGCTACACTGCCTTCCAATGTCCACGCCCAACCAATTTTATTCTTCTTTTCTCTATATCTTGTTGCATTTGCACAAGGTGGACATAAGCCTTGTGTTCAGGCTTTTGGAGCTGATCAATTTGATATCAACCATCCGCACGAACGCAAGTCTAGAAGCTCCTTTTTCAATTGGTGGTATTTTACCTTTACTGCAGGTGTCCTTGTCTCTCTATCCATCTTGAACTATATTCAGGACAATGTTGGTTGGGTTCTAGGTTTTGGCATCCCTTGCATTGGAATGCTAATAGCCTTGTCTCTTTTCTTGCTTGGAACTTGGACATACCGCTTTAACATCCCTCATGATCAACAACGCGCCCCTTTTTCCAGAATTGCTAGGGTGTTTTTCCTTGCACTCACCAACTTCCAAACTACTCAACAGGAACCTCACCAACCTTCTCAACAATTTAGGTAACTACACACCCATTCATATACATGCTGGAAACAAGATAAGATATACAATTTGCATTTTTCTAAACTTATGAAAACAGATATACCTTAAGAAATACCCCTTTTCTCTCCATAGGTATATTTTGGCCTAATTAAATACATAACATAGTGTTGTATGATTTTTGCCAACAGCTTTTGTCATTGCCAAATAATAAACAACCTCAATCTCTGTCAATTATTTCAATTTCTCTTTATTGATCCATGTGTGGCACCTAGTGCATAAATATAGTTTATGTTTACCATGTACGAACTCAACTTTTCTCTCTATTTTATGATCTACCATAGTCATCACGATATTTGAGATTGTCATATTATTAAATTAAATTTTTACTGCGAAATAACTTTGCCTTGCCAATTACTCTCAAATATGGCAGTTTCTTGAACAAAGCATTAATTGCATCAGACGGATCAAAGGAAAAGGGGAAAGCTTGTAGTGTTTCTGAGGTTGAAGAAGCGAAGGCAATCCTCAGGCTTGTTCCAATATGGGCTACAAGTTTAATTTTTGCCATTGTGTTTTCCCAGTCTTCTACCTTCTTTACGAAACAAGGTGTTACATTGGACAGGAAAATTTTGCCTAGTTTTTATGTACCCCCTGCTTCTCTTCAATCCTTTATCAGTCTCTCTATTGTTCTTTTTATTCCTGTTTATGACCGTATTATTGTTCCTATAGCAAGAACCTTTACTGGTAAACCCTCTGGCATCACTATGTTACAGAGAATTGGAACTGGGATGCTTTTTTCTGTAATTTCTATGGTAATTGCAGCTTTTGTTGAGATGAAAAGACTCAAAGTGGCTCGTGACCACGGGCTAATTGATATGCCAAATGTGACCATACCTATGAGCATCTGGTGGTTGATTCCTCAATATGTTTTGTTTGGAGTATCTGATGTCTTTACAATGGTAGGTCTGCAAGAATTTTTCTACGATCAGGTCCCAGATGAATTGAGAAGTGTGGGTCTTTCCCTCTATTTAAGTATTTTTGGGGTTGGGAGTTTTTTGAGTAGCTTTCTCATCTCTGCTATTCAAAAAGGAACAAGTAAAGATGGATCTGATGGCTGGTTTGCAAGTAATCTTAATCACGCGCATCTTGATTACTTCTATGCTCTTCTGGCTGTTCTTAGTGTGGTGGAATTATCCGCCTTCTGGTTTTTCTCAAAATCTTATGTTTATAAGAGAACAAGGACATAGAATAAGCAACTGGAAGGATATGGAGGCCGGAAAAGAATTTCAAATCTCTCGGTGGACCATTCTATTTGTAAAACTCACTGATCAGACACTGGCCTGCCTGTTGATCCATTTTGAAAAGATATGATGCAAGATATAAAGGCAAACTTCGTAAGTAAATTAATGAATCGATTGGTGTGTATGATTCTGTTTAAGCGTGAAATGTAATGTAATGTAATGATAGCTGTGTCACTCCTTTTACCATGATATCAGGATATTCTATTTTGTAACATTGTAATAATATTTCATGATGATTAATGTCTTTCAATCAATCTGGACCAAGTATGCAGGTAGCTTCTCCCATTCAATACTTGCTGCATATTCTCCCGGAAGAATATAGAAAGAACTTGATTGATTAATTTGAAGATGGGTCCAACAATGGAGTTGGAGAAACAATGGAAGTAGAACTTGAAGAGGTTCGCTGCTTGATGTGGATAGCACAGCAGAGATCTCAAAGAGGAGAAAAGCTAAATAGAGATTGTAGAGGACATGAAATTATGACTATTCTTCTATGATATACACAAGTACTATCTGTTCTTATTGAGTGCACAACTAACCATGACCAACTAATAACTAACAACATCTGATAAAATGTCTGATACTAGGGAATCTAAATCCTTCAGAAAGCTTCATAAAAATTACCCTCATGTTGTCTATGAAGAAGAAAAAAACATGTTGCTGGTGGAATCATTGCAAGAGATGGGGACATGGAGCTTTCTTGCAGAGTAACCTTACTTGGAAACTCTTATTCTCTTCGTGTTGTTGGGGCTGCCAAGTTACTTAAAAAACACTTATAATTTCACTTCAAAATCTGAATCTTGTTGGTTGATGAAGCTTGAACACTGATGTTAGATGATGCTTGATTGTTGTTTGTTGATTTCTGATGAGATTTTCGCACAATGGAATTGGTGGGGGGTTTTGAGATTTTGAAAACAATGGCTTTCTGAAAGTGAGGAAGGGGGAGAGACGAGCGCGCGTATTAGTGTCAATTTATTCCTAAGATACAACTACGAGTCCTTACCGTAAATGCATTTTCGAAATATTCTATGTGACATCTGATGTTTCTTACGCTAAACTATACTCTGCAGACGGGGGTGCTTCCGGAGATGCAACTAGGGGAGTGTCCCATAAATACATCTCTGATTAATTCCCTTCACTTATATAGGGTCTTGTTCATCAATGGCCATACTAAAGGTGCTTTCGGAGATACATTTCTGGAAGTTGGGGATATTTTCGTATTTACGTGCGGTGCGCTAGAAAGATATGAGGTGTGTTAAGAAATTCCCAATAATATTTCCTTATTATTTAAACAAACCGTCTGTTTTTTCTACAAACAGGTAAGAAAATTGTTGACTGAAACTGTCGGTCTCAAGGCAAGGCAATGTTTCACATACCATTTTAACCATAGTGTATAATAATGAATAACTTTCTTAAAAATCAAGCTAAACGAGAGAGGAACAGTCACCACAAACGTATTGTATTTAGGGAGCTTTTTAGGGATATAAGGAGTGACAACCATTATTGGATTGCTCAAGATTCTCTCTACTCCTCTCCTTTTTCTGTTATTCATGCTTCTCCTCCTTTCCTTTCTCTATGTCCACCTTTTTATAGTCTGGTGATTTTTTATTTTTAGTTAATGAATTATATATTATAATTCAATATTTAGTATTACAATTTATAATATTAATTATGAGAGACTCTAAGAAAATAAAGAACATTTTTCATTAATTTTTTATGAACTTCTAAATGACACAATACACAAGACATATAAGGTTTGAAATAGAAAGAGTCAAAGAATATTAGCTGGGGGGTTGGTAGATAGTGGTGTTTTGATTGGTGGTTTAATAAAAATTATACTTGATCATTTTTGAAGAAGTCATTGATATGTGTAAAAAAATAGTGTGATGCATTGGATTTATTAGATATAAATATAAATTTTGACCTTACAAAAATCAAATAGAGAGAGAGAGAATAAGAGTTTTATTATACAGTTGCATTTCATTGTGATTTCTTCTTCTTACAAACCAAGAAACTAATGGAGGATATTCAAGTTCAAAGAGAAAAACTGTTGTCACTCTCAAATTCTGTGCAGGTGTTGTTAGAAAAGATTGTTTCTGCTGAGTTGGTCAACAAATTCGGGAGGCCTAATATGAACAAGTTGAAGAAAACAGTGTTGAATCTTCAAGTTGCACTACAATTTCATCCATGATTTAGCTACAGAGGTTTCATCTCCATACTGTATCAATATGAACAAACATAACCTAGATGGTAGGGTGCATACCTTATCATACAATAGAGAGGCATATGATTCATATGATAAATTTGATAAATTATACGGATTTAAAGGTCTGCGTGCCTTTCTTGCTTTACCATTACAAGAACAAATGCCTCATTGTTTGCTATGGAACAAGGTAGTACATGAGTTGTTGCCAACAATGAAACAATTACGTGTGTTGTCTTTGTCAAACTACAAGAGTATCACTAAGGTTCCCAATTCTATTAGAAACTTGTTATACATGCGGTACTTAAATCTTTCTCACACTAATATTGAAAGGTTGCCTTCTCAAATAAGCAAGCTTTCCAATCTGCAGTTCTTGTTGTTGGCAGGCTGTAAGAGGTTTACTGAATTGCCGGAGGACGTGGGAAAATTGGTTAATCTATACCACCTTGACTTTAGTAACACTGCATTGAGGGAGATGCCGGAGGACATTGGAAAATTAGTTAATCTACACTACCTTGACGTTAGTGACACTGCATTGAGGGAGATGCCGATTCAAATAGCCAAACTACAAAATCTCCAAACTTTGTCCGACTTTGTTGTAAGCAAACATAATGATGGATTGAAGGTTGCAGAGCTGGGAAAATTTCCCAATCTACATGGAAAACTTTCAATATCACAGCTACAAAATGTTAATGACCCCCTTGAAACTTTTAAAGCCAATATGAAGATGAAAGAACGGATAGACAAATTAGCTTTAGAACGGGATTGTGGTACTACTTTTTCGGATCCACAAAATCAAAGTATTGTACTAGAACACTTGCAGCCCTCAACAAATTTGAAAAGTCTCACCATCAAAGGCTATGGTGGAGTCAGCATACCAAATTGGTTGGGTGATTCTTTATATGATAGTAAGGGGTATTTAAGGATCTCAAATTGTGATAACTGTATATGGCTTCCACCCCTTGGACAATTGGGTAATTTGAAAGAACTCAATATTGATTCAATGCTTTCAATAAAAAGTGTTGATATAGAGTTCTATGGATGTGATAGCTCTGCTTCATTTCAACCATTTCCCTCCCTGGAGACTCTACTCTTTGAGGATATGCCTGAGTGGGAGGAGTGGACGTGATTGGAGGTCCGGCAATGAATTTTCCTAATCTCAAATGTTTGTTGCTAAGTAAGTGTCCTAAACTGACAGGAGACATACCTCACAAACTTCCTTCCTTAATTGAACTTGAGTTAAGAAGTTGTCCTTTATTGGTGGACTCAAGACATTCATATGATAATAAAAATAGCATAATTATAATTCCAATGTCAGATGTATTCAACAGATTGATGCTCCCTCTCAATTCTCTTCAACAGTTGACCATAGAGGACTTTCCATCTCTAACGTCTTTCCCAACAGATGGCCTACCAAAAACCTTGAAATTTCTCATAATCAGTAATTGTGAGAATCTAGAGTTTCTACCTCATGAATACCTGCACAATTACACATCGCTCGAGGAATTGAAAATATCTTATAGCTGTAATTCAATGATATCATTTACCTTGGGTGCTCTCCCTGTCCTCAAGAGTCTGTTTATTGAGGGTTGTATAAATCTAAAATCGATATTAATAGCAGAAGATGTGTCGCAAAAGAGTCTCCCATTTCTTAGAAGCATCAAAGTATGGGATTGTAATGAATTGGAGTCATTTCCCCCAGGTGGATTGGCCACTCCAAACCTCATTTATTTTGCAGTGTGGAAGTGTGAGAAACTTCATTCACTACCAGAAGCAATGAACAGTCTAGCTGGCCTTCAAGAATTGGAAATTGATAATCTACCAAATCTTCAATCTTTTGTCATAGATGAGTTGCCTAACAATTTACAGAAACTGTCTGTTGGCTCTGTTGGTGGGGTTATGTGGAGTAATGAGCCAACTTGGGAACATCTCACTTGTCTCTCAATGTTGCGAATTAACGGTGATGATATGGTGAACACACTGATGAGGCCATTTTGCTACCTACAACGCTCGTGAAACTGTGCATTTGTGGTCTTAATGATACAAGCATTGATGAGAAGTGGCTTCAGCATCTCACTTCTCTCCAAAACCTCGAGATTATTAACGCTCCCAAACTCGAGTCATTGCCAAAGAAAGGATTTCCTTCCTCTCTTTCAGCATTAAGTGTGACTCGCTGTCCATTACTTGAAGCAAGTTTGCGGAAAAAGCGGGGGAAAGAGTGGCGTAAGATTGCTCACATTCCCTCCATAGTTATTAATAACGAATTGATCACACGAGTCTTGTTCGGGTGAGTCTTTCAAATACTTCTCTTTTTGTTTTTTTTTTTTCATATTATGTTGTCATCAGTTATTGTGAATTTCAATAGTAACATAGAAATACAATATTATAGCACTAGCACTAACTCATTTCTTTTAATCATAGAATTGTATTTTGTGTCACCCCTGCTTCTTCCCAATCTTGCTATTGTAAGAAGCAAAATTCAACTCAAAACCTGCTACCAAGTCCAGTAATTGTTTTACTGTCCAGGAACCATGAAAAAGAGAAAACACCACTTACTCCAAATATGTTGGGTGTTTCTTTTAGTCTATATGACTTCATATATATTTAAATGAGTTGGTTTTAATGCATTGATTGTATCAAACTTTTTATGTCCCACTTTGGCACATTAACTTCAAATAAATTTCTAATTGGTTTCTTCTTTTTGACCCTCATGGCATCACCAAAAGGAAGTGTGAAAATAGTTTTTTTTAATGCAAATTGAAAGTATATTATCCATCAAGCATGCAAGATAGTTGATACATTTTCATTTTTGCTCATTTTTTACATGTATGGTCTAAACTATAATATGTTGTATGCAATTCCTGACATGATTTCTATTCCTTTCATGTTCTTTCTGCGTGTATTAAATTACTTTATGCTGCTATAAAGATTTAAAAAATTTATTTTAGCATCACAGGGTTACTAGGAGTCCAGGATAAATATGTGTACTGAATTTATTCAAATACATTATATTTGAATAACATTATTTTAATTTGATGCCATCACTATGTTCCTTAGCTAATGTAATACCTAATTGTTGCAGCCTCATTCACCAGATAATCGTGCTTTCGCAAGGGAGTGCAAGGATGTGAATATTAACAGAGTATACATAGGATCTTGTACGGGTGGAAAAACAGAAGATTTCATGGCTGCTGCAAAAGTTTTTCTAGCATTGGTATGTATCTTATTTTCCTATTGCATCTAAAACATTGTTGTTCAATGGCGGCCATGGTGAAACGTGACAGATTTTTGACAACCGTCATAGGCAATGTGCGAAGGGATGTCTGCCATAGCGGCACCATAGGCTGCACTCACATGTTTATATTGTGGACTTTTGGCCTCACGCCATATTCCGCCATTTGCCGTGATAACACTGGGGAAAAAAGATTTTGGGGGTTTGACTTAAAGATTTTCCTATGCTTTTTATGAAATGTTTGTGCCAATATCTTGTATGAATCTTACAACTATACACCTTAATGAATAACATGATATCTGCGTTAGCAGGGTAAAAAGGTTAAAGTTCCCACATTTCTTGTCCCGGCAACACAGAAGGTTCTGAAAGTTTCATGTTCACATATCTTTGTAGAAGTTACATTTATCAATAAACATATATGTTATGACATTTCAGACTTAAATAGGATTAGCCTTCCTATATGTTTTATGTTTACCATTTTATCTACCAGATTTGGTGGCTTATAGTCTTGTTTCTCATTCCCATGGCATTGCTATAAGGAAGGCCGCGAATTGGTTTCTGTGGCTAGTGTATGGAAAATGTAAATGAAAGTTTCAATCCATCTAGCATTTTAGATACATGTTAGTTGCAACCATGAAATCTAACAAAGTAGATTTCACTGCCATGTACAACTAACTACTTTTAAACCAATAGTTGAGTGCTTTAGCATAAAGATATATATATGTAGAATAGGCAACAATTATCGCTGTGGTTTATCATGCAGACCAGATTAATTTATATGTCAATGTTATCCATATCATGTAGTTCGCCTGACATTTGGCACTAGCATTTTTATCGTAAAATCTAGTAGTCAAATGATAATCATATTGGAATTTTGTCTGCTCCAACAATATGCAGGTATCCTCAGCAACATCACCAATATTATAGCACGTAGACTAGGGTGAGGAGCTTTCAGCAATATCTGATCATCAATACTGGCCACGACATGCAAACCAACAACGTCACTAATTGGCCCTACATGGCAAATTGATTTGAAATAGTGTGTACTCGGCTCGGGTGACTAACAATTTCACATTGTCAAAAGTCAATTCCCAGTACTGTTATGTTTTCATTTACACTCAACAGAACTATTAACCTGAGTTCTGATTTGAGGACATGTTTAGACGGATTTGAAGGCACTAGTGACAGTTGATGATCTAATATCTGATAATGTAAACTCGTTGTCCAAGTGCTCCTCATTCAGGTTTACTTGGTTTTATTATATCACCTCACCATGCAAAACCAACTTTCTTCATTGGTACAAAAGCAAAGGATTATGTAGACAGTTAAGGTGAATATTGTTGCTTATGAGGATGAGCAAACTGCATCAACAATCTTGTAAACCACTAGCTTAGCTTAGCATTTGATGGTTAATATGTTGTCTAATAAGTACTGATGTGAAATTAGTGATGTAGGTACTGTGCAGTTTGCTTTATACCTTTTGTAATCAAAATTTAGATATCATATGCACAATGCCATTTAGAAAAGATATTGAATACATAGTAATATCTATAATGATTTTTTTGATATATGAAAATTTCTTTACATGATTACACAGACAATTGAAATGTCATACATGGAGCAATAGCCGATGTCTATATGTTAGAATGTTATGGCACATTAAAATGATGATTTTGGTGAGTTTGAAGTTAAAATGTATCAAAAGCTTGAAGGAAATGAGTTGTTCGAACTGAGAAGAAAGAATATCCAATTAAACTTTTTAATACATGAATGAAAAATAGGAATTATCATCTTGTTAACCCAATTTTTCTTCATTGTTTTTTTTTTGTTAGTAAACTTCTGTGATTGACCATCTGAGTGGTAATAGTACCGATTGATCAGAATAGATGATTGTGTTTACTCTATTTATTAGCTTGAGTTCATTAGAAGAAAATAGCTTGAGATAGATGAGTACTATTTTCTCATTGAATTCAACTACATAGAAGGCTGCATTATCTTCTTTCTTTGGGCTAAAATTTAAGGTGATGTGCCTGGTATCCTAACATCTTAGTACTCAAACAACATTTATAAATAGGGGTTACTTTGGGTGAAGGTGCACACATTGAAAACCCGATTTCGCCCTTTCCATATGGATTTTCCTACGATCAGGTCCCAGATGAATTGAGAAGTGTGGGTCTTTCCCTCTATTTAAGTATTTTTGGGGTTGGGAGTTTTTTGAGTAGCTTTCTCATCTCTGCTATTCAAAAAGGAACAAGTAAAGATGGATCTGATGGCTGGTTTGCGCATCTTGATTACTTCTATGCTCTTCTGGCTGTCCTTAGTGTGGTGGAATTATCCGCCTTATGGTTTTTCTCAAAATCTTATGTTTATAAGAGAACAAGGACATAGAATAAGCAACTGGAAGAATATGGAGGCCGGAAAAGAATTTCAAATCTTTCGGTGGACCATTCTATTTGTAAACTGATCAGACATTGGCCTGCCTGTTGATCCATTTTGAAAAGATATGATGCAAGACTTATAAAGGCCAACTTCATAAATAAATTAATGAATCCATTTGGTATGTATGGTTCTGTTTAAGCATGTAATGTAATGTAATGATAGCTGTACGACTCTTTTTACCATGATATCAGGATATTCTAATAATATCTCATGATGATTAATGTCTTTCAATCAATCTGGACCAAGTATGCAGGTAGCTTCTCCCATTCAATACTTGCTGCATATTCGCCATAAAGAATATAAAAAGAACTTGATTGATTAATTTGGAGATGGAACCAACTACGGAGTTGGAGGAACAATGGAAGTAGAACTTGAAGAGTTTCTCTACATGATGTCGATGGCACAGCAGAGACCTCAAGAAGAAGAGAAAAGCTAAATAGAGATGGTAGAGGACATGAAATCATGATAATTCTTCTACGAGCACCTCTATATACACAAGTACTATCTATTTTCAACTTCTATTGAGTGCACAACTAACCATGACCAACTAATATCGGTATTTTAACTATCTAATAACTTCTGATAAAATGTTTGATACAAGGGAATCTAAATCCCTCGGAAAGTTTCATAAAAATTACCCTTATGTTGCATACGAAGAAGAAGAAAAAAAATGTTGCTGGTGGAATCATTGCAAGAGATAGGGACATGGAGCTTTCTTGTAGAGTAACTTTGGAAACTCTTATGCTCTTGGTATTGTTGGTGGCAGCCAAGTTACTTGGGGGTGGGATTTAGATGGAAGAAAACAAACATGACAAAAGCCCATCGGGTTAAAAATGTTTTTGGTTGCTATATTTTAAATGCGTTATAACTGATTAATGGCAGTTATATTTTCTTGACTTATTTATTTTCATGAAAAAGATAAGTTGAAATAAATGAAAAAGGTAGATAGATCGCCCATTAAGGGTCAAGTGAAGTATAATGTTCAAAAAAGTAAACACTCGCACAACACTATGAGATATTTCACATCAAGCAAGGGAAATTGTTGCAGAAATGCAGAAACATTTCACCATATCTTGTGAATCAATTAGACGGAAAAACTATATATACCAAAGGAATTTAACTAATAAAATTTAAGGAGTTCGGAAATTTGGTCTCGATGACAATAGCTACTTTTTGAAAAACCAGAAGAACATGAAACATAGTTCATTAGAATAACCAAGCATGAAGAGACTTGAAGAAGAAAGATGAAGGCAACGATAAGAACAATGCTAGACTGAAGAGCAATCAGATAGTAGTGGAAAAAAAGAACAAAGATATAAAAAAATGTACTTGTTTATGAAGCAATATAACAAATATCTTATACACCAGAGAGCAAATATCTATGGATAGTTTTAGTTTGTCACTAATAGGAAAGCAGCATAAAACAATCCGCTAAAATTACTTCCAATAGATAGAGTTCATCTTTAAAAAAACCACAAAAAATGTGAATAAAATCATGGACGGAATCATCAGTGATATACATAACAGTTTCACTTCTGTCCATATTGTAATTAACAACTAATTTTATTTTGAGCAGAAATAATAAAAAAAATTATAAATTAGAATTATGTAGCTTTATTTAATAAATAATGTCACTATGAAAAAATAGTGGTATGCATTATTTTTTCTTGTTGCCGTCAAATCTCCAATTCAACTTTTAAAACACACTGAGATGTGAAGAAAGGTTTTTTAATCTTTTATATCATTCACCACACAAACATAGCGCAGCATTACAAGAGAAGAAAAGGATAACAGCTTGGAAATAAATTTCCATGCGTGATGTTAATTTATGATCATGGAGTGCACAACATTGTCAATTGCTATAACTGAGTAAAAGATGCATCAATAGTCACAAGAAGAATGTTCAGCTTCACTGTCCAGGAACCAGGATCCATTAAAAGCATCTATTCAGAATCCTGTGTGAGAATCTGGAAACAAAAGCACGTAATATGTAGTTAGATTCACAACTGAATTCACTAAATACACATATTTGGCCAACTTTGGCTGCTGACACAAATCAAATAGAAGACTTAATAAAACTAGTTCACTGCTTTATGTGAGTACAATTTACGCTCCTATTCATTCCCATAACCAAATATGATATGTTTCCATACACAAGGAAGTAAGAGAATAATTTATTCCCTCATGAGAACATAAGTAGCATGCGTACCGGCATATGACCGAAAGATGAATGGGTAGCGTTTGCTATACATATTTATCCTTTTTAAAGATGAGGAGGAGAAGAATTTTAATGAGGTTCCAAGGGCTAGTGTGCTAATTAAGAGAGTTTATGGTTCCACAAAAATGACTTGTTTCTTCAATTGCAACTTTTTCAGCTATAAACCTCCCACTATCTTTTAAGTCTCTGAATTTTACCATTACCAATTTCAGTTATACAAGTAATACCATCGGGTAGCTATAGTGATATGACATATGCATTGCACAATCGAGGCAAATGATTATATATAAACATGAAATAGAAGACATATAAATGTTATACGAGAAGCATTTTTGAACCATGTGAGTCTGGCATGTGGTAAGTATTGACATATGACCTATGACAAGAAATAGAAGAGAAATGAAACCTGAGTAGGAGCTTCTGAGCCCTTTGGTGGAGATCCATCAAAGAGACGAGAACATTCTGTGTAAGCAGATCCTATTCCAACTCCAGCACCAAAAGCAATAGATGCCCAGCGAGTCTGAGGACTCCCTGGTACAATAAAAATAACTCGATTAATTTCATTGATTATGTCCTAGACTTGTTCAATCATCCTCAAAACCTCAATAACCCTAATAATAGAGAAAAAGAAAACTGACTGAATAAGAGGAGACCGCCAAATGCACCGGCAAACGAAGAGTAGACGAAGCGGCGGACGGTCAGATCAAGGGAGGCATCCCATTTCGCATCCAGGTCATACTCTCCACCAATTATTTCTCTCTTCTCACCCATCGAAGAAAATTATTACGTCTTCTGCTTTCTCTTTCTCTTTCTCTTTCTCTAATCTCCCCGATTCTCCTCGTATTTCCATTTCTTAATTGCTCGGCACGGCTTGCATTCAACGCAGGCCTGGCCCAATTTACTTCATAAACATTCTTTTCTACGATTCATTCTGCCACCTCCCTACTTTCACCTCACCTCATCCTCATACTATTCATGTCTAAATTTTATCTAAAACTTTCAACCAAATATCCACTAGGATAACTAAAAAAAATTATTTGTGCCAAAACATGAGAGGCCTCTTAGAAAACTTAGTGCTTACGTGTGATTTAGCCATTGTATTTCCAAAAATATCATTGTGATTTTATAAATTCGACTAAATGAGTTTTTACACTTCTTCTCTTTTATAACTCTAGGGTTTTAAATCTTTGTTTGCATCTTTATCTTTGGCTTTGTATCATACAAGATTTTTTAATTTTTTAATTAGGTGTAAGATATCTTCATGTTGATTACCATCATCAGAGAGATTGAGAGGTTAAATCATTAGTGTTTCTTGAAATTGAAGTATTCACATGAAATTCGATGGACTACAATGTTGATTTTAAATAAAAAAAATTTATCTTCAAAAACATAATTTGATTCAGAAAAATAATTTCATTAATCATCTTGTGTGTCTTTGACCGATTGAGTTATCTTTAGCCGTTGTTTGACTTTGAGAGGACTCTAACAAAACAAATTTTAATATTTATTAACTATAGTTATATATATATATATATATATATATATATATATATATATATATATATATATATATATATATATATATATATATATATATATATATATATATATATATATATATATATATATATATATATATAAAAGTGTCAAATCAATAATTGTGTATTTTATAAAAAATCATTACACTTTTTTTAACGAGGAAAAGAACATTCTCTATTAATTAGAGAGTAATTCGAATACATAAATTGTTATTCAGCAAAATACAATTGATATTCATATAATCTTAAAATTAATTAAATATTTAGTTTTAAAGATAAATATATGTAGTTTAACTAAGGAGAGAATTAGCAACGTGACTAAAAGACAATTTCATATTCAATTTTTGAATACATTTATTTGAGGAATAATTCAACTTTTATAAATAAATAAATAAAAAGCATAAATATGTTAATGTCAACTTTAACTTTAATTTCATAGCAGATTTCAAAATTTTGAGTCTCAAAAATATCTTAAAACACCTTCTAAAAATTAAATATTTTAATTATGGTAGATGAAAAAAAAAAGACTCATTTTAATATTTAATTTAGACCTTTCATTATGCAAAAAAATTAAATCATTTTAATATTTGACTTAGACTCCACCACTCTTAATTTCTTTGCAAGATCAAGCTACCAATTTGAAGAAGAAAAAAACTTTCTCTATGATTGATGAAAAGGCAAGATGGGATTAGAATTGCATGGAGCAAAGGAGGATCATCATCAATCTTCTTCAAGTTATTCAGGTGGATTTCTTTTAACTTGATCCTAGCTAAGTTAAGATTAGGAAATTGCATGTTCGTGAGTTTAGGTATTTTGATGAATGCATGTATTTTGATGAATGCAATGAATTGTGAATGAATGATATCTATGTATTGGCTGTGAATTTAGTTAGAATGATGCCTTAGTATTTGGAATGACTCATAATGAAATTGGAATGTTTGGGAGTGTTTTGGGATTGAAAATTCTGTGCTTTTTATGCTGTGACGATTGCAGTGCAAGAAAAATTCTCACGAGGAGCAGAGTCGTCTTTGAGAGTGTGTAAGGCGGTCTACTGCATAGGACCTCAAAATTTTCAAGGTTAACTTATAGTTAAATGGGACCTCATAAAATATTTTTTAAATTAAATTGTAATTATATAGGATCTCTATTTGTCTTGTCCTTGCTAAATTGTGACTAGTCTACTGAGGACCTCTAAAAACTTGAGACGATTCTGTTTAGGAGTGTTTTGGGAGTGAGACAAAACAAAGATATATATGATACATTATATTCTAGGCCTATATCAAAGCAAATCAGTTAGCTTAGAAATTAAGAAAAGTCATAACCATCTTTCAGCAAAAATGTCTACTAACGCAAGACTATATATTCATAATAGATTAAAGACCAACATGCACATATGAACAAGTATGTTGGTCATTCCATCAACATTGGAAGATCCTAAAAAAAACCTGTGACAACATCATTGACAGAATTTGGAAAAAAAATGAAAGGTTGAAAGGAAAAACTCTTGTCTCAGGCTGCGGCTGAGAGAAGTGTTGTACTTCAATAGTCGAAGTTATGGGGTGTTTACTTGTCCCAAAATATGTTTGTTCTAAACTAGACAGTTTCATGAGTAACTTATGGTGGGGAGATACAGTGAACAAAAAGAAATTTCAGTGGAAAGTTCGGAAACATGTTTGCAAAAGGAAAGAGGATGGTGACATAGGTTTTAGAAACTTCAAATTCTTCAATGAAGGATTCTTACTAACCAAAATGTTCAGAAAATAGTGAGTTGACAGTAAAGTCTACAAACTCAAAAATCATATGCATAAGCTTTTCATTTTTACACGACCAAGTGTTGATATATCCAATCTCTCATAATTACATAAGCTTTTTCAGCATCCTTATCTTCTTCGGGAGATCCAGGTCGGTGGGCAAATCCATGACCTCTACCTGGGAATATCACTACTTTTGAACTTGTATCAATTTTGGTGTGAATATTTTCTATTTCACTTACAGCACAAAATGGATCATTGTCCCCTAAAATAAACAAGACAGGAACTTTTACATCAGAAGCAACAAGAGGATCTATTCTTGTACCATAGAAGGAGACTCCAGTGCCAAAACAGGCACCTTGGTCTCGTGCTAACACCTCTAACAGTTTGCCACCTCCAAAACAAAAACCAAGTATGCTAAGTTTTCTGGAGTCTTCCGAAGTCATGAATTCATCGGCCATCCATTCTGTCCATGCAGTAATGTCTGTTGCAATCCTCTCAGGGTTATGTCTAGCAATCCACTGTTCGAACAGAGTGTTTGGCTGGTCCTTTGTCCATGGATCTCCGCGAAATAAATCTGGAACTAGAATGCTGCAAATTGAATACGGTTGAGAAACATACTTGAAACCATTGCAAGCTACCTGATAATAAACAAATATGCTAAGAATGATAACACAAAACACGGTTGAGAAACATACTTGAAACCATTGCAAGCTACCCGATATGCAAAGTCTCTTGTGAAGGAATCTTGGAAACCATAAATATCAGAAAGAAGCAATAGGCCAATTCCATTATTATTTTTCACTGCCTTGAAGAGATAAGCATGTATATTGTCATGGTCATCCTCAAGTGAAAGCTCCTCTCCACTGACTAACTCACATGCTTCATCGTTTATGTCAGTTTCCACATTGAGTAAACTACATGATAGCTTTGAGTTTGCAGCATGTTGAATTGATTTTTGAAGATTGAGTTTGTAGTTTTTCTGAAAAGAAACTGAAGAATTGCATTCAAAAGATAGTGCATAAATTATACAAAAAAATAAGGGTGAAAGAGAACGTACAGGTTGGAAGGAAATGGTAGTGAAGAGGTGGTTTTGCGATGGTTGAAGCAGCAGCAGCACAAACGCAAAATGCTCTAACAGTAGCTAGCCCCATCGATCTACGCAAGTTCTCTCACACTCTCAATAATCAGCAATCAAGTAATAT
Organism: Vicia faba; assembly: GCA_948472305.1. Classification (NCBI taxonomy): domain Eukaryota; kingdom Viridiplantae; phylum Streptophyta; class Magnoliopsida; order Fabales; family Fabaceae; genus Vicia; species Vicia faba. The sequence continues at coordinate 172,448 of OX451737.1, forward strand.
CTTGCTATTTCTATTGTGCGGTCTCCAACAACTAACCAATCCGGAAGCCATTTCAATCTCACTCTGTTTTTCACATTAACTTTACTTCATACCTTATACTCCCGTATCAATCCCTCTTAACTAGTTTTTTTTTTTACAATCATTTTTATTCTTATTTCAAGTCAATTATCTAATTTAGGATAATGTATTTTCACAATTAACCATTTTTTTGGTTAATAATTGGTTATTTTAGAAGTTTATTATTTTTGCTCACGAGTTAAATTATTCACAAATTTTATTTAAAAAATATTATTCACAAATTATTCTTTGTAACACCTAGATCTTTCATATCAAACTTTTTACTTAATTTGATCTTCAACTCATTTACATCTTGTAAATGGTTAGTAACAATCAACATATCTATTAGTATCATAGTTTTAGCATTGTCAATAATTTTGCTAAAACATGGTTCTACTGATATTGTGTAAGATGTTATAACATTTGCATCAACTCTCATGACAATTTAGTTGTTGTGTGTTTTTAACCAGATGTCAAAGACATATGTCATGACATCTTGGTATGGTACAACAAGTATTGCTATGTTAAATTTTGACCAATTTGATTTGATTTTCTGAAATTTCTTTTGGATATATCTCAGTTATTTTTGCAGGTCAAGAAGATGCAATCTAGCACAAGAGAATCAAATCTCCATCAACGTTAAAGTTTTTAAATTTGGTTGTTGAGCTAATGTAGGATACTTAAAGATTTGTTCTAAGACTTAAGGAGATATTCTCTGCAGCAATCAGCCCATGGATCAATGAATAATTGGGCAGAGAATTCGAAGCCCATGAACAGTTGAAGGCTTATAAAAGGAAAACCAAAACCTAGGGCTAAATAGTTTTTGTTAGTTCTTAACAATTTGTAAAAATAAGGGTTTATGTTTGAGAGTCTCTCGTGTAGTCTTGTGGTGTAAGTCACCCTTTGTATTTTTTTGATACATTGTAGTATGCATAAAGTTCTCACTCAGAAACCTGTAGGTAATGAGTATAGTATTATTCTCCTCTAAGCTTTTAAGCAAAGAGTTTAGTATTATTCTTGATAGAAGCTTTTACGCAAATCAAGTATTGTTCTTTGTTAAGAGTCTTAACTAAGTATTATATTTTAAGTGTGATATTCTATTGGATTTATCCTTATACTAGTTACTGTGATCGTAACTGATCTATAGACTGTCACTGGAGTTTGGGTAAATCTTTTATCACTGTGGTGATTGGAAGTTGTAACGCCTCATTTAAATATTTAGTCGGTGTTAGTTAACTTTGAATTATTTTGGCATAACTAAGGATATGTAGACAAGGTTAAGGGTATGAGAGAACTTAGTTTTAGTTGAATAGTTAGAATTGAATTTAATCTATGTTATAATAATAATATTGGTAAATGATGGAATATACAATTATTATTAATAAAAATATTATTAGATATATGGCAAAGTTACCGCTAATAATATTATTATTAATACTTTATTTATTATTATTATTATTATTCCACTATTATTATCATTATTATTATTATTTGTTATTAAGAATAAAACAAAAAATTAAGGGAGTGGTAGAATTTTTGAGAGAAAATTACTGTCACGTAGAAACGGAGAAGATGAGAGAAGGAAGAACTAGGGCAAGAGAATTCCACCATTGTTAGAGGAATAAAATCTCCAAATTAAGGTAAGGGGGAGAATGGGTTCTTTAAATGGTGATTATAACATGAGAGGATAGTGAAGGTTCTTTTCCCTCTTTAGATTTTATATATAATTGATGTACGATCTTCTTTTATGTGATTGATGTTGTCTCTATGTGATTCTATATGGAATTGTGAAGTAAATGATACCAATGATGTGATTATTGCTGATAATTGTTGTTGTTGTGGTGTTGTTCCATGGAAATCCAAATCTGAAAAATATAGGTTAATAGAGATGATGAAAAATGATGTTTTGATGTAAGAAATTGTTATAGAATAAGTGTTTAACAAAATTAGATGAAGCCTATGGGTTATTATATGTAAAAACACTATTTTGGATCCAAATTAGGAGGTCGGAAGTGCTCAAAATGAGTGGAAATCGTACTAGTGTGAAAACAAATTTTTGGAAGTAGCAGACTGACCATACGCGTATGGGGGACGCTCGCAGAGGCCGTACGCGTATGGTACGTGATAAGTGCAAAAGTGTAGTTATTTTGTATATACTTTTTGTTGCACTTATCGACTTTATTCCAGTTGGAGATAATTCAAGAATTTCTCTGGTTCAGTTAAATCGATCCTAAGATTTTTCTGATTTCTATTCCAGTTGAAGATAATCCAAAACCTTTCTCTGGTTCAGTTAAATCGATCTTAAGATTTTTCTGATTTCTATTCTAGTTGAAGATAATTCAAGACTTTCTCTGGTTCAGTTAAATCGATCCTAAGATTTTTCTGATTTCTATTCCAGTTGAATATAATCCAAAACCTTCATCTGGTTCAGTTAAATCGATCCTAAGATTTTTTTAATTTCTATTCCAATTAAAGCTAATTCAAGACCTTTCTCTAGTTCAGTTAAATCGATCCTAAAATTTTTCTGATTTTTATTCCAGTTGAAGATAATTTAAGACTTTCTCTGATTCAATTAAATCGGTCCTAAGATTTTTCTGATTTCTATTCCAGTTGAAGATAATTCAAAACCTTTTTCTGATTTTAGAGAGATATGCATTGCTAATGTTAAGCAATTTTTGGAAAAGTGCATGAAGCAAATATTGAGCTAACTTGGAATTTTTCCAAATGGGCCTATCTTTTTATGTTTGAGACTTATTCCTAACATGATCCACGACCTCTAAGCCCACCAGTGCATTATTCTATTATTTGTGCTATTTATTTTAATATTTTATTCATTAAAATTCAAATTTAAATAAATAAATAATGGAGATAATATAAGATTTGATTTGAAATTTTTTTCCTATCAAATAATGGACAAAACATGTTGATTATATCAAGGGGAAAACGTGCAAGCCAAGAGGAGAAAGAATATCCAAAATTGGAAAGATTTTTAAGAAAATATTTGAAACCAATTACACATTCAATGCCATGGATTCTTGCTTCATTTATTAACCTAATTGCAGCCTCATACATACATCACAAGTCAGAACACAAAAAAGGACACGCAGCTGCCTCCAAAAGTCCCAAATTATTTCCAAAAATTTCAAAGAAAAAGTGAAAATTGTACCAAGCAATCCAAGCCTTCTCCATCCAACCCAAGCATCCTAGTTTCCTTCTGAAGGTCCCAGGAGTCATCCTCATTCGTTAGCCAAGCCAAATTGTGCCCATGATCCCTCCTCAAGCATCACCGATTTGGTATAATTTCTTGAATTCAAATCCTTCTATTACACAATATAAATGAGTTATGTGTGCATATATGTGTTCATATTGATCATTGTAAATGGTTTAACATGCTTCATGTGAGTTTCAGTGCCAAAATCACAGCTTGCCATTGTTAGGGTTTGAAAACGTGTGAGCTTCGTTTTAAGAGATAGAGAAATTTTTAGACCAAACTAAGGCCATGGTTAAACTCGTAGCCTAGTGTGATCGGTGGATCTGGAACTGACTGTTTAACGCTGGTTCGCGAAATGTCGCGGAAGCAAGAGTCGCCATCGTCTTTTATTTTCTCCAAATGGAAAGGACAAAAGCACAGAAAAATTCCTTGAAGAGATTGCTCTCGGTTCGGGAGGTAGGTTATAGAAAGGGAAGGTGTTAGCACCCTTTCTATCCATGGTTATCCATGGGCTCTTAGATACTTGCTCATTTGTGTTTTCAAAAATGGTTTGTTTGCTTTTCAACTGTGGGTTTAAAAAGTTTCTTTGAAAATTCCAGTTCGACTCTTGTATCGGTCCTCAAGAGTGTTTGAAAAATTGCTTTCGAAAGCTTTTGAAAAGGTGTCGGTGTGAAAAGTATTTTTGAATTTGTTTTGAATTTAGAGCAAGTATCTAGAGTCGTCTACCTACCCTAAGGAATTCGTCTGTGTAAATGTCCTTTAAAGTAGTGCCATCCCACCATTGAGAGGTAGGTAGCACCACCGTTGGAGGTGTTCGGGTCAATTCGAGGTTCGGGACATGGTGATCACCGGAGCAATAGGAAGATACCTTAGAAGCTACCCTCATGCCAGGTTCCCGGATCATGAGGACTTACTAAGACATCCTCTACTCGACGATCACCTTTCGAGGTAAGGCAACAGTGAGGCGTACCCTAGGGATGGTGTGTGATTTGTGTGTCCGATTCGTTTATTTTTGTCTTGTCATGGTATAGGTGATCTACGCGTTTGCTTTTATTTTTATCATTCATTCTTGCATGCCATTATTAACAGTTAAAAATTGCGAGAAATTAAAAGTTCTAAACTATTACAAAGGCGCGGGTCCACATCGCCAAATTAAAATCCAGGACCCGATTTGACAGAAAAAATAAATAAAGAAATAAAGTGCGAGAAATTAGGTTTACACGGCTTTGGGAGAATTACATTAATATTTACAAGAAGGAAATAAATAAAATGCGCGAATAGGAATTAAAATTGGAAACGAGGGCGTTGGACCCTTTTTTTAACGAAATTAAATTAAATTGTTAAATTAATTAAATTAAAAAGAAAAAGAAATTATTTTTTTGAGTTTTTTTTTTGCATTTATGGTTTTAATGAGAAAGATTAATTGAAATTAAAATGTTAACCTTAATTCTAATTGTTTTTTAGTTTATTAAGAAAGTATTAAAGTTAAACCTAAATTAACCTAATTATTTACATGCAATTTTGATTTATAAAAATAATAGGAAATATTTAATTATTTAGAGAAAAGAAAAGAAAAGGGATAAAAAATTAATACAAACCCTAATTCTACAAATTTTAAGTTTATTAGAAAAATATTAAGATTTAAACCTAAATTAAAACTAAAATCAATTAATGTTATTTATTTACAAAAAATAATATAAAAATACTTATTTTTTGTCTTTTGCTGATTTTATATTGTTTTTATGTTTTTTTATGAAAATATTAAATTAGAGGAATTAATAAAAAAAACAATAATTGAAATAAATAAAATAAAGGAAAGAATGAAAATTCAAACCATGGGGGGTCTGTCCCCAAATTGGGAGGTTTTGTTAGCATTGCTGGCCCAAGGTTCTAAGGCCCTTTTTGACTTTCCTTGCCAGCGTGTGGAGGTGTTGACTGCAGCTCATGGTGTTCTCCAATTATGGCCCTTTGATTCTTCTCAATAGGCACGTGTGTGATCGATGGATCTGGAACTGACTGTTTAACGCTGGTTCGCGAAATGTCGCGGAAGCAAGAGTCGCCACCGTCTTTTATTTTCTCCAAATGGAAAGGACAAAAGCACAGAAAAATTCCTTAAAGAGATTACTCTCGGTTCGGGAGGTAGATTATAGAAAGGGAAGGTGTTAGCACCCTTTCTGTCCATGGTTATCCATGGGCTCTTAGATACTTGCTCATTGTGTTTTCAAAAATGGTTTGTTTGCTTTTCAACTGTGGGTTTTAAAAAGTTTCTTTGAAAATTTCAGTTCGACTCTTGTATCGGTCCTCAAGAGTGTTTGAAAAATTGCTTTCGAAAGCTTTTTGAAAATGTGTTGGTGTGAAAAGTATTTTTGATTTGTTTTGAAAGTTAGAGCAAGTATCTAGAGTCGTCTACCTACCCTAAGGAATTTGTCTGTGTAAATATCCTTTAAAGTAGTGCCATCCCACCATTGAGAGGTAGGTAGCACCACTATTGGAATTGTTCGGGTCAATTCGAGGTTCGGGACATGGTGATCACCAGAGCAATGGGAAGACACCTTAGAAGCTACCCTCATGCCAGGTTCCCGGATCATGAGGACTTGCTAAGACGTCCTCTACTCGACGATCACCTTTCGAGACTAGGCAACAGTGAGGCGTACCCTAGGGGTGGTGTGTGCGATTCGTGTGTCGTTTTCAGATATTTTTGTCTTTTGTCATGTCATTGGTGACCTAACGTTTGTTTTTACTTTTGTCCATACATTCTTTCATGCCATTATTTAACAGTTAAAATATTTGCGGGAAAGTAAAAATTCTAAGCTATTACAAAAGGCGCGGGTCCACATCGCCAAAATTTCTCGAACCCAATTTGACAGAAAAATAAAGAAAGTAAAGAAAATAAAGAATGCGACAAATAATTTACAAGGCTTCGGGAGATATACATTAATATTTACAAGAAATAAAATAAGTGCGCGAATTAAATGAGAATTAAACGAGGGCGTTGGACCTTTTTTACAAAATTAAATTAAATGGTGAAATTAATTAATTAAGAAAGAAAGGAAATTGTTTTTTTGGGATTTTTAGGTATTTATGTTAAATGGGAAAAAAGAATTAATTGAAATTAAACGCTAACCCTAATTCTATTTGTTTTTAATTTATTAAGAAAAGAAGATTAAAGCCTAATATTAACCCTAATTAATTTACATGCAAATTTAATTATATAAAAATATATCTAATATTTAATTATTATGGAATAAAAGAAAAAAAGATGAAAATTAATTAAACCCTAATTCTATAGTTTTTTAAAGATTTTTATTAAAAGAATTAAAATTAAAACCTAATTTAAAACTAATTAATTTATGAATTTATTTACAAAATACTAAAATAAATATTTATTATTTTAATTCTTTTCTGATTTTTTTTGTGTTTTATGTTTTTTATGAAAATAATAAATTGATTGAACAAAACAATAATTAAAGAGAAAATAGAAAATAAAATAAAAAGGAAATAGAAAGAATTGCAAACCTAGGGGGTCTGCCCCTTAATATGGAGGTTAAGCTTAGTATTTTAGGCCCATCAAGACCTTGGTCCGTTTGACTTCCATGCCAGCATGCATACGCGTTGACCAGGGCTTACCATAGTCTCCAAATATGTGCCTTTGAATTGATGACGTTGGACGCGTGGATGGTTTGATGGTGGACTACATGGTACACTTCTTGTATTGAAATTGCACAGGATGACGTTTGAAATAAAAATAATATGAAAGGATGGGGACCTGGGATCGAACCCAGGTCCTAGGTGTTACCAGCCAAACGCTTCGCCAGTGGAGCTATTGTGTTCATCTGTAAGTTAAATAAACAATGAATATAATAAAATAAAACAATGCGTTAGTGCTATTTTTCGCGCGAAATTTTGAACCAGCCAATCATTGATGGCCACGCATCTTCTTCTTCCTCGTTCCTGAAACATAAACATATTAGGCAACGTTTTTTAAGTGTTCTTTTAGGCCACTTTCAGGAAAATAGCGAATAGGCCAGGAAGCATCATAAATTAGGCGCGAGAGTGGGTTTATGATCGTCCAACCATGCTGATTTGAGTTATGGTACTGTGGTGGTCTGATTTTACCGCGTTTGGAAACCCCCAATTTCAAGCTTGCGAAACCCTAATCTGCATCCATGGTGAATTCACATACAGTGCATAAAAATCCAATCAAAATACATGGTTAGCTTTAGAACACATTGCTTAGCATGAATCTACAAATAAAATGCCATGAATATGCGTAAATTGTAAAGCACGATTATGAAAAAAAGTGAGAAAATTTGGACTTCTATACAGCGATTCAAAGGGTTATGATTGATGTTTTTGATCCAGGAAGATTGCTTGAGGTCCTTGGAAGGCAATAGGATGAGTTTTATGGCTTGAAACGACCTGCAAATAAGTTTTCAGAATTTGAGTTTTCAAAGAAAATTTCAAGTTTGTGAATGGAGTTTCTGCGCAGCTTCGTGGTTTTTGAGCACAAGGGTTTGATCAGGCTTATGTATTGAGTGAATTAGGTTAAAGAAATCAAACAAAAAGCTTGGCATTCATGACTTGAGAGATTTGATTTTCAAAGATCTTTTTTTCAATATTTTCCATGCTTTTTTGTACCAATCATGATCAATTCTCTTCAAATCTTTCCATATTTGATTATGCACGAATTATTGAGTATATTTCATGCACAAAAAGATTGAAAAAACTTAGGTTAAATATTTTTCATGTATTTAATTGATTTAAATGAATTATTATTAATAAAAATTCAAATAAATAAATAAAAAATGAAGAAATACTTCCCTTTGGGCCAAGTGGTCGTGCACATGCCTTGGATAATGAATTGTGGAAGAAAAATGGGCCCATTAGCAATTTTAGGTCATTTGAATCAATGTTGACTTTTCAAAATATCCAAAAATTTCCCAACTTCCACAAGGCATAACTTGCTCAATTTTTAAGCTTTGCTCATGTTCTTGGACATTTTGGAAAGGTCTTTGAGTCCTCTAACCAATGTCTTTGGTCCCATGTTATTTTGATTTACCAATCTCAAGTTATGGCCTTTGACTTAAAGTCCCTTTTTGTTGACTTTTGAAAATGACCTATAATGTTGAAATTGATAACTTTTTGTGAGAGCATTTCTTGGACTTGAAGTATGAAGATGAGTTGTAGGAAATGTCTTTCTCTTCAAAATGAGCTTTGGATGGAATTTTTCTGATAATCCATGTGAAAGTTATGCTCTGGTCAATTTACAGTTGACTTTTTTCAACTGTCCAAATAAGGAAACTTTTGCATCTTGATGATTTTTGAGCCAAACTTTGAGAATCATGATCAAGCATTGATCAAATGATGTTTGTGGCTTCAAAATGATATGTTGATCAAAAATTTGAACTTTTGACTGTCAAATGACCATTTTGCCCCTACAGTTGACTGTAGTGCAATTAGGGTTTTTGACTGTGCAATTTTGTGCTGAAAGTCTTGAAACTTAACATGAGGATGCTTGACCCTATTTATAGGCATATGAGACTTGATTGGACCTTTGGAAACTTCATTTTCTTGATTAGAACAAAAACCCTAATTTTGACTGTTTAGGAGGCCCTTACACTGTGCAACCCTTGGGGAATTTTGAAGCTTGACTTGGAAATTTCTTGAAGAATATGGGAGGGAAAATTTTGGGGTACAACAGTTGCCCCTGTTCAATCTTCTTAGACCTGAGGGTGCAGATTGGCTGACGTGCCTTTCGTAATCCGAAGGTGGAAGATGATTGAACACTAGAGTGCCCAGAAATTTGCGCTCACATAGTAGCATTGTGATGATGGAATGGGCTTATAGATGCCATCTGGATGTTGATCGCGTAAGAGATTCCTTAGCGAGAACCTGCATACCTGCGAAAGAAAAAATGAGTACCTGACATGTTGCAGGAGCTGATTTTCAGATGCTTGGTATAGATGTGTCCTGACTGGTTACAGGAGCTGAGTCTGGAGCTTCACAAGATGATGAATGAACCAGGGATGGTTACTACTTTAGCATGAACGGTAAGAGAACCTTGGGTGACTTTAACCTTAACAGCAATCGTTGAGAAAGTCTTGGGATTACCACCTCCGCAGGATCGGGAAGAGAACCATAGGCAATTATAATCTCAAAAGCGGACGTTTGAGAAAAACCTGGATTGGCGTCATCGTCTCTGCACCGCTGGGGAGAGAACCTATAGGAAATTATAATCTCAAAAGCGGACGTTTGAGAAAAACCTGGGATGGAATTATCATCTCCGCACCGCTGGGGAGAGAACCATAGGAAATTATAATCTCAAAAGCGGACGTTTGAGAAAAACCTGGGATGGAATTATCATCTCTGCACCGCTGGGGAGAGAACCATAGGAAATTATAATCTCAAAAGCGGACGTTTGAGAAAAACCTGGGATGGAATTATCATCTCCGCACCGCTGGGGAGAGAACCATAGGAAATTATAATCTCAAAAGCGGACGTTTGAGAAAAACCTGAAGTGGAATTATCATCTCCGCACCGCTGGGGAGAGAACCATAGGAAATTATAATCTCAAAAGCGGACGTTTGAGAAAAACCTGAAATGGAATTATCATCTCCGCACCGCTGGGGAGAGAACCATAAGAAATTATAATCTCAAAAGCGGACGTTTGAGAAAAACCTGAAATGGAATTATCATCTCCGCACCGCTGGGGAGAGAACCATAGGAAATTATAATCTCAAAAGCGGACGTTTGAGAAAAACTTGGTAACTTCTACTGAGTCTTCATCAGAAAAATCTGTTGGGAGTCGATTTAGCTGGACTAGAGAAGGCCTTGGACTGGATAAGAAATCTTTGGAGTCGATTAACTGAACCGGTCTAGGTCTTGAAATATGATTGAGAATTTAGATGAATCTTTCCTGAAAGGTAAAGGTCAGTCATATGCAATGCATGATATGGATCAAGCAATGATGTTCTCAACATAAATGAGATTTGTATGATATGATGCGTCTATGCATGCTATAATGATGTATGTGATGTTTTATGAATGTGTTTTCGTCTAGGAAAATAAATCCTTGACGGGTGCCGGGAGGTCACTCCTGGGCTGATGTTGAGGTATTGATTTAGCTTCCGCTGGGGATGATAATTGCAAGAATACCGGTAGGAGAAGATGACTCCGTTGGGGAATAAACTTGGCACATGAAATATTCTGCGGGGAGAAAAGTACTCTGATGATCTTGCTGGGGAGCAATACTCTGTGGGGAAAGAGGTACTTTGCTGTGCGTTGAAAATAACTTGCTGGGGATATCTTTGCTGTGTTGGAAGTATTGATAGACTTCGCTGGGGATAAAGAGACTTCGTCGACGACGATCTTTCCGTGGCTTTTGGCTGAGGATAACCCAGTTATATCCTGTTAAGGAAATAACTCTTTAAATAAAGCCGGGAGACGCGTTCGTGCTCTGCGGGGATAAGCTTCCAGAATCTACTGGGGATAAGCTTACTGCTTGGGGAGGTAAATTCCAACTTTCCTGGGGAACTGGATTGGACTCTCCTGGGGAAGTTTTAAACTGCGGGGGAAGTGATTCCTTTGAATGCTGATATACCGCCGGGGAACAGTCTTTAGGTCAAGACTGCCGGGGATGCTTGTTATGAGTATGTATGCTGCTGGGGAAGTATTGAGATCTGCTGGAGGATACTCAACTTCCTTGAGATTTGATAACTCTGCTTGGAGAAGAGTGCACTGACTTGTTGGCTCACTCTCTGGGGAATTTAGATGTACTGGTCATGTTCTTTAGCTGAACCTACCTTGGTACCTTGGAGGACAGAACAATTAGATTGCTTAGACAACTCTTTATTGCCCCTGTTTCTAATGTTACCTGTAATTAATTCTTTGTTTCGTATGCAAATATTCATGAGTTAGCAAATTATTGTCAATGCATATATCACAAATTGAACCTTGGACGTTCTTCGCAAAACAAAACAGAAAAAGAAAAACAATTGGCACGTTTAACTGAAAAGTATATTTGTATTGATTTTTGAATGGCCTGAAAATAGGTGTTTTGTGTACAAGAGGCTGACGTCCTAGTAAGAGAACGCCGCCGAGCAAAAGAGTTTATACAAATTTTGTACAAAAGAAAATAAAACAGCTGTGTGAAATGAATGATCCCACTGGGTTTCAACTCTACTATTGCCTTTATAACTCCGGGCGTCTCATCACTTGATGACCTAAACGAAGATGAAGCTGACTGATCGATGCCGTCTGAACTTGATGTAGATACCGGATTCTGGATGCAAGGTGATCCAATGAGACATAGTATTACGCTTTTATCCCTAATTTTTGCCTGGACCGCCCTTTCGGGTTTTCAGTCCACCGGGATACCCATTTTTTCCCAAGCCGCCTTTTCAGGTTTTCGACTTGCCGGGTGTACAGTTTTTTTCATTTCATCCCTTCATTTTGCCCGAACCCTTTTGGTTCGACGGGAAGCCCTAATTTTTGCCTAGGCATGTCAACCTAGCGGGTCTTTTTTTCATGCGTAGTATCTTTTTACTATGTCTGCATTAGCGGGGTGAGGAAGGTCGTCACCATCCATATTGGTTAAAATCATGGCTCCTCCTGAGAACACATGTTTAACCACAAATGGCCCTTCGTACGTAGGGGTCCATTTGCCCCTTGGATCACTCTGAGGAAGGATGATTCGCTTGATTACCAGATCCCCAACTTGATATTCCTGTGGTCTGACCTTTTTGTTAAATGCCCTGATCATCCGTTTCTGATACGTTTGACCATGACAGATAGCAGCAAGTATCTTTTCATCAATGAGGTTGAGCTGATCAAGTCGTGTCTGGATCCAATCATCTTCGTTCAGATTTGCATCCTTCATTATCCGGAGAGAGGGTATCTGCACTTCGATCGGTAAGACTGCCTCCATACCATAAACCAAGGAGAAAGGAGTTGCCCCGGTTGACGTCCTGGCTGAGGTACGGTACCCATGTAGAGCGAACGGTAACATCTCGTGCCAATCTTTATAAGTCACTGTCATCTTTTGCACGATTTTCTTGATGTTCTTATTTGCTGCTTCTACAGCCCCATTCATCTTTGGTCTGTAAGGAGAAGAATTGTGGTGTTGTATTTTGAACTGCCCGCAGAGCTCAGCGATCATCTTGTTATTCAGATTGGTACCATTGTCTGTAATAATTCGTTCAGGAACACCGTACCGACAGATCAGATTATGCCGAATGAACCGTGCCACAACAGTCTTGGTTACAGTAGCGTAGGATGCTGCCTCGACCCACTTCATAAAGTAATCAATCGCTACCAGGATGAAGCGATGCCCATTAGATGCCGTAGGTTTAATCTCGCCGATCATGTCTATACCCCACATTGCAAACGGCCAAGGCGCAGTCAGAACATTCAGGGGAACCGGAGGAACATGCACCTTGTCTGCATAAATCTGGCACTTATGGCATGTCCTAGAATGTTGGTAGCAGTCAGCTTCCATTGTGGACCAGTAATACCCTGCCCGTAGGATTTTCTTAGCCATAGTGTGTCCACTGGAATGTGTACCAAAGGTCCCTTTATGTAGCTCTTCCATGATCCTTTCTGCTTCAGTCTTGTCCACACAACGCAGTAAGGTTGAATCATGGTTTCGTTTGTACAAGATGTCGTTGCTCAGGAAGAACTTTGCTGCGAACCTCCTAAGGAATTTCTTATCATTGATAGAGGCACCTTCAGGGTATTCCTGAGTTTCCAGATATCTCTTTACCTCATGGTACCAAGGCTTCTCAATCACCAATTCAGTCTCGAGATCACAACAGTATGCCGGTTCGTCCAGTTTCCAGATGATGATCCGGGGAGCTTCATTATCCCATTTGACCTTGAACATTGAAGACATTGTAGCTAACGCGTCCGCTAACTGATTCTCTTCTCTCAGAAAGTGTTCAAAGGTTATCTCTGTAAAGTGGGGGATCAAGGCCAACACACATTCTCTGTAAGGAATCAGGTTTGGATGTTTCGTATCCCACTCTCCTTTGATCTGATTGATCACGAGAGCGGAATCTCCGAAGACACTCAGAAACTTGATTCTTAGGTCGATCGCAGCTTGAAGACCCATGATGCACGCCTCATACTCTGCCATGTTGTTGGTACAGTTGAAACATAGTCGGGCAGTGAGCGGAGTATGAGTACCTTGAGGAGATATGATGATGGCGCCGATACCGTTACCCAAAGCATTGGAGGCTCCGTCAAAGTGCATAGACCATCGGGATCTGGGTTCAGGTCCTTCATCCGGTCCAGGTACTTCACAATCAGTTACTATCATGATGCTTTCATCCGGAAACTCAAAATTCATTGACCGGTAGTCATCTACGGCCTGATGTGCCAAGTGGTCTGCCAATACACTCCCCTTGATGGCTTTCTGGGTTGTGTACTGAATGTCGTATTCCGTCAAGATCATTTGCCATCTTGCAATTCTCCCAGACAGAGCAGGCTTTTCGAATATGTACTTTATAGGATCCATCTTTGAGATTAACAAGGTAGTGTGAGTCAGCATATACTGTCTCAGCCGGCGAGCAGCCCATACCAAAGTGCAGCAAGTTTTCTCAAGCAGTGAGTATTGGGTCTCACAGTCGGTAAACTTTTTGCTAAGGTAATAAATGGCATGCTCTTTTCGGCCAGACTCGTCATGCTGCCCCAGCACACACCCCATTGAGTTGTCAAGTACTGTCAGGTATAGTATCAGAGGTCTCCCTTCAACCGGTGGCATAAGGATGGGTGGTTCTTGGAGATACTTTTTGATTCTGTCAAAAGCAGCCTGACATTCATCGTTCCAACGTACTACCTGATCTTTCTTCAGCAGCTTGAAGATTGGTTCACAGGTAGCAGTTAAGTGTGAGATGAAGCGAGCAATGTAATTCAGGTGTCCTAAAAAGCCTCTGACCTCTTTCTCTGTCCTGGGAACTAGCATCTCTTGAATAGCTTTGACCTTAGCAGGGTCCACTTGAATTCTCTTATCACTGACCACGAAGCCTAGCAACTTCCCAGATTTTACCCCGAAGGTGCACTTGTTCGGGTTCAACCTCAGCTTGTATAGTTTCAATCGGTCAAACAACTTCTGCAGATGATCTAGGTGCTCTTCCTCAGGCTGGGACCTTGCGATCATGTCGTCAACATACACCTCTATCTCATGATGGATCATATCATGAAATAAAGCAACCATGGCACGTTGGTAGGTTGCCCCAGCGTTCTTTAGTCCAAACGGCATGACCTTGTAACAGAAGGTGCCCCACTGAGTAACAAATGTAGTCTTTTCCATGTCTTCAGGTGCCATCTTGATCTGATTATAACCTGAAAAGCCATCCATGAAAGAGAACACCTTATGCTGAGCTGTATTATCCACAAGGACATCAATGTGGGGTAAAGGGAAGTCATCCTTGGGGCTGGCCCTGTTCAGATCCCTGTAGTCGACACACATTCTGACATTTCCATCCTTCTTAGGTACCGGCACCACATTAGGGTAAGAAGTCACTGCAAGGAACCCAGCGTCAAACTGTTTCATAACCTCGGCTTTAATCTTTTCAGACATCTCTGGACGCATCCGGCGGACCTTTTGTTTAACTGGAGGGCAATCTTCCTTAGTTGGCAAGTGATGGACCACAATATCGGTATCCAACCCGGGCATGTCTTCGTAGGACCAGGCAAAGATCTCCATATAATCATGCAGCATTTGAGTCAACCGTTGCTTCACGCTGAGCTCTAGGTTGGCACCAATCTTTACTTCTTTCCTGTCTGCCTCAGTACCCAAGTTTATTGTTTCCACTGGCTCTTCATGGGGTTGAATTGCCCTCTCTTCCTGAAGTAACAGTCTTGCAAGCTCGCCAGGCACTTCGCAATCATCTTCACCTTCGTCTTCGGCTAAGTTGATCGGATTTTCAAAGTCATAACTGGCAGTAGCAGGGTCGTTATCAGTGAGATCCAGAGTGGATTGAAACCTGTATGAGTGAGTGTGTGTGTAAATACAACTGTTTTGAAATATATGTAAAAGAAAGAAAGACAGAAAAGGAGCATAAGATTTGCAATGCGAGAAAACGTCCAAGATTTTCATTTATGATATATGAAATGACAATTTATATACCCTCACAAATGAAACCACGGTGCCTCGGGTAAGACACCGGGCCATAGAGTTTATTTATTGTTTATTACAAAATAACGAAACAAAGAAATTTATTACTGCATCACAAAGGTAACATGAGTATGGTCTTTGGCAATCCAATTGGTCAATCCGCCTTCAGTCGTTGGATAGATCCAGCTATTAAACTCTGCCTCATCCACTTCATTGTCTTCCCCAACAGCATTCACTCCTGGATTTGTAATGAACACAGGAGGTCTTCCGATTTTCGCTTTCCTCATAGCTTTCTGACCCTCTGCAGTAAAACCCAGCCCAAACTTATCAGTCTTCTGTGTAAAGTCTGGAAGCCTGCCCCAGTTAGCACCTTCACCTTTCTGAACCACAGCCCGGACATCCTTCAGGGAAGCCATCTTCAAAGGAACAATTTCTTCTGCTGTTGTTTCTGTTGCTGCTGCAATTGGAAGCACCTCCTCGAAATGCTGAAAGGGGGTTTCAATAAACTCCCCGTCCATCTCAATGTATCTGAAAGAGTTCAGGTGGCTTACCATATACTCCTCCTCTCCCTGCACAGTGACGATCTTCCCTTTGACGGGGTACTTCAGCTTCTGGTGCAAGGTAGAGGTCACTGCCCCAGCCTTATGTATCCAAGGTCGACCCAGTAGACAAGAGTACGATGGACGGGTATCCATCACATAAAAAGTAGAGTCAAACACCTGAGAGCCCACACGAATTGGAATGTCAACCTCTCCATGAACCATCCTTTTTGAACCGTCAAAGGCCCTGACGATGATATTGCTGGGTTTCAGTTCCAGGCCTTCACAATCTAAACGGTCTAAAGCCTTCTTGGGTAGCACATTCAAGGAAGAACCAGTGTCCACTAACACATGTGCCAAGGTAGTGCCCCTGCATTCGATAGAGACATGCAGAGCATCATTGTGGTCTCTTCCTTTTGCAGTCAGGTCAGCATCTGAGAAACCCAGGCCATTGTCTGCTGTCAGATTTGCCACGCAATTAGTTAACTGGACTGCAGATGTCTCCTGTGGCACATGGGCCGTTTTGAGAAACGAGATCAGGGCCTTAGCGTGGGCCTCGGAGCACAGCAATAAAGAGAGCATGGAGATTTTGGAGGGCGTGTGTCCCAGCTGTTCCACAACATTGAAGTCACTTTTCTTTATAATTTTCAAGATTTCCTCCATCTCTTGTTGGGAGGCTTCAGCAGTTACAGGTGTAGGTGCCTCCATCTGGGCAGGCTCAACTTCAATTCCTTTGCCCCAAGCATTGGATGACTCGGCAGCAGGGGAAACAACTTGATCAACAATAGGAACAGGTACACTTATAGGAGTTATAAGGAGTGGTCTTCGAGCAGCAGGCGGTGCAATGTCAGGCGAGAAGAGCCTGCCACTGCGGGTGACTTTGGCCGGGCCAGTGATATCACAGATACTGGCGCCAGTGTTGAACTCTTGTTTAATCCCGTTTACATACACATCGGCCCCGTAATGCCAGGGGACAGCTTTATCAGATACATAGGGAAGAGGCCCCGGAACAGTGATAACCACAGGTGCAACGGTCATGATTTGAACAGGTTTCTTCGGGGAAACCTGGATTGGATTATTGAAGATGGTAACCACAGAAACTTCTTCTACCGGAACCAACTTGTGATCGGTGAATCTGGAACTGACTGTTTAAAGCTGGTTCACGAAATGTCGCGGAAGCAAGAGTCGCCACCGTCTTTTATTTTCTCCAAATGGAAAGGACAAAAGCACAGAAAAATTCCTTATAGAGATTGCTCTCGGTTCGGGAGGTAGGTTATAGAAAGGGAAGGTATTAGCACCCTTTCTATCCATGGTTATCCATGGGCTCTTAGATACTTGCTCATTTGTGTTTTCAAAAATGGTTTGTTTGCTTTTCAACTGTGGGTTTAAAAAGTTTCTTTGAAAATTCCAGTTCGACTCTTGTATCAGTCCTCAAGAGTGTTTGAAAAATTGCTTTCGAAAGCTTTTTGAAAAGGTGTCGGTGTGAAAAGTATTTTGTTTTGTTTTGAAATTTAGAGCAAGTATCTAGAGTCGTCTACCTACCCTAAGGAATTCGTCTGTGTAAATGTCCTTTAAAGTAGTGCTATCCCACCATTGAGAGGTAGGTAGCACCACCGTTGGAGGTGTTCGGGTCAATTCGAGGGTTCGGGACATGGTGATCACCAGAGCAATGGGAAGACACCTTAGAAGCTACCCTCATGCCAGGTTCCCGGATCATGAGGACTTACTAAGACATCCTCTACTCGACGACCACCTTTCGAGGCAAGGCAACAGTGAGGCGTACCCTAGGGGTGGTGTGTGCGATTTGTGTGTCGTTTTCATTGGTATTTGTCTTGTCATGTTATTGGTGTTCTACGCTTGTTTTTATTTAAGGCCATTCATTCTTGCATGCTTTGTTTAACAATTAAAATATTTGCGGGAACGTAAATTCTAAAACTATTACAAATGGCGCGGGTCCACATCGCCAAAATTAACCAGGACCCGATTTGACGAAAAATAAAGAAATTAAAAGTGCGAGAAGTAATTACAAAGCTTCGAGAGAGGTACATAATTATTTAAGCGAAATAAAATAAATATGCGAACAAATAAGAAATTAAGAACATGGGCGTTGGACCCTTTTGCAAAAATTAAAATTAATGAGGAATTAAAATTAAAATTAAAAGAAGGCAAGGATTTGTTTTTTGGTGTTTTTAATATTTTAAGATTTAATAGAAAAAGAATTAATCAAAATACGACGCAAACCCTAATTCTATTTTATTTTAATTTATTAAGAAAATATTAGAATTAAACCTAAATTAAACCTAATTTTTTATATACAATTTTAATTATGAAAATAAATAAAATAAATAATATTATTGTGAAAAAGAAAAATTAAAAGGAATAAAAACATTAATTAAACCTAGTTCTATATTTTTTAGATTTTTGTTATGAAAGAAATTAAAATTAGAAACCTATTTTAACTAATTAATTTACATGCAAATTTATTCATAAAAATATTAAAACAAAAATATTTATTGTATTTTTTATCTTTTCTGATTTTTAGGCATTTTTTATATTTTTGTAAAAAATAATATATTAATTAAACAAGTAATAATTAAAATAAAAATAGAATTAAAAATAAAGAAAACAAAAATTATGCAAACCTTGGGGGGTGGTAGTCCCAAATAGGAGGTTAAATCCAAGCAAATTTGAGCCCAATTCAATCCATGGCCTTGTGGACTTTTCACTCATGTGCAGAGCGTTGACCAAGATGCATCGTGTTCCTGGGATCTGAACCATTGATTTGATCTCCCTGGCCTTGTGAATGGTTTGATCTGGAGGGCGTATGGTATGCTCCAACCTGGAAATTGCATATGAACATGTTTTGCAAAATAATATGGAAATAACGTAGACCTGGGGCTCGAACCCAGGTCATATACATTGCCAATGCTCTCGCTTACCAACCGTGCCAACTAACGCGTTTTATATATAATGAATAAACAAATATTATAAAAGGAAATCAACGCATTAGTGGACTTCGCGCGCGAGATTCAAAAGAGCCAACCAGCGTGCGCCACGACTTCGTCTTCTTCATCATCCCTGAAATATAAAACACATAGGCCACGGTTTTATATGCGTTTTGTTAGGTCAGTTTTTTGGGAAAATAGCGAATAGGTCTTAGAGGGTCAATAAATTAGGCGCGATGGGTGGTTTGTGATCGTTCAAGCCTGCTGAATCCAACCATAGTATTCTTGAAGGCCAATTTTTCTAGGTTTCAAAATCCCCCTTTGGAGGTCCTGTAAACCCTAAAACTCAAGCATGGTGAAATCGCGTATACAGCATAAAAAGACAATTAAAGGTATTGGTTAGCTTCAGAACAAGGTAATAATCATGAATCAATGAATAAAAGTTACAAAAGATGCGTAAATCATGATGCACGATTATGCAATTTTTCTGAAACAGTGTGAGTCCTATATACCGATTCTGGGAGTTTGAGTGAATGCTTTTGATTGGAATAGGTTCAGTAATCTCCAAGGAAGCTAATGGAACAAGAATTGAGAGCTAAATCGTCCTGGAAGGCTGTTTTCAGAATTGACTTTGTGGAAAAAAAATTCAAGTTTGCTCTGTGTTCTTTAGCGCAGCTTTGTGTCCATTCTCATTAGGGTTGTGATCAGGCATTTGTATTGAGTGAATTAGGTCAAGAAAAGTAGCACAAATCCAATGCATTCATGGCTTTTGAAAATTTGATTCTTTAAGATTTTTTCATATCTTTTTCCATGCAATTTTGTGTCAATTAGGATCCAATCAAACCAAATCTTCCCATATTTGAATGTGCACGAATTATTGAGTCTAAAACATGTGCAAAAAGATTTGTTAGGTTAAGTTAAGTATTTTTCATATATTTAAATGATTTAAATGAATTAATATAAATAAAAATTCAAATAAATAAATAAAAAATGAGAAAATACTTCCCTTTGGGCCAAGTGGTCGTGCACATGTCATGGATGACGAATTATGGAAGAAAAATGGGCCCATTAGCAATTTTAGGTCATTTGAAGTAATGTTGACTTTTCAAAATATCCAAAAATTTCCCAACTTCCACAAGGCATAACTTGCTCAAATTTTAAGCTTTTCTCATGTTCTTGGACATTTTGGAAAGGTCTTTGAGTCCTCTAACCAATGCCTTTGGTCCCATGTCATTTTGATTTACCAATCTCAAGTTATTGCCTTTGACTTAAAGTCCCTTTTTGTTGACTTTTGAAAATGACCTATAATGTTGAAATTGATAACTTTTTGTGAGAGCATTTATTGGACTTGAAGTATGAAGATGAGTTGTAGGAAATGTCTTTCTCTTCAAAATGAGCTTTGGATGGAATTTTTCTGATAATCCATGTGAAAGTTATGCCCTGGTCAATTTCAGTTGACTTTTTCAGCTGTCCAAATAAGGAAACTTTTGCATCTTGATGATTTTTTGAGCCAAACTTTGAGAATCATGATCAAGCATTGATCAAATGATGTTTGTGGCTTCAAAATGATATGTTGACCAAAAATTTGAACTTTTGACTGCCAAATGACCATTTTGCCCCTACAATTGACTGTAGTGCAATTAGGGTTTTTGACTGTGCAATTTTGTGCTGAATGCCTTGAAACTTGATATGAGGATGCTTGACCATATTTGTAGGCATGTGAGACTTGATTGGACCTTTGAAAACTTCATTTTCTTGATCAGAACACAAACCCTAGTTTTGCCTGTATGGGAGACCTTTGCACTGTGCAACCCTTGGGGAATTTTGCAGCTTGACTTGGCAATTTCTTGGAGAATATGGGAGGGCAAATTTTGGGGTACAACAGTTGCCCCTGTTCAATCTTCTTAGACCTGAGGATGCAGATTGGCTGACGTGCCTTTCGTAATCCGAGGGTAGAAGATGATTGAACACTAGAGTGCCCAGAAATTTGCGCTCGCATAGTAGCAGTGATGGTGGAATGGGCTTATAGATGCCATTTAGAGGTTGCTGGATAGGATGATGGGCTTATAGATTCCATCTGGATGTTGATCGCGTAAGAGATTCCTTAGCGAGAACCTGCATACCTGCAAAAGAAACAATGAGTACCTGACACGTTGCAGGAGTTGATTTCAGATGCTTGGTATAGACATGTCCTGACTGATTACGGGAGCTGAGTCTGGAGCTTCACATGATGATGAATGACCCAGGGATGGTTACTACCTTAGTATGAATGGTAAGAGAACCTTGGGCGACTTTAACTTCAACAACGCTCGTTGAGAAAAATCTTAGCGGGAATTACCATTTTTGCAGTATCGGGAAGAGAACCATAGGCAATTATAATCTGAAAGGGAATCACCTCACTCACCGCCGGAGAGGGAACTATAGGAAATTATAATCTGAAAGGAATTATCACCTCACTCACCGTCGGAGAGGGGACCATAGGAGACTATCACCTCACTCACCGTCGGAGAGGGAAACATCTGAAAAGGAATTACCACCTCACTCACCGTCGGAGAGGGGACCATAGGAGACTATCACCTCACTCACCGTCGGAGAGGGAAACATCTGAAAAGGAATTACCACCTCACTCACCGTCGGAGAGGGGACCATAGGAGACTATCACCTCACTCACCGTCGGAGAGGGAAACATCTGAAAAGGACTTACCACCTCACTCACCGTCGGAGGGGGGACCATAGGAGACTATCACCTCACTCACCGTTGGAGAGGGAAACATCTGAAAAGGAATTACCACCTCACTCACCGTCGGAGAGGGGACCATAGGAGACTATCACCTCACTCACCGTCGGAGAGGGAAACATCTGAAAAGGAATTACCACCTCACTCACCGTCGGAGAGGGGACTATAGGAGACTATCACCTCACTCACCGTCGGAGAGGGAAACATCTGAAAAGGAATTACCACCTCACTCACCGTCGGAGAGGGGACCATAGGAGACTATCACCTCACACTCACCGTCGGAGAGGGAAACATCTGAAAAAGACTTACCACCTCACTCACCGTCGGAGAGGGGACCATAGGAGACTATCACCTCACTCACCGTCGGAGAGGGAAACATCTGAAAAGGAATTACCACCTCACTCACCGTCGGAGAGGGGACCATAGGAGACTATCACCTCACTCACCGTCGGAGAGGGAAACATCTGAAAAGGAATTACCACCTCACTCACCGTCGGAGAGGGGACCATAGGAGACTATCACCTCACTCACCGTCGGAGAGGGAAACATCTGAAAAGGAATTACCACCTCACTCACCGTCGGAGAGGGGACCATAGGAGACTATCACCTCACTCACCGTCGGAGAGGGAAACATCTGAAAAGGAATTACCACCTCACTCACCGTCGGAGAGGGGAACATCTGAAAAGGAATTATAATCTGGGATAACTTCTACTGAGTCTTTATCAGAAAAATCTGTTGGGAGTCGATTTGGCTGGACTAGAGAAGGCCTTGGACTGGATAAGAAATCTTCGAAGTCGATTAACTGAACCGGTCTAGGTCTTGAAATATGATTGAGAATTTCAACTGCATCTTTCCTGAAAGGTAAAGGTCGGTCATATGCAATACATGATATGGATCAAGCAATGATGTTCTTTAACATAAATGAGATTTATACGACATAATGCGTCTATGCATGCTATAATGATGTATGTGATGTTTTATGAATGTATGTTTTCGTCTAGGAAATTAAATCCTTGATGGGTGCCGGGAAGTCATATCCTGGGCTGATGTTGAAGAATAGATTTTGCTTCCGCCGGGGATAATAACTGCAAGAATACCGGTAGGAGAAGATGACTCCGTTGCGGAATAAACTTGGCAAATGGAAGATTCTGCGGGGAGAAAAATACTCTAGCGACCATGCTGGGAAGCAATACTCTGTGGGAAGAGGGATGCCTTGCTGAGTGTTGATAATATTTTGCTGGGGATACCCTTGTTGTTGGAAGTGTTGATGGACTTTGCTGGGGTAAGAAGACTTCGTCGAGGACGCTCTTTCCGTGGCTTTTGGCTGAGGATAACCCAGTTATATCCTGTTAAGGAAATAACTCTTTGAATCAAGCCGGACAACGTGTTTGTGTTCTGCGAGGGATAAGCTTCCAGAATCTACTGGGGATAAGCTTAACTGCTTGGGGGAGATGAATTCCATCTTCCCTGGGGAATTGGATTGGACTTTCCTGGGGAAGTCTTGATATGCGGGGAAGTGATTCCTTTGGATGTTGATATACCGCCGGGGAAACAATCTTTAGATCAAGACTGCCTGTGGTGCTTGTTAAGAATATGTATGCTGCTGGGGAAGTATTGAACTCTGCTAGAGAAGAATGCACTGACTGCTGACTTACTCTCTGGGGATTTAAGATGTACTGGTCATCTTCTTTAGTTGAACCTATCTTGGTACCTTGGAGGACAGAACAATTAGATTGCTCAGACAACTCTTTATTGCCCCTGTTTCCAATGTTACCAGTGGAGGTGCTTGGTGATTGCCGATTAACAAATCTTCTTTTGGTAGGCGAGTGACAAGATGTTGGGACATAGTCGTACGCTTTTGATCCCTAACTTTTGCCTGGACCGCCCCTTCGGGTTTTCAGTCCACCGGGATACCCATTTTTGCCCAAGCCGCCTTTTCAGGTTTTCGACTTGCCGGGTGTACAGATTTTTTCATTTCATCCCTTCATTTTGCCCGAACCCTTTTGGTTCGCCGGGAGCCCTAATTTTTGCCTAGGCATGTCAACCTAGCGGGTCTTTGGTCGTGCGTAGTATTTTTTCGACTATGTCCGTTTTCAGAAAGTAGGGAGTTGCCCCTGTTAGCAGTGTTTTTGTCCTGCCACCAGAAGGTGTTTGATCAGGAAAGGTTCGTTGTTGGAATGCCCCAAGTGACTTAGGCGGAGATTTGCCCCGGGCTATTTGGCCTTTGAGAGATTCTCCGAATCTTGACTGGATTGCCCCAGATAATGGACACTGGCCATGTCTGCCCCTTGATTGGAGGTACTTTTGTTCACTAGGTATTCTTTGTGCGAAGTTTCCTGCTGTTCAAACAAAAAGTCATATGCAAACAAAGTTATGTTAAAAATGCCAAGCCTATGTCTGTCTTGAAGATTTTGAAAATGCATTTTTTTCTTCATAAAACAAATGAATGTTTGTAAAACGTGATGTCAACTCCTTCTTTATAGTGAGCCTTGAGGAGTCAGGATACCTTTCGTCACAGTATGCTTTCGAACTAACCCATGCTTCAGCTAGGACTTTTAAGGGTTGTAGCGTGGCCTGGTTCACGGTTTAAGAAACAAAGGATAAAGGCTCAAATTATTTGTACCCACCCACTCTTAGTGATGTTCTTCAATCCTAAACTCAGCTGATCGTGCGTTAGACCTTATTTGAGTTTTTGCTTTGATGTTCCAGTGATGGTTCGGATATTGACAGTATATTTTGATTAGGCAGTCATTTCCTTTTTTTTGAGGGTTTATAGGACCTCTTTCTTTTTGATCTCATTATCCCTATTTTTTGCCTGAACTGTTTCCTTTTTGGAATTACAGTCAGCGGGATGCCCCAGTTTCATAAGTCCCTTTATAGGTTTTGACTTCTTGGGCTTTTCGTTTATGATTTTTTTTTTTGATGATGACTGCCTGTCCTTTTGATTGTTCTGAACCATCAATGTCTTTCTTTTTTCGTAAGGATCTCTTTGGTGCCATTCGTTATGCACTCGGATCAACTGAGAGACTACCCTGCCCCAGGTTATGATTAAGGGTTTTTAATTTTCGAAAAGAAAAACTCCTACTTCTTTGGCTCAGATGGGTTGACGAGGGATTATCATCCTTATAACTCCAGTGTTTAGGGATTGAAACAATGCCTGTACCTCATCAGCGGGGTCTGTTCAAAAGCATACTGTAGATCGTGGTATCATTTTCGTCATCCTCCCTCAAGAGGCTTAGAATTCTTAATCGAGAGT
Source organism: Vicia faba (assembly GCA_948472305.1). Taxonomy (NCBI): domain Eukaryota; kingdom Viridiplantae; phylum Streptophyta; class Magnoliopsida; order Fabales; family Fabaceae; genus Vicia; species Vicia faba. Next base: position 197,309 of record OX451737.1, read on the forward strand.
TAGTGTGATCGGTGGATCTGGAACTGACTGTTTAACGCTGGTTCGCGAAAATGTCGCGGAAGCAAGAGTCGCCACCGTCTTTTATTTTCTCCAAATGGAAAGGACAAAAGCACAGAAAAATTCCTTATAGAGATTGCTCTCGGTTCGGGAGGTAGATTATAGAAAGGGAAGGTGTTAGCACCCTTTCTATCCATGGTTATCCATGGGCTCTTAGATACTTGCTCAATGTGTTTTCAAAAATGTTTGTTTGCTTTTCAATGTGGGTTTTAAAAAAGTTTCTTTGAAAAATTTCAGTTCGACTCGTACGTCAGAGTGTTTGAAAAATTTGCTTTGAAAGCTTTTGAAAAAGTGTTGGTGTGAAAAGTATGTTTTGATTTGTTTGAAGTTAGCAAGTATCCATGAGTCATCTACCTACCCTAAGGAATTCGTCTGTGTAAATGTCCTTTAAAGTAGTGCCATCCCACCATTGAGAGGTAGGTAGCACCACCATTGGAGGTATTCGGGTCAATTCGAGTTTGTAGGGACATGGTGATCACCGGAGCAATGGGAAGACACCTTAGAAGCTACCCTCATGCCAGGTTCCCGGATCATGAGGACTTACTAAGACGTCCTCTACTCGACGATCACCTTTCGAAAGGCAACAGTGAGGCGTACCCTAGGGGTGGTGTGTGCGGTCCGTGTGTCATGTTTCAATTATTTTGTCTTGTCATGTTTGTTGTGTTCTACGCTTGATTTTATTTTTAAGTCCATACATTCTTTCATGCATATTTATTAACAGTTGTATATTTGCGAGAAAATAAATCTAAACTATTACAAATGGCGCGGGTCCACATCGCCAAAATAAACCGAACCCGATTTGACTGAAAGTAAAAGTGCAATAAAATAAAAGTGCGAGAAATAAAGTAAAAGTTATTACAAGGCTTTGGGGCATATACATAATTATTTAAACGATATAAAATAAATGTGCGAAATAAGGGAATTAAAAACAAAACTAGGGCGTTGGACCCTTTTGCAAACAATTAAAATTAACAAGGAATTTAAAATTAAAATTAAATGAAAATGGTATTTTTTTGTGTTTTTTAGACTTAATGAGAAAAAGGAGTTAATTGAAATTAAATTAAATATTAGACCTAATTCTATTGTTTTTTAAGTTTATTATGAAAATATTGACTTTTAACCTAATTTAATTCTAAATTAATTTATGTACATTTTCTAATTTATGAAAATAAATAAATAATATTATTATTCTGAAAAAAAAGGGAAAATTAAAAAGAAAATAAAAGGTTATTAAACCTAAATTCTATTTTTGGATTTTTATTAAAAAAAAAATAAAAAAAAAAGATTAAAATTGTACCCTAGTTAAACTAAATAATTTACATACAATTTATTTAGAAAATAATTAAAATATAAAAATTATATTTTTGGCCTTTCTGAATTTTATGATGTTTTTGCATTTTTTTTGTAAAAATAATTAACTAAATACATAGCAAATAAAAGAAATAAAAAAGAAAAATTAAAGAAAGAAATAAAAGAAATAATAAGGCAAACCAGAGGGTGTAGTCCCCAATTCAGGAGGTATAGGCCTAGCAAATCAGGCCCATTTGTATTGAACTTTGTTGACTTTTTGTGGATCATGTGTCAGCGTTTTGACCTGATGTATGGTGCACTTTGCATCTTGGCCATGGATCTGATGCCCTCTGGACGCGTGGAGGTTGGATGAGGATGGAACATGGTGTACCTGGAAGTTAGTAAAGCATAGGATTTCATATTGAAAAATAATATGGAATTTTGCCAGACCTGGGACTTGAACCCAGGTCATGAAGGTTATTCACATCACGTGTTACCAACTGCGCTGCTGTATTTCATTTAACATATTATGGTAAACAAATAATAAAAAAAACAAAACCAATGCATAGTAAGTAAAACGCGCGCAAATTTGAACTAGCGAACCAATGGCTGACAACGCATCGTCTCTTTCGTTTTCCTGAAACACAAAACCTATTGGCAACGGTTTTTGAAGCGTAGCATTAGGCAGCCTTCAAAGAAATAGCGAATAGCGCTATGGTGATCAGAAATTAGGCGCGAGGGTCAATCTTCCTTCGTCTTGAGGTACTGAATCCAACCATGGTACTCTTGAGCCCTAATTTTTCCTCTATGCAAAATCCCCAATTTCAGAAACCTGCAACCCTAGAATTCTCGCATGGCAAGTTCGTATATATGGCACAAAAATGAAATCAAACGCAATGTTTAGCTCAGAAACATCATCATGAATATGAATACCTAAACAAAAATGCAAAAATATGCTTGAATCGTGCTATATGATTTCAGAATTTTTGAGATGCAGTTTGACTTAGGGGTACCAATTCAGGGTGTTTTGGTTGATGTTAATGATTGAGAAACACTCAGTGGTGCTTCAGGATGCTAATGGAATGAAAGTTAAAGCTTGAATCCACCCCCAAACTAGTTTTCAGTCTTTGAGTTTTAAGGAAAAATTTCAAATCTCAAAAGCTTGTTTGGGCGCAGCTTATGATGTGTTAGGCTTAGGGTTTGACTTAGTGATCATAATGGAAGAGAATTGGCTTGCTATTTGACCTTAATTCATGCTCATGAAAGAACAAGTCTTAGGGTTTTTTCCATTAACCAAGTTTCCTTCTTTTTAGCCAAAACCTAGACTTAGTGTGTAACTTAACCCTAGCCTGAGTTTTTGAGTTGGCCCATGATACAAGGAAGTTGTCCAAATTCACATGACACTATTCCATTGGTTTTTGAATTTTATTTGAATTTTCAAAGATTTAAAATGAATTAAATTATCAAAAATTAAATAAAATAGAAAAATCAATATTTGGTCTTGAAATTAACCATGGGACACGTGTGTGGCATGACAAGGATGAATCAAGTGGAAGAAAGTGGGCCCTTTTGTCAAAAATTGGAGTTTCAAGGATAGTTGACTTTTGCCATTTCACAAAAATTTCCCAACTTCTACAAGGCATAACTTGCTCAATTTTTAAGCTTTTCACATGTTCTTGGACATTTTGGAAAGGTCTTTGAGTCCTTTAACCAATGCCTTTGGTCCCATGTCATTTTGATTTACCAATCTCAAGTTATGGTCTTTGACTTAAAGTCCCTTTTTGTTGACTTTTGAAAATGACCTATAATGTTGAAATTGATAACTTTTTGTGAGAGCATTTCTTGGACTTGAAGTATGAAAATGAGTTGTAGGAAATGTCTTTCTCTTCAAAATGAGCTTTGGATGGAATTTTTCTGATAATCCATGTGAAAGTTATGCCCTGGTCAATTTCAGTTGACTTTTTCAGCTGTCCAAATATAGCAACTTTTGCATCTTTGATGATTTCTGAGCCAAATTTTGAGAATCATGATCAAGCATTGATCAAATGATGTTTGTGGCTTCAAAATGATATGTTGACCAAAAATTTGAACTTTTGACTGTCAAATGACCATTTTGCCCCTACAGTTGACTGTAGTGCAATTTAGGGTTTTGACTGTGCAATCTTGAGCTGAATGCCTTGAAACTTGATATGAGGATGCTTGACCATGTTTGTAAGCATATGAGACTTGATTGAGCCTTTGAAAACTTCCTTTTCTTGATCAGACTCAAAACCCTAGTTTTGCCTGTATAGGAGACTTGTTGAGCTGCACAACCCTTGGGGAATTTTGTGACTTGGCTTGGCAATTTCTTGAAGAATATGGGAGGGCAAATTTTGGGGTATAACAGTTAGCATCAGAAAAAATATGAAAATAATTTGCATATAGTGAATACGAATATATTGTTTCAAAATAGACATAAGCGATGCATTAATGTGATAACAATGTTTAACATGAATAAAGGTTTGAACAAAAGAAAATTGCAACTTGAACATTCGAATGAACAAAAATTTCCTAATCTTAGGGCTTTGTCACTTCAAATGGTGTCTCCTGTAGGGATGGTAGAAGCACTCAGCCTGGCCATCTTGGGTGAATTCCACAGCTCCTTCCTCAATCAGATCCTGGATTTTATTTTTCAAATTCTAACAATCCTCTGTAGCATGCCCCGGGCTGTCAGAATGATAAGCGCAGTGAGCATTGGGGTTATACCTTGAAGATGTCTTGTTGGGATTCTTAGGAGGATCCTTTCGAGTTACCAATTTCAACCTCAGTAGTTGTTGTAAGGCTTGAGGCAGTGACACGTTGAGCTCGGTGAATTGCCTTTGGGGCTTATCTGGTTGAAGCTGGTGAGGTCGATAATGAGTTGGTGATACTGAAGCCAGATGAGGAGCTTTCTCCTTGCCTCTTTGCCTCAAAGATGGTCGAACGGTGACTGGCTTTTTATCCTTAGACGTTTGCCCCAGTTGGTTATCCTGAAGCAGTTGGTTGACGAGAAACCGGAGCTCATCTTGTCTTTGAGCTAAACCTTGAATGGCACTCCTCTGCCCCAGCATTTGGGTTTTCAATGTGTCTACCTCAGCTTGTAGACGTTTCAGCTGTTCGTCCTTGTCATCTTCAGGACTTTTTCTGATCAGATTCCCCATGAGGAGTATCCTCAACTCTTCCTGCCCCTTAGATAGGCTTAGGAAGATCTCCTTGAACTGAGTCTCTTGAGTGTGAAGGTCCTGGTTATCTCGTTGTGAAGCCATTGCTGAAATAAACAGCAAGAAAGGTAAGTGACCTGCAACAAGGATACCTGTTATGCAATGATGAGTATGATATGCATGCAATGTTTTCAAGGACCTCGCGGGGTAAACAAAAAAACTGTTAGAATTGGGATCCAGTAGCTTGATTGAAGGAACTTCATGTTGTTGAGAGTCCTTCTTCAAGGGTCAAAGGCTCACCATATCGAGTGGGTCATAGCCCCTAACACCCTTGGCTAGAGGAAAATAAATCCCCTTTGCCCCTTGCTGGATAGTTGATTCATCCTGACCTGCATCACAAGCCCTTGAGGTCCTTGAAATGGGTTAGGATGTATGCAATGGTATGATGTCATGCTATGCATGGGGTGATGTAGGTAAACCCTGTTACGAGTCCCAATTAAGGACTATAAACAAACCCTGCAAGAAACTCAGTATACTTTGTTATGAGTCCCAATTAAGGACTAAAACAAACCCTGTAAGAAACTCGGTAAACCTTGTCATGAGTCCTAATCAAGGACTATAAACAAAACCTGCAAGCAATTTAGTACACCCTGTTATGAGTCCTAGTTAAGGACTATGAACAAAACCTGCAGGAAATTCAGTAAACCCTGTTATGAGTCCTAGTTAAGGACTATAAACAAAACCTGCAAGAAGTTCAGATGTCAGATAACAAGCATGCAAGTAATCCAAGTTTGAAGGCACACAAGTCACACAAGAGAGCCCTTAGAGTTTAGGCCAGCATGAAGTTTGGGGTACTACCCTCTTGAAGTTGGTGGGCTCAAAACCTGTCCTATCAGAAGTAAACGGGTTCTAAGGGTCCCAATATCACAGGATTGCTTTCATTGTTCATCGTTTCGATTTAGCCACTGAACTAGCGACCGAAATATTCCAGGAAAGCAACCCTCAATTGAGTGTAGTATCGAGTATCAACCAACCTCGGACTGCACCAAAGTCAGTTATCTCACTACCCTAAAGAGGCCAAGATAGTTCAATTAAGGTTCCTAAGGTCTGTTGATGCTTCACGACACCGCGCGGAGGCCCCGTACTCTCCTTGACTGAACTCAAGGGTTACCGGTACACACCAAAGTGCCACATCAACGTAGCAGACTGTTTCAACCATGTCGGTATACCCCGCACAGTTCCCTCACAACCTTGTTGCTACTTTCTAAGAAAGGTATCCCCCAGATCCGGGTTTAGGATCTATAGAACTCCCAAGCAACCCACAATAATAAAGCAAGCAAGGAAAGCAATTGAAAACACAGTTATGACCTAGCCCTAAGGTACACCCCACTTTAAGTTTATCCCCAGCAGAGTCGCCAGTTCTGTGATCGGTGAATCTGGAACTGACTGTTTAAAGCTGGTTCGCGAAATGTCGCGGAAGCAAGAGTCGCCACCGTCTTTTATTTTCTCCAAATGGAAAGGACAAAAGCACAGAAAAATTCCTTATAGAGATTGCTCTCGGTTCGGGAGGTAGGTTATAGAAAGGGAAGGTATTAGCACCCTTTCTATCCATGGTTATCCATGGGCTCTTAGATACTTGCTCATTTGTGTTTTCAAAAATGGTTTGTTTGCTTTTCAACTGTGGGTTTAAAAATTTTCTTTGAAAATTCCAGTTCGACTCTTGTATCAGTCCTCAAGAGTGTTTGAAAAATTGCTTTCGAAAGCTTTTTGAAAAGGTGTCGGTGTGAAAAGTATTTTGTTTTGTTTTGAAATTTAGAGCAAGTATCTAGAGTCGTCTACCTACCCTAAGGAATTCGTCTGTGTAAATGTCCTTTAAAGTAGTGCTATCCCACCATTGAGAGGTAGGTAGCACCACCGTTGGAGGTGTTCGGGTCAATTCGAGGGTTCGGGACATGGTGATCACCAGAGCAATGGGAAGACACCTTAGAAGCTACCCTCATGCCAGGTTCCCGGATCATGAGGACTTACTAAGACATCCTCTACTCGACGACCACCTTTCGAGGCAAGGCAACAGTGAGGCGTACCCTAGGGGTGGTGTGTGCGATTTGTGTGTCATTTTCATTGGTATTTGTCTTGTCATGTTATTGGTGTTCTACGCTTGTTTTTATTTAAGGCCATTCATTCTTGCATGCTTTGTTTAACAATTAAAATATTTGCGGGAACGTAAATTCTAAAACTATTACAAATGGCGCGGGTCCACATCGCCAAAATTAACCAGGACCCGATTTGACGAAAAATAAAGAAATTAAAAGTGCGAGAAGTAATTACAAAGCTTCGAGAGAGGTACATAATTATTTAAGCGAAATAAAATAAATATGCGAACAAATAAGAAATTAAGAACATGGGCGTTGGACCCTTTTGCAAAAATTAAAATTAATGAGGAATTAAAATTAAAATTAAAAGAAGGCAAGGATTTGTTTTTTGGTGTTTTTAATATTTTAAGATTTAATAGAAAAAGAATTAATCAAAATACGACGCAAACCCTAATTCTATTTTATTTTAATTTATTAAGAAAATATTAGAATTAAACCTAAATTAAACCTAATTTTTTATATACAATTTTAATTATGAAAATAAATAAAATAAATAATATTATTGTGAAAAAGAAAAATTAAAAGGAATAAAAACATTAATTAAACCTAGTTCTATATTTTTTAGATTTTTGTTATGAAAGAAATTAAAATTAGAAACCTATTTTAACTAATTAATTTACATGCAAATTTATTCATAAAAATATTAAAACAAAAATATTTATTGTATTTTTTATCTTTTCTGATTTTTAGGCATTTTTTATATTTTTGTAAAAAATAATATATTAATTAAACAAGTAATAATTAAAATAAAAATAGAATTAAAAATAAAGAAAACAAAAATTATGCAAACCTTGGGGGGTGGTAGTCCCAAATAGGAGGTTAAATCCAAGCAAATTTGAGCCCAATTTAATCCATGGCCTTGTGGACTTTTCACTCATGTGCAGAGCGTTGACCAAGATGCATCGTGTTCCTGGAATCTGAACCATTGATTTGATCTCCCTGGCCTTGTGAATGGTTTGATCTGGAGGGCGTATGGTATGCTCCAACCTGGAAATTGCATATGAACATGTTTTGCAAAATAATATGGAAATAACGTAGACCTGGGGCTCGAACCCAGGTCATATACATTGCCAATGCTCTCGCTTACCAACCGTGCCAACTAACGCGTTTTATATATAATGAATTAACAAATATTATAAAAGGAAATCAACGCATTAGTGGACTTCGCGCGCGAGATTCAAAAGAGCCAACCAGCGTGCGTGTTGCACCCCAAAATTTGCCCTCCCATATTCTTCAAGAGATTGCCAAGTCATGCTTCAAATCTCCCCAAGGGTTGCACAGTGTAAGGGCCTCATAAGCAGTCAAAATTAGGGTTTTTGCTTCTGATCAAGAAAATGAAGTTTCCAAAGGTCCAATCAAGTCTCACATGTCTACAAATATGGTCAAGCATCCTCATACCAAGTTTCAAGACTTTCAGCACAAGATTGCAGTCAAAAACCCTAATTGCACTACAGTCAACTGTAGGGGCAAAATGGTCATTTGACAGTCAATAGTTCAAATTTTTGATCAACATATCATTTTGAAGCCACAAACATCATTTGATCAATGCTTGATCATGATTCTCAAAGCTTGGCTCAAAAATCATCAAGATGCAAAAGTTTCCTTATTTGGACAGCTGAAAAAGTCAACTGTAAATTGACCAGGGCATAACTTTCACATGGATTATCAGAAAAATTCCATACAAAGCTCATTTTGAATAGAAATAAATTTCCTACAACTCATCTTCATACTTAAAGTCCAAGAAATGCTCTCACAAAAAGTTATCAATTTCAACATTATAGGTCATTTTCAAAAGTCAACAAAAAGGGACTTTAAGTCAAAGACCATAACATGAGATTGGTAAATCAAAATGACATGGGACCAAAGACATTGGTTAGAGGACTTCAAGACCTTTCCAAAATGTCCAAGAACATGTTCATAACTTCAAAATTGAGCAAGATATGCATTGGAGAAGTTGGGAAATTTTTGTGAAATGGCCAAAATCATTTATCCTTGAAATTTCATTTTTGACAAAAGGGGCCCACTTTTTCCACTTGAATTAACTTGGCCATGCTTCCCACGTGTCCCATCTTTTATTTCATATTTTTTAATTAATTTTTTCATTTTTAATTGATTTTATTGGATTTAATTAATTTTAAATCTTTTAAAATCAAAAGAAAATCAAAAAGCTTAATTAAAAGGAATATTTAGCCTTAACTAACCTTGACTTATCATTATGCAACCTACCAAATTCGTGCAAAAGGCTAATTGAAGTAAGAATTCAAAAATGAGTCAAAAAAGGAAGTTTTGTTATGGAGGTTTATGGAGGATTTTGGACTTGAATGCTATACATTAAGAGACCATAATTCCTTTTGATTCACATTACCTAATGCCTATACAAGGGATCAAAAACGAAATTGAGAAGAGGCTGCACCAGAACACAAGAAAATCACAACCTAAAAAGTCCCCAAAAACGAAAAAAACACATTTGAACTTTTCAAGAAAAAAAGCAAAACTGTAAACCTACTTGCAGCACGTTTTAAGCCTCTATTCCAATCAAAAACACATTTCTTGCATTGCCAGGAATCTCCAGCAATCAAAATCAAGCCCAAACGCACAAAGAAGCATCCCCACGACACCCCACGGTTTGTCCAAAATTTGAAAATCAAAACTCCATTTCCATGCCTTTTTAATTCATTTTAAATATTGCTATGCATTGCTGATGTTATTACCAAGCTTCCTGTATGCTTTAATTTGACTGTAAGGCCACAAAATGCAAATCACCATGGGAGACATCTAGGTTTTCCGAAGCTTTCAATTTGGGGTTTCTCACATACGCAAAAATTGGAACCTCAAACTGTCATGGTTGAATTGAGGAAGATGAGACGAATCCAATGGACCCATCGCGCCTAATTTATGTCTAACGAGGAGCTAATCGCTATTATTTGCAGGCTTGTGTTTTGGGGGGGGGGGGGTTTAAAACCCCCGCTACATGTTTGTTATTTTGCAGAAAAGGTAGAAGACGATGGCGTGGCAACCGGGCATTAGACCATTCAAAATTCCGCGCGCGTTTTTTTAATTCCCAGGATTTATTTGCTTATCAATATAATATTAAGTGTTTATTGTTATGTCAATTGAAACAGCTGGCTCAGATGGCAACGCGTTAGTGGATATTCCCAGAAGGCACGAGTTCGAGTCCTGGTTCAGGCATTTTTTTCACCTTTTTCATAATTAACATGTTTCCTTTGTTTTTCACCTTTTTTTATATTTTTAATCCTAATTTAATTTATATTCAAATAATTTTCTCATGCATTTAAAAACTCACAAAAAATATTTTCCTTTTGCATTTTAATCAGAAAAATGTTTATTTAATTTTTGACATTAAAAATAATATTTTGCATGCATATTTAATTAATTGTTAAATAATCATTAATTTGACTTTTATTTGCTTTTAGTTATCAAAATTGATCCAAAAAAACACCAAAAAATAATTACTCTATCATTAAATTAATTTAACTAACATTTTCATAAAAACCCAAAAAAAAAAATATATAATTAACACTTTTATTATTATTATCTTTATTTTGTAAATAAACCATAATTGAATTAGTTTTTAATTAGGTCATTTTAACATTCTTTTTAATAATTAAAATAAATTTAGACTTAGGCTTTTATTTTGACATTTTAATTTCTTTTTCTATTTTATTTCATAAAAAAACATAAAAAAACAAAAACATCAAAAAAATAAAAAATAAAATAACTTCTTTTCTTTAATCATTAATTAATTTAATAATTTCAATTCAATTCCTTAAAGGGTCCAACGCCCTCGCACTCGATTCTTATTTCTTTTCGCACATTTATTTTTATTTCTTTTGTGGATATAATGTATTTGCCCCAAAGCCTTGTAATAGATAATTAGGATATTTACCTTCTGCATTTTACTTATTCAAATCGGGTCTTTATTTAATTTGGCGATGTAGACCCGCGCCTTGTAATAGCGTAGGACTTTTATTTTCCGCACTTTAAATTCCCGCACCTTTAACTGTTAAACAATAACATGAAAGAATGAATGCCCAAAAATAAAATCAAAACGTAGATCACCAATGCATGACAAGACAAACAATAAACTGAAAATGACACACAATTCACACACCACCCCTAGGGTACGCTTCACTGTTGCCTTGCCCCTCGAAAGGTGATCGTCGAGTAGAGGATGTCTTAGTAAGTCCTCATGATCCGGGAACCTGGCATGAGGGTAGCTTCTAAGGTGTCTTCCCATTGCTCCGGTGATCACCATGTCCCGAACCTCGAATTGACCCGAACAACTCCAACGGTGGTGCTACCTACCTCTCAATGATGGGAGGGCACTACTTTAAGGACATTTACACAGACGAATTCCTTAGGGTAGGTAGATTCTCATAGGTACTTGCTCTTTTCAAAGACAAATCAAAATACTTTTCACACCTTACACTTTTCAAAAAGCTTTCAAAACAACTTTTCAAACACTCTTGAGGACTGATACAAGAGTCAATCTGAAACTTTCAAAGAAACTTTTTTTTTCAAACCCACTCACACTCTGAAAAGCAAACATTTTGAAAACACAATGAGCAAGTATCTAAGAGCCCATGGATAACCATGGATAGAAAGGGTGCTAACACCTTCCCTTTCTATAACCTACCTTCCGAACCGAGAGCAATCTCTTTAAAGGAATTTTTCTGTGCTTTTGTCCTTTCCATTTGGAGAAAATAAAAGACGGTGGCGACTCTTGCTTACCGCGACATTTCGCGAAACCAGCTTTAAAACAGTCAGTTCCAGATCCACCGATCACAGAACTGGCGACTCTGCTGGGGAGACTTATAAAGTGAGGTGTACCTTAGGAGTAAGATCACTGTGTTTTCAATTGCTTTGATTTGTTTGCTTTAAATTGTGGGATTGTCTTGGGAGTTCTATAGATCCTAACCCGGATCTGGGGATACTTTCTTAGAAAGTAGCAACAAGGCTGTGAGGGAACTGTGCGGGGTATACCGACATGGTTGAAGCAGTCTGCTACGTTGATGTGGCACTTTGGTGTGTACCGGTAACCCTTGAGTTCAATCAAGGAGAGTACGGGGCCTCCGCGTGGTGTCGTGAAGCATCAACAGACCTTAGGAACCTTAATTGAACCATCTTGGCCTCTTTAGGGTAGTGAGATAACTACTTTGGTGTACTCCGAAGTCAGTTGATACTCAATACTACACTCAATTGAGGGTTGTTTTCTTGGGATATTTTGATCGCCAGTCAGTGGCTAAATCGAAACGATGAACAATGAAAGCAATCCAATGATATTGAGATCCTTAGAACCCGGTTACTTCTAATAGGACAGGTTGAGCCCACCAACTTCAAGAGGGTAATACCCAGACCCCATGCTGGCCTGAACTCTAAGGGTTTCCCTTGTGTGACTTGTGTGACTTCCAACTTGACTACTTGCATGCTTGTTATCTGACATTTGAGTTTCTTGCAGGTTTTGTTTATAGTCCTTAATTGGGACTCATAACAGGGTTTACTAAGTTTCTCGCAAGTTTTGTTTACAGTCCTTAAATGGGACTCATAACAGGGTTTACCTACATTACCCCACGCATAGCATAACATCATGACATCATGCCATTGCATGCATCCTACATAAGGACTAATCCATTTCAAGGATCTCAAGGGTCTGTGGTGCAGGTCACGATGGACCAAACTGCCTAGCCAGGGGCAAAGGGGATTTATTTTCCTCTAAGCCAAGGTTGTCAGAGGCTATGACCCACTGGATATGGTGAGCCTTTGACCCTTGAAGAAGGACTCTCAACAACATGCAGTTCCTTCAACCAAGCTACGAAATTCAACTCTAACAATTTTTCTTGTCTACCCCGCGAGATCCTAGAAAACATCGCATGCATATCATACATATCATTTCATTACAGGTACACTTGTTGCAGGTCACTTACCTTCTTCGTTGTTTATTACAGCCGTCATCATGAATCCTGAATCATCTGATGGACAAGCTATCAAGGCCCTCCAGGCCCAGAATGCCCAGTTCCAGGAGTTGATTATGAGCCTAGCCCAGGGTCAAAAGGAATTGAAGACTCTGATTCAGAAGAAGAAGAGGACTATTTTGTTCAACCCTAGACGCAGATCTGGGAACACACTGCAGAATGAAGCTGAGAGAACTACTCCATCTGTGGGGGAAGGCAGTCACCAAGGGAGAGAGGTTCCTAGCCATATGGTCTCCGACACCGAGACAGACTTCAATGATGAACAGTACCCCCCTGTTGAGGACCGGTACAAGCAACTAGAGGATCGTCTGAATGCCATGGAAATTCAACAAGTGCCTGGGTTGGATTTCGGGGACCTGGGTCTATCTTCTGGTGTGGTGATCCCACACAAATTCAAGGTTCCTTCTTTTGCTAAGTATGATGGGGCATCCTGTCCCAGGATGCATCTCAGATCTTATGTGCGGAAGATTCAACCATACACTGTAGACAAGAACTTGTGGATCCACTTCTTCCAGGAGAGTCTTTCAGGGACTCACCTCGAATGGTTCTATCAGCTGGATGGGACCAAGGTTCGTAACTGGGAGGAGTTGGCTACTGCTTTTTACAAGCAGTATCAGTATAATGCCGACCTCGCTCCTACACGTACCCAACTCCAGGGTATGTCGTTAGGATCGGGAGAAGGTTTCAAAGAATATGCGCAGATATGGAGGGACCTTGCTGGGAGGGTACAACCACCTTTGACTGACCGGGAACTCGTTGATATGTTCTTAGGGACCCTATCCGGGCCGTTCTTCAATTATCTCATTGGTAATTCATCTACAGGGTTTACCGACCTCATTCTGACTGGGGAAAGAATCGAAGCTGGTATCAAGAGTGGGAAGATTCAGGAGGCCACACCTTCGGATACTCACCAAAAGCCTTACATGGGCAAGAAAGAGTCTAATGCTGCATACGGTCAAAAGAGTCGTCGTGACCAACAGGCAGGGGCAGTCATGATCTCTGGTTCTGCACCACGCTGCCAACCACAAAAGGGAAATCAGCGAAGGCCGGACGAGCCTAAAAGACAATTCACCAACATCAACATGCCATGGTCACAAGCATTGCAGCACATGTTGAAAATGAACCTGATTGCGGTGATCAACCCTCCTGCAAATCCCAAGACCTCCTCTCCAAACTACAATCCAGAAGTGAGGTGTGCTTATCATTCTGATAGCCCGGGGCACGATACTGAGGACTGTTGGGCGCTGAAGTATAAGATCCAGAATATGATCGACGCTAAGGAGATCGAGTTCGAGCCTGCTGAGACTCCCGTTGTGACCACTGCTCCTTTGCCAAAACATGGCTAGGATTGAGAGATTTTTGTTCATTTGAATTCAAGTTGTATTTTTCTTTTCTTGTTCAAACAAACAATTATCATGTTAAACTCTTTTATTTCATGAATGCATTACACATGTCTGTCTTGAATTAATTATGTTTACTGTACTTAAAACTGCTTTCATATTTTTTGTGATGATCAACTCTTGACTGAAAATTCTAAGCCTCTTGAGGGAGGATGACGAAAACGATACCATGATCTTTACAGTATGCTTTTGAACAGACCCCGCTGATGAGGTACAGGCATTGTTTCAATCCCTAAACACTGGAGTTATAAGGAAGATAATCCCTCGTCGACCCCTTTGAGCCAAAGAAGTAGGAGTTTTTCTTTTCGAAAATTAAAACCCTTAATCATAACCTGGGGCAGGGTAGTTCTCTCAGCTGATCCAAGTGCACAACGAATGGCATCAAAAGAAGTCCTTCTGAAACAAAAGACAGTGATGGTTCTAAATAACCATAAAGATAGGAAGTCATTATATCTCAAAAATAAAAAACCAATAAGTCAAAACCTATGAAGGAGACTTACAAAACTGGGGCATCCCGCTGACTGTAATCACAAAAGAAACAGTTCAGGCAAAATTTAGGGATAGCAAAATCAAAAAGAAAGAGGTCGCACAAACTCTCAACAAAAACAAAAAAAAGACTGCCTATTCAGAATGAATCATCAATATCTGAATCATCATTAGAACATCAAGGCAAAGACTCAAACAAAGTCTAGCGCACGATCGGCTGAGTTTAGGATTGAAGAACATCACGAAGAGCGGGTGGGTACAAATAATTTGAGCCTTTATCCTTTGTTTCTTGAACCATGAACCAGGCCACGTTATAACCCTTAAAAGTCCTAGCTGAAGCATGGGTTAGTTCGAAAGCATACTGTTACGAAAAGTATCCTGACTCCTTAAGGCTTGCGGTAAAATAACGAGTTGACATCACATTTTACAAAATTTGTTGTTTTTACTAAAAAAATGCATTTTTCAAAAAAACTTCAAGACAGACATAAGCCTTTGCATTCTTAAAATAACCTTGTTTGCATATGACTATTTGTTTGAACATCAGAGAAATTCGCACGACGAACATCTAATGAACAAAAGTCCTCTCAACAAAGAGATCACCTCAAGTGGAAGAAACACTTCCAATCAAGGGGCATGGCATAATCAGTGTCTATCATTTGGGGCAGTCCAGTCAAGATTCGAGGAATCTCTCAAGGCCAACTAGCTTGGGGCAAACCTCCGCCCGAGTCACTGGTGGCATTCCAGCAACGAATCTTGCACGATCAGACATCTTCTGGTAGCAGGGCAACACAACACTATCAACAGGGGCACCCCCCTACACCCTGAGAGCGTGGACATAGTCGAAAAAGAATACTACGCGTAATCAAAGACCCGCTAGGTTGACACACCTAGGCAAAAATAAGGGCTTCCCGGCGAACCAAAAGGGTTCGGGCAAAATAAGGGATGAAAAAGAAAAATTTGTACACCCGGCAAGTCGAAAACCTGAAAAGGCGGCTTGGGCAAAAATGGGTATCCCGGTGGACTGAAAACCCGAAAGGGCGGTCCAGGCAAAAGTTAGGGATCAAAGCGTACGACTATGTCCCGGCATCTCGTCACTTGCCTACCAAAAGGAAGATTTGTCAATCGACAGTCATCCAGCACCTCCACAAGATATCTTTTCCCCTCACCTCAGAAATAGGGGCAATAATGAGTCGTCCAGACGATCCAGTTGCTCTGTCAACCAAAGTACCAAGGAAAGGTTAATACAAAGATGATTACCATCTACCTTTACAAATTCCAGATCAAGGGTTAACATCCGAAACCAAACAGGACAATCATCCACTTGATCATCATCAGGCAACCCTACACCGGTTCCTTCTCAACTTTTAGACAAAGTCTTACACGGACTCATCCACAAGTAACCCTACACCGGTTCCTTTTCTTTCAGAAAAAGTTTTACACAGACTTATCATCAAAGTAACCCTACACCGGTTCCTTCTCAACTTTCAGACAAAGTCTTACACGGACTCATCCACAAGTAACCCTACACCGGTTCCTTTTCTTTCAGAAAAAGTTTTACACGAACTTATCATCAAAGTAACCCTACACCGGTTCCTTCTCAACTTTCAGACAAAGTCTTACACGGACTCATCGACAAGTAACCCTACACCAGTTCCTTTTCTTTCAAAAAAGTCTTACACGGACTTATCATCAAAGTAACCCTACACCGGTTCCTTCTCAATTTTCAGACGAAGTCTCACACGGACTCATCTTAAGATAACCTTACCCCGGTTCATCCAGAAGTCTTACACAGACTTACCTCAAAGATAACCTTACCCCGGTTCATCCAGAAGTCTTACACGGACTTACCTCAAAGATAACCTTACCCCGGTTCATCCAGAAGTCTTACACGGACTTACCTCAAAGATAACCTTACCCCGGTTCATCCAGAAGTCTTACACGAACTTACCTCAAAGATAACCTTACCCCGGTTCATTAAGAAGTTTTATACGGACTTATCCTGAAATAACCCTACACAGGTTATCTTTTTCTAGACGTAGTTTTACACGGACTCGTCATCAGTAAACCCTACACAGGTTTCCTTCTCAAAACTCCAGATGTAGTTTTACACGGACTCGTCACCCAGAAACCCTACACAGGTTCTCTATTTTTAAGGATGCAGTTTTACACGGACTCGTCATCAGTAAACCCTACACAGGTTTCCTTCTCAGCTCTAGATACAGTCTTATACGGACTCATTGTCAGTAAACCCTACACAGGTTTCCTCCCTCCAAAGATGCAGTTTTACACGAACTCGCCATCAAGAAACCCTACACAGGTCCTCTCTTTCCAAAGATGAAGTTTTACACGAACTCGTCATCAAGAAACCCTACACAGGTTTCCTTCAACTCCAAATGCAGCTTCACGCGAGCCCAACCTCAAAGTAACCCTACATAGGTTCCCTCTTTCAACTTACAAAAAATACATCTCAAAAATTTCCCCAGTAGATTCTGGAAGCTTATCCCCCACAGAGCACGAACGCGTCCCCCGGCTTTTTTTTCCAAGAGTTATTTCCTTAACAGGATATAACTGGGTTATCCTCAGCCAAAAGCCATGGAAAGAGCGTCCTCGACGGAGTCTTCTTATCCCCAGCGAAGTCCATTAACACTTCCAATATAACGATGGTATCCACAGCAAGTTATCATCAACACTCAACCAAGTATCTCTCTCCCCACAGAGTATCGCTTCCCAGCAAGATCGTCAGGGTACCTTTCTCCCTGCAGAGTTATCCATTCGCCAAGTTTATTCCCCAACGGAGTCATCTTCTCCTACCGGTATTCTTGCAACTAGCATCCCCAGCGGAAGCAAAATCTATTCTTCAACATCAGCCCAGGATATGACTTCCCGGCACCCGTCAAGGATTTATTTTCCTAAGACAAAAACATACATCACATACATCATTATAGCATGCATAGACGCATCATATCTTACAAATCTCATTTATGTTGAGAACATCATTGCTTGATCCATATCATGCATTGCATATGACTGACCTTTACCTTTCAGGAAAGATTCAGTTAAATTCTCAATCATATTTCAAGACCTAGACCGGTTCAGTTAATCGACCCCAAAGATTTCTTATCCAGTCCAAGGCCTTCTCTAGTCCAGCTAAATCGACTCCCAACAGATTTTTCTGATGAAGACTCAGTAGAAGTTATCAGGTTTTTCTCAAACGTCCGCTTTTGAGATTATAATTTCCTATGGTTCTCTCCCCAGCGGTGCGGAGATGATAATTCCATTTCAGATTTTTCTCAAACGTCCGCTTTTGAGATTATAATTTCCTATGGTTCTCTCCCCAGCGGTGCGGAGACGATAATTCCAGCCCAGGTTTTTCTCAAACGTCCGCTTTTGAGATTATAATTTCCTATGGTTCTCTCCCCGACGGTGCGTGAGATGATAATTCCAGCCCAGGTTTTTCTCAAACGTCCGCTTTTGAGATTATAATTTCCTATAGGTTCTCTCCCCGGCGGTGCGGAGACGATAATGCCAATCCAGGTTTTTCTCAAACGTCCGCTTTTGAGATTATAATTGCATATTGGTTCTCTTCCCGATACTGCGAAGATGGTAATTCCCACTAAGATTTTCTCAACGAGCGTTGTTGAAGTTAAAGTCACCCAAGGTTATCTCACCGTTCATGCTGAGGTAGTAACCATCCCTGGTTCATTCATCATCTTGTGAAGCTCCAGATCCAACTCCTGTAACCAGTCAGGACACATTTATACAAAGCATCTGAAAACCAGCTCCTGCAACATGTCAGGTACTCATTTTTCTTTTGCAGGTATGCAGGTTCTCGCTAAGGAATCTCTTACGCGATCAACATCCAGATGGCATCTATAAGCCCATCATCCCCCATCAATCTCCAAATGGCATCTATAAGCCCATTTCCATCACACTGCTTCTATGTGAGCGCAAATTTATGGGCACTCTAGTGTTCAATCATCTTCTACCTTCGGATTACGAAAGGCACGTTAGCCAATCTGCATCCTCAGGTCTAAGAAGATTGAACAGGAGCAACTGTTGCACCCCAAAATTTGCCCTCCCATATTCTTCAAGAGATTGCCAAGTCATGCTTCAAATCTCCCCAAGGGTTGCACAGTGTAAGGGCCTCCTAAGCAGTCAAAATTAGGGTTTTTGCTTCTGATCAAGAAAATGAAGTTTCCAAAGGTCCAATCAAGTCTCACATGTCTACAAATATGGTCAAGCATCCTCATACCAAGTTTCAAGACTTTCAGCACAAGATTGCACAGTCAAAAACCCTAATTGCACTACAGTCAACTGTAGGGGCAAAATGGTCATTTGACAGTCAATAGTTCAAATTTTTGATCAACATATCATTTTGAAGCCACAAACATCATTTGATCAATGCTTGATCATGATTCTCAAAGCTTGGCTCAAAAATCATCAAGATGCAAAAGTTTCCTTATTTGGACAGCTGAAAAAGTCAACTGTAAATTGACCAGGGCATAACTTTCACATGGATTATCAGAAAAATTCCATCCAAAGCTCATTTTGAAGAGAAAGACATTTCCTACAACTCATCTTCATACTTAAAGTCCAAGAAATGCTCTCACAAAAAGTTATCAATTTCAACATTATAGGTCATTTTCAAAAGTCAACAAAAAGGGACTTTAAGTCAAAGACCATAACATGATATTGGTAAATCAAAATGACATGGGACCAAATACATTGGTTAGAGGACTTCAAGACCTTTCCAAAATGTCCAAGAACATGTTCATAACTTCAAAATTGAGCAAGATATGCATTGGAGAAGTTGGGAAATTTTCGTGAAATGGCCAAAATCATTTATCCTTGAAATTTCATTTTTGACAAAAGGGGCCCACTTTTTCCACTTGAATTAACTTGGCCATGCTTCCCACGTGTCCCATCTTTTATTTCATATTTTTTAATTAATTTTTTCATTTTTAATTGATTTTATTGGATTTAATTAATTTTAAATCTTTTAAAATCAAAAGAAAATCAAAAAGCTTAATTAAAAGGAATATTTAGCCTTAACTAACCTTGACTTATCATTATGCAACCTACCAAATTCGTGCAAAAGGCTAATTGAAGCAAGAATTCAAAAATGAGTCAAAAAAGGAAGTTTTGTTATGGAGGTTTATGGAGGATTTTGGACTTGAATGCTATACATTAAGAGATCATAATTCCTTTTGATTCACATTACCTAATGCCTATACAAGGGA
Organism: Vicia faba; assembly: GCA_948472305.1. Taxonomy (NCBI): domain Eukaryota; kingdom Viridiplantae; phylum Streptophyta; class Magnoliopsida; order Fabales; family Fabaceae; genus Vicia; species Vicia faba. The sequence goes on from OX451737.1 coordinate 217,107, forward strand.
TCAAAAACGAAATTGAGAAGAGGCTGCACCAGAACACAAGAAAATCACAACCTAAAAAGTCCCCAAAAACGAAAAAAACACATTTGAACTTTTCAAGAAAAAAAGCAAAACTGTAAACCTACTTGCAGCACGTTTTAAGCCTCTATTCCAATCAAAAACACATTCCTTGCATTGCCAGGAATCTCCAGCAATCAAAATCAAGCCCAAACGCGCAAAGAAGCATCCCCACGACACCCCACGGTTTGTCCAAAATTTGAAAATCAAAACTCCATTTCCATGCCTTTTTAATTCATTTTAAATATTGCTATGCATTGCTGATGTTATTACCAAGCTTCCTGTATGCTTTAATTTGACTGTAAGGCCACAAAATGCAAATCACCATGGGAGACATCTAGGTTTTCCGAAGCTTTCAATTTGGGGTTTCTCACATACGCAAAAATTGGAACCTCAAACTGCCATGGTTGAATTGAGGAAGATGAGACGAATCCAATGGACCCCTCGCACCTAATTTATGTCTAACGAGGAGCTAATCGCTATTATTTGCAGGCTTGTGTTTTGGGGGGGGGGGGTTTAAAACCCCCGCTACATGTTTGTTATTTTGCAGAAAAGGTAGAAGACGATGGCGTGGCAACCGGGCATTAGACCATTCAAAATTCCGCGCGCGTTTTTTTAATTCCCAGGATTTATTTGCTTATCAATATAATATTAAGTGTTTATTGTTATGTCAATTGAAACAGCTGGCTCAGATGGCAACGCGTTAGTGGATATTCCCAGAAGGCACGAGTTCGAGTCCTGGTTCAGGCATTTTTTTCACCTTTTTCATAATTAACATGTTTCCTTTGTTTTTCACCTTTTTTTATATTTTTAATCCTAATTTAATTTATATTCAAATAATTTTCTCATGCATTTAAAAACTCACAAAAAATATTTTCCTTTTGCATTTTAATCAGAAAAATGTTTATTTAATTTTTGACATTAAAAATAATATTTTTGCATGCATATTTAATTAATTGTTAAATAATCATTAATTTGACTTTTATTTGCTTTTAGTTATCAAAATTGATCCAAAAAAACACCAAAAAATAATTACTCTATCATTAAATTAATTTAACTAACATTTTCATAAAAACCCAAAAAAAAAAATATAATTAACACTTTTATTATTATTATCTTTATTTTGTAAATAAACCATAATTGAATTAGTTTTTAATTAGGTCATTTTAACATTCTTTTTAATAATTAAAATAAATTTAGACTTAGGCTTTTCTTTTGACATTTTAATTTCTTTTTCTATTTTATTTCATAAAAAAACATAAAAAAACAAAAACATCAAAAAAATAAAAAATAAAATAACTTCTTTTCTTTAATCATTAATTAATTTAATAATTTCAATTCAATTCCTTAAAGGGTCCAACGCCCTCGCACTCGATTCTTATTTCTTTTCGCACATTTATTTTTATTTCTTTTGTGGATATAATGTATTTGCCCCAAAGCCTTGTAATAGATAATTAGGATATTTACCTTCCGCATTTTACTTATTCAAATCGGGTCTTTATTTAATTTGGCGATGTAGACCCGCGCCTTGTAATAGCGTAGGACTTTTATTTTCCGCACTTTAAATTCCCGCACCTTTAAATGTTAAACAATAACATGAAAGAATGAATGCCCAAAAATAAAATCAAAACGTAGATCACCAATGCATGACAAGACAAACAATAAACTGAAAATGACACACAATTCACACACCACCCCTAGGGTACGCTTCACTGTTGCCTTGCCCCTCGAAAGGTGATCGTCGAGTAGAGGATGTCTTAGTAAGTCCTCATGATCCGGGAACCTGGCATGAGGGTAGCTTCTAAGGTGTCTTCCCATTGCTCCGGTGATCACCATGTCCCGAACCTCGAATTGACCCGAACAACTCCAACGGTGGTGCTACCTACCTCTCAATGATGGGATGGCACTACTTTAAGGACATTTACACAGACGAATTCCTTAGGGTAGGTAGATTCTCATAGGTACTTGCTCTTTTCAAAGACAAATCAAAATACTTTTCACACCTTACACTTTTCAAAAAGCTTTCAAAACAACTTTTCAAACACTCTTGAGGACTGATACAAGAGTCAATCTGAAACTTTCAAAGAAACTTTTTTTTTCAAACCCACTCACACTCTGAAAAGCAAACATTTTGAAAACACAATGAGCAAGTATCTAAGAGCCCATGGATAACCATGGATAGAAAGGGTGCTAACACCTTCCCTTTCTATAACCTACCTCCCGAACCGAGAGCAATCTCTTTAAAGGAATTTTTCTGTGCTTTTGTCCTTTCCATTTGGAGAAAATAAAAGACGGTGGCGACTCTTGCTTACCGCGACATTTCGCGAAACCAGCTTTAAAACAGTCAGTTCCAGATCCACCGATCACAGTGCGCCACGACTTCGTCTTCTTCATCGTCCCTGAAATATAAAACACATAGGCCACGGTTTTATATGCGTTTTGTTAGGTCAGTTTTTTGGGAAAATAGCGAATAGGTCGTAGAGGGTCAATAAATTAGGCGCGATGGGTGGTTTGTGATCGTTCAAGCCTGCTGAATCCAACCATAGTATTCTTGAAGGCCAATTTTTCTTGGTTTCAAAATCCCCCTTTGGAGGTCCTGTAAACCCTAAAACTCAAGCATGGTGAAATCGCGTATACAGCATAAAAAGACAATTAAAGGTATTGGTTAGCTTCAGAACAAGGTAATAATCATGAATCAATGAATAAAAGTTACAAAAGATGCGTAAATCATGATGCACGATTATGCAATTTTTCTGAAACAGTTTGAGTCCTATATACCGATTCTGGGAGTTTGAGTGAATGCTTTTGATTGGAATAAGTTCAGTAATCTCCAAGGAAGCTAATGGAACAAGAATTGAGAGCTAAATCGTCCTGGAAGGCTGTTTTCAGAATTGACTTTGTGGAAAAAAATTTCAAGTTTGCTCTGTGTTCTTTAGCGCAGCTTTGTGTCCATTCTCATTAGGGTTGTGATCAGGCATTTGTATTGAGTGAATTAGGTCAAGAAAAGTAGCACAAATCCAATGCATTCATGGCTTTTGAAAATTTGATTCTTTAAGATTTTTTCATATCTTTTTCCATGCAATTTTGTGTCAATTAGGATCCAATCAAACCAAATCTTCTCATATTTGAATGTGCACGAATTATTGAGTCTAAAACATGTGCAAAAAGATTTGTTAGGTTAAGTTAAGTATTTTTCATATATTTAAATGATTTAAATGAATTAATATAAATAAAAATTCAAATAAATAAATAAAAAATGAGAAAATACTTCCCTTTGGGCCAAGTGGTCGTGCACATGTCATGGATGACGAATTATGGAAGAAAAATGGGCCCATTAGCAATTTTAGGTCATTTGAAGTAATGTTGACTTTTCAAAATATCCAAAAATTTCCCAACTTCCACAAGGCATAACTTGCTCAAATTTTAAGCTTTTCTCATGTTCTTGGACATTTTGGAAAGGTCTTTGAGTCCTCTAACCAATGCCTTTGGTCCCATGTCATTTTGATTTACCAATCTCAAGTTATGGCCTTTGACTTAAAGTCCCTTTTTGTTGACTTTTGAAAATGACCTATAATGTTGAAATTGATAACTTTTTGTGAGAGCATTTCTTGGACTTGAAGTATGAAGATGAGTTGTAGGAAATGTCTTTCTCTTCAAAATGAGCTTTGGATGGAATTTTTCTGATAATCCATGTGAAAGTTATGCCCTGGTCAATTTCAGTTGACTTTTTCAGCTATCCAAATAAGGAAACTTTTGCATCTTGATGATTTTTTGAGCCAAACTTTGAGAATCATGATCAAGCATTGATCAAATGATGTTTGTGGCTTCAAAATGATATGTTGACCAAAAATTTGAACTTTTGACTGCCAAATGACCATTTTGCCCCTACAATTGACTGTAGTGCAATTAGGGTTTTTGACTGTGCAATTTTGTGCTGAATGCCTTGAAACTTGATATGAGGATGCTTGACAATATTTGTAGGCATGTGAGACTTGATTGGACCTTTGAAAACTTCATTTTCTTGATCAGAATACAAACCCTAGTTTTGCCTGTATGGGAGACCTTTGCACTGTGCAACCCTTGGGGAATTTTGCAGCTTGACTTGGCAATTTCTTGGAGAATATGGGAGGGAAAATTTTGGGGTACAACACAACTGAACAGCAGACTTCTTAAACAGAATCTCCTTGCTATCCATTAGGCTTTGGATGCCTAACTTCAGCAAGGGACAACCAGATAGGGACACAGCACAGAACAGGCAACCCTCACTGCAACCCGGAAATAAACCGGCCAGCAGCAGGTTCTTCTTGACAGTCTTCAGAGGAGTGGCTAGATCATCCACAGAAACAGCATAAACATCTTCGTCAACAACATTTACCCCGTGCTGAGGCATAGGAGCAGTAACTACATTCGGCCTCTCAGGCGCTTCGAATTGTATCTCCTTCGCGTCGATAAGGTCTTGCACCTTACTCCTTAATGCCCAACAGTCATCAGTAGAATGCCCCGGGCTATCTGAATGGTAAGCACAACGAGCATTTGGGTTGTACTTAGGAGATGCAGTATTTGGGAACTTCGGCGCCTCTCTGACAGTCACTAAGTTGGTTGAGAGCAACTGTGGCAAGATCTGCGACAAGGTCATACTCAAGCGGGTGAACTCTCTCCGGGGTCTTTCGGCCCTTTGAGGATTGGTTGGCCGAGGAGCGGCAGCAGGCTTGGCAATCGTTACCGCACTGACAGATAGGCGGTGCTCAAATCTTTCTGATCTCCGGGAGCCATATACAACACTAGCCTCCTTCTTGAAGGGTTTCTTCTCGGAACTAGATGATGCACCCTTCGGAATCTTTCCAGACTTTAACCCAGCCTCAATTCTCTCTCCAGTCAGAATTAGATCAGTGAACCCTGCAGACGAATTCCCGATGAGATGGTTGAAAAATGGCCCATATAGGGTCCCCAAGAACATGTCTACCAACTCCCGATCAGTCAGCGGTGGCTGCACCCTGCCAGCCAGGTCTCTCCACTTCTGAGCGTACTCCTTAAAACCTTCACTTGAACCTAACGACATACCCTGGAGTTGGGTACGTGTAGGGGCAAGGTCGGCATTATATTGATACTGCTTATAGAAAGCAGTAGCCAACTCCTCCCAGTTACGAACCTTGGTCCCATCCAGCTGATAGAACCATTCGAGATGAGTCCCTGAAAGACTCTCCTGGAAGAAGTGGATCCACAAATTCTTATCCGCTGAGTACGGTTGAATCTTCCGAACATAGGACCTGAGATGCAGCTTGGGGCAAGACGCCCCATCATACTTAGCGAAAGATGGTGCTTTGAACTTATAAGGAATAATCACACCGGTAGACAAACCCAGATCTCCAAAATCCAGCCCAGGCACCTGTTGGATCTCCATAGCATTCAGCCTATCCTCCAGTTGCTTGTATCTGTCTTCTGTAGGAGGGTACTGCTCTTCATCAAAATTCGTCTCGTTGTCGAAGACTACCGGACTAGGAACCCTTGCCTCTTGAGGAGTACTCTTGCCAACAGAAGAACCAGCCTCTTCATGCTGCAAAGTGTTGCCAAACCTTCGGCCCGAGTTAAACAGAACAGTTCTTCTCTTCTTCTTCTTCTCCTTCTTCAGGAGCAGAGCTTTCAACTCTTCTTGGCCTTGAGCCAAACCCTTGATTAATTCCTGAAATTGCACATTCTGCGCCTGAAGAGCTTTGATGGATGTCTCAGTTGATGATGAGTCAGGATTCATGATGCTGAAATAAACAGCGAAGAACTGTAAGCAACCTGAAAAGAGGAAAACCTGCTATGCACATGATGAATGATATGTTTATGCAATGCGTTCAAGGGTTCGAAAGTTCAAATTTGTTGTAGACAAAAAAGAACACACGTTATCATTAAGGAAATAATTGTTTAGTACATCAAAGCCTCATGGGCAAAATAATACAAAAGTAAATCAATCCCAAAATATACTACGCATCCTCTTTGGAGCTATGTAAGTGTTGAGATTCCTCTCCTCATGCAACAGGCGGGTGAGCTCCAAGACCTTCTTTTCACTGGCATGTAGACTGGTCTCAAGAGAATTCCGTTCTTCCTTAAGCTGGATCCAGCTCTTCTGCATCTCTTCCCAGGATGTGGGCATATCAGGGTGCTGAATAGTGTAGGACACTTCTCCTTCCAAGACTGGCTCTTTGATCACAGGGAGCATATGAGGATAAGGCATCACTAACTTCTGGGAGCGGGCTCGTACCCACTTGAGATAAGGTTCCAACGGGATGGAGTTCCTGTGCCCCAGTGTCTTGCTGTCTATCCTACTGGGCATCCTCCAGGCTCTGATAAATCTCTGGCGAAGTCCTTGAGTATCGTTGTCGAAATCAAAAACTATGTCAGGAATTAACATGTCATGAGGACCATCTCTCCGAGCATAACCAAACTGTCTCCAAGCCAGGCATGGGCTGTAAGTAATACCTCCTCTGATTCCAAGTAAAGGAACATTAGGGTACTCCCCGCAACGATCAATGATAGTGACATCTTCTCTGGACCTAGGGCACCAATGTATATCTGCCTGTATAAGAGTCATCAACCGTTGTGACCATCTCAAACCCCGCTCATTCTTCAAAACTGATTGTGGAAGGTGCGAAATAAACCACCTTCCCAGGAGAGGAGTGCAACACATAAGGACACCTCTTTTCTCATGGTTCGAGTGTAACATGGGTGAAGGATGTCCCCCAACAACGTAGGTATAGGATTCATGGACATAAAGATCTGGACAACACTGATATCAATAAGCTGATCTGGATTAGGGAACAACACCAAACCATAGACAAGGAGGGCCACCACTTCTTCAAAAGCTTGCAAGTCAAGGGAGTTCCAACATTCATGGGCCTTTTCAAACAGAAACCTGGCTAAGAACCCTTTGATACCACTTCTAACTTCCCAATGTCCCTTGAGGTCAGATGACTGTAGGTGCAAGGCTTTAGCAATCTCTTCAAGCTTAGGTTCCTTTTCCGTACCGTTGAAGGGTAGCTGATCAAGGATAGGGATCTTCAGGAGCCGGGAGAACTCCTCCAATGTAGGTACCAGTTGATAGTCCAAGAAGGTGAAACAGTGATGCAGAGGGTCAAAGAACTGGAACAGGACCTTGATCATGTCTTCCTCGATGTTGGTATTGACCAAGCTGATGAGACTTCCATGTCTTTCACTGAATGAAGAGTTCTCGGGAATCCTGGATATAAGCTCCTTAAGCTGAGGAGGGATCCTTACAAGACTGATTTGAATTGTCTTTCTATGAACAGTTTCCATGTCCTACAAAACAAAGAACAAAGATGAAGATTTGAACCCCTGAAATGGTTAGTCAATGCATATGATGCTGGATGATGTCATGATGCTATGATTAAACACACCACAGATATTTACAAAGACAAACATGTAAGGCACACAAGGCACACAAGACAAGCCCTTAGGGTTTAAGGCCAGCATGGGGTCTGGGTAGTACCCTCTTGAAGTTGGTGGGTTCAACCTGTCCTATCAAAGTAACCGGGTTCTAAGGTTCCCAATATCACGGGATTGCTTTCATTGTTCATCGTTTCGATTTAGCCACTGAACTGGCGACCAAAATATTCCAGGAAAGCAACCCTCAATTGAGTGTAGTATCGAGTATCAACCAACCTCGGACTGCACCAAAGTCAGTTATCTCACTACCCTAAAGAGGCCACAATAGTTCAATTAAGGTTCCTAAGGTCTGTTGATGCTTCACGACACCACACGGAGGCCCCGTACTCTCCTTGACTGAACTCAAGGGTTACCGGTACACACCAAAGTGCCACATCAACGTAGCAGACTGTTTCAACCATGTCGGTATACCCCGCACAGTTCCCTCACAGTCTTGTTGCTACTTTCTAAGAAGGTATCCCCCAGATCCGGGTTAGGATCTATAGAACTCCCAAGCAACCCACAATTTAAAGCACACAAGGAAAACAATTGAAAACACAGTGATCTTAGTCCTAAGGTACACCTCACTTTAAGTTAAGTCCCCAGCAGAGTCGCCAGTTCTGTGATCGGTGGATCTGGAACTGACTGCTTAACACTGGTTCGCGAAATGTCGCGGAAGCAAGAGTCGCCACCGTCTTTTATTTTCTCCAAATGGAAAGGACAAAAGCACAGAAAAATTCCTTAAAGAGATTGCTCTCGGTTCGGGAGGTAGATTATAGAAAGGGAAGGTGTTAGCACCATTTCTATCCATGGTTATCCATGGGCTCTTAGATACTTGCTCATTGTGTTTTCAAAAATGGTTTGTTTGCTTTTCAACTGTGGGTTTTAAAAAGTTTCTTTGAAAATTTCAGTTCGACTCTTGTATCGGTCCTCAAGAGTGTTTGAAAAATTGCTTTCGAAAGCTTTTTGAAAATGTGTTGGTGTGAAAAGTATTTTTGATTTGTTTTGAAAGTTAGAGCAAGTATCTAGAGTCGTCTACCTACCCTAAGGAATTCGTCTGTGTAAATGTCCTTTAAAGTAGTGCTATCCCACCATTGAGAGGTAGGTAGCACCACTATTGGAGTTGTTCGGGTCAATTCGAGGTTCGGGACATGGTGATCACCAGAGCAATGGGAAGACACCTTAGAAGCTACCCTCATGCCAGGTTCCCGGATCATGAGGACTTGCTAAGACGTCCTCTACTCGACTATCACCTTTCGAGGCAAGGCAACAGTGAGGCGTACCCTAGGGGTGGTGTGTGCGATTCGTGTGTCGTTTTCAGATATTTTTGTCTTTTGTCATGTCATTGGTGACCTAACGTTTGTTTTTACTTTTGTCCATACATTCTTTCATGCCATTATTTAACAGTTAAAATATTTGCGGGAAAGTAAAAATTCTAAGCTATTACAAAAGGCGCGGGTCCACATCGCCAAAATTTCTCGAACCCGATTTGACAGAAAAATAAAGAAAGTAAAGAAAATAAAGAATGCGACAAATAATTTACAAGGCTTCGGGAGAGATACATTAATATTTACAAGAAATAAAATAAGTGCGCGAATTAAATGAGAATTAAACGAGGGCGTTGGACCCTTTTTGCAAAATTAAATTAAATGGTGAAATTAATTAATTAAGAAAGAAAGGAAATTGTTTTTTTGGGATTTTTAGGTATTTATGTTAAATGGGAAAAAAGAATTAATTGAAATTAAACGCTAACCCTAATTCTATTTGTTTTTAATTTATTAAGAAAAGAAGATTAAAGCCTAATATTAACCCTAATTAATTTACATGCAAATTTAATTATATAAAAATATATCTAATATTTAATTATTATGGAATAAAAGAAAAAAAGATGAAAATTAATTAAACCCTAATTCTATAGTTTTTTAAAGATTTTTATTAAAAGAATTAAAATTAAAACCTAATTTAAAACTAATTAATTTATGAATTTATTTACAAAATACTAAAATAAATATTTATTATTTTAATTCTTTTCTGATTTTTTTTTGTGTTTTATGTTTTTTATGAAAATAATAAATTGATTGAACAAAACAATAATTAAAGAGAAAATAGAAAATAAAATAAAAAGAAAATAGAAAGAATTGCAAACCTAGGGGGTCTGCCCCTTAATATGGAGGTTAAGCTTAGTATTTTAGGCCCATCAAGACCTTGGTCCGTTTGACTTCCATGCCAGCATGCATACGCGTTGACCAGGGCTTACCATAGTCTCCAAATCTGTGCCTTTGAATTGATGACGTTGGACGCGTGAATGGTTTGATGGTGGACTACATGGTACACTTCTTGTATTGAAATTGCACAGGATGACGTTTGAAATAAAAATAATATGAAAGGATGGGGACCTGGGATCGAACCCAGGTCCTAGGTGTTACCAGCCAAACGCTTCGCCAGTGGAGCTATTGTGTTCATCTGTAAGTTAAATAAACAATGAATATAATATAATAAAACAATGCGTTAGTGCTATTTTTCGCGCGATATTTTGAACCAGCCAATCATTGATGGCCACGCATCTTCTTCTTCCTCGTTCCTGAAACATAAACATATTAGGCAACGTTTTTTAAGTGTTCTTTTAGGCCACTTTCAGGAAAATAGCGAATAGGCCAGGAAGCATCATAAATTAGGCGCGAGAGTGGGTTTATGATCGTCCAACCATGCTGATTTGAGTTATGGTACTGTGGTGGTCTGATTTTACCGCGTTTGGAAACCCCCAATTTCAAGCTTGCGAAACCCTAATCTGCATCCATGGTGAATTCGCATACAGTGCATAAAAATCCAATCAAAATACATGGTTAGCTTTAGAACACATTGCTTAGCATGAATCTACAAATAAAATGCCATGAATATGTGTAAATTGTAAAGCACGATTATGAAAAAAAGTGAGAAAATTTGGACTTCTGTACAGCGATTCAAAGGGTTATGATTGATGTTTTTGATCCAGGAAGATTGCTTGAGGTCCTTGGAAGGCAATAGGATGAGTTTTATGGCTTGAAACGACCTGCAAATAAGTTTTCAGAATTTGAGTTTTCAAAGAAAATTTCAAGTTTGTGAATGGAGTTTCTGCGCAGCTTCGTGGTTTTTGAGCACAAGGGTTTGATCAGGCTTATGTATTGAGTGAATTAGGTTAAAGAAATCAAACAAAAAGCTTGGCATTCATGACTTGAGAGATTTGATTTTCAAAGATCTTTTTTTCAATATTTTCCATGCTTTTTTGTACCAATCATGATCAATTCTCTTCAAATCTTTCCATATTTGATTATGCACGAATTATTGAGTATATTTCATGCACAAAAAGATTGAAAAAACTTAGGTTAAATATTTTTCATGTATTTAATTGATTTAAATGAATTATTGTTAATAAAAATTCAAATAAATAAATAAAAAATGAAGAAATACTTCCCTTTGGGCCAAGTGGTCGTGCACATGCCTTGGATAATGAATTGTGGAAGAAAAATGGGCCCATTAGCAATTTTAGGTCATTTGAATCAATGTTGACTTTTCAAAATATCCAAACATTTCCCAACTTCCACAAGGCATAACTTGCTCAATTTTTAAGCTTTGCTCATGTTCTTGGACATTTTGGAAAGGTCTTTGAGTCCTCTAACCAATGTCCTTGGTCCCATGTCATTTTGATTTACCAATATCAAGTTATGGCCTTTGACTTAAAGTCCCTTTTTGCTGACTTTTGAAAATGACCTATAATGTTGAAATTGATAACTTTTTGTGAGAGCATTTCTTGGACTTGAAGTATGAAGATGAGTTGTAGGAAATGTCTTTATCTTCAAAATGAGCTTTGGATGGAATTTTTCTGATAATCCATGTGAAAGTTATGCTCTGGTCAATTTACAGTTGACTTTTTTCAACTGTCCAAATAAGGAAACTTTTGCATCTTGATGATTTTTGAGCCAAACTTTGAGAATCATGATCAAGCATTGATCAAATGATGTTTGTGGCTTCAAAATGATATGTTGATCAAAAATTTGAACTTTTGACTGTCAAATGACCATTTTGCCCCTACAGTTGACTGTAGTGCAATTAGGGTTTTTGACTGTGCAATTTTGTGCTGAAAGTCTTGAAACTTGACATGAGGATGCTTGACCCTATTTATAGGCATATGAGACTTGATTGGACCTTTGGAAACTTCATTTTCTTGATCAGAACAAAAACCCTAATTTTGACTGTTTAGGAGGCCCTTACACTGTGCAACCCTTGGGGAATTTTGAAGCTTGACTTGGCAATTTCTTGAAGAATATGGGAGGGCAAATTTTGGGGTACAACAACGTGGATAGTCCAGATATGGGGAACATGGTGAACCCTAGTATTGAATCTGCATAGGATTAGATTAAGAGAAAAAATATTAAAAGAGAGTGGGGGACCTGGGATCGAACCCAGGTCCTGATGATTACCAATGCTATGCCTTGCCAAACGCGCTGCTTTACTTCTTTGTATATTATACAATCAATAAACATAATAAAATAAACAAACGTGAATGCTTTTTTTTCCGTGCGAAAATTTGAATATTCCAATCAATGCTTTACACCTCACCTTCTTCTTCTTCGTTTTCTTTTTCCCTGAAACACAAAAGAATTGGCAACGGTTTTGAACCGTCCCCAAATGTACCATTCTAGAAAATAGCGATTAGGCCATATGGCCACATAAATTAGGCGCGATGGGTGTTTTGTTTTCGTCTAAGCGTGCTGATTTCAACCATGGCCTTGAAGTTCTCTAATTTTACAGTATTAAGAAACCCCTAATTTGAACGTTGAAGAACCCTAATGTCCTTTCATGGTGAATCCTTCAATAATGCACAAAAACTTAATCAAAGCATATGGTTAGTTTCAGAATCATGAGAGCAACATAAAACAAGCGTTAGAATTTAAAATCAGGCCATGAATGATAATGTACGATTTATGCAAAAAAATGAAAAAGCTTGAGTTCTATTCACCAATTCTGGGCATTAGGAATGTGGAAACCTATTCAGACACGTTGCTTGATGTCTCAGGAAGGTGATGAGATGGTTATTTTGGCTTGAAACCTCTTGGAACCCTGTTTTCAGTTTTGAAAATTTTAGGCAAAAGTGCAAGTTTGGTTATGGAGTTTCTGCGCAGTTGGGAGCCTCTATGCATTAGGGTTTGCATGAGTACTTATATGTGAATGATTAGGGTAGGTTTTCAGAGCCAAAGGATCAAGGAATTGATGGAGAGGATATTGATTTTCATGGCAAAATATTCCAAATCTTTTCATGCATATTTGCTACCAAATCATGATAAATCATATTGATTCTTTCCAAATCTAACCATGCACGAAATATTGAGTGTATATCATGCATAAAAAGATTTAAAAACCTAGGTTTAGTATTTTTCATATATTTTAATTAATTAAATGAATTTCTAGTATTTAAAAATTCAAATAAATAAAATAAAAATGATAAAAACTTCCCTTTGGGCCAAATGGTCGTGCACATGACTTGGATGATGAATTGTGGAAGAAAAAGAGGCCCATTAGCAATTTTAGGTCATTTGAAGCAATGTTGACTTTTCAAAATATCCAAAAATTTCCCAACTTCCACAAGGCATAACTTGCTCAATTCTTAAGATTTTCTCATGTTCTTGGGCATTTTGGAAAGGTCTTTGAGTCCCCTAACCAATGCCTTTGGTCCCATGTCATTTTGATTTACCAATCTCAAGTTATGGCCTTTGACTTAAAGTCCCTTTTTGTTGACTTTTGAAAATGACCTATAATGTTGAAATTGACAACTTTTTGTGAGAGCATTTCTTGGACTTGAAGTATGAAGAGGAGTTGTAGGAAATGTCTTTCTCTTCAAAATGAGCTTTGGATGGAATTTTTCTGATAATCCATGTGAAAGTTATGCCCTGGTCAAGTTACAGTTGACTTTTTCAACTGTCCAAATATGGAAACTTTTGCATCTTGAGACTTTTTGAGCCATGCTTTGAGAATCATGATCAAGCATTGATCAAATGGTGTTTGTGGATTCAAAATAAGATGTTGACCAAAAATTTGAACTTTTGACTGTCAAATGACCATTTTGCCCCTGTAGTTGACTGCAGTGCAATTAGGTTTTTTGACTGTGCAATTTTGTACTGTAAGTCTTGAAACTTGGTATGAGGATGCTTGACCATATTTGTAGGCATGTGGGACTTGATTGGGCCCTTGGAAACTTCATTTTCTTTGTCAGAACCAAAACCCTAATTTTTGACTGTTATGAGGCCCTTGAACTGTGCAACCCTTGGGGAATTTTTGAACCTTTGACTTGGCAGATTTTTGAAGAATATGGGAGGGCAAATTTTGGGGTACAACACCTAGGATTTAGGGGGTAGGTAAAAATTCAGGCTTCGAATCTCCCTATTTTGCAGGTTACGTTTTTGGGCTAGCCGGAGATGATGACTGGAGCCACCGTCTGAGGTGGTTTGACCAGTCGGTGACCCTGCGTGGCACAATGGATTCTTCTGGTTGGTTCGTTCAAATATCATGGACCCCATAGTGTGCGCGTGTCTTGCTGACTCAGCCATAAACCTGTTTTTATATTATATTATTTTTTTGTTATCATATACATGAATTAACAAGTGGCTCAGATAGCAAAGGCGTAAGCATATGAGGAAAGGGACTTGGGTTCGATCCCAGGTCCAGCAAATTTTGATTTTTCTAACAATGTTCATGCAGATTTGGTGTTCTCAGTGGCTAGACGTCCACCATACATCCTCACTCTCAATAATTGGATCACCCACAATTCAGATCCAGCGTCCAACAATGAATCCCCATGGTGGGCCCTCAAACACATTCTCCACTAGATCTCACGCAAGACATTGGGCTGGTTTCATTTGGGCCTAGCAGATTCAGTTTCACACCCCCAGGCTGCTTTCATTATCAGGCCCATTATCTCTTCTTTTTTTTTTTTTTGTTATTTTTCAATTTCTTTATTTTATTTTAATTGTTTTAAAAATCAATTTTTTATTTAAATTCTAAAATTAATAAAATCACAAAAAATAGAATTAGGTTTTTTTTTTTATAATTAAAATTAATTTTATAAATTATTCTAGTTTAATTACTTTAATATTTTTCTTTAAATTAAAATTAACTAGAAATTATGATTAAATTTTAAATCTTTTTTTCTTTAAAAATACCAAAAATATTAGTTTCATTAGAATTAATTATAATTGATAATTCTTACCTTTTTTTAATTTGGTTAATTAGGATATTATTATAATTTAACATTTTCATAAAATAAAAAACGACAAAAAAGAGATTTTCTTTTAAACATTTTTAGGGTTTTAGACGCCCCTTTCACTCTTCGCGCGCTTATTATTCTTTACAAATTGATTGTATCTGTACACAGTTTGTAATAGTTGAACTTTGGGTTTATTTACTGCTTTTAATTTCCGCACTCCCAAGTTTGATTATGTACCCCCCCCCATCCCCGAGGCCATGTAATAGCTAGGTTTAATTTCTACCTTTTTAATTTCTCGCACTATTATTAACTGCTTAGATTAATAGGATTGTATGAAAAAGATTGAAATTAAAACGGTTAGATAACCCTAAATGTGCAAGATAAATGAACTGAATCAATACACTTGGACATGCTCACGCCTAGGGTATCTCCCACTTTGGTTGCCTTCGGAAATGGTCTCAATTCTCGAAACGTGAGAATCTTTAGTGGCTTTTCTTTAGTTTGAAAGATCACAAGTCCCTCGATGACCTTTTCGATGCCGCCTCGATTAAAAAGTGATCTTAGAACTTTGGGACAATTACTAAGAGTTCTTGCCCAGTTGCCTTAGTGACCGTAAACGTCCCTTTGATAGTCCTTCAACATCCAACGATAGGGCTACCTACTCACTAATAGTAGGATAGCACTATCCAAATGAAAGGAGGAAAAAAACGCCTTTTTCGAGTAAGTAGATAGTTATTAAGTACTTGCTCAAAATAATCTTTTTTACACCACACTTTCAAAACTCTTTTCAAAAACGCTTTATCAACACTCTTGAGTACCGATACAAGAGTTATCATAAAGCAAGCAAACTTTTCAAAATAAACAAACACGAGAATAATTTTCAAAATGAGCAAGTACCTAAGATTCCGTGGAAAACCACAGATGGAAAGGGTGCTAACACCTTCCTTTTCCATAATCAACCCCCCTTACTCAGAAAACTCTCGAAAAGGTCTTTTTATGTTCTTTTCACTCTTTTCTTTGTTGGATAAAAGAAAAGACGGTGGTGACTCTTGCTTACCACAATATTTGCGAATACAAAATGCAAAACCAGTATAATAGTCGGTTCTGCCACCGTATCACAATATCCATATTGGCTACCAGGGCCAATATTGCCCTGATAGAAGTGTGTCTAACCAGCTAACTTAAAATCTTATTATAATCAATCCCTTTATGCTTTGAATAGCCCTTTACAAGTAGGCGAGCCTTGAAATTTTCCCTTTCTTTTTTTGTTA
Organism: Vicia faba; assembly: GCA_948472305.1. NCBI lineage: Eukaryota > Viridiplantae > Streptophyta > Magnoliopsida > Fabales > Fabaceae > Vicia > Vicia faba. The sequence goes on from OX451737.1 coordinate 233,097, forward strand.
CTATTGACTTTTTCTTATACATTGACTTGCAACGAATAACTCTCTTTCTCTGTGACAATTGAACATGATCCCATGTCTTATTCTTTTTCAAGGACTTTATATCCTCCTCCATAGCACCAATCAACTTATCATTCTCCTGGCTAGCCATAACCTCTCGAAAATTAGAAGGGTCTCGTGAACTAGTAAGAAGATCATATGTTGCAAAGTCGTCAAACCCGTATCTCAATGGAGGTGTAATATAATGGGGATCCATATCACACACAAGTGTATAGTTGTGTACTCCACCTGAATCTTGCACTCCACCTGAATCTGAGTCTGGTTCATCCTATTATTGGACTACAATCTGCCTTAGACTCATTGGTGGATCCTTAATACCCACATGAATCTTATCCTGACTGGGATGTTCTACCTCAGTATCCAGAATAATTGTCACATCTGACTGCTTAAACATCGACTACTCATCAAATATAACATCTATGACGATAACCACCTTCCTCTTAACCATATCCCATAACTTGTACCCCTTCACACCTTTATTGTAGCCAATAAAGGTACACTGCTTTGACTTGGGGTCAAGTTTAGACCGATTCTCACTGGAAATATGCACATATGCTGAACACAAAAAAAATCCTCAAATTACTCATATCAATAGCGTTACTTGTCCACATCTCCTCTACAACATTGTCATCCAATGAATCATGTGATAATCTGTTGACTAGATAGCATGCCATATTAAGTGTTGTTTCCCAAAAACCTTTTGAAAGACCAACATTCAACTGATGGCAACTTGCCTTCTCCGTCAGAGTCTTGTTCATCCTCCCTACAACACCATTTTGTTGTGTTGTCTTCCTCAAAAAATTATGCCTATGGATTTCATCCTCCTCACAAGAATGCATGAACTTTTTGCCAATGTATTCAGTTCCATTATCATTACTATAAATTCTTTATTTTCCTCCCGGTTTTTTTCTCAACCTCTACCTTTCATAATTTGAACTTGGCGAAGACCTCATATTTAAATTTCATAAAATAAACCCAGACCTTACAAGAAAAATCATTAGTGAATATCACAAAGTACGTGCAACCTCCAACAGGGGGGCTCTTTTGTAGGCCCAATACATCAGAATGAACACAACCTAATATTCCCTTGGTTTTGTGTTATTATTTTAAAACGAACTCTACATTGTTTCCCAAGAATATAATACTTGCACAATCCAATTGCGCAATTGCGAACACCCTTTAGCATATTCCTCTTATGCATTTCCATCATCCCACATTCACTGAGATGACCCAAGTGCATGTGCCACAATTTAGTTGCATCATTATCAATTTCAACAGATGTTACATCACCCATAATTGTGCTCCCTAACAACTTATAAGTGTTGCATCCAACCCTCTTTGCCCTCATTATTATCATTGGACCATTGTTATCCCTCGTGATGTCTCTATCTCCTTATGACCATAATGAATAACCATTCAGTTGAAGAGTATCCAGACAAATCAAATTCTTTCTCAATTACGGAGCATAATAAACCCACTCAACATGCACACGCCAACATCATCCAAACCAATTTTTATTTCCCCCTTTCTAGTGATGGTACAAGTTTTATCATCACCTAAATAGACAAAATCAAAATGACATAACTTAAAATATTTTGTGTTGCCCTTCACAAATAAACCTTCACATGGACTTCCTTCACCTTCCTCTACACTTTGGCGATATTGTGCATGTTACAAAAGGGTGGAAGAAATAAGATCTAGCATGATTGTTTCATTTGTGTGTAAGAGTGGTGACCAAGTGATCATAAGAGCTTGATAAAAAACACAATAAAATAATGGTTTTATCCTCATCATCAACCTTCACACCAAGCCATGTTAAATCAGCTAGGATGTTGTCAGAAGTGTTTACATGAGTATGCAAATCACTTCCTCCCATCATATTCAAGCTATAAAGGCGCTGCTTCGCGAACAATTTATTCACGGGCATCTTGAACGTGTACTGATTTTTCAATTTATCCCAAACATCCTTCAGAGTTGTGAGGTACATGATATGATTAATTACGTCATCAGAAACACAAAGTCTCATCAAACTTGCAGCCTTCTCCTTTATCTCGTTCCAACCAATGGTTATGATGTATGTCGATTTCTCATCACAAAACGTCTTTTGTAAACCATGTTGAGTCAATAGATCATTAACCCTCATTTGCCATAAACTGGAATTACTCGTTTCGTCAAATTGGGCCTCTTCAAATTTTGCACCTTCAATATTAAGCGTCATCTGATACCAATTGTTGGAACATGTACACAAATATAACTTAGAGTAAAGAGAAACACACAAAAGCTATGTTCACACAGTTCAACCAAATTGCCTATGTGTGCAACTATAGAGTAACTATAGTTCTATCTTATTGATTTGTATATAACATTCCGGTATGTACAACTAGGATATAATCCATACAGATACTCCCAAGAAGCATGTACGTTCGAGGTCCCCTAAACCTGGATCTAACTACTATAAAAAACGTGAAACAACGAGACTATTGAAGTTGCATAGCTAAAACAGGAAGGGACAAATAAACGAATAAAATCAACTTTCTGAAAAGAAGAATAACAAACACCTAAGTGTTTCGCCCATACATCCCGATTTTGAAAATTGGGATGAGACCCGCCTATAAAAGACATTTCAAATTAAGAGAAAAAGGAGAAACACCTTTAGAGGCATTTGAATTTTATTATTAATTTTGAAAATTTGAAATTTGGAATTATTTTATTGTTGTTTAAGTTTTAATATGAATATAGAAATATATAATATTAGATAATTTGGAGTGAAAATAAACGGAGGTTAAGTTAAGTCGGCGTGAAGCGAGGTAAGTGGAGGTGGATGAGTGATTGTTTAGTGAAAGTGGGGCTAATGTAGAATGGAGTTATAAAATAAGCATATTCTGTTTGATCCTTTTGGTAGTTTGTCTTCTTGGTAATCTTGTTCTTTTACTTCCAATTGAGTATTTAGTTTTTGGTTGTAGCAATCTTAGCAATCAAATTGAAAGGTAATGGATCTGTGTGTGAAGAACCTTTTCCCCGCAAACAGAGCCATTTCCGATACAAGGTGTCGTAATTCATTTTACGAGATTACAGTTTCCAGTAAACAACACTCTCGCCCTTTTCTTCTCAGTGCTTCCGCCAACAACAAGAATCACGGCAACTCTTCTTCATCTTCTGGTATCTCTCTCTTTCTCTTTCTTGGCATTTTAGGGTCAACTAGATGAATCTTGCTAAACCTTTTTAGGGTTTGACTGATGAGATCCATTTTATAGCAGGCAATAATGATGGTGATAAATCTAATAACAAGCGTCATCAGATTAATTTGGATTGGCGTGACTTTAGAGCTAAACTATATAGAGATGAGCTGGTAATCATCAATTCATTGCTAAACCATATTATTGTTTTGAGACAATCATATTTAAAATAACTGACTCTCATTAACAGAAAGAAATACAAGGTGATTCTAATCCTCTTGGAACAAAGTGGGCTCATCCTATTCCTGGACCTGAGACTGGCTGTGTACTCGTGGCTACCGAAAAGCTTGATGGTGTTCGCACATTTGAAAGAACTGTTGTTCTCCTTCTCAGATCTGGAACTAGACACTCACAAGAAGGCCCTTTTGGAATTGTCATCAACCGTCCTCTTCACAAAAAGATTAAAAACATAAGACCTACAAATCAGGATTCAACAACCTCCTTTTCTGACTGTTCTTTGCATTTTGGTGGACCTCTTGAGGCAAGCATGTTTTTGCTAAAATCACCGGACAAGTTGAACCTTCCAGGATTTCAAGAGGTTGTCCCTGGACTATATTTTGGAGCTCGAAACACTTTGGATCATGCATCAACGCTTGTCAAGAAAGGGATTATCAAGCCTTATGATTTCACTTTCTTTATTGGTTATGCTGGATGGCAAATAGATCAGTTGAGAGATGAGATTGAGTCTGAGTATTGGTATGTTGCTGCATGTAGCTCAACTTTGCTCTATCAGGCTATCACTGATTCTTCTCAAGGTATGTGGGAGGAGATTTTGCAACTAATGGGTGGTCATTACGCCGAATTGAGCCAGAAGCCAAAGCAAGACCCATAGGTACTAGTATATATATATGGTTACAGGTGCACGTAAAATGGTGTTATTACAAAGCAATGTGCAGTGAAGATTTGCTTTAATGTCAAATAACTAGATAATTTAGCCTTCCCATTCTGCTTTTATTCTTCATCATAACAAGAATGGTACTTGTTGTAGTTATGCTTCATAGTAGATGCATGTGATGTAAGTATCAGATTAGCTTTGTGTTAGTCATAGTTGTATCCAAAGCACAAACACAAAACTAACGGCACCTTTGAGTCAATGTTTTCACAAAACAAATCAAGAAATTTCTAACAATGGCAGATTATACTCACTCAACCTTAAATTTTACTTTCATCTGGAATTTCATCAAGGAACTGAAAGATTATGAACTAGTAGTCTCATCATGAAAATTTTCGTTTCTTAGCAACTTTCAATCCATCTGTATCTAGTCATCTCCAATTATAAGATCTTTCTAGAGATTTTGTTTATCCCTACATAAATATTTTTTTTTTAAAGTATATTAATTTATTAATATAGCAGATGTGTTTTGAAAAATACAAAGTTAAATTAAACATGTCATCATACTCTTTAAATGTATTGAAATCACAAACACATTTTCAAGTGTCCTTTTATTTAATCATTTTGCTCCTGTATTTTTTCTAGTCCTTGAATGTGTTTTATATTTGTGAAAAATTTGGGAATTTTGAATTCCACTTTAAGTGGTGGAAAATCAACATATGAAAAATCTAAATTGTCTCTTAAATTATGAAGACAGATCTTCAGACGTACTCTTTTCTTCATACAACATGTATATCTTGCAAAAGTTATTTTTTATTTTGATTTAGAGAAACTTTGATGAATTACTCAATAAATTATAATTATGCTATCATTTTTATTTTATTTTTGTATAAATCACACAACTGATATGAAGAAAATCACACACTCACATATACACACACATATATATATATATATATAAATCCAGAGTACAAATACTATAAACTACTGCATATTATGGACTTGGGACCCATGTTCCTACGTAGCCTCCTATATTGCAGTGCCCCTGCCATCATGGCATCTAGAACGTCTCTTACCTCAGAGTCATCCAAAAAGAGTCTTTTATCGATACATGTCTACCCTTTCTCAATGATACACCGACATCTAGGCAACACATCAACAACATGAATTTCCATAGTTTGCCCTTCCTCTAGTATACCCTGATGAGCTGACCTAGGTGGATCTCTTAAAGCATTTGTATCATATACAAATGTGACATCCTAAAGAACCATCCGATGTAACCTCCGACATAGCTCCACTTGCTAGGAGCTATGGTACTTCGTCCATCCTCCGGTATCATATGATTAAGATAATCACCAAACATGACATTCATATCTCTACGTGTCATTGCAGGAGGAACATGCACATAAGGGTCTCTGGGAATAAATTGTATGTAGTTGAATTGTCGCATGACACGCTCAGGCAGATGAGAATATGTCAAACGTGAACCGCAAGTTAACCATCCCGAGTATAAGACTATGTCGTCCAAGGGGTGTGTCTCACGATGATTGACGTGCGTATGGAAGTGTATATCCTCTACTACCAAACAATCATGATACACTTGGTATGACTTCGTTGCCTGGTTCCCTCATGTGCGGGGCGAATGCAGAAGCATGTGGCATATCGTCAATGTAGGTCAGTACACATGAATAGTCAGATATGCGTGGGAAGTATTGGAGGATCCAAGTCTAAAAATGGAATAAATTAATCATTACTAATGGCGTTACAAGAGCACTATGAAAATGACACATAAAAACTATAAAACCAAGAAATTTTATCGTCAATAGTGTTATGATGTATGTCACATGTCACCTATTTGGTTTTTCACATATAGCCTTCAAATAACTTGGAGTAAAAGTAAACCAAACAAGTTGCCCCTATTTGTACTCATGGATCTGCTCGAAGTCAGTGAAGTATCATAAGTAGATGACATCAACATAAATAGCACTCTTGTCCACAAAAATATCAGTGATAACCAAATACAATAGGTATGCTCTCATAGCGTATGCTCTATGCTGCACAACCTGTTCGTCATCACCTGCAACCTGCTCTACTCTAAGCAGCTTCTGTGCATACACCATCTCTAGAAATTGAAACCTAGCATGACAACCTTGAGTGACTTCTAACTCCTGCATGGCATTCTCTAGGTCAACTCCTAGATAGTCTACCATTATCTCTAGTGTGCCATCTCAGTTAATCCTCCCGTGATCTAAATTTCCCCCTAATCGAAAGATGCATCAGGCATGGGACTTGTCCAGTGTGATGAGCATTTTACCATCTGGAAGATGAAACGATGATGTCTTCATGTATCATCTCTCTACAAACATAGACAACATACTATGGTTAACCGTAACATAACCGATCTTGCACAAGTCTCTCATCCTAGATAGCCGTAAAACATCCTAAAACCATGACTTATTAGGCTGTTGCAGCTCAGTAATCTTCCGGCCATGGTTGATGAACTTAAGAGCATCACATTTCTGTAGAAAAATAAATCATCGCCAAAAACTTTTAATATTATAACAAACGTGATTCACAAAGAATGAATTCAATTAAATTTTACCTCACCATCCCTGACATGTCTGGAAGTATGTTTTGGGTAAAGAGGCAACAATGACAAGTCTGACGGACCTCCTTCAAACCCCTCAGGTGCCTCTTGTGCTAGGGATACCTCAACTTCCTCCTAAGCCTGGTGTGATACGGTGGGAGAACTGACTAGTGTTTTGCGTTCGTATTCGCACTTGTGCGGTTGAGCAAGAGTCGCCACCGACTTTTTATTTTATCCTAAAGGAAAGGTTAAAAAAAGCACAGCAAAAACCTTTTGAGATATTTCGTGGGTTCGGGGGGTAGATTATGAAAAGGGAAGGTATTAGCACCCTTTTCATCCATGGTTATCCATGGGCTCTTAGTTACTTGGTTTTTTAGATCACTTGCCTTGTTTTTCGATTGCTTTAAAAATGGTGTGTGTGTGGGTGCTTTTTGAAAATGTTTTGGAAAAAGATGCCTTGTCTTAGGCAACTAATGTATTTGACTCGTGATTGAGTGTTTTACAAAAGTGTGGATCTTTTCGAAAAGATGTTTTCAAATGTTTTTTTGAGAGTTTGTTTGAAAGTGTTGTGGATTGTGGTTTTTGAAAAGAAAGCAAGTGTTTTTGCAAGTTTGATCTCAAGTAACTAAGAGTTTTGTCTACCCTATTGTACTCAAAGGTTTTTTGTCATGTTTTAACCCCTTTTAACAATTTTGTTCTACCATTGAAATTGGTAGACAATCTTGCGTTTAGGAAGTTTATTCGGGACGAGCGTGGGTCATTGTATGGACCATGAATGCAATGATGCCAAGTGTCTTTGGCAATTTGTTTTGAAGGGACTATGATCATTCCGTTTAGGCAACATTTTTGAGACTTATGATCATTTGATTTTGTTTTGCCAAAGATACTCGACGTACAAGCATGGCCCATTTTGGAAGGCAACATGTGGGATTATCCTAGGGGGTGCAAGTGTGATTGTGTATTGATTACATGTATTTGTCTTGTATTAGGTTATCTAGCGTTTGATTTTATGTACATACAAACCCTAGGTCTAACCATGGTATAATTGGAAAAACTGTAAATTGCGGAATGTAAAATCTACGCTATTACAAAATAGTGTCCGGGAGTGGGGGTATAAATGTACAAAAGGGGATGAGACTTATAGTATCCAATAAGTTACAACCAAATCGAATGTGCGATCAAACGTAAATATCGAATATGCAAATATAAGATAAACAAATGTATATAGGGCAATGTGAATGTATTTGCATTGTGTAAGTGTAAGTGTGAGATGTATATGAATATGTGTAATTATTTACAGGCGCGAAAGGTGAGATTAAAGCGTATTAGGGTTTGACCTAGAGAAATGTATTTTAATGAATCCGTGATTTTTATCTTTAATTATGTACAAAAAAGAAAATGTTTAAGTTTTAATTAAGAAATGTATCTTTATTTGTTTATATACAAAAAAAAATATTTTAATCAAATGTTTGCGAATTTTAATATTAGAAAAATGTATTTAAATTGTTATGTACAAAAATATTTCAAGAAGTCAACTTATACAAAAAAAGTTTATTTACTTATTATGTGCAAAGTGCATTTTAATTAAAAGAATGAAAAGATATTTTCAATTTTTAATATATAAGATAAAAAAAAATATATTTTAATTAAGTTATGTACAAATGTATTTTAATGTGTATTAAAAATGTTTTCAAGTTAATGGAATTAAGTATATATATAAAAAGTGTTTTAACTATATTGTAAAAAATATATTTTGTCTATTAAAATGATTTTGTAAAAGGAAAAAATAAATGTTTATGTAATATAAAGAAAAAAGAAAAGGTTAGTATTTAATAAAAATGTTTGGTTAAAGAAGAATTAGAATAATGTTTGTTTTTTATAAAAGAAGGGTTTAACATCTAAATGGGCTTTTAGGGATGTCAAAAGCGGGTTAGGCCCATGGTTTGAAGCAAACAATTTAGGGTTTCAGGGTTTTGTTATTCAGAACGAAAGTTGGGGTTGGCAGCGGCGCGTTCGTGCATTCGCTCATCTTCGTCTTTCTCGTTTGCTGTCTCAGTGCTCCCTTCGCTTCGAGGCCACCAGCGCTACCCTCAGACCTCTCTTCCCTCCAGCTCAGTGGATTCGTGATTCAAGGTTTGTTTCAATGTTCTTTTTTTTTCTTTTGTGAATGATACGCGTTTTTGATTTGTTTTAAGTTGAGTTTTCATTATTATGGGGTGAAGGAGAAAAAAGAGGAATAAAGCTCACTACCTGACCTTGGAGGAGGAGGAGAGAAGAGTGGAGGCGCTGAGGAGGCCGAAGCGAGCGGAGGGGGGTTTTGCGCGATTCTTCGCTTCTTGGTGACCCTAGTATCTTTTATCTTTTCGCCATTTTCTAGGGTTTGATGATGATTTGTGCTGAAAAACCCTCTTGAAACAATTCACTTCTTTATCTCTTCTTTCCTACTGTGTTGCCTTTGGGAATTTGTATGTTTTTTTGAATTGTTGTTGCTGGCCCTCTGAGATTGATATGCTTGGTTGAAATGCTTGCTTGCTTCTGAACGAAATTTCTCTCTTCTTCTTGAACGCTGTATTACTTGTTTGTGTTGCCCAGTGATGATCTCAGAGGTCTGAGGGCCTAGGTTGCCTTTGATACTTTTTGTTTTCCTCTGAGCCCCTGATGCCTTGAATTGTTGTTCTGTGTTATCTTGAACTTGCCCTTTTCTTCTTCTTCTTGAACACTATTGCCTTAGATTTGTTTATCGCCTATGATGAAAAACTTCTGAGGCTAGGGAATTGGTTTTGAAGGCTTGGATATGCTGGATTTACAAAATGGTGAGGCTTGAATTTGCAAAGGTTTTATCAGGTTTATGTGGTTAGGCCTTGACAGTAGTGGTATGGCTTTGGTGCTGGTATGAGGTTTGAGATGTGTTTGATGGTTTGGTTTGTACAGTTTTTGAGGTTTTTGGTTTGTGAGGTTATGTGCTTTATCAGTAGACAGGTTTTGGGGCCTTAGCAGGTTTGTGTTTGGTTGGCTCAGGGTTGGTTCAGGTTTGACAGGGGTTCAGGCTTGAGATTTGGCAATAGGCATGGTGATTCTGGTTATGGTTTTGGTGATTCTGGTTATGGTTTTGAGATGTGTTTGATTTGCTTCAGTTTGATGACAGGCAGGTTAAGGCATTAGCAGGTTTGTGTTTGGTTGGCTTTGTGACAAGTTTATGTGGTTAGGCTGCTGGTTTGGACTTGCTTCAGAGCTTCAGGTTCTGGACAGTAGGTTTGAAGTTTTTACAGTATATTCTCTTTGCATATGCTGTATGTTTTGTATATTTTCTTGCCTTTTGTAAGAAGTTATGCTCTCTCCTCTCTTGCTGAACTGTATTCTCTTTTTTTGTATATCTTTTCTGTCTTCCCTGCCTAAGCCTAAAACCTGCCTATGCTGCTTTATCTCTCCTCTTCTCATTTTTCAGTACAGTTTAATATTATTATATGATTTCCTGTACTATTTCTGAAGGGGCCCCTCTATGCTGGGAAATGATGATTTAAGATTTTAGCTTGCATAACACATTTCTTGACTGCATCCTCTTTATCTCTTTTTTGACAGTTTGTGTGCTGACTTTGCATTGATATCTTTTTCAAATCCTTCTTTGACAGCTTTTGAGTGGACTTTGGCTTTTGACAGCAAACTGTACTTTTGATATCTTTGAGTAAACTTTGGCATTTGATAGGAAGTAGGAATTGGATTTGAACTATGCAGTTTGAATTTGAAGTTGAGATTCTATGCAGCTTGAATTTTATGCATTTGACATTCATGAATAAAAAATGGAATTCTTCCCTCTTTGTGAACCGGGAGAAATCCCGTGATTTGCAGAGAGGGTCAACTGATCCCAGTCAGTGGCCCCTAATGATGAGCAAATTTTAACTGTCCTTTTTATTCAACTGCTTTCTGACTTTTCTTCTTCTTTTTGCAGATAAAAAATGGAGCACCGGAGTGAAGTGAAGAATGAAGAATTAGAAATAGGATAGAATTTTATTTTCAATTTAATTTTTGTGCACTACTATTATTTTAAATACTTTGTATTAAATACTCGTATCCAAATAATAATAATTGTAACAACTATTAAATGTGAAATAAAAATTCCATTTATATTTAATTCTTTTCAATTCCTTTTCTTTATTTACTTGTTATTTATAATTCCTTAAATTAAATAAAATGAAATTTAAATTTCAAGTATTTAATTCTTAGAACCATAAATAATCAACTAAACAATTGTTGATAAAAAACAAATGAATTCGACGTTTCCAACATTCAAAGCAACGCGCAGTCGAACACAAAAAACTGATCAGACGCAATCCTCTTTTTCACTGATTCTTTTGCCAAGCACTGTAATTCCACACTGCACACATCATTTGACTGGTGAATTCAAACCAACTGCCTCCTCTTACTGATTAAATCAAGATAACGCGAATTTTAACTCGAATCTCGGAATAAACTGCAAAGTGCTGTGGAATTTAAATTCTTCTGAGAATACGCCCATAAAAACTTTAACTCCTGATTAAATGCCAAATAACGCTCGCCTGATCAGAATTGAACCAAAAATCATCCAAACCCTAAGCCAACTGTGAAACAATCCAGAGTCCTAAAAATCAGTAAAAACCCTAATTTTGCTTGACTGTCAAGAAAAGTCCGTTTGTCCGATTCTCGAGCCAGTTTGAAAAGTCAGGAAAGGCTGAAGCTGAGATTGCTTGTGGGAAAAATGCGAGGGCAAATTTTGGGGTACAACAGTTGCCCCTGTTCAATCTTCTTGGACCTGAAGAATTAGATTGGCAGATTTGCCTTTCGCGACTTGAAGGTAAAAGAAGATTGGACACTAAAGTGCCCAGAAAATTTGCACTCGGCGATCTGATGGTGGAGGTGAATGGGCTTAAAGATGCCATTTGGTGCGGTAGAATTTTGTCGGGGGATGGGCTTAGAGATGCCATCTGAGAATGGGCTTAAAGATGCCATTCGGCGACTGCTGGTAGGAGGATGGGCTTATAGATGCCATCTGGACATGTTGAACTGTATGTCAATGGTGAGTGGACGAGTGTCAGAAGGGCATCCCTGTTTTGGAACGTCTCTGAATTGGGGTCTGAACAAGCAACAGATTGACGTCCATGTCTGGAGAATCTGTAAACTATCTGAGATTGAACAAGCAATAGAGCAGCATCCGTTGTTGGGACGTGTCCGTAAACTATTTTCAGAAATTGTGAAGAGTCTGAACAAGTCGGTAGATTGACATCCGTTGTTGGGAAGAATCCGTAAACTGTCTTCAAAAGTTGAGAAGAGTCTGAATCAGTTGGTAGATTGGCATCCGTTATAGGGAAGAATCTGTAAACTGTCTTCAAAAGTTGAGAAGAGTCTAAATCAGTTGGTAGATTGGCATCCGTTATAGGGAAGAATCCGTAAACTGTCTTCAGGAGTTGAGAAGTTGAAGAGGAACCGGTGTAAGGTTTCTGCTGATGCATCTGAATGAATTTGGAATAAGTATCAGAATGTCGCCGTGTCCGGGTCACATCTGAACTATTTCTGGATGAATCTTGGGAGTTGATCTTTGTCTGTCGACTGATCTTACCTGAAAAGGCAAAGGGTTAGTTGTATGCAATGTTATGATGCATGATGCAATGTACGTGACATCACTATTTATGACATGAATGTGATGGATGCGCATGTAAGCTGATGAGCTAATCTTGCCGAGGATACATGAATCCGAGATGGCTGAAGATAAAAGCCTCTTGATTGCTGCCGGGGAAAATAAATCCTTGGCTGTCGCTGGGGAAGAGAATTCCTGATGACCTCTACTGGGGAGTTCCAAACTAGTAGGCTCATGCTGGGGATACCAGATTGAGAATCTTCGGCTTGAAGGGAAGTAACCCCGGCGACTTCACTGGGAAACTCAAGATTTGTCCTCCCAAAATTATGTGGGGAGAAGGTTCAATGGTCTGGCTCCGCTGGGGATGCTGAAGCTTAAGCTCTGAGGGGAATTGAATTCCGGAGGATTCTCTGGCTGGGGATTTGCAAAGATGAGTTACTGTTGGGGTATTTTGATGAACTCCGCTGGGTATAGGGAGAATTTTGCCGAGGGCGATTTTCCGTGGTTGTTAGCTTGAGAAGAATCTGAACAAGCGATAGGTTAACATCCGTTACTTGGAGAACCCGTGAACTATTTTCAGGAATCTTGAGATTGAATCAGCAATAGAGCCGCATCCGTTGTTGGGAAGCGTCCGTAAACTAATTTCAAAGGTTGAGAAGAGTCTGAACAAGTTGGTAGATTAACATCCGTTGTTGGGAAGAATCCGTAAACTTGTTTCAGAAGTCTGGAAGAGGAACCGGTGTAGGGCTTCCTGATGATGAGCTTGTGTAAAACTGCATCGGTTTTGAACACTTTTGACATTTGAATGCCCCAAGTGGTGATGTAGATAAATTCCTGGCTTATTACAGGTGTTGGTCTATAATCGGTCGTTCACAGATGTTTCCTGGGTTGTTGCAGGTGTTGATCTGGAATTCTTCAGACATGCCCTGGCTGGATACACGAATCGAATCTGGAAAGGTGATAGTTGATAGATATGCCCTGGCTGGATACAGGAATCGAATCTTCGAACTCTTCAGACGTGCCCTGGCTAGATACAGGAATCGAGTCTGGAAATGTTGTAATTAATTTGTTGAACACTTTTGACATTCGAATGTCCCAAGTGGTGGTGAAGGAATCTTGAATCAGATTACTCTGCATATTGAGAGATTTCTTGAAATCTTGACTGGACTGCCCCAGGTTAACTGAACTTTGAAAGATCTGTTGGACCTTGACTGGACTGCCCCAGGTTAATTGAATTGTGACATGTCATGCCCCTTGCTGATAGGAGATTTGATGGAAGTGTTATCCTCTTGAAGTGATTTTGACTTACTGCGAGAGTTTTCGTTCCTCCGAACATTCGCTGTATGAATTTCTTCGCTGTCAAATAAAAGGGTCAAATGCAGACAGTGATATTCGAATAATGCAAAGTTTATGTTTGTCTCGAAGTTTTAAAAATGCGTTTTTAGCAGAAAACTTTTCATAAGACAAGTTAACACAAGATTTAGAGCAAAGCCCTACAGGAGTCGGGATACCTTTTGTAACAGTATGCTTTCGGACTAACCCATGCTTCAATTAGGACTTTTAAAGGGTTGTAACGTGGCCTGGTTCACGGTTTAAGAAACAAAGGATAAAGGCTCAAAGTATATTTGTACCCACCCGCTCTTCGTGATGTTCTTCGACCTAAGCTCAGTTAATTGTGCGTCACACTCTGTTTTGAGTTTTGAACGACTTTTGGGCGATGGTTCACCAGTTGAATTTGGGGAGACAGTCATCATCTCCTTTTTCTTTTCCAACACTTTTCATGTTGTTGAGGATTTTGTAATGACCTCACTATTTTGATTTTGATTTGTTATCCCTAACTTTTGCCTGACTGTTACCGTTTTCGGGATTACTGTCAGCGGGATGCCCCAGCTTTCTTAAGCCTCCTTTATAGGTTTTGGCTCAGTGGGCTTTTCTCTTTGAGAGATTGACTGTCTATGTGATAGGGAACCACCCTTGTCTTTTGATTCCAAAGGAATGCTTTCTTTTTCGACGTCGTTCGTTGTGTTACAGACTGAGAGTTTGCGACTTCAATACGCATTTTTCTTTTGAATTAACTGAGAGACTACCCTGCCCCAGGTTTATATCAAGGGTTTTGATCGTTTAGAACAGAAAACTCCTACTTCTTTGGCTCGAAGGGGTTGACTAGGGATTAACTTCCTTATAACTCCAGTGTTTGGGAATTGAAAGAAATGTCTGTACATCATCAGCAAGGTCTGTTCAAAAGCATACTGTATAAGATCATGGTATTGTTTCGTCATCCTCCCTCTAAAGGCTTACAGCTTTTTATCAAGAGTCAAATATCATAAAGAAAAGCATAAGAGTAGTGAAACGAATGGATGAATTCAAGACAAACATATGCAATGCATTAATGAAAACAGAGTTTAACATCAACAGATAATTGTTTGACAGCAAAAGAAATTACAACTTTGAAAATTCAAAAAGAAGCAAAAGTCTTTCAGTTTGAGCGTCGTCACTTCAAGCGGAGAACCCTTTAACGGAAGATCTTCATCTCGCCGTCTGGCATGAATTCCAGCACCCTAATTTCGATCAGATCTTGAATCTTGTTCTTCAAGGCCCAACAGTCGTTGGTACTGTGTCCCGGGCTGTAGGAGTGGTAAACACAGAATGCGTCGGGATTAAAGTGAGGAGAGGAGATGTTGAGCTTCTGAGGAGGGTCCTTTACGGTGAGCAAATTAACCTCCAACAGGCGCTTTAGTATGAAGAATGATGGTATTTCAGTCTTCGTGAACTGTCTTCCCGACTTTTCTTGTTTACGCCGATTGCCCCTTTGACGCTGGCGAGGTTGTTGAGGGGATTGTGACCCTGAAGCAAGCAAAGGAGCTTTCCCCTTGTCTTCTTGAGTGAGTGGAGGCTGAGCGGTGACTTGCTCTTCTACCTCAGATGTTTGCCCCAGTTGGTTGTTTGGAAGCAGTTGGCGGACAAGAACTCTGAGTTCCTCTTGTCTTTGGGATAGGTCTTGGATGAGAGCCATCTGGCCCACTAACTGTCCCATCATTTGAGTCCTCAGTGTTGTCAGATCAAACTGCAGGTCCGCAATCTGATCACTCCTGGCATTGTTGGAATTCCCCAGGCCTTTGGTGAGGAGCTTTCATCTCTTCTTGCCCCAGAGACAAGTTCAGGAACATCTCCTGCAGTTGAGCAGTCTGGTCTTGGATGTCTTTGACAGACCTTTCTAGAGCCATCTCTTGCTGAAATAAACAGCAGGAGAGTAAGGAAACCTGAAAAAGGAAAGATTGTCAAAATGAAATGCATGATATGTGGATGCATGCTTTCAAGGGTCTCTTGGGGTAAACACAAGAAAATGTTAGAGGTTGAACTCTGCTCTTGGATTGGAGATCCCTGTACCGGTGGACGTCCTTCCACGAGAATCAAGCTCACCATGTCGAGTGGGTCATAGCCACTGATTCAAGTCGTTGTTCTTGAACTTTGATTGGAGAGCTTTGCGTCGGTGGATGTCCTTCCACGAGAATCAAGCTCACCATGTCGAGTGGGTCATAGCCACTGATTCAAGTTGTTGCACTTGATCTTTGATTGTATTGGTTAGATGAGAAACCTCTTGCCCCTTGATAGATGTCTGGTTCAACGTAACCCTGCATCAAAAGAACCCTCGAGATCCCTGAAATGGTTATTGAAAATGCTAAAATGCTATGGTATGATGTTATGATGTTATGTACATGTATGCACAAGCAAGTAAGCGTATATACAGGCAAACAATATTCACACAAAGCACACAAGGCCTTAGGTTTAGGCTTGCATGAGGTTCAGGTACTACCCTCTTTCAGTTTGTTGGTTAAAACCTGTCCTATCAAAGGTAACCGGGTTCTAAAGGTCCCAATATCACTGGATTGCTTTCATTGTTCATCGTTTCGATTTAGCCACTGAACTGGCGACCGAAATATCCCAGGAAAGCAACCCTCAATTGAGTGTAGTATCGAGTATCAACCAACCTCGGACTGCACCAAAGTCAGTTATCTCACTACCCTAAAAAGGCCAAGATGGTTCAATTAAGGTTCCTAAAATCAGTTGATGCTTCGCGACACCACGCGGCGGCCCCGTACTCTCCTTGACTGAACTCAAGGGTTACCGGTACACACCAAAGTGCCACATCAACGTAGCAGACTGCTTCAACCATGTCGGTATACCCCGCACAGTTCCCTCACAGCCTTGTTGCTACCTAAAAGGGTTTCCCCAGATCCGGGTTAGGATCTATAAAACTCCGATACAAAGCCCACAAATGTAAAAGCAAACAAAGCAATCAATTGAAAACAAAAGTGATCTAAACCCTAAGGTAACCCCACTTTTAAATTTATCCCCAGCAGAGTCGCCAGTTCTGTGATACGGTGGGAGAACTGACTAGTGTTTTGCGTTCGTATTCGCACTTGTGCGGTTGAGCAAGAGTCGCCACCGACTTTTTATTTTATCCTAAAGGAAAGGTTAAAAAAAGCACAGCAAAAACCTTTTGAGATATTTCGTGGGTTCGGGGGGTAGATTATGAAAAGGGAAGGTATTAGCACCCTTTTCATCCATGGTTATCCATGGGCTCTTAGTTACTTGGTTTTTTAGATCACTTGCCTTGTTTTTCGATTGCTTTAAAAATGGTGTGTGTGTGGGTGCTTTTTGAAATTGTTTTGGAAAAAGATGCCTTGTCTTAGGCAACTAATGTATTTGACTCGTGATTGAGTGTTTTACAAAAGTGTGGATCTTTTCGAAAAGATGTTTTCAAATGTTTTTTTGAGAGTTTGTTTGAAAGTGTTGTGGATTGTGGTTTTTGAAAAGAAAGCAAGTGTTTTTGCAAGTTTGATCTCAAGTAACTAAGAGTTTTGTCTACCCTATTGTACTCAAAGGTTTTTTGTCATGTTTTAACCCCTTTTAACAATTTTGTTCTACCATTGAAATTGGTAGACAATCTTGCGTTTAAGAAGTTTATTCGGGACGGGCGCGGGTCATCGTATGGACCATGAATGCAATGATGCCAAGTGTCTTTGGCAATTTGTTTTGAAGGGACTATGATCATTCCGTTTAGGCAACATTTTTGAGACTTATGATCATTTGATTTTGTTTTGCCAAAGATACTCGACGTACAAGCATGGCCCATTTTGGAAGGCAACATGTGGGATTACCCTAGGGGGTGCAAGTGTGATTGTGTATTGATTACATGTATTTGTCTTGTATTAGGTTATCTAGCGTTTGATTTTATGTACATACAAACCCTAGGTCTAACCATGGTATAATTGGAAAAACTGTAAATTGCGGAATGTAAAATCTACGCTATTACAAAATAGTGTCCGGGAGTGGGGGTATAAATGTACAAAAGGGGATGAGACTTATAGTATCCAATAAGTTACAACCAAATCGAATGTGCGATCAAACGTAAATATCGAATATGCAAATATAAGATAAACAAATGTATATAGGGCAATGTGAATGTATTTGCATTGTGTAAGTGTAAGTGTGAGATGTATATGAATATGTGTAATTATTTACAGACGCGAAAGGTGAGATTAAAGCGTATTAGGGTTTGACCTAGAGAAATGTATTTTAATGAATCCGTGATTTTTATCTTTAATTATGTACAAAAAAGAAAATGTTTAAGTTTTAATTAAGAAATGTATCTTTATTTGTTTATATACAAAAAAAAATATTTTAATCAAATGTTTGCGAATTTTAATATTAGAAAAATGTATTTAAATTGTTATGTACAAAAATATTTCAAGAAGTCAACTTATACAAAAAAAGTTTATTTACTTATTATGTGCAAAGTGCATTTTAATTAAAAGAATGAAAAGATATTTTCAATTTTTAATATATAAGGTAAAAAAAAAAATATTTTAATTAAGTTATGTACAAATGTATTTTAATGTGTATTAAAAATGTTTTCAAGTTAATGGAATTAAGTATATATATAAAAAGTGTTTTAACTATATTGTAAAAAATATATTTTGTCTATTAAAATGATTTTGTAAAAGGAAAAAATAAATGTTTATGTAATATAAAGAAAAAAGAAAAGGTTAGTATTTAATAAAAATATTAGGTTAAAGAAGAATTAGAATAATGTTTGTTTTTTATAAAAGAAGGGTTTAACATCTAAATGGGCTTTTAGGGATGTCAAAAGCGGGTTAGGCCCATGGTTTGAAGCAAACAATTTAGGGTTTCAGGGTTTTGTTATTCAGAACGAAAGTTGGGGTTGGCAGCGGCGCGTTCGTGCATTCGCTCATCTTCGTCTTCCTCGTTTGCTGTCTCAGTGCTCCCTTCGCTTCGAGGCCACCAGCGCTACCCTCAGACCTCTCTTCCCTCCAGCTCAGTGGATTCGTGATTCAAGGTTTGTTTCAATGTTCTTTTTTTTTCTTTTGTGAATGATACGCGTTTTTGATTTGTTTTAAGTTGAGTTTTCATTATTATGGGGTGAAGGAGAAAAAAGAGGAATAAAGCTCACTACCTGACCTTGGAGGAGGAGGAGAGAAGAGTGGAGGCGCTGAGGAGGCCGGAGCGAGCGGAGGGGGGTTTTGCGCGATTCTTCGCTTCTTGGTGACCCTGGTATCTTTTATCTTTTCGCCATTTTCTAGGGTTTGATGATGATTTGTGCTGAAAAACCCTCTTGAAACAATTCACTTCTTTATCTCTTCTTTCCTACTGTGTTGCCTTTGGGAATTTGTATGTTTTTTTGAATTGTTGTTGCTGGCCCTCTGAGATTGATATGCTTGGTTGAAATGCTTGCTTGCTTCTGAACGAAATTTCTCTCTTCTTCTTGAATGCTGTATTACTTGTTTGTGTTGCCCAGTGATGATCTCAGAGGTCTGAGGGCCTAGGTTGCCTTTGATACTTTTTGTTTTCCTCTGAGCCCATGATGCCTTGAATTGTTGTTCTGTGTTATCTTGAACTTGCCCTTTTCTTCTTCTTCTTGAACACTATTGCCTTAGATTTGTTTATCGCCTATGATGAAAAACTTCTGAGGCTAGGGAATTGGTTTTGAAGGCTTGGATATGCTGGATTTACAAAATGGTGAGGCTTGAATTTGCAAAGGTTTTATCAGGTTTATGTGGTTAGGCCTTGACAGTAGTGGTATGGCTTTGGTGCTGGTATGAGGTTTGAGATGTGTTTGATGGTTTGGTTTGTACAATTTTTGAGGTTTTTGGTTTGTGAGGTTATGTGCTTTATCAGTAGACAGGTTTTGGGGCCTTAGCAGGTTTGTGTTTGGTTGGCTCAGGGTTGGTTCAGGTTTGACAGGGGTTCAGGCTTGAGATTTGGCAATAGGCATGGTGATTCTGGTTATGGTTTTGGTGATTCTGGTTATGGTTTTGAGATGTGTTTGATTTGCTTCAGTTTGATGACAGGCAGGTTAAGGCATTAGCAGGTTTGTGTTTGGTTGGCTTTGTGACAAGTTTATGTGGTTAGGCTGCTGGTTTGGACTTGCTTCAGAGCTTCAGGTTCTGGACAGTAGGTTTGAAGTTTTTACAGTATATTCTCTTTGCATATGCTGTATGTTTTGTATATTTTCTTGCCTTTTGTAAGAAGTTCTGCTCTCTCCTCTCTTGCTGAACTGTATTCTCTTTTTTTGTATATCTTTTCTGTCTTCCCTGCCTAAGCCTAAAACCTGCCTATGCTGCTTTATCTCTCCTCTTCTCATTTTTCAGTACAGTTTAATATTATTATATGATTTCCTGTACTATTTCTGAAGGGGCCCCTCTATGCTGGGAAATGATGATTTAAGATTTTAGCTTGCATAACACATTTCTTGACTGCATCCTCTTTATCTCTTTTTTGACAGTTTGTGTGCTGACTTTGCATTGATATCTTTTTCAAATCCTTCTTTGACAGCTTTTGAGTGGACTTTGGCTTTTGACAGCAAACTGTACTTTTGATATCTTTGAGTAAACTTTGGCATTTGATAGGAAGTAGGAATTGGATTTGAACTATGCAGTTTGAATTTGAAGTTGAGATTCTATGCAGCTTGAATTTTATGCATTTGACATTCATGAATAAAAAATGGAATTCTTCCCTCTTTGTGAACCGGGAGAAATCCCGTGATTTGCAGAGAGGGTCAACTGATCCCAGTCAGTGGCCCCTAATGATGAGCAAATTTTAACTGTCCTTTTTATTCAACTGCTTTCTGACTTTTCTTCTTCTTTTTGCAGATAAAAAATGGAGCACCGGAGTGAAGTGAAGAATGAAGAATTAGAAATAGGATAGAATTTTATTTTCAATTTAATTTTTGTGCACTACTATTATTTTAAATACTTTGTATTAAATACTCGTATCCAAATAATAATAATTGTAACAACTATTAAATGTGAAATAAAAATTCCATTTATATTTAATTCTTTTCAATTCCTTTTCTTTATTTACTTGTTATTTATAATTCCTTAAATTAAATAAAATGAAATTTAAATTTCAAGTATTTAATTCTTAGAACCATAAATAATCAACTAAACAATTGTTGATCAAAAACAAATGAATTCGACGTTTCCAACATTCAAAGCAACGCGCAGTCGAACACAAAAAACTGATCAGACGCAATCCTCTTTTTCACTGATTCTTTTGCCAAGCACTGTAATTCCACACTGCACACATCATTTGACTGGTGAATTCAAACCAACTGCCTCCTCTTACTGATTAAATCAAGATAACGCGAATTTTAACTCGAATCTCGGAATAAACTGCAAAGTACTGTGGAATTTAAATTCTTCTGAGAATACGCCCATAAAAACTTTAACTCCTGATTAAATGCCAAATAACGCTCGCCTGATCAGAATTGAACCAAAAATCATCCAAACCCTAAGCCAACTGTGAAACAATCCAGAGTCCTAAAAATCAGTAAAAACCCTAATTTTGCTTGACTGTCAAGAAAAGTCCGTTTGTCCGATTCTCGAGCCAGTTTGAAAAGTCAGGAAAGGCTGAAGCTGAGATTGCTTGTGGGAAAAATGCGAGGGCAAATTTTGGGGTACAACACCTGGGTACCTTAGGTACCTATAGTGTCTGTGGTACCTCTGATGACTCGGGTACCTATGCTGCATCAGATGCTTGAATATGTGAAACATGATGCCTACGGGAAGATTGAGGTGGTGATGCATGAGTAGGTAACACATGTCTCTTATGGGAAGAAGAAGGTCGGGATATATGAGCCCCAAAAGTTGTTGCATTTACATCAATCAGGCTAGAGGTAACAAGAGCCTGCAATGCTTGACTTTCCCCCTCCGAACCAATGCATGTTGTGTAATACTGTCGTACCTCAATTGGTCTTGCATACCAGCCATAATGCATGTAAGTAAATCACAAAAGTGTTACACTTATACATATGAAACAAAATGAGTTCAAAGAAAAATTGCCAAAAAATGCACTGAAAAACTTCGGAGATGCATCTTTGATTTCAGGGAATCAAAACGTTGGAAAATTCAAGAGATGCATCGCCAGAATTTTATGCAACTCACATTAGCGTCAATGGAAAAATGCAGTCCTCCAAAACAACAAAAATAATGCATTTATGAATAAAACTACTTGTCAAACACGTTTCTCATTTACATAATATGTATAAACATATATTTCATAACCTAATCATCAATTTTTACAAATTTATACAGAAAATCAAAAAATTTTATAAAAAAAAAGAAAAACTTTCAAGTTTTGAAGTTGGTTGAATGATTTTGAGAGAAAGTGAGTTCTTTGATGGACTTGATGTTATTGGAATAAGCTTTAAATTGATTAAATGATTTTGAAAGGATGTGAGTTGAGAGAGTTTGAGAAACTTGAGAGTGCTTTTTTTAGAAGTGAGGAAGGAGAAAGGGTTATGACACATTTTTTATCTAAGATCGTTCAGAGATGCATCTCCCTAATATACATAATGATGCATTTTTGTAATTTTTTCCATTGAGTTAGGGTCTGATTTATGAATGTATTAAGTTGGAGTGCATCCAGAGATGCATCTCCAGAATATGAGGGTATTATTGTATTTTCATGAGGGTGTAATAGTAATTCATAGAGTGCATTAAGTATTTCCCCAAAAAATTTAAGCAAAGGATATAAAGTTAAGAGTTAAGATATCTCAATTAGATTGACACCCTAAAGAGACCGCCTAAAAAATACTCTGGAAAACTTGTCTTATTTACGAAAGAAATTTCAAACTTCGAAGCAAGTATGGTGCTACAAGAGAAAGTATGTCAAAAAATACTCAAGAGATTCAGGATGAATGATTTGACTCTTGCATCTTCGCTTGTAGAACCAAACTTGAAGTTGGAGAAGCACAGAGAGGAAGAAAAAGTCAATGTGACTTAGTTCAAACAAATTATCGGATCACTGAGATATGTGTGTATTGTACCCCAAAATTTGTCCTCTCATTTTCTTCAAAACATACTCACAAAGGTCTCAAATACTCAAAACCACTCAAGAGTTGACTGGTCGAACCTCCTCCTAAGCAAGGGTATTCAACTAGGGTTTGGTGATTCTCAAATAATATTGGGTTGCAAGGGCCTCAAATGAATTTCATGGTTCATCATAGGTCATCAATAATGCTTATGTCAAGTTTCATGTCTTGCATCACATGTTTGCTCACTCAATGACTCAGAAGATTGAAAGTCAATTGTATTAGGTAATAAGTCAACTATGGTTAACATACAGTCAAACTTCAAGGTTTATTGTCAACATCAGCATGTTGATGTGATATTCATCATTTTATCAAGGGTTGATCACGATTTATCAAGGAAAACCCTCAAATCATCAAAGGTCAAAATTACAAAATTAGGGTTTTGATTGAAGATGACTGATCATTGAATTTTAGCCTAGTACATGACCTAATGTATTAAAACATGATATCAAGGGCTCAAATACAACATCTTGACCTAATTACATGAATCAATACATTTCCAAAGATACAAGTGATTGATAGTTGAAGAATTGAATCAATTGATAAAAAGTCAACAGTCACACAAAAGTCAAACTTTAACTTTTTGGTCAACATTGGAATTCAAAAATCAAGAACCATCAAAACATTCAAAATTATCAAGTTTGATCATCAATAATTATAAAGATCAAGAAAGTCAACAAAATTCAAAGTTGGAAGATTTTCAAGTACTTAGAAAAAATTCAAGTATTCTGTGCTTAGAAAACCCTAACTTCACAAGCAAGTTTCCTCAAGATACAAACTGATTCAAGAAAAACTTTCAACATGAAAGTTATAGGGATTAATGAATTCTACAATTTTGTTAATGTGGGATGATCCTCAAAAAGTGCTTGGATTAAGAGATATGGGCCCATGATGTTCTGATATTTTTACCCAACACTTAGAAATATTTTTGATCAGTTTTTTATCTCAACTTCTTAGCCATTTTTCACCAATTTCCCTTTTGTTTTAGCCAAAATGGTCAACATGAAAGTTGAAGATCTTGATTCAATATTTCCAAAACATCTAAGATCATAAAAAGATCATGTTTGAGCTAGGAGATTCGAAGAGAAAAAGTTGGCCATTCAAACTTGAATCATAAGTCATTTTTTATGACCTTATGGCCAAAACTCCAAGCAAAGCTACAATATCTCTCTTTTCAGGCTATGTTATCTCTAAATCTCTCCATAATTAAGTAATTACACAAGCCCTAAGTGTATTACACAAGGATTTAAAGCTTTGTCCAAATCTTGATGCCATTTTTGGATGAATTTGCATAAAGTTACTCTGCCTCTTTGATAAAGCAAGCTTTATGTCAACAACTCCTCACTTAAGCTTGTAACTTGCCCCTAATTAGATCACAAAAAATCTCAATATCAGAATCAACTTCTAGAGGTCAGCAAAAGCATGACAAATCCCTTGAGTCACTCCCTTTCTTTATCATGAAGCAACATGCTTTTTTGTGCATTTTCAAACCAAATGGCCAAACCAACCTTCTATATGAACTAAACCTGATTTCTGCAAGCTACATAGACCAAATTCAACCTCTATAAATAGTATTTAAAGCTCATACTCAAGGACACAAAAATTTGCTCAAAAAACACCATTGTTGTACATTTGAAGCTTCCAACACCCAACTTCAAATCCACTCGTGTGTTTTCCTCTTTTATCCATCAAACACCTTAGGTACATCATATAGAAGTTGTCCAAACACCTGAACAACTTCTGTAATCACTCCATCACCATCCACTATTTTCAAAATCTAACCTTGCAACTTGACTTGGGTAGAACGTTTCAGTCATCCTTAAAGCAAAGTAAGGGCTGGAATACACTCAGGGAGGTCCCAACAAGCTAAAGAAATCATCATCTTGCTTCTGGAAGTGCTTGAAGAAGCGTTGGACTTTCTCTAACTTGGTACATTTTTCAAACTTTAAAATCCTTATTTAAGCACCATTTGCATATACATTCTAAAGGAAAATGTAGATATCATGTCTATGAAGCTAACCATGTCCTTAAATCTCATTTTTAATTAATCGTGTGATGAGAATTTTGGAACTGAGTTTTCTGAAATGTTAGGGTTTCAGTTTGGTACCAAACAAAATTCGTCTTAACCGTTGATTTATAACTTTTAAAAAATACATGGTTGAATCCCTTGTCAAAAATTAAACAAGTTTGATGTTTACATCTTTCAATTTGGTTGAGAAATGAGCATTTTCGAAAAATCAAAGAATAAAAATGGTGTTATTGTTGTCCGTTCGCGCGAAAGGAAGATGAAGATGATGTACTGGCATTTTCAAATTTTGACATCCAAGTTCCTATTATATTTATTGGGTTTTGTTTCATAACCGGATGAAACAGCCACCCCAGTGGCAGCGTGTGTGTTCTTAAGGCTTACCTATGCTTGGTCCTGGGTTCGATCCAGGCGTGGGGCAATTTTTGTTTTCTCATGTTTTCATTAGAGATTCAGTACAATCAGGTCCAACGCGCGCATGGTGTCCTCATCCAATGACCATCAGATCTCAGAGTTCCAGATCTAAATGCCCCAAACGCACACCCCACGATACACCTCAAGGGGGTCACCTCCACTGGATACAACGCAACAATCTGGGCTCTCTGATTTGGGCCTGGATGTTTTTGCTTCTTTCTCATCCCCGTCTTACTTGTTTGGAGGCCCATTTTATTTTATTTTTATTTTGTTTTAATTAACATTTCCCTTTTCTTTAATTAGTTTTATTTTAATCAACAAAAATCATAAAATCATAAAAATTAGATTTTAGATTTTGAATTAATTAAGTTAATTTTTATTAAATAAATAAATTAATTTAATCACACTTTGTTTTATTTTAAGAAATTAATTAGTAACTTAATTAGAATTAGGTTTAATTTTTATTTCACATTAAAAATATTTTTCTAAACAAAAACAACAAAAATATTTTTCTTAAACACTTGGAAAATGTTTTAGGGTTTTGACATCTTTACCTTTTCCATCTCCGCGCGTATATTTATTTTTCGCCTTATTATTATGTAACTGTCAATGGTATATAATAGATCAATTAGGATTTCTTTATATTTTCCCCCCATTTTATGGTTTGTAACCCCCATTTCCAAAGCGTTGTAATAGCGTAGGACATTTAATTTTCCCAATTTACTGCTTTCTTTATTTCTGTTAGTTTAATATGATTATATGGCAAGATCTAAAACAAAACGCTAGATAACCATAAATCCAAGATAAATTAACTAAAATCAAAACACTTCACACACGCGCACCTCTAGGGTGACCCTCACTTATTACCTCGGATAAAAAAAATAGTCATGTCCCTCGAACGTGGGATGCCTTAGCAAAGACCTTCAGTTAAAAGATCGTAGTCTCTCGATGACCCTTCGGTGCTGCCTTCGATAAACGATCTTAGTCCCTTACAAAAATTGCTAAAGCGTCATACAAGTTGCCTTCTATGACTGTACGATGACCCGCGCTTGTCCCTCACATCTAACGATAGAATTTCCTACTAACTTACAATAGGATAGCACTATCTAAAGGAAAAGAGAAAAAAAACAAAGATCTTTTGAGTAGGTAGATAGCTCGTAGTCGCTTGCTCATAAACAAAACTTTTCTCACATACACACTCTCTTTTCTAAAGAATATTTTCAAAGACAAAACACTTTGTATGCGTTATTAACGATATGAGAATCATTATAAAATTTGCCGCACTAAGGCACTTTTCAAAATATTTTTCAAACACATACACAAAAGTATTTTTAAAGTGAGCTAGCGATTAAGAGCTCGTAGATAACTATGGATGAAAAGGGTGCTAACACCCTCCCTTTTCATAACCTATCCCCCTTACTCAAAAAAATTCTCAAAAGGTCTTTCATGTTATTTTCATCTTTTCCTTTATTGGATAAAAGAAAAGTCGGCGACGACTCTTGCTATCTGCAATATTTGCGATAAAAGGCAAAACCCTAAAGTAAGTTTTCTCACCGTATAACATTGTGCAACAGTCGACCTGATATAAGTTTCACAGTTGGATTAGTGAGCAAATACATGAGTGAACCAAGGGTGTCACACTTGAAGGCTGCAAGAAGAATCCCGAGATACTTAAAATGAACTATAAACTATGGAATTATATTTCGACGAGATTCTGAAAGCAAAGATGTTACAGTTACTTGCTATTATATCTCAAGAAGAGTCCCGAGAGACTTAAAAGGATCGATAAATGATGGAACTATATTTTGACTAGATTCTGATAGCAAAGAAGTTATAGTTATTTGCTATTCGGATGTTGATTGGTCTGAAGATAAGAAAGATCGAAGAAACACGAATAATTATTTCTTTCAAGTCTTTGGTGCTCAATCTCATGGTGCTCGAGAATACAACATGCTCAATTTCTATTTTATATAAAGATAAATACTCTCTCTATTCTTATTTATAATCAAATTTTAATTTTTTAAGTTTATTTAATAACTGATATATTTAATTTATGTATAGTCTAAAAATTAAAAACTATTTACAAAAGAGAATGAAGAGAGTATTTTTAAGTATATAATTAATGTTGATTTTTTATAGAGTTTAGTGGAGACGCAGTGATGCATTGTTATCTAATGAAAACATACCAATTTATTATATTATAAAATATATTTAATGGAAATACAATTATAGTGTAAAAAAGTTTTATATTACTATTTAATGAAATATATGGTTCTACTACATCATATTATTAGTATTTTAAAAATTCCAGTATAAGTTAGCAAAATACATAATTGTGATTGATATTATAAAATGTATCACTCTTTTTCTATTATATAAATAATTTAAAAAATTTAACGTGAGTTGATGGAATACAGTGATTCGGTTTGTCTTTTTATATTGTAAAATATTTATTAATATTAATAAAAATTAGTATGTACTAAGCCCTAAATTGTCAAAAACAAAATTAGAGTGAGTAATTAAAAATTGTATCGGGAGTTGGGAAAATGGGTATAAATAAGGAAGTGCGTGTCGGTGAGTAAGCAGTCGATAATGAGCAGCAGCGTAGGAAAGGTTGTGTGCGTGACCGGTGCTTCCGGTTACATCGCTTCATGGATCGTCAAATTTCTTCTCCGCGGTGGTTACACCGTTAAAGGCACCGTGAGAGACCCAAGTACGCGGTGGTTCTACTGTATGGTTTATTTTTGTCATTCGATTTCCTAATCGTGATTGCATTTGCAGATGATCCGAAAAAGATCGACCACTTGCTTAAACTCGACGGCGCTAAGGAGAGACTGCAACTGTTCAAAGCAAATCTACTCGAAGAAGGTTCTTTCGATTCTGTTGTTGAAGGCTGTTATGGTGTTTTTCATACCGCATCTCCGTTCTATCACGATGTGAAAGATCCTCAGGCTGAGTTGATTGATCCTGCGTTGAAGGGGACTCTGAATGTTCTGAAATCATGTGCTAAATCACCATCTCTCAAGCGTGTTGTCTTAACATCTTCTATGGCTGCTGTTGCATACAACGGAAAGCCACGTACTCCTGACGTTGTTGTTGATGACACTTGGTTTACCGATCCTCATCTCGCTAGGGAATCTAACGTATGTGCCGAATGGGTAATCTCTTGTTATTATTATTTATATCCTACGTAGACCCAACCACTTTCTATTCATGCTTTCAGCTCTGGTATGTGCTTTCAAAGACATTGGCTGAAGATGCTGCTTGGAAATTTGTTAAACAAAACAACATTGACATGGTTACTATTAACCCAGCCATGGTCATAGGCCCTCTCTTGCAACCACTCCTAAACACAAGTGCTGCTGCAATTCTAAACCTCATAAATGGTTTTTATTTCATATCCCGCAATGTGTTGATAGTTGCTTATTCACTTTTAACTAATATAACTGCCTCCCATCTGCTCAAATATATTTGCCTTTCACAGGACTACATTTTTCTCCTTATGTAGATAACACAACATCTTTCACTGCCTTCATACAGGTGCAGAGACATATCCAAATGCTGCTTTTGGATGGGTCAATGTGAAAGATGTTGCAAATGCCCATATTCTGGCGTATGAGAATGCTTCTGCTAGTGGAAGACATTGTCTGGTTGAGAGAGTCGTCAACCACTCAGAAATTGTCAAGATTCTAAGTCAACTGTACCCGTCATTACAACTCCCAGAGAAGTAAGATCAATAATTTAAATAACTTTTTATCTGTTTCTATATAGTTTTCGTTCCTATATGACTGCTAATTCTCATCTCATGTGCTGTATTCTTTAAATCCTTATTTACCCGTTTGTAATCAGTTCACTCTTACTGCTAAAAATGAAAGGAATCAGTCATCTTTTCACTACTATTTTAGAATAAGGCAATTAAGTGGAAAAAATTCACAAAACATTCAACAATTGAGAGGCCATTGAATGAGTTGAATATTTTAGAAAAAGGCCTTGCTTTACATAACAAGAAGATTGTACAAGTTTAAGTTTATATACAAGAGAGAATCTCTCAAAAATAAAGGGAAATTATATCAGTGGTATAAGCAAAGATTAATTCTAATTCTGACTATAATCACCTTCTAGCTAGAGCATCCAACTTGGTATGTATAATTAATCTGAGATCTCCCTAGAGAATTGGTGAATGTTTCAGACAACTAATTATTGGAGCTCACTAAAGTGATTTTAATGATTGACTGAAAGGATATAAAGTGGCAATCAACTTCAACCTTTTTTTTGTCTCGTGAAATATCAAGTTTGAAGAACAACACAATGCTGATTAATTATCACACTTAAGTTACATAGGACCTGATTATAGTTCATAAATTTAACTATTGGAGTATATTTTCAACAACTGTTTCACCTTGATCTTTCCCCAATAGTTTGCTTCTTGCTTCTTAATATAATTGAATATCTCCAAATCACAACACATTTACTTGAAGTAG
Source organism: Vicia faba (assembly GCA_948472305.1). Classification (NCBI taxonomy): domain Eukaryota; kingdom Viridiplantae; phylum Streptophyta; class Magnoliopsida; order Fabales; family Fabaceae; genus Vicia; species Vicia faba. The sequence goes on from OX451737.1 coordinate 262,734, forward strand.
ACCTTCTATTGCTCATGTAAGAAGGTTGACATTGGGACCCCCTGCCATCAATAGGAGTGTCGGTGAATTTACAATTATGCATACTAGTATCACGAAGGATATCACATACTTTCTTATTTATTATCGTACTTGAAATGCATCACGTAGTCAAGAAAACTAAACAGAGTAGGAAGCAAATCTTGAATCTTTATATCCATTTGTTCTCTAATTAATATGTTCTATATCATATTAGTTAAATTATCAAGTGTTTGTGGACTAAATGATTCTTTTGATTTGTTGTTTTGTATACGCATGCTTGTGACTGAGCACATCCATGTGGATGAATGTGAGTTGGAAGGTTGCTTTATGTTGTCTGATAGCCCATTATTTGAACCTTCCTCTATTTTTATGTGTTCTGTATATTTATGGTCATGCTAAATTGCAAATTTAAATTAAACCGTTCATTTGTATTCGTTGCTGAATTAATTGTTTCTGAAAGAATGCCAAGTTATAGCAACATTAAATGTGACAAGTCATACAAATGTTGACTTGAACATAAATTGTTTCTGAAAGAAGGCCAAGTTATAGCAAAAACATTAAATGTTACAAGTTCTACAAATATTGTGACACGAGCACTACATGATTCAACATTCTGTTAATTACTGCATTTACATTTATATGATTTACATGATTCAAGTCTTAGCTATTTAGATTTATCTAATACCATTTTCACTTTGTCAACACTATAACCAGGTGTGCAGATGATAAGCCGAATGTGCCTATATATCAGGTTTCCAAAGAAAAAGCGAAGAGCTTGGGCATCGAATACATTCCTTTGGAAGTGAGCATCAAAGAGACTGTGGAAAGTTTGAAAGAAAAGAAGTTTGCGAAGCTTTAAATTGTGGAATCATGAATGTTTAGTTTATGTTTTTAATGCCTATATATCATGAATGAGTTATATGAAGGTGGTAGGTAATCCAATATTGAACAGACCTTGCTTAGTATCTTGCTTATTTTTTTCCACCCATTTTATCAAAACCTATGTTTTTTATTTTTAACTTTCTGCTATGGTACTTGGTAGTAATTATTGTTTTATCATTAAGTTTATGGATGTAATTGATAGTTAACTTTTATTATGTTTTCCTTGCTTAGTTGCTTAGATAGTAATAGGAACCAAGTCCTTTTGTATTAATTGTTGGCGCAATGGAAAGTTTATGTTATTTATGCAATGAATCAAAGCAAGACAAGGTTAGAAACGGTAAGCAATGTAGTAGCCGAATGTATGATGAAATGTGTGTATCATATGTGGGTAACTTGTTTGTTAAGTAACACACTTAACCAATTAACTAATATATAATACTACTTGTTAACTACTATATGACTGTCTTGTTATCCAACAAGTTAAAATAGGATTAGTTGGATTAAATCTTAACGCACATCCTTAATCCACAAGTTCTAAAATGGCACTACCCATTGCTTTTCTCATAAGAGCACAAATCTCTCAATCTTTATGGTTTGGTGAATCCTTCGACTAGTTGCACAATACTAGGACATTGCACTACATCAATCCTTTCATTCATCACTTGCTCCCAATAAAATGGAATCAAGTTTCAATGTGTTTGTTTCTTTCATGTGAGAGTGAGTTTTTGGTTATATCGATAGTCAATCTATTGTGAATCATAAGGTTTAATGGTTTCTTCACTTCACATTTTAGTTTCTTTAGCAACATGTCGAACCATATAAACTCTAAGGTCAGAAAAATGCTTATTTTATTTTCAACATCACATGATGATAAAGTTGTCACTGGTTGTTTCTTATAGCACTAAGAGATTGAAGCTCCTTGGAATTGAAATGAGTAGTTAGAAGGGTTTCTCATATCTATTTTATTCCCCCACACCAATCTGAATCAAAGTAGTCAATCAATTCAATTTGTTTCTTATCGATTTGTGCAGGAAATAGTAGACTATACTTGATTTTCCTTTAACATATCCCATGATTCTCTTAGCTACCCTCAAATGAGATCTTATAGGTGTTCACAAATTTCACACCATCTACGTAAGATAGCAGGGCCGATCCAATACGTTTGGAGGCCTAAGGCGAAACTTGATTAAATTATTTAAAAATAATTATAGATAAGATAGCACGGACATGATTTTTTGTATAAATGATTATAGAATTTAGTTTGTAATGAATAGTGAATTTGTTGTTATATAGAATTGTTGTTTTACAAAATAACCACAATAGGATTCAAACCCGTGTGCCAGAAAATAATTACCTAGATCTTTTACCACTTCAACTATGTGTTTCCTATTCTATTTTATGAAACGTTTATTTATTATATAATAGTTGAGGCCTTATTTTTCTAGATTTGAGACCTATCTTAAAAGTCTAAAAATTTGAGGCTTAAAACGATAGTCTCACTCACCTATAACTTTGGCCGACCTATAAGATAGCTTTCCTAAGTTAGTCATCTCAATTTTATTCTTCATAGTGCTTTTAAATTCTTCAACTTCTATGACATAATTCTCATTTATCTTATATATATATATATATATATATATATATATATATATATATATATATATATATATATATATATATATATATATATATATATATATATATATATATATATATATATATATATATATATATATATATATATATATATATATATATATATATATATATATATATATATATATATATATATATATATATATATATATATATATATATATATATATATATATATATATATATATATATAAATAAAAGCATATTTGATTCATTTTTAAATTTATGAGATACACACCACACTCCACTGTGCATTTCTTAAATCCAAGTTGAATAAAAAATTGATCTATTCTTCTATCTGTTCTTGAGCAAATCAAAATAGACACTTTATGCAATAACTGTGAAGTTTTTAATGGAAAATTGTGAAGTACATAAAAAATCAAATATGAAAAAAGCTTGAGAAAATTAGAAGTTACATAACGAAAGAAGTTTTTTTTTTTAAAATTTTGATATCTGATCTTAGGATCTATTAATTTAAGAGGATCAATCTCATATTTCACTAATGAAAATTCCATTTAAAGCTAAAGCAAACTTTTATATGGACGGAACCAATATAAAAATTATTAGTATGTAATATGATTCGAAATTGAGACTTTGAGGTGAACACACTATTTAAGTCCCAAGTCATTACTATTATATCAACTATTGTGGATTTCATCAATTAAAAAGTTATTTAGTGGATGATTAAGTAAACTTATACATGTCCATTAAAAGAGACTTGACAAAAAGAAAATATTAAGTTCTAATAAATATAAATTTTGATGGACAAATGATGTTTTTGAAACGAGTTTCGAGTAGAGAGGTGTGATAAGGGGATGGATTTTGACATTAATAAAAAAACATTTAGATGTAGGTTTTGACATATTAGTAAAGTCTAAAAGTCAAATTTATAATAGAAATTTTAAATGTCTCTCCAAAACTTTAGTAAAAATGAGAATAAAAATAGTCAAAAAAGATCGTCATCAAACTTAATACGTATTTTTAACATTCAATCAATGAACTCTTAAAATTTACTCAAATTATCTAAAAGCTCTTCGAACTCACTCAAATTATCAATCAATAAACTTTTAGAATTTATTCAAATTATCTAAAAGCTCTCGGAACTCACTCAAATTATTTAAAATAGAAATTTTATCTTTATGCCTCAAATTTATTTTATGAAGTTATTCAATGAGAATAATTTTATTATTCCATAATTTTAGAAGCATACAAAATCTTTATCTTCTCCTACATTTTTTTTACATTTGTTTCATTAGTAATATGACTAAATATTATAGTCTTGAATAAAACTACAAACTTGTCAGTGTATAAACTCTCATTCTTCGCTAGAAGTAAAATCTAGCTTTTTGGTTCCAAAAACACGTAAATATATTTTCTTTACAAAATTTTCATTTTTCCATTCCACAAATGATAATTAGTATTTTTCGAATAAATCATCATTATACTGTATTTTCCTCTATCATTTAAATAAGTCAAATACACCGTTAATAAAAAACTTTGATACTTTAATAGAAAATCAACACATAAATACAATAACATATCTATATGTAACGAAAATAAAATTCTTTAAAATTGTAAAAATTTATGAATAACAATTAACCTGTAAGGAAAAATTAGTCATAAATTCTTATAGATTTAGAGAATTTTATTTCTATTCCATTTTAATTCATATGTTAATTTTCTTTCAATTTTTATAGGAAAGAATAGAGTATAGAAATTGTACATGTTATAAATTCAATTCTGAAGTGTCGTTAGATCTTTTGATATAAACTTTTTAAAAAATTGTAATTGAAAATAAATAAAAAATCATAACATTGATGTTATAATTATAATAAAAATATAAAAACAATGTTTAATATTTTAGTAATTTGATGTGTAAAGATATTAAGAAAGGGTGATTATTTTGACATGAGAAGTGAAGATAACAATAACTTGATTATTTTAAAGTCTAATCACGCAAAACACGGTCTTCCTACCGCTTTTTCGGATTGATACAAGAAACAAAACAAACAAAATCACTTATTCATGGAGAGTCACCCACTTCTCCCTGCATCTCCGGTGAACCTTTTTCTCTTACAATTGTTAAGGATGTAGTGAAAATTCAAAAATTATACAATTTTGTATATGGATGCAAATCTCCTCCTTCTTATCACGTTATATACTTTTCCAATACATCCTCACGCGCTGTTAATTTGGTTTGTGATCTAAATGTACACAATCTCTAATTAGTTTTATCAAGAATTATGTATTAACTGTTATTTCTGTTTGACTACACATTTTTATTATTATTATTTCCTTTCAAAACATGTAACTATTTCATCTGTGTTGCAATGCAGGCTCATAGAAATGCAAAAATGTAACTATTTCATCTGTGTTGCAATGCAGGATCATAGAAATGCAAAGTTCGAATAGTGTACCAAACTTGAGAGACCACTCACAATATGAACAAACATTTTCATTACCTCCTATAAATAAAATGAGTGAATCCTATTTAGATGGATTATTATCTGAATTAGGAGGAATGAGGCTAAATCAACGTACGTTATCGGATCCGCACCAGCAGCAGGATGTACCTTATTGGTTGAATGATCTCCTTGACGACGACGACGAGCCTGAACAAGAAGAGAAACTTGCTAATTGTGTAAGCAGAAGTCATAGAAGATCATCGAGTGACTCAATAGCATTCTTAAATAATAAAAATATTCTTCTTCAAGATCCTGATAGGAATATTAATGTACCAGTATTCTTTTCTTCTTCTAAAAATAAAAACTACTGAATCTGACCAAGTTCAGACTCCGAGCTAGAGTAAATGGCAGTTGGGCTTAAAGTAGAGAAACAACAAGTAAATGCACACACATCTTGGTTCCTCTATAATGAGAGTAGCCAGTCCCCTTGTCTCACAAGAGCTTTTCATTATAATCAGCACATGATTATAACTTACTTAGACACACCAGTCCAAGACATCCTTACTTAATCACACCTGAAAGAGACTTCCTTGCCTAAACTCACAGTTCAGAACTTCCTTGCCTAAACTCACAGTTCAGAAAAATTGCCAAAAAATGCACTGAAAAACTTCGGAGATGCATCTTTGATTTCAGGGAATCAAAACGTTGGAAAATTCAAGAGATGCATCGCCAGAATTTTATGCAACTCACATTAGCGTCAATGGAAAAATGCAGTCCTCCAAAACAACAAAAATAATGCATTTATGAATAAAACTACTTGTCAAACACGTTTCTCATTTACATAATATGTATAAACATATATTTCATAACCTAATCATCAATTTTTACAAATTTATACAGAAAATCAAAAAATTTTATAAAAAAAAAGAAAAACTTTCAAGTTTTGAAGTTGGTTGAATGATTTTGAGAGAAAGTGAGTTCTTTGATGGACTTGATGTTATTGGAATAAGCTTTAAATTGATTAAATGATTTTGAAAGGATGTGAGTTGAGAGAGTTTGAGAAACTTGAGAGTGCTTTTTTTAGAAGTGAGGAAGGAGAAAGGGTTATGACACATTTTTTATCTAAGATCGTTCAGAGATGCATCTCCCTAATATACATAATGATGCATTTTTGTAATTTTTTCCATTGAGTTAGGGTCTGATTTATGAATGTATTAAGTTGGAGTGCATCCAGAGATGCATCTCCAGAATATGAGGGTATTATTGTATTTTCATGAGGGTGTAATAGTAATTCATAGAGTGCATTAAGTATTTCCCCAAAAAATTTAAGCAAAGGATATAAAGTTAAGAGTTAAGATATCTCAATTAGATTGACACCCTAAAGAGACCGCCTAAAAAATACTCTGGAAAACTTGTCTTATTTACGAAAGAAATTTCAAACTTCGAAGCAAGTATGGTGCTACAAGAGAAAGTATGTCAAAAAATACTCAAGAGATTCAGGATGAATGATTTGACTCTTGCATCTTCGCTTGTAGAACCAAACTTGAAGTTGGAGAAGCACAGAGAGGAAGAAAAAGTCAATGTGACTTAGTTCAAACAAATTATCGGATCACTGAGATATGTGTGTATTGTACCCCAAAATTTGTCCTCTCATTTTCTTCAAAACATACTCACAAAGGTCTCAAATACTCAAAACCACTCAAGAGTTGACTGGTCGAACCTCCTCCTAAGCAAGGGTATTCAACTAGGGTTTGGTGATTCTCAAATAATATTGGGTTGCAAGGGCCTCAAATGAATTTCATGGTTCATCATAGGTCATCAATAATGCTTATGTCAAGTTTCATGTCTTGCATCACATGTTTGCTCACTCAATGACTCAGAAGATTGAAAGTCAATTGTATTAGGTAATAAGTCAACTATGGTTAACATACAGTCAAACTTCAAGGTTTATTGTCAACATCAGCATGTTGATGTGATATTCATCATTTTATCAAGGGTTGATCACGATTTATCAAGGAAAACCCTCAAATCATCAAAGGTCAAAATTACAAAATTAGGGTTTTGATTGAAGATGACTGATCATTGAATTTTAGCCTAGTACATGACCTAATGTATTAAAACATGATATCAAGGGCTCAAATACAACATCTTGACCTAATTACATGAATCAATACATTTCCAAAGATACAAGTGATTGATAGTTGAAGAATTGAATCAATTGATAAAAAGTCAACAGTCACACAAAAGTCAAACTTTAACTTTTTGGTCAACATTGGAATTCAAAAATCAAGAACCATCAAAACATTCAAAATTATCAAGTTTGATCATCAATAATTATAAAGATCAAGAAAGTCAACAAAATTCAAAGTTGGAAGATTTTCAAGTACTTAGAAAAAATTCAAGTATTCTGTGCTTAGAAAACCCTAACTTCACAAGCAAGTTTCCTCAAGATACAAACTGATTCAAGAAAAACTTTCAACATGAAAGTTATAGGGATTAATGAATTCTACAATTTTGTTAATGTGGGATGATCCTCAAAAAGTGCTTGGATTAAGAGATATGGGCCCATGATGTTCTGATATTTTTACCCAACACTTAGAAATATTTTTGATCAGTTTTTTATCTCAACTTCTTAGCCATTTTTCACCAATTTCCCTTTTGTTTTAGCCAAAATGGTCAACATGAAAGTTGAAGATCTTGATTCAATATTTCCAAAACATCTAAGATCATAAAAAGATCATGTTTGAGCTAGGAGATTCGAAGAGAAAAAGTTGGCCATTCAAACTTGAATCATAAGTCATTTTTTATGACCTTATGGCCAAAACTCCAAGCAAAGCTACAATATCTCTCTTTTCAGGCTATGTTATCTCTAAATCTCTCCATAATTAAGTAATTACACAAGCCCTAAGTGTATTACACAAGGATTTAAAGCTTTGTCCAAATCTTGATGCCATTTTTGGATGAATTTGCATAAAGTTACTCTGCCTCTTTGATAAAGCAAGCTTTATGTCAACAACTCCTCACTTAAGCTTGTAACTTGCCCCTAATTAGATCACAAAAAATCTCAATATCAGAATCAACTTCTAGAGGTCAGCAAAAGCATGACAAATCCCTTGAGTCACTCCCTTTCTTTATCATGAAGCAACATGCTTTTTTGTGCATTTTCAAACCAAATGGCCAAACCAACCTTCTATATGAACTAAACCTGATTTCTGCAAGCTACATAGACCAAATTCAACCTCTATAAATAGTATTTAAAGCTCATACTCAAGGACACAAAAATTTGCTCAAAAAACACCATTGTTGTACATTTGAAGCTTCCAACACCCAACTTCAAATCCACTCGTGTGTTTTCCTCTTTTATCCATCAAACACCTTAGGTACATCATATAGAAGTTGTCCAAACACCTGAACAACTTCTGTAATCACTCCATCACCATCCACTATTTTCAAAATCTAACCTTGCAACTTGACTTGGGTAGAACGTTTCAGTCATCCTTAAAGCAAAGTAAGGGCTGGAATACACTCAGGGAGGTCCCAACAAGCTAAAGAAATCATCATCTTGCTTCTGGAAGTGCTTGAAGAAGCGTTGGACTTTCTCTAACTTGGTACATTTTTCAAACTTTAAAATCCTTATTTAAGCACCATTTGCATATACATTCTAAAGGAAAATGTAGATATCATGTCTATGAAGCTAACCATGTCCTTAAATCTCATTTTTAATTAATCGTGTGATGAGAATTTTGGAACTGAGTTTTCTGAAATGTTAGGGTTTCAGTTTGGTACCAAACAAAATTCGTCTTAACCGTTGATTTATAACTTTTAAAAAATACATGGTTGAATCCCTTGTCAAAAATTAAACAAGTTTGATGTTTACATCTTTCAATTTGGTTGAGAAATGAGCATTTTCGAAAAATCAAAGAATAAAAATGGTGTTATTGTTGTCCGTTCGCGCGAAAGGAAGATGAAGATGATGTACTGGCATTTTCAAATTTTGACATCCAAGTTCCTATTATATTTATTGGGTTTTGTTTCATAACCGGATGAAACAGCCACCCCAGTGGCAGCGTGTGTGTTCTTAAGGCTTACCTATGCTTGGTCCTGGGTTCGATCCAGGCGTGGGGCAATTTTTGTTTTCTCATGTTTTCATTAGAGATTCAGTACAATCAGGTCCAACGCGCGCATGGTGTCCTCATCCAATGACCATCAGATCTCAGAGTTCCAGATCTAAATGCCCCAAACGCACACCCCACGATACACCTCAAGGGGGTCACCTCCACTGGATACAACGCAACAATCTGGGCTCTCTGATTTGGGCCTGGATGTTTTTGCTTCTTTCTCATCCCCGTCTTACTTGTTTGGAGGCCCATTTTATTTTATTTTTATTTTGTTTTAATTAACATTTCCCTTTTCTTTAATTAGTTTTATTTTAATCAACAAAAATCATAAAATCATAAAAATTAGATTTTAGATTTTGAATTAATTAAGTTAATTTTTATTAAATAAATAAATTAATTTAATCACACTTTGTTTTATTTTAAGAAATTAATTAGTAACTTAATTAGAATTAGGTTTAATTTTTATTTCACATTAAAAATATTTTTCTAAACAAAAACAACAAAAATATTTTTCTTAAACACTTGGAAAATGTTTTAGGGTTTTGACATCTTTACCTTTTCCATCTCCGCGCGTATATTTATTTTTCGCCTTATTATTATGTAACTGTCAATGGTATATAATAGATCAATTAGGATTTCTTTATATTTTCCCCCCATTTTATGGTTTGTAACCCCCATTTCCAAAGCGTTGTAATAGCGTAGGACATTTAATTTTCCCAATTTACTGCTTTCTTTATTTCTGTTAGTTTAATATGATTATATGGCAAGATCTAAAACAAAACGCTAGATAACCATAAATCCAAGATAAATTAACTAAAATCAAAACACTTCACACACGCGCACCTCTAGGGTGACCCTCACTTATTACCTCGGATAAAAAAAATAGTCATGTCCCTCGAACGTGGGATGCCTTAGCAAAGACCTTCAGTTAAAAGATCGTAGTCTCTCGATGACCCTTCGGTGCTGCCTTCGATAAACGATCTTAGTCCCTTACAAAAATTGCTAAAGCGTCATACAAGTTGCCTTCTATGACTGTACGATGACCCGCGCTTGTCCCTCACATCTAACGATAGAATTTCCTACTAACTTACAATAGGATAGCACTATCTAAAGGAAAAGAGAAAAAAAACAAAGATCTTTTGAGTAGGTAGATAGCTCGTAGTCGCTTGCTCATAAACAAAACTTTTCTCACATACACACTCTCTTTTCTAAAGAATATTTTCAAAGACAAAACACTTTGTATGCGTTATTAACGATATGAGAATCATTATAAAATTTGCCGCACTAAGGCACTTTTCAAAATATTTTTCAAACACATACACAAAAGTATTTTTAAAGTGAGCTAGCGATTAAGAGCTCGTAGATAACTATGGATGAAAAGGGTGCTAACACCCTCCCTTTTCATAACCTATCCCCCTTACTCAAAAAAATTCTCAAAAGGTCTTTCATGTTATTTTCATCTTTTCCTTTATTGGATAAAAGAAAAGTCGGCGACGACTCTTGCTATCTGCAATATTTGCGATAAAAGGCAAAACCCTAAAGTAAGTTTTCTCACCGTATAACATTGTGCAACAGTCGACCTGATATAAGTTTCACAGTTGGATTAGTGAGCAAATACATGAGTGAACCAAGGGTGTCACACTTGAAGGCTGCAAGAAGAATCCCGAGATACTTAAAATGAACTATAAACTATGGAATTATATTTCGACGAGATTCTGAAAGCAAAGATGTTACAGTTACTTGCTATTATATCTCAAGAAGAGTCCCGAGAGACTTAAAAGGATCGATAAATGATGGAACTATATTTTGACTAGATTCTGATAGCAAAGAAGTTATAGTTATTTGCTATTCGGATGTTGATTGGTCTGAAGATAAGAAAGATCGAAGAAACACGAATAATTATTTCTTTCAAGTCTTTGGTGCTCAATCTCATGGTGCTCGAGAATACAACATGCTCAATTTCTATTTTATATAAAGATAAATACTCTCTCTATTCTTATTTATAATCAAATTTTAATTTTTTAAGTTTATTTAATAACTGATATATTTAATTTATGTATAGTCTAAAAATTAAAAACTATTTACAAAAGAGAATGAAGAGAGTATTTTTAAGTATATAATTAATGTTGATTTTTTATAGAGTTTAGTGGAGACGCAGTGATGCATTGTTATCTAATGAAAACATACCAATTTATTATATTATAAAATATATTTAATGGAAATACAATTATAGTGTAAAAAAGTTTTATATTACTATTTAATGAAATATATGGTTCTACTACATCATATTATTAGTATTTTAAAAATTCCAGTATAAGTTAGCAAAATACATAATTGTGATTGATATTATAAAATGTATCACTCTTTTTCTATTATATAAATAATTTAAAAAATTTAACGTGAGTTGATGGAATACAGTGATTCGGTTTGTCTTTTTATATTGTAAAATATTTATTAATATTAATAAAAATTAGTATGTACTAAGCCCTAAATTGTCAAAAACAAAATTAGAGTGAGTAATTAAAAATTGTATCGGGAGTTGGGAAAATGGGTATAAATAAGGAAGTGCGTGTCGGTGAGTAAGCAGTCGATAATGAGCAGCAGCGTAGGAAAGGTTGTGTGCGTGACCGGTGCTTCCGGTTACATCGCTTCATGGATCGTCAAATTTCTTCTCCGCGGTGGTTACACCGTTAAAGGCACCGTGAGAGACCCAAGTACGCGGTGGTTCTACTGTATGGTTTATTTTTGTCATTCGATTTCCTAATCGTGATTGCATTTGCAGATGATCCGAAAAAGATCGACCACTTGCTTAAACTCGACGGCGCTAAGGAGAGACTGCAACTGTTCAAAGCAAATCTACTCGAAGAAGGTTCTTTCGATTCTGTTGTTGAAGGCTGTTATGGTGTTTTTCATACCGCATCTCCGTTCTATCACGATGTGAAAGATCCTCAGGCTGAGTTGATTGATCCTGCGTTGAAGGGGACTCTGAATGTTCTGAAATCATGTGCTAAATCACCATCTCTCAAGCGTGTTGTCTTAACATCTTCTATGGCTGCTGTTGCATACAACGGAAAGCCACGTACTCCTGACGTTGTTGTTGATGACACTTGGTTTACCGATCCTCATCTCGCTAGGGAATCTAACGTATGTGCCGAATGGGTAATCTCTTGTTATTATTATTTATATCCTACGTAGACCCAACCACTTTCTATTCATGCTTTCAGCTCTGGTATGTGCTTTCAAAGACATTGGCTGAAGATGCTGCTTGGAAATTTGTTAAACAAAACAACATTGACATGGTTACTATTAACCCAGCCATGGTCATAGGCCCTCTCTTGCAACCACTCCTAAACACAAGTGCTGCTGCAATTCTAAACCTCATAAATGGTTTTTATTTCATATCCCGCAATGTGTTGATAGTTGCTTATTCACTTTTAACTAATATAACTGCCTCCCATCTGCTCAAATATATTTGCCTTTCACAGGACTACATTTTTCTCCTTATGTAGATAACACAACATCTTTCACTGCCTTCATACAGGTGCAGAGACATATCCAAATGCTGCTTTTGGATGGGTCAATGTGAAAGATGTTGCAAATGCCCATATTCTGGCGTATGAGAATGCTTCTGCTAGTGGAAGACATTGTCTGGTTGAGAGAGTCGTCAACCACTCAGAAATTGTCAAGATTCTAAGTCAACTGTACCCGTCATTACAACTCCCAGAGAAGTAAGATCAATAATTTAAATAACTTTTTATCTGTTTCTATATAGTTTTCGTTCCTATATGACTGCTAATTCTCATCTCATGTGCTGTATTCTTTAAATCCTTATTTACCCGTTTGTAATCAGTTCACTCTTACTGCTAAAAATGAAAGGAATCAGTCATCTTTTCACTACTATTTTAGAATAAGGCAATTAAGTGGAAAAAATTCACAAAACATTCAACAATTGAGAGGCCATTGAATGAGTTGAATATTTTAGAAAAAGGCCTTGCTTTACATAACAAGAAGATTGTACAAGTTTAAGTTTATATACAAGAGAGAATCTCTCAAAAATAAAGGGAAATTATATCAGTGGTATAAGCAAAGATTAATTCTAATTCTGACTATAATCACCTTCTAGCTAGAGCATCCAACTTGGTATGTATAATTAATCTGAGATCTCCCTAGAGAATTGGTGAATGTTTCAGACAACTAATTATTGGAGCTCACTAAAGTGATTTTAATGATTGACTGAAAGGATATAAAGTGGCAATCAACTTCAACCTTTTTTTTGTCTCGTGAAATATCAAGTTTGAAGAACAACACAATGCTGATTAATTATCACACTTAAGTTACATAGGACCTGATTATAGTTCATAAATTTAACTATTGGAGTATATTTTCAACAACTGTTTCACCTTGATCTTTCCCCAATAGTTTGCTTCTTGCTTCTTAATATAATTGAATATCTCCAAATCACAACACATTTACTTGAAGTAGACCTTCTATTGCTCATGTAAGAAGGTTGACATTGGGACCCCCTGCCATCAATAGGAGTGTCGGTGAATTTACAATTATGCATACTAGTATCACGAAGGATATCACATACTTTCTTATTTATTATCGTACTTGAAATGCATCACGTAGTCAAGAAAACTAAACAGAGTAGGAAGCAAATCTTGAATCTTTATATCCATTTGTTCTCTAATTAATATGTTCTATATCATATTAGTTAAATTATCAAGTGTTTGTGGACTAAATGATTCTTTTGATTTGTTGTTTTGTATACGCATGCTTGTGACTGAGCACATCCATGTGGATGAATGTGAGTTGGAAGGTTGCTTTATGTTGTCTGATAGCCCATTATTTGAACCTTCCTCTATTTTTATGTGTTCTGTATATTTATGGTCATGCTAAATTGCAAATTTAAATTAAACCGTTCATTTGTATTCGTTGCTGAATTAATTGTTTCTGAAAGAATGCCAAGTTATAGCAACATTAAATGTGACAAGTCATACAAATGTTGACTTGAACATAAATTGTTTCTGAAAGAAGGCCAAGTTATAGCAAAAACATTAAATGTTACAAGTTCTACAAATATTGTGACACGAGCACTACATGATTCAACATTCTGTTAATTACTGCATTTACATTTATATGATTTACATGATTCAAGTCTTAGCTATTTAGATTTATCTAATACCATTTTCACTTTGTCAACACTATAACCAGGTGTGCAGATGATAAGCCGAATGTGCCTATATATCAGGTTTCCAAAGAAAAAGCGAAGAGCTTGGGCATCGAATACATTCCTTTGGAAGTGAGCATCAAAGAGACTGTGGAAAGTTTGAAAGAAAAGAAGTTTGCGAAGCTTTAAATTGTGGAATCATGAATGTTTAGTTTATGTTTTTAATGCCTATATATCATGAATGAGTTATATGAAGGTGGTAGGTAATCCAATATTGAACAGACCTTGCTTAGTATCTTGCTTATTTTTTTCCACCCATTTTATCAAAACCTATGTTTTTTATTTTTAACTTTCTGCTATGGTACTTGGTAGTAATTATTGTTTTATCATTAAGTTTATGGATGTAATTGATAGTTAACTTTTATTATGTTTTCCTTGCTTAGTTGCTTAGATAGTAATAGGAACCAAGTCCTTTTGTATTAATTGTTGGCGCAATGGAAAGTTTATGTTATTTATGCAATGAATCAAAGCAAGACAAGGTTAGAAACGGTAAGCAATGTAGTAGCCGAATGTATGATGAAATGTGTGTATCATATGTGGGTAACTTGTTTGTTAAGTAACACACTTAACCAATTAACTAATATATAATACTACTTGTTAACTACTATATGACTGTCTTGTTATCCAACAAGTTAAAATAGGATTAGTTGGATTAAATCTTAACGCACATCCTTAATCCACAAGTTCTAAAATGGCACTACCCATTGCTTTTCTCATAAGAGCACAAATCTCTCAATCTTTATGGTTTGGTGAATCCTTCGACTAGTTGCACAATACTAGGACATTGCACTACATCAATCCTTTCATTCATCACTTGCTCCCAATAAAATGGAATCAAGTTTCAATGTGTTTGTTTCTTTCATGTGAGAGTGAGTTTTTGGTTATATCGATAGTCAATCTATTGTGAATCATAAGGTTTAATGGTTTCTTCACTTCACATTTTAGTTTCTTTAGCAACATGTCGAACCATATAAACTCTAAGGTCAGAAAAATGCTTATTTTATTTTCAACATCACATGATGATAAAGTTGTCACTGGTTGTTTCTTATAGCACTAAGAGATTGAAGCTCCTTGGAATTGAAATGAGTAGTTAGAAGGGTTTCTCATATCTATTTTATTCCCCCACACCAATCTGAATCAAAGTAGTCAATCAATTCAATTTGTTTCTTATCGATTTGTGCAGGAAATAGTAGACTATACTTGATTTTCCTTTAACATATCCCATGATTCTCTTAGCTACCCTCAAATGAGATCTTATAGGTGTTCACAAATTTCACACCATCTACGTAAGATAGCAGGGCCGATCCAATACGTTTGGAGGCCTAAGGCGAAACTTGATTAAATTATTTAAAAATAATTATAGATAAGATAGCACGGACATGATTTTTTGTATAAATGATTATAGAATTTAGTTTGTAATGAATAGTGAATTTGTTGTTATATAGAATTGTTGTTTTACAAAATAACCACAATAGGATTCAAACCCGTGTGCCAGAAAATAATTACCTAGATCTTTTACCACTTCAACTATGTGTTTCCTATTCTATTTTATGAAACGTTTATTTATTATATAATAGTTGAGGCCTTATTTTTCTAGATTTGAGACCTATCTTAAAAGTCTAAAAATTTGAGGCTTAAAACGATAGTCTCACTCACCTATAACTTTGGCCGACCTATAAGATAGCTTTCCTAAGTTAGTCATCTCAATTTTATTCTTCATAGTGCTTTTAAATTCTTCAACTTCTATGACATAATTCTCATTTATCTTATATATATATATATATATATATATATATATATATATATATATATATATATATATATATATATATATATATATATATATATATATATATATATATATATATATATATATATATATATATATATATATATATATATATATATATATATATATATATATAAATAAAAGCATATTTGATTCATTTTTAAATTTATGAGATACACACCACACTCCACTGTGCATTTCTTAAATCCAAGTTGAATAAAAAATTGATCTATTCTTCTATCTGTTCTTGAGCAAATCAAAATAGACACTTTATGCAATAACTGTGAAGTTTTTAATGGAAAATTGTGAAGTACATAAAAAATCAAATATGAAAAAAGCTTGAGAAAATTAGAAGTTACATAACGAAAGAAGTTTTTTTTTTTTAAATTTTGATATCTGATCTTAGGATCTATTAATTTAAGAGGATCAATCTCATATTTCACTAATGAAAATTCCATTTAAAGCTAAAGCAAACTTTTATATGGACGGAACCAATATAAAAATTATTAGTATGTAATATGATTCGAAATTGAGACTTTGAGGTGAACACACTATTTAAGTCCCAAGTCATTACTATTATATCAACTATTGTGGATTTCATCAATTAAAAAGTTATTTAGTGGATGATTAAGTAAACTTATACATGTCCATTAAAAGAGACTTGACAAAAAGAAAATATTAAGTTCTAATAAATATAAATTTTGATGGACAAATGATGTTTTTGAAACGAGTTTCGAGTAGAGAGGTGTGATAAGGGGATGGATTTTGACATTAATAAAAAAACATTTAGATGTAGGTTTTGACATATTAGTAAAGTCTAAAAGTCAAATTTATAATAGAAATTTTAAATGTCTCTCCAAAACTTTAGTAAAAATGAGAATAAAAATAGTCAAAAAAGATCGTCATCAAACTTAATACGTATTTTTAACATTCAATCAATGAACTCTTAAAATTTACTCAAATTATCTAAAAGCTCTTCGAACTCACTCAAATTATCAATCAATAAACTTTTAGAATTTATTCAAATTATCTAAAAGCTCTCGGAACTCACTCAAATTATTTAAAATAGAAATTTTATCTTTATGCCTCAAATTTATTTTATGAAGTTATTCAATGAGAATAATTTTATTATTCCATAATTTTAGAAGCATACAAAATCTTTATCTTCTCCTACATTTTTTTTACATTTGTTTCATTAGTAATATGACTAAATATTATAGTCTTGAATAAAACTACAAACTTGTCAGTGTATAAACTCTCATTCTTCGCTAGAAGTAAAATCTAGCTTTTTGGTTCCAAAAACACGTAAATATATTTTCTTTACAAAATTTTCATTTTTCCATTCCACAAATGATAATTAGTATTTTTCGAATAAATCATCATTATACTGTATTTTCCTCTATCATTTAAATAAGTCAAATACACCGTTAATAAAAAACTTTGATACTTTAATAGAAAATCAACACATAAATACAATAACATATCTATATGTAACGAAAATAAAATTCTTTAAAATTGTAAAAATTTATGAATAACAATTAACCTGTAAGGAAAAATTAGTCATAAATTCTTATAGATTTAGAGAATTTTATTTCTATTCCATTTTAATTCATATGTTAATTTTCTTTCAATTTTTATAGGAAAGAATAGAGTATAGAAATTGTACATGTTATAAATTCAATTCTGAAGTGTCGTTAGATCTTTTGATATAAACTTTTTAAAAAATTGTAATTGAAAATAAATAAAAAATCATAACATTGATGTTATAATTATAATAAAAATATAAAAACAATGTTTAATATTTTAGTAATTTGATGTGTAAAGATATTAAGAAAGGGTGATTATTTTGACATGAGAAGTGAAGATAACAATAACTTGATTATTTTAAAGTCTAATCACGCAAAACACGGTCTTCCTACCGCTTTTTCGGATTGATACAAGAAACAAAACAAACAAAATCACTTATTCATGGAGAGTCACCCACTTCTCCCTGCATCTCCGGTGAACCTTTTTCTCTTACAATTGTTAAGGATGTAGTGAAAATTCAAAAATTATACAATTTTGTATATGGATGCAAATCTCCTCCTTCTTATCACGTTATATACTTTTCCAATACATCCTCACGCGCTGTTAATTTGGTTTGTGATCTAAATGTACACAATCTCTAATTAGTTTTATCAAGAATTATGTATTAACTGTTATTTCTGTTTGACTACACATTTTTATTATTATTATTTCCTTTCAAAACATGTAACTATTTCATCTGTGTTGCAATGCAGGCTCATAGAAATGCAAAAATGTAACTATTTCATCTGTGTTGCAATGCAGGATCATAGAAATGCAAAGTTCGAATAGTGTACCAAACTTGAGAGACCACTCACAATATGAACAAACATTTTCATTACCTCCTATAAATAAAATGAGTGAATCCTATTTAGATGGATTATTATCTGAATTAGGAGGAATGAGGCTAAATCAACGTACGTTATCGGATCCGCACCAGCAGCAGGATGTACCTTATTGGTTGAATGATCTCCTTGACGACGACGACGAGCCTGAACAAGAAGAGAAACTTGCTAATTGTGTAAGCAGAAGTCATAGAAGATCATCGAGTGACTCAATAGCATTCTTAAATAATAAAAATATTCTTCTTCAAGATCCTGATAGGAATATTAATGTACCAAACCCACAACAACAACAACAACAACAACATCCTAGAATTGATCCTTCAAAACGCCTCAGAAGGTACATATACATGTCATATCTCATATAATTTAATTTTGGTTATTGTTCATCATACTGAAACTTAATAGAATACAATGCAGGCATTCAGCTCAACAGTACCGAGCGAGGAAAGTTCAATACATTGGGGAACTAGAAACAAGTGTTCAATCTTTACAGGTGAGACTAAAAATGATGAATTATAGACAGAATAAAACATATTTCATTCAATTTCTTTCAACTGTAGGCAGAAGGATATCAAGTTTCGGCAGAGCTTGAATTTCTTGATCAGCAAAACCTCATATTAGGTATGGAGAACAGGGCCCTCAAGCAACGTTTGGACAGTTTATCTCAAGAACACTTCATTAAATGCTGTGAGTATAGTACCATTTTTTTTTATATTTATAACCTCTATTAAGTTTTGGTAATGTATAACTGGTTAATTTTGATTCTACAGTGGAGCAGGAAGTGCTTGAGAAAGAAATCTCAAGGCTTAGAAATATTTATCAACAACAACAACACAGGCAGCAGCAGCAGCAAAAACACAATGGTAGAAATCGACCTAAACGTCAAGATATTGATTCGTCAATTGCCAAACTCTCTTTGAAGATTAAGGGAATTGAGTCATCACAGAAAACCATATAGATTCTGCCAAACTCTCTTTGAAGAATAAGGGAACCGAGTCATCATAGAAAACCATATAGATATGTAGTAACATCGCAACAAAGTCATCCATATATATATATATATATATATATATATATATATATATATATATAGTTTAGATTTTAGTCAAATTGGTGTTGGGTTCCAGTAGGATATAAAATTCTCCATGTACACTATCAATTCTTTTAATAAATTTAATATTTAAGGTCCATTTAAATAAGAATACAGTATCATTTATTTTTTATATTACAACTTATAAAATAAATGAACATCTTATGGAATTATATCATTTCTTTTTTATATTACAACTAATAAAATAAATGAACATATTATGGAATTACACTAAATCAATGTTTAGTCAAGATACATATACATGAAAATATTTATTTTATGTTTCATATATAAACATTACATTATGTATATATTAACTGTTTATTAGAAAGATTACCGACTAGCCACAGGCCGGACGAGCAGTTTTAATTGATAACAATGGGTTGAATTGTGACGTTTTGAAACCTTAGTCAACTCATCAATTTCAACACCGAACACATTCTTAAGTCAGAACAGAACATGGAGTTCAAAAAGTTCATAAGTTTAAAATATATTGCAAGTTATGATTCTTCCAAATATGAACTTTAATATCAGTATCTGAAATTGCCTATATATACATGATATTAATCTTACTTTACATATCCAATACTCATTTATTTTCCCTACAACAAGGAAGTACTCATTGGATTGGCAAAGAAATGCTCTGCACAAATCCACTTCTGTTGACTCGATTTGCTTCCAATAAGATTCTGTAGCATGGAGGGCCCTCCGCCAAATCTTCTTTGATACATTTTCCTCACAATTAGGTGTTTATCCAGAGCCATCAATTCCAGAAGAGTTCTACAGCTCTGAGAAAACACAAAGAAAACGCATAAGTAACAGCAGCTAAAAACGATAGTGTATCAAAATCGAGGTTCACAATCAGCATTACCAAACAATTAATATAGTACAGCCTCCTACACAACTAGACATAAATTGAAAACTAGAAGGGTGTAGTGGCAACTGGTAAGTTAGTGGGTAACACTAGAAGAGAACATGAATATAAAAGCATGTGCCCCAAACCAGGTAGTCATCGTGACTTGACAACAGATTGCAGGTGGTAACCACTATTTCTCAAAATATAATGTGAAACCAATGACCAGAATTTCAGAATAGAAATCATAGAAAGGATACCTGTGGATTCAGCACATGCATCTGACGTAGAATATCCTCCTAGCAGAAAGAAAATAAAATTGTCAGTAAGCTTTTTCTTTTCTTATTGGAATACTGTAAAGAGTTAACTTGGATAGCTGGCCACCGGACTTATTTTCAAGCCAAGTAAAATTACCGGCCTCTGCAGCTCATTCAATATTTTCTCACTTTAGTATTTAAAAATCGATAGCTTTCCAATTTGTTGTTTTCATCTAACCTGGACTAGAGCAAAAAGCTAGTATGCAACAACACTCACTAGCAACTATTTTTCAAAGTTGAAAGTTCTATGAAAACTTAAATAAACCTGGTCAAAGAACAATATATTCATATACCTCCAATATCCCTGGGTTCTGCATCACTATTCCAAGAACACGACGTTTCAGTCCCTTGAAAACAATGCTATTGATGGTCCCATCTCCATTGACCCATGGCAATATTGGCATACATAATTCACCCGAAGGAATATTGACTATTTCTTTCTCATGATCATGTCTCGACGGGCCAAATCTGATTTGCATGCTGCCTTCATTCATGTCACAAGCTTGATTTTCATGGTCCACGTCCTCATGTGGAAGATTAAGAATTGTCACTTTGTGCACATTATCAAGGCCGGTGTTTCTTTCCCTCAGAACATCAGCAGCAGCAGCAGCAGAGTCACTTTTTTCTGAATTGTAAAGCTTGCATGTATCATCACTTTCCTTAACGGTCTTGTTTGAAGAAGGTCGAACAGGATGAAAACCAGGCACGGCTGTCAAAAAGTACTTGTGGCGGTATCGAGCATCAACAATACGAACAGAGTCATAAGCATTGACCTAGAAAAAGAAATCAAACTTGTTTTGAAGCTGAACCAGAGAATAAACTATTATAATTTTCAGCAAAAAACTTCCAATTTCTTCCGAGATAAATGACTCAAATTAGTAATGATGTCGCAAACTACAGCAAAATCTAAATAAGATGCTATAAACAATTGGAACAAGGAGGAGGGAGGACCTTTAAGACTTTTCCAAATGCTTGAAGAGCATCAACAATCAGACCATCTAACTCTGCTCCTAAAAGACATATAGCCATAAACACAATAAACTAACAAACTAATGGAAAATAATTGAACTTTGTATCAATTTTAAGCCAATCACATACAAGATTGTATTTCAGAGCATCTATACCTGGCAAGTTTATAGCTTGGGAAATTTCTCCCATGCTTAATCCTTGGTCACCAGCCTTCTGGATGGTAGCATAAACAACCACGAAGACCTCAGCACACACAGCACATTCTTGTTCTTGATTGGAAGGTACTGTCATCAAACGGCGTACATACTCTGCCATAGCTTCCCAGGGTGATTCAATGTGATTTTTATTTTCAGGTACTTGGTCGCACGAGTTAACTGTTTCCAGCATATGATCATTAAGTGAATAATTACTGCTTTGGGCCGTGTTAACTGGAAAATCCCCCTCAAAATGTTGGTCATTGTTATTATTATCATTATCCTTGAACAAATTTAAAATATCAGCTCTTGAGACTGTCGTGCGGTGAACAGAAACTACTATACCAGGAAAACCTTTTTCCCGGCGAGAAATAATTTCACCCTCTGTTCCAAACGAGGATTTCAGTTTCTTGGTTTTGTCACTAAAGGGAGACCCACTGGCATCAGATTTACGCTTGCCACTTCTCGAATCATCAGCTTCTCCAACACCATTAGTTGGTAAGTTTGGTGAAATTGAAAGTTCTCCTGATGAGATCAAAGCAAACAAATGAAAAGTGTCCCCACATTGAAGATCTTCAGCAAGATCAGTCCCCATTACATTGAGGTCTTTGTTCCTTTCCTTCAGCCACGCAGAAAATTTAACAGCTTGCTTTCCAGTTTCAAAAGGAAATGGTGACTGGGAAATACTGTGGAAGAACCGCTGTGATAGTTCAAATCGACTGCTGTTGCCTCCAACCTGTCCAATGCCAATGTAATTAGAGCTTTCTCAAACACACATATTTCATGTTGTCTATATAAAATAGTAACAGAGGAAGTGGAGAAGAATAAGAAAACAGAATGCTAAAAATCTCAAAATGCAGTATCAAATTCAAATAAGTAGCTACAATACCAGACAAACATAACAAATTTTTAGGCGGCGTTTCATGGTTTAAACCCTCTTTAGGAGCCTAAAATAATGACATTGACTTAAAAGAAAAATGAAAGTTATAGTTACTAACAACTTACTAGTTTAATAAATATTAGTTAGGTTTTGGTAAACCTAATAAGTACATTCCGCCTAGCTAAAGTGGGGGTGCCACCTGTTTCATGTGAGTATACTTGTGTACTTCAATCATACTCAATATTAACCTTTGGACATGTGTTCACAAACATGGGGTCAGTTTGGATTGACTTGACTTATTTGAGCCTATCTACTGAAATAAAATTTGTGATACTGTTTGGAAGAACTCATAACATTATTCATAAGCTATTTTTAGCTTAGTTTCATAAGTTCTCCAAGATAGTTTAAGAATATAGCCTATAGCTTACTCGAAAACGATTGAACTTTATTTTATCTTTTACTATAAAAACTTAAACATAAGCCCCTATCTATCATGATAAGCACTTGTGCTATAAGCTGCAAATAAGTTGTTTATCAAAACAGGGTCATGTTCTCATTGTCTCTGACTAAGCTACAGCTTTTAAATGTAACACTTATATGTTGCATACATTCTTCTCAATGTTAATCTACAACCCATTTTCTATATGATAAGGCTTACTACATTTATAGCAGACTTAAAAGCCTCTTTCAATTCTAGATGTATTTGTTTTATCATAACAAAGTCCTCTAGAAACTGATTAAATTATTATGACATGCAAACATATTCCTCAGTTTATGCATTATATAAATATATGATACATGATGAGACGCGTACTGCAAACTCAAATGATGCACAATAAAGGTAAGTACTAAAGCAACCAACAGTATAAGGTCAAGTTGAGCACACAGTCCATCGACATCTTCTATCATGCCATGAATATAAACAACGAGAAACTAAACTATGACTGAACTATTTACCATTATTTTTTTCTCTCTAAGGTAGTTAAAAGCAGCAAGTAGATCATGCTCTGAATAACGCCGAAGAATGTCTGATAATAAATTTGGCGCCTGTGGACTGGTAGCGGTGCTTAAAAAAACAAGCTTAAATAACTCCACGGCATTTGAAACAGCCAATGACTCATATACTTGTCCATATATATTGGGCCTGTTATTTAGAAACTGAGAAATTTGCATATCAAGACGTGATCTTTGGGAAGAAAATGTTTGGGGTTTCCCGTGATGGCTCTGAATAATCTCACTATGAACAGCTGATGTAGTTTTGTTATTTTCTTGAGATTCCTGCCACAAGAAATTATTCCTTAAGTCAGACCAGACAGCTTACAAAATAAATGAAGACTGTATTACATCAAATATTTAAGCAAGATTCCTCCAAAAGGGATATGATATTAATAATTTAAAAAATTAGGATAAAACAAAATAAGTGAAGTCTCGCTATGATCTTTGGAAAGTAATAACTGGACATTATTATTATGTATATTAGTAACTATTATTATTCTTTATTAATCTTATTATTCAAGTGTTAGAGAATTACATATATATTCGAATCTTCATATTGCGATTGAACATTTTGTGAGGAGGCGTCTAACTTGGCCATCTTCTTGCAGCGAAGAATCTCCTCAAGGGCTGTCTTAATACTTTTGTTCTCAAAGTCGTCCCAGGCTTCTCCATTTAGACTACCCTTTTGAATTCCAACATCTGGACTAAAGTTATTGTGAACACCTTTACTAGACTGGGATTGCACAAACAGTCTGCAATCATCTTTATTTGATGACAAGTTCTGAGACTTCTCCAGCTGTTTTGCATAGCGTTCACTGAGCATGCTACAGAGACTATTCACAGCTTTCCTAAATCTTAAGTTACCATTCAGAAAAGACATTCTTCTCCTACAAGCATGTGGAGGGGCCGGAAGATCAGCAACTGAGGTCCAATCTATGCGATGATAATTGGCACCAAGAACAGCACGGTGTCTAACATATTGGATCACCAATTGCCTGAAATAAGATACAATCATAGATTACTTAGACAAGTGATAGGAACAGAAATATACACAACATCAATGTAAAGAAACTGAATTGGTATTGGTATTGAACATTAAAACAGAGGCTAATTCCTCTTCATACAATACGTGGAAATATGGATGATAAAAAGAGAAAGAAAATGGTTATGGATGGAGTCTAGCTCCTTGTAGAATGACAATCAAAAGATAGATAAACATCAGAAAAACTGAGAAAATAACCTCTCTTCTCAGCCCCAACCATCCCCAAACCACTTGGAAATTCTTCAAACCCTCACTTTTTCTACCCACTCTCTATAATAATCATTTTCTCCCTTCACATTGATTCCCGATCTCTCTCTACTCCCTCATGCCACGTGTCCATTCTGTTAAGCTTGTTCCCTTTCTTACTTCTCAACTAACTCAATTATCATTGGGCCCTTTTCTTTCTCCTTCACCCAGCTGCTTCCATGTATCCTAGGCCGATTTACTTTTTTTTTTTTTTTTTTCTCCATTCGTTTTCCATTTTCTCCTATGTATGTTAGGCCTACCGATGGGCCTCCAAGAGTAACTCTTGATTGAGTTACTCCATTTAATAACTCTTTGTAGACATTAAATTTCACAAATCCAACCGTTGAATGTTTTATATCACCTTAATGACCATGCATGCAAAATATCTTCAGATGAATTGAACTTCCTTGATAAAGTATCAAATACTTACAATCCAATCAAACACCGTGTCAGCCTATTAATTGGCACACCAAGCCACATCATCAAATTTGAAAACCAATTTTACAACTAATCAAAATGTTATAAATTTAAAAAATTGGAACAAATTTCAACCTTTAAAAAAGGAACCAAAATTCAGCTAAACCAAAATTAAACCATAAAAAAAAAAAAAAATCTTTTGTATTCGAGCTTGATTTAATGTGCTACTAAAAAGGATAACTGGATAAGTCTATACAGTCAGTGTATTGACTACCACCCAATATATTAAAAATACAAGCAACAGTAAGCTGTATTATTTTGCCAAGGCTGGCTTGGACATAAGTGGCACATCATCAAAGAGCCACTATTTCTTCTACAGCAAAATAATTATTTGGCTAAGCATTTAACAGGCTCCAAAATTTCTCTTACCTGTCAGTTATGTCTGACCATAGGAATCTGCTTTGGCGTGGTGGCCTCATTGAAGTTAAGATACACTGGCTAATAGATGGAGAGTAGTCTTGAGAACCCTCAATTTCATAATTACCCTCCTCAAACTCTTGCACATGGGTCACTAGCTCCTTTGAATGAATGTCCATATCTTGTGGTTCATCAATGTGTTTGTCCATAACAATTGCATCATTTCTTGCATATTTTGATGGCCTGAATTCAGAAGAATCTTTCTTCCTGCGACGAGATGAATTACCTTTGCGTTCTAGTGAATTATTTTCACTCTCTTCATCATTTAAATGATTAAGGCCGTGGCGACGCTTACTATAATACATGCTAAGTACCTGCAAGTGACATTAAAAAAAGTAAAAAATTGGATACTTGTTGGAAAAAGTAGCAACAGTCGGTCATCTTAAAACAGTAAACAGCGACACAAACACTCAAATGAGTCAACTTAAATATCATTTTCACAAAAGCAACAAATCCCTCATTTGAAGTTCAAAATTATGAGTTCACTTCCCATTTACAATTTATTCTACCAATACCAACCTTTTGTCTCTAAATTTATAATGAACAATAGGTTCAACAGGTCAATTGGATCATACTGTTCATATGCTTCACAATAATTGATAAAAGAAGATTTACTAAAAATACGCAAAATAATATAAAAGACTAATATTTCAGGAAGTACAAAAAAGAGACAAACATTTAAACACTTTGTTTAGGCGAGAAATCTGTAACAGTATTTGATTAAGACGTGAGAGAAGCCCATTAAATCTATGTTGCCTCGCAGATATACTAAGCTACTGATCTTGATGGTAGGGATACAATACTGACATTGCATATTGCAAAACAGATGAACAAAATCAAGTTAACAGCTTGAAACAACCAACCTGCTCCAAGGTAAGATTCAGATCTTTTGCAATCTTCTCACAATCCTTGTATGAAATTTTTTCACTAAGATCATGCTTAGCAACATGCTTTAAAAGCTCAGCACGTTGTTCAGCTGTCATTACGCGATTAGATGCCCATGAACGGAAGCGGAAAAGCTAACAAAATTAAAAGAAGAAGAAAAAAACATCTTTAGTTTGGATTGGAATTGAGATCTCAAAATAAAATACAGCACTGGAATCTGATATAAAGCATGAAAACTGAATACAATATTACCTCGTGGACCATAGATCCAGGAAATGCATATAAAGCAGCTTTTTTATCAGCAGCAGCATAACAGTACTCCAATGTTAGCCAATATTCATCAACTGCGTATCTATTAGACAGAATAAAATCATGCCTAATTCTTGGTCGAAGATCATGAGACATAAAATGTAAAGATGCTTCATCATTTGAAAGGGGTTCTTCAATGTAAGGCCTAAGTTCCATTATGTGTGTCAAAGTATGTGGAGTTTTAACTCCGTCTGTAGATTGTGAAGTTATCATCCGAATGAGCTACAAAAGGAAATATGCATCAAGCAAGCATTGTAAGAATTTTAAAATGTAATTGTAATCTTACATATATTAGCCTGCTATTTTTGTATTTCCTAGTACTTCTCTACTTTCACCTTTTGACTGGCAACACCATATACCTTTGATAACACTGTTCCCACTCACTCAGGTCTCAACCATTCTAACTCAATACTAGTACTTGACCCAATTATTAGTATCATATGATTGCGAGGTTAGTGTAATGTAACACATTATATCAATCTATATTTGTCAATCATTCAATCATATTTTCAGGTTAGTACCATTAGTTTTCTATCTCATTGTTTCTTCCTAATTCTAGACCTATAAGTCAGTGTTGTCAATGGCGGATGGTGGTCCATGGTAGAGAGCCCAAATCCCGCCATATCGTCCGCTTTGCGGCGCCGTTATTGCGGATTATGGCGGGAAAACGCGCAAATTCGCAATAGCGGCCAATATTTACCATTGCGGCGAGCCCAAAAACCGCCATGTATATCTGCCATAGCGGCCATGGCGGGGCAATTTGATAATACTGCTATTAGTTAAACAATGTTTATATCAATTAAACTGTTAGGATCCTCTCTTTGAATAAGAAAGAACTCCTAGAATTTGGGGTGTAAAAACAAATTCGCATGAATAAAGATTGCAAACAAATGAAAGATTTCTTATTGGTATAGAGAGATTGTGTTAGATTTTTCATTAATTAGTTATAATTTTAAGTAGCAATTGTTATATTATTAGGAGTGATTAGTGGGAAGTTATTATAGTATTAGGAGCAGTTATGTTTTATTAATGTTGTATCTTTATGTTTAGAACAAATAGGGGAAGATAGGGAAGAGTCGTTTAACGGGGAATTTGACAGGAAAAGGGTCATTTTAGTATTAAAGGAGGTGCAGACCCTCTAAGTTCTGCAACATTCTTGATAAAACATAAACGCAAAACCTCAAATTTAGCTTGACAGTCAACAAGGAATACCTTTAACCGCCTTAAAGTGTCAATAACTAATGACAGTCTTCCAGTTGCTAGAGTATCAATTAAACACTTGTACTCATTAGGAGGAAGGTCAGCGAGACATAAACCCATCTTGCACTTATCAATCATTTCCTCATACTTTTTAGTGGACCCGGCAACTTGTAAAAATAGTTCCAATGGAATTGCTTTAATAGCTGCGTCTAGAGAGAATAGTTTGCTGCTACTATGAGGATTATCATCTAGACCATTAGATGATAAAGTATCACTAAGGCTTTCTGACCTATGCAGATAATCCCAAAGAAAACAGTGCAGTAGTTTAGCACGAATCATTTTTGATAATATAAATCCATTAGCACGCATGGCTTCTGCTACTTCTGCCTGCCGACCTGGAACTCTATCGCTTTGAACTTTCTGAATGTCCTCCATTACAGGTATCGATTCATCATTTTTCCGAGGTCGGATACTTTTGCTGCGAATAAAAGTATTAAAAGATCTCACTTTATCTCGCATTTCATCAAATAACTCGGGAGATAGACTTATGGATGGATGCATAATAACCACACAATCTGTGGTCCTTGAATATTCAGCAATAACAGGAGAATGCACTGTTATGCACTTGCATTGCCCTTGTTCCTGAAGTATAGCCAATATTCGATCAATAGTCTTTCGGTCCACTTTTCCGGACTTATTCTTCTCAAAGGTATTAAGCCACCTATTTAGCTCCGGTCGCAAAACAAACCTTTCGTCCTGCATAAATAAAAATGAGAAGAATTTTTTTCTTAGAAAAAGAGAATAAATATTTTAAGACAATAAACAATTGTTTCCTCGGCAACAAGCATATGAAAAGAAAATATGACAGACCTTTAGTTTTTCTAGTATCCTGATTGCCCTTTTAGTGGTATCAGATGTGATCGATAGACTTGGATTTCTTGGATATGCTCCAGCGGTGAATGATGTCGATACATCATATGATGCTTCTGATAACGCATTGTTCGCCCCCCTAGGTAAACCGACTGGTTTGCTGTGAGAAATAGTACCCCTTTGGCCAAGGGCCGAATCCTGCAAGTTTGTCAACGTTTCTACATTGTTCGAACCAGCTCCTATATCTTCCAATTGGTCATGGCCAACAAGTTCTCCTTTAAAAGTTGAAGCCTCAGATTCAGGTCTTATTTTTGAAGAACTATCAGACACGTGTTGGTCCAACATTTTATTTTCATGGAGCTTGTGAATAAGTGAAACTTCGAGTTCGGGGTTGAAATTTCTAGATGTCCAAACTCGAATTGTCTTAGACTTATCGCATTGTTCTTCTTGTGCTTTCATTCCAAATCTGTAGCACAAATTGACAAGGCGAAGGTGATTCTTTTTCAGATCAATCTGAAGCCTGTCACATATCTGTTTATATGAAACATCCAAATAAATTAAAAGTGAAAGGGAAACATTGTGCATATTTGAACTGTGAGCATCGGCTCTAAAAGAAATCAATTTATGTCATTCCGTGACAATTGACTAGCATCTCTTAATAAAAACCAGTCTGATCCTGCAACATGTATGTCCTACCAAAGAATTCAATATAAGAATCAAGTGTGTACCTCTTTTATAGAAATACCATCTGATCCTGCAGTATCAACCATATCAAAAACTTGATGCTCAATAGGAAGCTCCACAAACTGATCGCTGACTTTACTTATATTCCCAGAGTCTGAATTCTTATCTTCTTTTTCAGATGCAGTAGTTACTGGATCAAGAAGCCTCATACAACCCTCAATCTACAAACAAGTTAAAACTTACAGTTAAGGACAACATCAAACAAAAACATTATGCGTTAACTCTTAATGTGACCGGCTGCTTATTTGTTTAGTTTTGATATTATACTGTGAATTTGCTTCACATAAGGAGAAAGAAGAGTTCCAATGCTTGCAAAGATAGACACAGTCAACACAAAATCCCACTTTGTCGAGACTAAAAAGTAATGGAGAGGATACAATTGTTATAGTGGTAACCGTGAATAACTAACTGACCTTGCCATTCACCTTAGCATCAAACTGCTCCACAATATGATGCGTTTTCAGCCTGTGAGCAATCTGATCAGACAATAAAAAAAGTGCAATAAGGTAATCTATGAATAGCTACGTATAAGAGAATATGTGATTAGAGTTTTGGAAAAGATTAAACACACCTGTCTCCAAGCCCTTTGTTTGGGACGCGATCCGGAGTAACCAAGATCTTTCTTAATAACATTGACAGGAAGAACCTAGAAGAAAATGAATGTAATGAGCATTATAATTAGATATAGTAAATGACAAGCAGAGTGAAAAAAATAAGAACCTTGCCATTGGCATTTGCTAGTTTATGAGAAATAGCTTTGATTTGGGGTTCATAATCCGCAAGAACAACATTGGTTTGAAGCTCAGATATTTCATCGGGATTGTTGAATTGAGTGATTTGAAGTTCAAATCTCTGATGCTGGGCGATTGACTTGGCATATCGACGCAAGTAAACTAAATTAGTAGTAATATTAGTAGGTACATAATTAGTGGAAGTGGAGATTCCCCCAATATGTTTCTTCTTTTCAAGTGCAGAGCGTTTAACGATCAAGCCCTTACATTCCAAACTCCTGAGAACGTAGTGAAAGTTATTGGGATCAATTTTCAATAGTTTGGCAAGCTGAGATTGAGTAATACCGTCGTGTTTGGCATTTGCGAGGAGATGAAGGACGCGAATTTGAGCTTGTTGGAGTAATTGAGGATCGTAGAGACCGAGGAAGTTATCGGATAGGGTTTGTTGAGGGAAGATAGTGATATTGGTGTGATCAGTATCGAAATTAGGGTTAGGAGGTTCGAAACGGAGAGTGGGAATTCGGAGTAGGTTAGTGAAGATGGATTTCTGGAAAGAGGGAGTGAGAGGAGAGGAATGAGAGGAATGGAGTTTAGACCATAGGGATTGAAGAGTGAGTCCGTGTTCAACCTGTGAGCATATCTCTTCCAAAGCTGCATTCAAAACACTGTCCATTCTCTTCAACCTGATATCGATCAATCACCACATGATTCTAATTTCTTATTTCTTGAGATTGCAATCACGCGCGCTCCTTGTTAGGTTTGGTTTGGATAGGCGCTGCGCGCAGGTGGTTGTGCTTGGCAGTGGTGGTGCGGGTGCCGGAGGTGGATAATTGCAATGGAGAGCGGAGGCAGTGGTTGTGTGGGTTGTTCTATTTACCCCGATGGTTTTTTTTATGAGTCGTCACCACTATTTTTTGTCATAATCAAAGTTTCATTTTGTTTTCGTAGTGTATGGTTGTATTTTTATAGATTGTGAAAATATTTTGAATTAATTCTTGAATCAAGTCTGAGTTGAAAATAGTGAAATCGTAGATGCAGTTCGCAGTTAATATAAAAGATTTTCACAATCTTTTTTGAAAATGATCTTACTCGTTGATCAGAACCTGTAAGGTGGTCGGATGATGATCTTCGTTCGGACAGTGATAGTGATGTCGAGGAGAAAAAAAGGGATTGTACCTGCAAGGCACTCCGGCGATCAAGTAAGTATGAGAGTGTTAAGGTATGAGTGGTGAGTAGTGAATATTCGATATTTGGCTCTCACATGTGTGAGGGTTTATATAATGCTCCTAGCGCGTTGTTGGCTCCTAAATTTGACACCCTTGTTTTATTAATGTCAGCCATTAAAGCTGAAGGATGTTTTCGACTAGCTAGGTCCGTCGAAATGCCCATTGAAAGATGGCAAAGTACTTAGAAGATTTCTTCCAAGGGAGAAGTTGGTTGCCTTCGACGTCGAAGGAGTTTCTCGTCGAAGATGTCTCTCGACGAAGGTGTTCGATGGTTCAGAGTGGAGCAGTTTGAAATTCAAGCGTTTGGAGGGAAAACGGTTTCCAGCGGTTACCAAGTGCAACGTGCAAAGATCTGGAGC
The DNA here is from genome assembly GCA_948472305.1 of Vicia faba. Lineage (NCBI taxonomy): Eukaryota > Viridiplantae > Streptophyta > Magnoliopsida > Fabales > Fabaceae > Vicia > Vicia faba. Next base: position 295,045 of record OX451737.1, read on the forward strand.
GTCGAACGTTGAGAACGTGCCAAGTGGAATCATCCCGAAGCAGTGTAACTGCCCGACGGTTACTTGGGATGTTTTAGTATAAATAGTAGTAGTCATGTAGTTTCTCGCGTGTGTTCACAATTCTATACAAAGTCACTCATATAGATTCGAGTACCCAGCGTGTGAGAAAGAATTGTTGAGAAATGTATGTGTGAAACACCAACTTTATTAATCAAAGTCATTTACTTTTCCAAAAATTTACTTGCTTTCTTCTTTACATTCCTGTCGAACCCTCTCATTTAAAGCCTTATTTATTTTACCAAGTCCTTTCTTCATGCAATTTACTTAAAGCCTTTTTATTTTATTGTCATTTAACCCATATTCAATTTAATCCAAAACTTCAAAATCAACCTATGTCCTAGGATCAATCTGATCGATCCTGCGAGTAACCAAATAAGTAACCATTTGGAGGATCAGCGGTTGTTTACCAAATACCAAGGTAAACAAATTGGCACACCTGGTGGGACTGTGTGTTGATTGTTGAAAATAATCTCATCTTTTCGAGGAGTGTTGTATGTTATTGAGAAGTGGTAGAATATACACTAACGATAACAATACTGCCAGAAGAAGGGAAGAGATGGTGAATCCGCCAAACAATAACGAAATCTCACAAACGAATGTGGGAGCAACGGTTAGCACGATCGTAAGTGAAGCGACAACTGTTGGTTCGACACCAGTAGTAACGGTCACAGCAACGGGGCCATTACTTTCGTTCACAGGCCCCAGAGCGCATTTGGGAACTCCCCCACCAAGGGGAAATTTAGGCACAAGGCCTTTTGTTCCCCCAGGATTTATGCCACTCTATGGTATGCCAACTTCTGAATTGGCTAGCCTGACGAATGCTGCGTCCACTTTCTCAGACCCTTTAGTGAGTGCCTCTTCGCCACTCCAAGGTTCTGGAGTAGGCATGGCGAATAGAAATAGGACCCAACTCTTAGGAGGAACGTCCCAAGTAGCCCATGGCCTCACAAATGCCTCGACAGCAGTCTTGAGGCAACAAATGGACGAAAGCAACCATGATATGGTGCAAATGTTGGCACAAACTTTGAGTACAGTGCTAAACCCTCTAATACAAAACACTACTTAATCGAATCAGCAAGTGACAGCGCAAATGACGCGTTTGGCTGATTTCTTTGGAGTACCCCAACCCATTCGACAGCCCCAAAGGGCGCAAATAAGGGGAAACCAGGGGATATTCTTAGAGGAAGAAACCACCATCAACCAGGCTCAACAGCCTGTCGAAGAAAACCTTAGGGCACGATTGGAGCAACCCGTCGAGGAACCTAGGGTAATAACCCCAGAGGTAAGGTTAGTTAACAGAAACCAAAATGCGGACGAAGTAGTCCAGCATATCCAATACCAAAACATGGGTTTGGAAAATAATCTGGCAACCATGATCGAAAGGATCATGACTCAAAATGGGATGAACATGGGCTTTCGAAGGCCCAACTTTACATCTCCATTGTCAGAATACGTGTTACAAACAGAATTACCTCCTAGGTGTAAAGTCCCCAAATTCACTAAGTTCTCTGGGGACACGACAGAATCTACTGTCGAACATGTGGCGAGATACTTGATCGAAGCAGGAGATATTTCGAATAACGAAAACCTGAGGATCAAGTACTTCCCAAGTTCTTTAACAAAGAACGCTTTTACTTGGTTTACAACTCTTCCCCCCAATTCGATTCATCATTGGACCCAGTTGGAAAGATTGTTCCATGAACAATTCTACATGGGGCAAACCAAGATAAGCCTGAAAGAATTGGCCAGTGTGAAGAGACGTTTCACTGAACCTATAGACGAATATCTAAATAGGTTTAGGTTGCTCAAGGCGAGATGTTTTACACAAGTGCCAGAACATGAGTTAGTCGAAATAGCCGCAGGCGGTTTAGATTATTCCATTAGGAAGAAGCTAGACACCCAATACCTGAGAGACATGGCCCAACTGGCCGATAGAGTTTGACAGGTAGAACGCCTCAAAGCTGAAAAAGCAAAGGCAACGAAAACTCACAAGAGAGAGAGGATAGCGTACGTTGAGATGGATGACGAAGATCCGGAATCCTTCGACGATACTTTAGCTGTCGAAGAAGGAGAAGTCGATTTAGCAGAACTGAAACAAGGGCCACCATACTCTTGTAAACTGTTAATCCCCTCAAGTGGGAAAAATCCCATTGGTCCAGAAAGGACCAACGATAGGTTCCCCAAAAAGACTTATAGTTTTGACATCACAAAATGTGATGAAATATTCGACTTGCTTGTTAAAGATGGCCAAATGATAGTACCCCCAGGGGTGAAAGTGCCTCCTCTTGATCAAAGAAAGAAGAGAGGTTTTTGCAAATATCATAATTTTTTGGGCCATAAAACTTCTCAATGTTTTCTTTTCAGGAATCTTGTGCAAGACGCTATCGAAGAAGGGAGGTTGAAGTTTGCTGACAAAACCCCCATGGATGTCGACTCAAATCCATTGCAGGCTGAAGCCCACTATGCTGAGCCCTCTGAGGTGAACGTGATAGAGGCAACCAGGAGCCAGTCGAAGAAGCCAGGAATTACAATGGTCGAAGTCTCAAAGGACCACATCAACATGCCAATCTTTGGCAGTTTTTCTGGAAATTTATCCAGGAAGACAATTGAAGCAGTTCAGAAAGCGGTCGAAAGCCCGAAGTTGGAGACCGCTGAAGCACAAAAAACTGGACCAAAACCCAGTTCCCACTTGGCCACAGTTCAAGGCCAGACGGAGAATCTGGAGATACAAATGAAGCAGTTAACTCTTGCTAACAAAGATACAATGAATATCAACATGGTCGAACTTTCTGACCCAAAAGCATCAGAAGAGGCCATGAGGCAAGAACAAGCTAATAAGACTGCTTTCCCTCGGGAAAATGAAAATTTGGCAGATTTTCTACAAAGATGCCAGAAAAAGAAATCAGAGGTGATGTTGTGTCCAAGATGCAGTTCGATCTTTGACAAAAAAGCTGCTGAGCACATTCAAGGCGTAAGAGCAGCGAATAAGAAAAGGGAAAATGCTGATCTTCGACATGATCCCAGAAGAGCCTCCCAAAGAGGTTCAAACCAAGAAAAGAGGCCATTAACTTTTAGGCCTCCCACAAATGTGCCAGTAGACACTTGGTACAAAACCTCTGGTCGAAAAAGGCCAAGTGAGGAGAGATGGCACTCTTTCGACGTGCCAAGGGGTTCCTCTTTGACTCAAAAGAAAGAGCCTCAGGTTGCTGCACCTAAAGTTGCACAAGTGTCAAGCAACTACAAAGGTAAAAATCCCATGTCTCGATCTCAATGGAGGAGATACCAAAGGAGACGAAAAGCTGAAAGGGAGGCTGCCAACGAACCAAAGGCAGAGACCAGTTCGAATGTTCCTCAAAGGAAGCAAAGGAAACCTCTAGAAAGAGAGCCAGTAACCAACAGGCTAGTTTGGCCTAACCAAAGTGAAGTCGAAGACGAAGACGATTCTGAGTCTGATGATACTTTGGACATAATGGTGAATATAGTCTCAGTGCTGCCCAGAGAATTCAACCGACAGGTGGAGGTCGAAGTAAGTGACTGGGAAGTGGAACAAGAAATGGCCAAACACAGGCCAGTGTGCTATTTCGTCATGGACAATGGCACCACTGAGGAACAAAATGGGTTCTTCGAGCCACCTACAGAGGCGATGAAAAATCACCTCAAGCCTTTATTTATAAGGGCTAAACTCGAAGAAACTACTGTGAATAAAATTTTGGTGGATTGCGGGGCGACCATCAACATTATTCCTCACTCTATGCTAAGGAAAAATGGCAAAAGGGATGAGGACATTAAGCCTCACAACATGGTCCTGTCGAACTATGAGGGCGGCATAGGGACCACTATAGGAGTGATCCAGCTGGATATCAAAGTAGGATCTATCCTTCGACCAAAGATGTTTATGGTCATATCGGCCAAACCTAACTACAATCTTTTGTTGGGCCGTGTGATCGGTGGATCTGGAACTGACTGTTTTAAAGTTGGTTCGCGAAATGTCGCGGAAGCAAGAGTCGCCACCGTCTTTTATTTTCTCCAAATGGAAAGGACAAAAGCACAGAAAAATTCCTTAAAGAGATTGCTCTCGGTTCGGGAGGTAGGTTATAGAAAGGGAAGGTGTTAGCACCCTTTCTATCCATGGTTATCCATGGGCTCTTAGATACTTGCTCAATGTGTTTTCAAAATTGTTTGTTTGCTTTTCAATGTGGGTTTCAAAAAGATTCTTTGAAAAGTTTCAGTTCAACTCGTACGTCAGAGTGTTTGAAAAGTTTGCTTTGAAAGCTTTTGAAAATGTGTTGGTGTGAAAAGATTTTGATTTGTTTGAAATTAGAGCAAGTATCCTTGAGAACCTACCTACCCTAAGGAATTCGTCTGTGTAAGTGTCCTTTAAAGTAGTGCCTATCCCACCATTGAGAGGTAGGTAGCACCACCGTTGGAGGTGTTCGGGTCAATTCGAGTTTTAGGGGCATGGTGATCACCGGAGCAATGGGAAGACACCTTAGAAGCTACCCTCATGCCAGGTTCCTGGATCATGAGGACTTGCTAAGACATCCTCTACTCGACGATCACCTTTCGAAAGGCAACAGTGAGGCGTACCCTAGGGGTGGTGTGTGCGGTTCGTGTGTCATGTTTCAATTATTTTGTCTTGTCATGTTTGTTGTGATCTACGCTTGATTTTATTTTTAAGTCCATACATTCTTTCATGCATATTTATTAACAGTTGTATATTTGCGAGAAAATAAATCTAAACTATTACAAATGGCGCGGGTCCACATCGCCAAAATAAACCGAACCCGATTTGACTGAAAGTAAAGAAACGATAAAATAAAAAGTGCGAAAAGTAAAATTACATGGCTTAGGGACAATTACATAATTATTTAAACGATTGTAAAATAAATGCGCGAAGTAAAGAAATTAAAAACAAAACTAGGGCGTTGGACCCTTGTGCAATAAATTAAAATTAATGAAGAATTAAAATGAAAGTATTAAATGTTTTGGGTATTTTTGTGTTTTTAAGATTTAAAAGAAAAAGAATTAATTAAAACAAAAAAATTGGTTGTAAACCCTAATTCTAATGTTTGTTAAGTTATTAAGAAAAAGATTTAATTTTTAACCTAATTTAAATCTAAATTAATTTATGTACAATTTTTAATTTATGAAAATAAATAAATAACATTATTATTCTGAAAAAGGGGAAAATTAAAAAGAAAATAAAAAGTTATTAAACCTAAATTCTATTTTTTTTTATTTTTATTAAAAAGGATTAAAATTATACCCTAATTAAACTAAATAATTTACATATAATTTATTTATGGAAATAATAAAATAAAAATTATATTTTTTGGTCTTTTCTGATTTTTGAATGTTTTTATATTTTGATTAAAAATTAAATAAAACAATAATTGAAATAAACATAACAATTAGAATAATAAATAAAGATATAAGAAAAATAAATAAATTTGGCAAACCAGGGTGGGGTGTAGCCCCAGATTAGGAGGTTCAGGCCTGGAAGGTTAAGGCCCATTTGCTTGAATTCATTGACCTTTCCGGATCAGGTGTGGCATGTTGACTGGCATCTACCATACGCCTTTGTTCTGAGCCTTTTGATAGATCTCCTAGGACACGTGTAGGCTTGATGATGAGAGGATATGGTGTGCTGGGACGCTTGTGCTGCATGAGATTAATTAAGGAAAAATAGTATGAGATTGTTCAGACCTGGGGCTCGAACCCAGGTCTTGGGGAATTGCACGCATGAGTACCTGCCAGCTGAGCCATCACATGTTAATTGATATATTATAGTGAATAAAAAACAAAAAGCAAAACCCAAGCGCACTAGTAATTGAGCGCGTGAAATTTAAAGCACCCAACCATGGCGTGCCAACACATCATCGTCCTCATTCTTCTTCTTTTTTTTCTTCTGAAACATAAGGGCTATAGGCGACGGTTTCAGGGCGTGGTCTTAGGCAGGTTTAGAAGAAATAGCGATTAGCTCATCTTTGAGCATAAATTGATCGCGACTAGTGCCTTCTCTTCGTCTTGATGAGCTGAGCGTAATGGTATGAGTCTGGAGCCATGATTTTGCTTCGTTTGAGAAGCCCTAATTTTGAATCCTGAAAACCTAGAAATTCAACAATGGCAAAAGCGCATATATGACACAAAAACGTAATTGAACATGTTGGTTAGCTTAGAAACATCATTATGAGCAAGAATCCATAAAGAAAAATGCAAAAGAATGCTTGGATTATGCTATGCGATTTGAAATTTTTTACAACACAGTTTGAGTTGTAGCTACCACTTCTTGGCGTTTTGATTGATGTTAGGAATTGGGATGTGTTCAGAAATGGTCCAGGATGCTATTAGAAAAAGAATTAAGGCTTAAAACTCTCTCCAACTTTGATTTCAGAATTGTGCTTTTATGGAAAATTTTCAAAATGTTCAATCCACTTTTGAGCGCAGCATATGATGTATTATGGTTAGGGTTTGACTTAGGGCTTATGCTGGAAGGGAATTGGCTTGCTAACTGACCTAGATTCATGCTCATGAGGGAATTAGTCCTAGGGTTTCCACCATTGACCACTTTTCCTTCTTTTAAGCCAAGACCAAGACTTAGTGTGAAACTTAACCCTAGCCTGAGTTTTTGAGTTGGCCCATGATATATGGAAATTGTTCAAGTTCACATGACACTATTCCATTGGTTTTTGAATTTTATTTGAATTTTCAAAGATTTAAAATGAATTAAATTATCAAAAATTAAATAAAATAGAAAAATCAATATTTGGTCTTGAAATTAATCATGGGAAACGTGTGTGGCATGACAAGGATGAATCAAGTGGAAGAAAGTGGGCCCTTTTGTCAAAAATTGGAGTTTCAAGGATAGTTGACTCTTGCCATTTCACAAAAATTTCCCAACTTCTACAAGGCATAACTTGCTCAATTTTTAAGCTTTTCACATGTTCTTGGACATTTTGGAAAGGTCTTTGAGTCCTTTAACCAATGCCTTTGGTCCCATGTCATTTTGATTTACCAATCTCAAGTTATGGTCTTTGACTTAAAGTCCCTTTTTGTTGACTTTTGAAAATGACCTATAATGTTGAAATTGATAACTTTTTGTGAGAGCATTTCTTGGACTTGAAGTATGAAGATGAGTTGTAGGAAATGTCTTTCTCTTCAAAATGAGCTTTGGAGGGGATTTTTCTGATAATCCATGTGAAAGTTATGCCCTGGTCAATTTCAATTGACTTTTTCAACTGTCCAAATATAGCAACTTTTGCATCTTTGATGATTTCTGAGCCAAATTTTGAGAATCATGATCAAGCATTGATCAAATGATGTTTGTGGCTTCAAAATGATATGTTGACCAAAAATTTGAACTTTTGACTGCCAAATGACCATTTTGCCCCTACAGTTGACTGTAGTGCAATTTAGGGTTTTGACTGTGCAATTTTGAGCTGAATGCCTTGAAACTTGATATGAGGATGCTTGACCATGTTTGTAAGCATATGAGACTTGATTGGGCCTTTGAACACTCCATTTTCTTGATCAGCACACAAACCCTAGTTTTGACTGTATAGGAGACAGTTGACCTACACAACCCTTGGGGAATTTTGTGACTTGGCTTGGCAATTTCTTGAGGAATATGGGAGGGCAAATTTTGGGGTATAACAGTTGCCCCTGTTCAATCTTCTTAGACCTGAGGATGCAGATTGGCTGACGTGCCTTTCGTAATCCGAGGGTAAAAGATGATTGGACACTAGAGTGCCCGGAAATTTGCGCTCACATGTTAGCAATGATGGTGGAATGGGCTTATAGATGTCATCTGGATGTTTGATTGCGTAAGAGATTCCTTGGCGAGAACCTGCATACCTGCAAAAGAAAAATGAGTACCTGACACGTTGCAGGAGCTGATTTTTGAGAAAAATCTTGGTGATTTTAACTTCAACGACGCTCGTTGAGAAAAGATCTGGGGGATTTTAACTTCAACAACGCTCGTTGAGAAAAATCTGGGGTGTCTTCTACTGGGATAAGAATCAGGGAGATCTTAGGGTCGATCTGACTGAACCAGAGAGGCCTTTGACTGGGTAAGAATCAGGAAAATCTTAGGGTCGATTTAACTGAACTGGTCTAGGTCTTGAAATGTCTTCAATTGGATAAGCATCAGGGAGATCTTAGGATCGATCTGACTGAACCAGAGAAGGCCTTTGACTGGATAAGCATCAGGAAAATCTTGGGACGATTTAACTGAACCGGTCTAGGTCTTGAAATGTCTTCAACGGGATAAGCATCAGGAAAATCTTGGGACGATTTAACTGAACCAGAGAAGGCCTTTGACTGGATAAGCATCAGGAAAATCTTGGGACGATTTAACTGAACCGGTCTAGGTCTTGAAATGTCTTCCACTGGATAAGCATCAGGGAGATCTTAGGGTCGATCTGACTGAACCAGAGAAGGCCTTTGACTGGATAAGCATCAGGAAAATCTTGGGACGATTTAACTGAACCGGTCTAGGTCTTGAAATGTCTTCAACTGGATAAGCATCAGGAAAATCTTGGGACGATTTAACTGATCCAGAGAAGGCCTTTGACTGGATAAGCATCAGGAAAATCTTGGGACGATTTAACTGAACCGGTCTAGGTCTTGAAATGTCTTCAACTGGATAAGCATCAGGAAAATCTTGGGACGATTTAACTGAACCAGAGAAGGCCTTTGACTGGATAAGCATCAGGAAAATCTTGGGACGATTTAACTGAACCGGTCTAGGTCTTGAAATGTCTTCAACTGGATAAGCATCAGGAAAATCTTGGGACGATTTAACTGAACCAGAGAAGGCCTTTGACTGGATAAGCATCAGGAAAATCTTGGGACGATTTAACTGAACCGGTCTAGGTCTTGAAATGTCTTCAACTGGATAAGCATCAGGGAGATCTTAGGGTCGATCTGACTGAACCAGAGAAGGCCTTTGACTGGATAAGCATCAGGAAAATCTTGGGACGATTTAACTGAACCGGTCTAGGTCTTGAAATGTCTTCAACTGGATAAGCATCAGGAAAATCTTGGGACGATTTAACTGAACCAGAGAAGGCCTTTGACTGGATAAGCATCAGGAAAATCTTAGGGTCGATTTAACTGAACCGGTCTAGGTCTTGAAATGTAGCTTGAGAACTTAATTGGATCTTTCCTGAAAGGTAAAAGTCAGTCATATGCAATGCATGATATGGATCAAGCAATGATGTTCTCAACATAAATGAGATTTGTATGATGCAGTGCGTTATGCATGCTATAATGATGTATGTGCTGTTTTATGTATGTTTTCGTCTAGGAAAGTAAATCCTTGACGGGTGCCGGGAAGTCGTATCCTGGGCTGATATTGAGGAATAAACTTGTACTTCCGCTGGGGATAGGAAAGAACTATGTTGACGACGACCCTTTCGTGGCTTTTGGCTGAGGATAACCCAGTTATATCCTGTTAAGGAAATAACTCTTTAAATAAAGTCGGACGACGCGTTTGTGCTCAGTGAAGAATAAGCTTCCAGAATTTACTGGGGATAAGCTTACTGCTTGGGGAGATGAATTCCATCTTTCCTGGGGAACTTGGATGGGACTCTCTGGGGGAGTTTTGATATGCTGGGGAAGTAACTCCACTGAATGTTTGATATACCGCCGGGGAACAATCTTTATACCAAGACTGCCGGGGATGCTTGTTAAGGATATATATATATATATTGCTGCTGGGGAATGTTGAGCCCTGCGGGAGGATACTCAACTTCTTTAAGTTTGACAATAGCTTTGCTTGGGGAGAGTGTACTGACTTGCTGGCTCACTCTCTGGGGAATTAAGATATTTGGTTATGTTCTTTAGCTGAGCCTACCTTGGTACCCTGGAGGACGGAAACAATCAGATTGCTTAAACCACCCGTTATTGCCCCTGTTTCTATGGGGGAGGCACATGTGGGATGCTGATATTTGTTGAGGGTCAAACCTTCTTCTGGTAGGCAGGTGACAGGACATAGTCGTACGCTTTGATCCCTAACTTTTGCCTGGACCGCCCTTTCGGGTTTTCAGCCCACCGGGATACCCATTTTTGCCCAAGCCGCCTTTTCAGGTTTTCGACTTGCCGGGTGTACAGATTTTTCATTTCATCCCTCATTTTGCCCGAACCCTTTTGGTTCGCCGGGAAGCCCTTATTTTTGCCTAGGTATGTCAACCTAGCGGGTCTTTGATTGTGCGTAGTATTTTTCGACTATGTCCGTGCTTTCAGAATGTAGGGAGTTGCCCCTGTTAGAAGTGTTTTGTCATGCCACCAGAAGATCTTCGTTTGATCGTCCAATGCCCCATGTGACTTAGACGGGGATTTGCCCCAGGCTGGTTGGCCTTTTTGAGAGATTCTCCGAATCTTGACTTAACTGCCCCAGATGATGGACAATAGTCATGCCATGCCCCTTGATTGGAGGTACTTCTGTTCTTTAGGCATTCGTCGTGCGAATTTCCTTGCTGTTCAAACAAAAAGTCATATGCAAACAAAGTTATGTTAAAAATGCAAAGCTTATGTCTGTCTTGAATATTTTGAAAATGCATTCTTTTTCATAAAACAAGTAAATGTTTGTAAAAACATGATGTCAACTCCGTATTTACCGTAGGCCTTCAGGAGTCAGGATACCTTTTGTAACAGTATGCTTTCGAACTAACCCATGCTTCAGCCAGGACTTTTAAGGGTTATAACGTGGCCTGGTTCACGGTTTAAGAAACAAAGGATAAAGGCTCAAATTATTTGTACCCACCCGCTCTTCGTGAATTTCTCCAAACCTAAACTCAGTTGATCGTACGTTAGACCTTGTTTGAGTCTTTGCTCTGATTTTCCGGTGATGATTCGGATGTTGATAACTTATTTTGAATAGGCAGTCATCTCCTTTTTTGCTGAGGGTTTGTAAGACCTCTTTCTTTATTTTTGTTATCCCTTTCTTTTTTTTGGTCTGAACTGTTTCCTTTTGTGGAATTACAGTCAGCGGGATGCCCCAGTTTCATAAGTCTCTTTCATATGTATTTTGACTTATTGGGCTTTTATTTTGAAAGATAATGCCTGCCTGTCTTTATGATTATTCTGAATCATCACTGTCTTTTGTTTTGTAAGGACCTCTTTGGTGCCATTCGTTGTGCGCTTGGATCAATTGAGAGAACTACCCTGCCCCAGGTTATGATTAAGGGTTTTAAATTTCGAAAAGAAAAACTCCTACTTCTTTGGCTCAGAGGGGTTGACGAGGGATTATCATCCTTATAACTCCAGTGTTTAGGATTTGAAACAATGCCTGTACCTCATCAGCGGGGTCTGTTCAAAAGCATACTGTAGATTGTGGTATCGTTTTCGTCATCCTCCCTCAAGAGGCTTTAGAATTTTAGATCAAGAGTTGACATCAGAAAAAATATGAAAACAGTTTGCATATAGTGAATGCGAATATATTGATTCAAAAATAGACATAAGCGATGCATTAATGGAATAACAATGTTTTAACATGAATAAATGTTTAAACAAAAGAAAATTGCAACTTGAACATTCGAATGAACAAAAGTCTCAATCCTAGCCATGCTTTGGCAAGGGAGCAGTGATCACGTTGGGAGTCTCGGCGGGCTCGAACTCGATCTCTTTAGCATCAATCATATTCTGAATCTTGTACTTCAGTGCCCAACAGTCCTCAGTATCGTGCCCTGGGCTACCAGAATGGTAAGCGCACCTCGCTTCTGGGTTGTAATTTGGAGAGGAAGTCTTTGGATTTGCAGGAGGGTTGATCACCGCAATCAGGTTCATCCTTAATAGGTGCTGCAAAGCTCGTGACCATGACATGTTGATGTCGGTGAATTGTCTCTTAGGCTTGTCCGACCTGTTCTGATCAACCCGCTGTTCTTGGCGCGGTCGTTGTTGGACTTGAGAAGTAGTAGCAACTCGGAGAGGTCTATTCATTGGACCCGACCTTTGCCTTCTTGGAAGCTGTTCTATGACCTGGTCCCTGATTTGGGCTGGTTGCTTCATGCCTTGAGGAAGTTGGCTGATCATGGCTCTCAGCTCTCCTTGCTCCTGAGCTAAACCTTGAATGAGGACCCTTTGCCCCAGTATCTGAGTTTTCAATGTGTCTACCTCAGCTTGTAGACGTTTCAGCTGTTCGTCCTTGTCATCTTCAGGACTCTTTCTGATCAGATTCCCCATGAGGAGTGTCCTCAACTCTTCCTGCCCCTTGGATAGACCTATGAAGATTTCCCTGAACTGAGTCTCTTGAGCGTGAAGGTCCTGGTTATCTTGTTGGGAAGTCATTGCTGAAATAAACAGCGACAAAGGTAAGTGACCTGCAAAAGGGATACCTGTTATACAATGATATGTATGATATGCATGCAATGTTTTCAAGGACCTCGCGGGATAAACAAGAAAATTTGTCAGAGTTTGAATCTGGTAGCTTGAGTGAAGGAACTTCATGTTGTTGAGAATCCTTCTTCAAGGGTCAAAGGCTCACCATATCAAGTGGGTCATAGCCTCTGACAACATTGGCTAGAGGAAAATAAATCCTCTTTGCCCCTTGCTAGATGTTTGATTTATATGACCTGTATCACAAGCCCTTGAGATCCTTGAAATGGGTTAGGATGTATGCAATGGTATGATGTCATGATATGCATGGGGTAATGTGAGTAACCCTGTTATGAGTCCCAATTAAGGACTGCAAAAACCTGCAAGAACTTAGGATACCCTGTTATGAGTCCCAGTTAAGGACTATAAACAAAACCTGCAAGAAATTTGGTTAACCTTGTCATGAGTCCTAGTTAAGGACTATAAACAAAACCTGCAAGTGATCTAGTAACCCCGTTGAGTCCCAGTTAAGGACTATAAACAAAACCTGCAAGAAATTTGGTTAACCTTGTCATGAGTCCTAGTTAAGGACTATAAACAAAACCTGCAAGTAGTTCATGTGTCAGCTAACAAGCATGCAAGTAGGCAAGTACGAAGGCACACAAGTCACACAAGTGAAACCCTTAGGGTTTAAGCCAGCATGGGGTCTAGGTATTATCCTCTTGAAGTTGGTGGGTTCAACCTGTCCTAATCAAAGTAACCGGGTTCTAAGGTTCCCAATATCACGGGATTGCTTTCATTGTTCATCGTTTCGATTTAGCCACTGAACTGGCGACCGAAATATTCCAGGAAAGCAACCCTCAATTGAGTGTAGTATCGAGTATCAACCAACCTCGGACTGCACCAAAGTCAGTTATCTCACTACCCTAAAGAGGCCAAGATGGTTCAATTAAGGTTCCTAAGGTCTGTTGATGCTTCATGACACCACATGGAGGCCCCGTACTCTCCTTGACTGAACTCAAGGGTTACCGGTACACACCAAAGTGCCACATCAACGTAGCAGACTGTTTCAACCATGTCGGTATACCCCGCACAGTTCCCTCACAGCCTTGTTGCTACTTTCTAAAAGGGTATCCCCCATATCCGGGTTAGGATCTGTAGAACTCCCAAGACAGTCCCACAATAATAAAGCAAACAAGGAAAGCAATTGAAGACACAATGATCTTAGTCCTAAGGTACACCTCACTTTAAGTTTTATCCCCAGCAGAGTCGCCAGTTCTGTGATCGGTGGATCTGGAACTGACTGTTTTAAAGCTGGTTCGCGAAATGTCGCGGAAGCAAGAGTCGCCACCGTCTTTTATTTTCTCCAAATGGAAAGGACAAAAGCACAGAAAAATTCCTTAAAGAGATTTCTCTCGGTTCGGGAGGTAGGTTATAGAAAGGGAAGGTGTTAGCACCCTTTCTATCCATGGTTATCCATGGGCTCTTAGATACTTGCTCAATGTGTTTTCAAAATTGTTTGTTTGCTTTTCAATGTGGGTTTCAAAAAGATTCTTTGAAAAGTTTCAGTTCAACTCGTACGTCAGAGTGTTTGAAAAGTTTGCTTTGAAAGCTTTTGAAAATGTGTTGGTGTGAAAAGATTTTGATTTGTTTGAAATTAGAGCAAGTATCCTTGAGAACCTACCTACCCTAAGGAATTCGTCTGTGTAAGTGTCCTTTAAAGTAGTGCCTATCCCACCATTGAGAGGTAGGTAGCACCACCGTTGGAGGTGTTCGGGTCAATTCGAGTTTTAGGGGCATGGTGATCACCGGAGCAATGGGAAGACACCTTAGAAGCTACCCTCATGCCAGGTTCCTGGATCATGAGGACTTGCTAAGACATCCTCTACTCGACGATCACCTTTCGAAAGGCAACAGTGAGGCGTACCCTAGGGGTGGTGTGTGCGGTTCGTGTGTCATGTTTCAATTATTTTGTCTTGTCATGTTTGTTGTGATCTACGCTTGATTTTATTTTTAAGTCCATACATTCTTTCATGCATATTTATTAACAGTTGTATATTTGCGAGAAAATAAATCTAAACTATTACAAATGGCGCGGGTCCACATCGCCAAAATAAACCGAACCCGATTTGACTGAAAGTAAAGAAACGATAAAATAAAAAGTGCGAAAAGTAAAATTACATGGCTTAGGGACAATTACATAATTATTTAAACGATTGTAAAATAAATGCGCGAAGTAAAGAAATTAAAAACAAAACTAGGGCGTTGGACCCTTGTGCAATAAATTAAAATTAATGAAGAATTAAAATGAAAGTATTAAATGTTTTGGGTATTTTTGTGTTTTTAAGATTTAAAAGAAAAAGAATTAATTAAAACAAAAAAATTGGTTGTAAACCCTAATTCTAATGTTTGTTAAGTTATTAAGAAAAAGATTTAATTTTTAACCTAATTTAAATCTAAATTAATTTATGTACAATTTTTAATTTATGAAAATAAATAAATAACATTATTATTCTGAAAAAGGGGAAAATTAAAAAGAAAATAAAAAGTTATTAAACCTAAATTCTATTTTTTTTTTATTTTTATTAAAAAGGATTAAAATTATACCCTAATTAAACTAAATAATTTACATATAATTTATTTATGGAAATAATAAAATAAAAATTATATTTTTTGGTCTTTTCTGATTTTTGAATGTTTTTATATTTTGATTAAAAATTAAATAAAACAATAATTGAAATAAACATAACAATTAGAATAATAAATAAAGATATAAGAAAAATAAATAAATTTGGCAAACCAGGGTGGGGTGTAGCCCCAGATTAGGAGGTTCAGGCCTGGAAGGTTAAGGCCCATTTGCTTGAATTCATTGACCTTTCCGGATCAGGTGTGGCATGTTGACTGGCATCTACCATACGCCTTTGTTCTGAGCCTTTTGATAGATCTCCTAGGACACGTGTAGGCTTGATGATGAGAGGATATGGTGTGCTGGGACGCTTGTGCTGCATGAGATTAATTAAGGAAAAATAGTATGAGATTGTTCAGACCTGGGGCTCGAACCCAGGTCTTGGGGAATTGCACGCATGAGTACCTGCCAGCTGAGCCATCACATGTTAATTGATATATTATAGTGAATAAAAAACAAAAAGCAAAACCCAAGCGCACTAGTAATTGAGCGCGTGAAATTTAAAGCACCCAACCATGGCGTGCCAACACATCATCGTCCTCATTCTTCTTTTTTTTTTCTTCTGAAACATAAGGGCTATAGGCGACGGTTTCAGGGCGTGGTCTTAGGCAGGTTTAGAAGAAATAGCGATTAGCTCATCTTTGAGCATAAATTGATCGCGACTAGTGCCTTCTCTTCGTCTTGATGAGCTGAGCGTAATGGTATGAGTCTGGAGCCATGATTTTGCTTCGTTTGAGAAGCCCTAATTTTGAATCCTGAAAACCTAGAAATTCAACAATGGCAAAAGCGCATATATGACACAAAAACGTAATTGAACATGTTGGTTAGCTTAGAAACATCATTATGAGCAAGAATCCATAAAGAAAAATGCAAAAGAATGCTTGGATTATGCTATGCGATTTGAAATTTTTTACAACACAGTTTGAGTTGTAGCTACCACTTCTTGGCGTTTTGATTGATGTTAGGAATTGGGATGTGTTCAGAAATGGTCCAGGATGCTATTAGAAAAAGAATTAAGGCTTAAAACTCTCTCCAACTTTGATTTCAGAATTGTGCTTTTATGGAAAATTTTCAAAATGTTCAATCCACTTTTGAGCGCAGCATATGATGTATTATGGTTAGGGTTTGACTTAGGGCTTATGCTGGAAGGGAATTGGCTTGCTAACTGACCTAGATTCATGCTCATGAGGGAATTAGTCCTAGGGTTTCCACCATTGACCACTTTTCCTTCTTTTAAGCCAAGACCAAGACTTAGTGTGAAACTTAACCCTAGCCTGAGTTTTTGAGTTGGCCCATGATATATGGAAATTGTTCAAGTTCACATGACACTATTCCATTGGTTTTTGAATTTTATTTGAATTTTCAAAGATTTAAAATGAATTAAATTATCAAAAATTAAATAAAATAGAAAAATCAATATTTGGTCTTGAAATTAATCATGGGACACGTGTGTGGCATGACAAGGATGAATCAAGTGGAAGAAAGTGGGCCCTTTTGTCAAAAATTGGAGTTTCAAGGATAGTTGACTCTTGCCATTTCACAAAAATTTCCCAACTTCTACAAGGCATAACTTGCTCAATTTTTAAGCTTTTCACATGTTCTTGGACATTTTGGAAAGGTCTTTGAGTCCTTTAACCAATGCCTTTGGTCCCATGTCATTTTGATTTACCAATCTCAAGTTATGGTCTTTGACTTAAAGTCCCTTTTTGTTGACTTTTGAAAATGACCTATAATGTTGAAATTGATAACTTTTTGTGAGAGCATTTCTTGGACTTGAAGTATGAAGATGAGTTGTAGGAAATGTCTTTCTCTTCAAAATGAGCTTTGGAGGGGATTTTTCTGATAATCCATGTGAAAGTTATGCCCTGGTCAATTTTAGTTGACTTTTTCAGCTGTCCAAATATAGCAACTTTTGCATCTTTGATGATTTCTGAGCCAAATTTTGAGAATCATGATCAAGCATTGATCAAATGATGTTTGTGGCTTCAAAATGATATGTTGACCAAAAATTTGAACTTTTGACTGCCAAATGACCATTTTGCCCCTACAGTTGACTGTAGTGCAATTTAGGGTTTTGACTGTGCAATTTTGAGCTGAATGCCTTGAAACTTGATATGAGGATGCTTGACCATGTTTGTAAGCATATGAGACTTGATTGGGCCTTTGAACACTCCATTTTCTTGATCAGCACACAAACCCTAGTTTTGACTGTATAGGAGACAGTTGACCTGCACAACCCTTGGGGAATTTTGTGACTTGGCTTGGCAATTTCTTGAGGAATATGGGAGGGCAAATTTTGGGGTATAACAGGCCGTGAATGGATTCATGGTGTTGGAGTTGTGCCTTCATCAATGCACCAGAGGCTGCTCCTATGGCGTCCAGATGGGATGGTCGAAAACATAGAGGCAGATCAAAGCTACTACCTGGGCGAAGTGAATCACCTGGGGTTGGCAGATTTCAACAAGAACTTGGCTCACATAGGGCCATGTCCAACACCTGACTTCGACATGGCGCCAACGCCAAACACTTTTTGTTCCCTATACCTGCATCCTAAGCATGGTTTCCAATGGGACAGAGAAGACTTGTCCCACATAGACTTCAGTGGGTTAACTGATATCCAACCAACTGGTTGGGGAAGTGAATTCAGTGATAATGACTGAGTCACAATCTTTGAAGCGAATTTCGGCTTATGTAGCCGAAACTAAGATGATAACGGCTCTCGAAGCCGAAGTGAAGTACATGGCCACACAGGCCAATGATCAACAGTTATCTGCTGCAGGTCCAGGAAAGGATTTTGATCCAAAACCCCCTGATATCGTGCAAGAAGAAATGCAGGAACAGAGGCTCGACGCCATTTATGACGATGAGCCTTTGGGCTTCGAAAAGGACCCCTTGGAGAACAACATTAAAATGTTAGCGCAAGATCCTTTAGAAGAAATCAACTTAGGTGAAGGGTCAGAGAAAAGGCCAACTTACATCAGCGCCAAAATTGACCCAGAACTTAGGTTGGAAGTAATCCAATTGCTGAAAGAGTTCAAAGACTGTTTTGCATGGGATTATGACGAAATGCCTGGTCTCGACAGAGGATTGGTAGAACTTCAGTTGCCAATCAAACCTGGGAAGAAGCCAATCAAGCAAAATCCAAGGCGCTTCGCTCCAGAAATACTGTCGAAGATCAAAACGAAAGTCGAAAGACTTCTGAAATGCAAATTCATACGCGTTACAAGGTATGTCGAATGGATTGCAAACATTGTGCCAGTAATTAAGAAAAATGGTACATTAAGGGTGTGCATAGATTTCAGAGATTTGAATGCTGCTACACCCAAAGATGAATATCCCATGCCTGTGGCGGAAATGCTAGTCGATTCTGCTGCTGGCTATGAATACCTGAGTATGCTCGATGGTTATTCAGGATATAATCAAATATTCATTGCTGAAGAGGATGTGTCGAAAACAGCTTTTCGATGCCCTGGGGCCTTAGGCACTTACGAATGGGTAGTGATGCCTTTTGGCCTAAAGAACGCTGGGGCAACATACCAGCGAGCAATGAATACTATCTTCCATGATTTTATTAACACTTTTATGCAAGTATATATTGATGACATTGTTATAAAATCTGTTTCCAGGAAGAATCATATTGACCACCTTCGACAATCATTCGAAAGAATGAGAGAACATGGTCTGAAGATGAACCCTTTGAAGTGTGCATTCTGTGTGAAAGCTGGAGATTTCTTGGGCTTCGTTGTCCACAAGAAAGGAATCGAAATCAACCAGAACAAGACGAAGGCAATTCTGGAAGCGAAAGCGCCATCGAATAAGAAGGAACTGCAATCTCTCTTAGGCAAGATAAATTTCTTAAGGAGGTTTATATCTAATCTAAGTGGGAAAGCTCAGGCCTTTTCACCCTTACTTCGACTGAATAAAGAAGGGTTCGAATGGGGGCAAGAGCAACAAGAAGCCTTCGACAAAATCAAAGGGTACCTCACTAAGCCACCTATTTTGGTGCCTCCTTGTAGCAATAGGAGTATGAGATTGTACATAGCTGCATCCGACAAAACTTTGGGAAGCATGTTAGCCCAAGAAGATGAGAATGGAGTCGAAAGACCCATTTACTATCTCAGTAGAGTTTTGAACGATGCAGAAACTAGATATAGCGAAGTTGAAAAATTGTGTCTATGTCTGTATTTCTCTTGTACAAAACTCAAGCAATATATAAAACCAGTTGATGTGTATGTTTCGTCTCATTTTGATGTTTTCAAGTATATGTTGTCGAAACCTATCTTGCATAGTCGAATTGGCAAGTGGGCATTAGCATTAACTGAATACTCCTTGACCTTTATGCCTCTTAAGGCAGTAAAAGGACAAGTGGTTGCAGACTTTATAGTCGACCACTCAATTCAAGTTGAGGATATTAATTATGTGGAGATAGAACCTTGGAAATTCTACTTCGATGGTTCCAGCCATAAAGATGGAACAGGGGTAGGAGTCTTGATCATTTCTCCAGAAAAAATTCCAACAACATTCAAGTACAAAATATCAGGTGCTTGTTCGAACAATGAGGCTGAGTATGAAGCTCTAATTACTGGCCTTGAGATATTGTTGGAATTGGGGGCAACTCGAGTCGAAATAATGGGAGACTCAGAGTTAGTCATTAAGCAAGTCACAAAGGAATATAAATGCATAAGAGAGAATCTCATTATGTACTTTGTGATAGCAAATCGTTTATTGAAAAAATTTGAAACGATCAATATTCGACACATACCCAGAGTCGAAAATCAAATAGCCAACGACTTGGCACAAATTGCATCTGGGTATAAGATTTCAAAAACGAGATTACAAAGAGCAATCGAAGTTCGAGAAAAGATAAAAGCAACTTGTCTGTCACCAACAGACTTGGAATCGACGAGACTAGGATATGCTGATCAAAGTAACTTCGAAATTTCGTTCATAGATAATTTGTCAGAACAAGATTGGAGGAAACCCATTGTGGATTATCTTCAAAATCCAGGAGCTTCGACAGAACGAAAAACAAAGTACAGGGCGTTGAGTTATGTACTCATGGGTAATGAGTTATTCAAGAAAACGCCTGAAGGGGTATTGCTAAAATGCTTAAGTGAAACTGAGGCATACATAGCCCTTTCGACTACGCACGCTGGAGCATGTGAGGCTCACCAAGCAGGCCATAAGATGAAATGGTTGTTGTTTCGACAAGGACTATATTGGCCCACTATGCTGAAATATTGTGTTGAGTTCGCCAAAGGTTGTCAAGAGTGTCAAGTCCATACAGGCATCCAACATGTACCAGCAAGCGAACTTCACTCGATAGTGAAGCCTTGGCCCTTTAGAGGATGGGCGTTGGACCTTATTGGAGAGATTCGACCAGCATCATCAAAGAGTCAGAAATACATACTGGTATGGAATCCCTGAGACTATAACAACTGATCAAGGATCAGTTTTCACTGGTCGAAAGATGCAGGAATTTGCTCAGGAAACAGGTTTCAAACTCCTAACATCAACGCCTTATTATGCACAGGCGAATGGTCAAGTCGAAGCAGCAAACAAAGTAGTGATTGGCTTGATAAAAAAGCATGTTGGGAAGAAACCAAAGAATTGGCACAAGACGCTAGACCAGATTTTATGGGCTTGTCGAATGTCCCCAAAAGAAGCCACAGGTACAACACCATATAGGCTAACTTTTGGCCATGATGCAATGTTGCCAGCAGAAATTTGTCTTCAATCTGCAAGGGTTCAGAGGCATTATGATATTCCCTCTGAAATTTATTGGAACATGATGCTAGACGAACTGGTGGATTTAGACGAAGAGAGATTGCGTGCTCTTGACTTACTCAGGCTTCAGAAGAAAAGAGTAGAAGACTCTTATAATAAGAAGGTAAAACCTAAGGTATTTTTGCCTGAAGAACTAGTTTGGAAGGTAATTCTTCCCATGGATCGAAGGGATCGAAGCATGGGGAAATGGTCACCCAAATGGGAAGGACCATTCAGAGTTATCCAAACTTTTTCTGGTGGAGCCTATGAAGTCGAAGAGTTAGGTGAAGATAAAAGGCTCTTGAGAGTAAATGGTAAATATTTGAAAAAATACAAACCTACACTCCAAGAGATAAAAATAAAATAATAAAATAACAAGACTAAATTAACCATAAAAAGCCAAAATGGAAATTTTTTATAAATTTAGCCAAGATGGCAATGTTGTCGAATATAGATTACAAAATATGGTTACAAAAGCTGAATCAATCAGAAGGGAACAGAGTCCTTGAGTCGAAGGTATTTGACTTGCTGCAGCTCCAATCTTTTCTTGCACCAGGCATTCTCCTGCACAAGCTTGACAATCTGAGCGTCGAAGCCTTGGGCCTTCTCAGCAAATTCCAGGCCTTGTTTGATTTCAGTTTGACTCTCGGTGTCTGGGATGGTCGAAAGAAGTTCCTCCTTGCGTTTAGTGTTGGCATTTATCTTAGCCTCTATTTCTTCGATTTGTGCCCTGAAGGAAGCATTCTCTCGATCGATGGCATCGACTTCTTCCTGCGTAGATGCTTTTTTCTTCGACAACTCCGCAATTCGAGAAGTCGTCTCCGAAACAGCAGTCCATGCAGAAGAGCTTTTGCCATATAACACCTCAAGCTGACTATTAAAGCCCCTTTGGCGCCTATAATCTGCTGAGACTTGATCAATCATGGAGTGCAACTCCATGATCAAGCCTGAAACTTCTGGAGCTACAACTAACAAGTCGACAGCATTCAAAACATCCCTCAAGTATGATGGAGCAGTGGGGTCCCCCTCTAAAGCCTTCATCAAGTCCTTCTTGAAAAACTGGGCCTTAACCTTCGCCAAAGCTTCATCGAGAGGAGAGGTTTCAGTGGACTTCCCCGACAGGGTAGGAACCTCCTGACTAGCATCGGACGAACTCTTGCTCTCGATGATTGCGTTGAGATAGCTAACAGGGTCAGTTTGTTTCAAGAGTTCTAAGTCCTCTTTCGACCTGTGCTTCGTTGAGGTAACAGCCCTTGCAACAGCATTGTCTTGGGTTTGAGGCTGTTGAGTGATGGGTGCCTCGACTTGATTCCCTTCGACTCGGACTGGGGCAGTACCAGCGTCATCTTGGTGCCCTTCGCCAGCGTCACCTTGGTGCCCTTCGCCAGTGTCACCTTGGTTCTCTTCGCCAGCGGCACCTTGGTTTTCTTCGCCAGCATTGCCATGGTCCCCTTCGTCACGATTCTCTTCCGACAGATCCACCACCTGAACCTCTTTTGGCTGTTGTTCTTCCGTTTGAGGATCTTCTGTGGGTTTTTCTACCGTCTCAGCATTGGCCTTATTTATTTCAGTATGGGCTTCGTCATTTTCCAAGCCTTTTTCTTGCGGCCTGCTGAGTTCAGCAGACTCCAGCGTTTCAGAGGTCCTTGGCGGTGAGCTTTCAGTGGTGTCCTGAGAAAGGAAAGAGGAAGACTCTTCAGAAATCGAAAGAGACATAATCGAATGTAGGTATCTACACCTAAGTTACAAAAAGGTCTAAGAGATTACCTGTAAATTAGCTTCAGCCCCAGGGCTGGAATTGTCGCTTTCGACAGGCTTATTGAGAAGAACGTTTAGTTCCTCCTCCATTGGCTCCTCAATGATCACTGGAGGTGGCCTGGGCTTTCTCCCAGCAACCTTTATTCTAATTGTTCGACCCTTAGGAGCAGGAGCAGGAGCGTCCTTCGTCAGCTTTCGCCTTTTTAGAGGAGCAGGGGGAGAATCACCTTCTTCATCGCTCCCAGATTCGACCATCAGTGCTGGCCGTTTCTTGGGCGAAGGTGCCTAAAAAACCAATGGGAATTCGATTTAGCAATTGCATCAAAAGTCAAAAATCAAAAGCCAGAAGAAAATAATGAAAGTCTGGTTACCGATACAGAAGGCTTCTTCGAAGGGCCTTCCCCCTGTTGGTTGGTTGTGGTCTTCGCCGGCGCGGTAGTTTTCGCCGGTGGTAGAGGTTTTGTTGAGGGGCCTCCTCCCTGTTGGCTTTCTGCAGCCTTCTTGGCTACAGGCTTTCGAACAACTGAAATTAAATAAATAGTTAACAGGCTAGCAGTCGAAAGAGAAAGACAAAGTAATGTGAAAGGATGAACTTACGTTTCTTTATTTTGTCCAACACAAGGACAAAAG
Source organism: Vicia faba (assembly GCA_948472305.1). NCBI lineage: Eukaryota > Viridiplantae > Streptophyta > Magnoliopsida > Fabales > Fabaceae > Vicia > Vicia faba. The sequence goes on from OX451737.1 coordinate 318,260, forward strand.
ATTTCTGAAGCTCATCCACGAAGTCCTTCTCGTCGAAAAACTCCTCAGCGTAATAACTTTTCCACCACTCTTCGAAGGATGGTGAGCAAAGAAAGTTGAGCTGGTTGTCAAACAATGAGAGAACTGTTCGACCAGCATATCTTCTGATATGTTTAGTGGCGGCTTCTTCGGTGTAATCATTGCTGAAGTACAACATAGACTTCTCTCTTGGAAAAATTGGAGAAGGTAGGGTTTGAATAATACCAAACTGGTGAGATACCAGATTTGGTTGGTATGCAATCAGACTCAAGTGAGTCTTAGAGCTCCTGAATCGAAGAGGCATGATCCTTGGTGTGAGGAACGCCTCCCACAGTATTGTATGTTCGTCAACTTGAGGACCACTCGACGTCCTTGGATGTGGCCTTGTGAACCATGCCGGGCCTACCTTCCGTCGAGCAAATGGAGCCATAGTCGAAGCAAACTCTTTCCTTCGAGCAAACATCAGAACGAAGTTGGTGAAAGTTTGCTGAAGCTCCAGTCCATCTTCCATAGGCGTCAACAGGGCCAGTCTGGTTCCTTCGACGCGTCTGTTCGCTACCTCTGGAGCCTGCTCATTTATTTGAACCTTCTTAGGCAAGAAGGATTCGAAGGTGGCATTGAGCCACAGTTGGAGCAGCCAAAAAGGCCCAGCAAGTAGCAAACTGGCCCTGTTCTCGATAATTTTTAGAAGAGTCGCCCCATTACTAATCGAATCATAGAGGCTAGCCAAAATCAATTCCGCCAAACAGATATTTTGGCCATGATGGAGTTGAGTGGCGAGGGTGACCATCTTCTTGGTCACCTGTAAGGACTTCGAGCAAAATACAAAGCGAGTCAGCCACAAGGCTAGAAACGCAATGTGTTCGACATCCGACACAGCATCTGTCGACCTGTCGTGATAATGATTGATGAAGGTGGTGTATGTTGGTTTGGTGGCAGAGAATCCAATTTGATCCTCCGACATCTCCTCCGGATCGAAGTAGTCCCCGGTGGGTCGAAGGCCAGTGATAGCGGCCACATCGAAGAGTGTAGGGGTCAGCATTCCACAGGGAAGATGGAAAGTAAAGTGGGAGTAGTCCCAGAAAAGTAGAGAAGCTATCAACATCTCCGGAGAATAGTTCAAACCTGTCTTCGACAGCATCACCAGGTCGAAAATCCCCATATCTTTCCAGATCGAAGCTTGGCGTTTCTCCATCTTTTCCAGCCAAGCAACGTAATCAGGAGTAAGGCTAGGGCCAGACCTGAAAGCCCTAACACCTTTGTTGAAGAAACGGAGGTCTATTTTTTCATGCGCAGGGTCTTCATTGTCCTCTGCGTCTTTCTTGGCGCATGCAACCGGTTTGAGTTTCTCAACTACCGGAAAATAACTCTTGATCTTCATGGCCTCAACAATACTTGGATACAAGGGGCCAGACATATCAAAGATCTGGTTGGAGTATCCAACCGGGATCATAAGGTGGTGTGAGTAAGCGTCACGGACGGCGATGTCCAAGGGTTCAGGGACCCTTCGTTGGCCCGTGAAAGTTACTACTGGAGCAGTGACGAAAACCTTAGGTTTGACGTTTCCAGATGGTACAGTAGCGCTAGGAGCATTGGAACCAGATGCCATTGTTAATGATGAGGTTGAAGACGAAGTGAAGGAGGAAAGGTTTTTGCAAAGATGACAAGTTTGTATGAAAACAGAGAAGTCTGAAAGCTAGATGGCGTAAAAAGTCCCACAATGGGGTACTTACTGCTACTTATAGTAGTGGGGGAAAATCCCCAAAATCGAGGACATTAAATGCCATTTATTGTTGCAGGAGATAGTGGGACACGTGGCATCCCCCTGTTGTTTTAGCCGTTCTGCAGAAATAGAGGGACGCAGCGTGCGTCCTCGTTTTTGGGAATTGTCATAATGACAAATTCTGAAATGACGTTTGGCACTGCACGCCGTGCTGAAGTGACGTCTTAGGTATGGATAAATGATGGTTTTCTTGGGATTGCCAGTGGTTGGTAGAAGACAACAAAAAGTGCATAATTTAATTTGTGACTAAGCGTGAAAAGACAGGTGTCGAATGGCGTTTCAAAGAATGCCTTTTTCTTTCAGAGTCGAAATAAGGCATTCTTGGGGGGCAATTTGTTGGCTCCTAAATTCGACACCCTTGTTTTATTAATGTCAGCCATTAAAGCTGAAGGATGTTTTCGACTAGCTAGGTCCGTCGAAATGCCCATTGAAAGATGGCAAAGTACTTAGAAGATTTCTTCCAAGGGAGAAGTTGGTTGCCTTCGACGTCGAAGGAGTTTCTCGTCGAAGATGTCTCTCGACGAAGGTGTTCGATGGTTCAGAGTGGAGCAGTTTGAAATTCAAGCGTTTGGAGGGAAAACGGTTTCCAGCGGTTACCAAGTGCAACGTGCAAAGATCTGGAGCGTCGAACGTTGAGAACGTGCCAAGTGGAATCATCCCGAAGCAGTGTAACTGCCCGACGGTTACTTGGGATGTTTTAGTATAAATAGTAGTAGTCATGTAGTTTCTCGCGTGTGTTCACAATTCTATACAAAGTCACTCATATGGATTCGAGTACCCAGCGTGTGAGAAAGAATTGTTGAGAAATGTATGTGTGAAACACCAACTTTATTAATCAAAGTCATTTACTTTTCCAGAAATTTACTTGCTTTCTTCTTTACATTCCTGTCGAACCCTCTCATTTAAAGCCTTATTTATTTTACCAAGTCCTTTCTTCATGCAATTTACTTAAAGCCTTTTTATTTTATTGTCATTTAACCCATATTCAATTTAATCCAAAACTTCAAAATCAACCTATGTCCTAGGATCAATCTGATCGATCCTGCGAGTAACCAAATAAGTAACCATTTGGAGGATCAGCGGTTGTTTACCAAATACCAAGGTAAACACGCGTAGCCATTGGTTCCTGTTTTTGAGTCTGGATACGCAGGTTCGCAAAAAGAGGTAACTATCAGGACTTGGTCAAACCGGGCAAATGTGCACGTAACTAGCTGTTGGATCCAAGGAGGGGGAAGGTTACGGGCACCAATATGGTCGGTTCCTGGTTGTCTGCACGACTTAAGGTCGGGCAGACTGGGAGATATTCGTCGATCATCCTGGGTCAGTGTCGGTTTAGGAGGACAAATGATCGATGTTGCCTGACGGAGAGCATGGGAGATTCGGGCCACGGGCGCCTAGGCCGTGCCGGAAGAAGGGGTGAGACTGGGCCCACTCTGGGTGTCGGGCCAGTCCAGAACAGTAGCCCCCCAAGTCGTTGCTTCTGGGCACAAGAGTGATGACTTTAATACCTGCTCGTGGAATAGGGCGCGTTTTGCAGGGAGAATGAATATCGCCTGTTGCGCCTTTCTCGCGGGGAGATGGGGAGTTAGCCGTTAGGAGCCTTGGACTTGAAGAGGTAGCGTGCTGGCAAAGCGGCGCAATGATGACCTAGGGACTAAAGTGTAATGATGACGATCCTAGGGTTTCTCAGGCGTGTGTCATGCACGCGCAAATAGTCTCATCTATAAATACGAGAGGAGTAGGGAGTTTAGTGTTTTTTGTTCTCTCTCTCTCTCAATTGCTCATAATTGCTCGATTGTCGACCACCGCCGTTTCTTGAGATTTTGTTGCTCGCTGCTGCTATTTTTAATCTTTCTTCTGTTTTAACTAGTAAGATTTTGACTTTCCGTTGTCATTTGATTTCTTCAGTTCATATTGCCATAATTTATTTCATAGAAATGCATGCGGTTAGGGTTTAGGATCCCATTTGTTTGGACGTTTCTGGGAAGTGTTGGTGGCAGACGGTGGTTCTATAATTTAGAATCGCTGGAGCCTCTGAGGATCCTCATCGGACATCAATGATGCGAGTGTGCCGCGGAGGGAAGCCTTTGCTCGATAAGAACATGGAGGTCGTTCATGAGTCGGGCCTCATAGTTGTCAAGGATCTCCTCGAGAGCGAGGACCCCGCTAAATACTTGGGTATTTATGTTTTAAACAGTAATATGTGTGTGATACGGTGGCAGAACCAGACTATTTTAGGAAAATGCTGGTTTGCGTTTTGCGTCTGTGTTCGCAAAATGTCGCGGTAAGCAAGAGTCGCCACCGACTTTTATTTTATCCAACTGGAAAGGACAAAAGCACAGAAAAATTCCTTTTTCGAGATTTTTTGAGTATGGGGGGTAAATTATAGAAAGGGAAGGTATTAGCACCCTTTATATCCGTGGTTTTCCACGGGCTCTTAGGTACTTGCTCATCATTTTGAAAATTGCTTCTGTGTTTGTGTGTTTAAAAAGTTTCTGTTTTACTTCAATTTAACTCTTGCTTCTGTCTTCAAGAGTGTTACGACGTCGTTTTGAAAACTTTGTTTGAAAAGAGTGTAAGTGTGGAAAAAAGTTTGTTTTTGAGCAAATACCTACTAGCATCTACTTACTCGAAAAAAGAATGTTTATGTTCTTGTTTCCTTTAGACAACGCTATCCCACTATTAGTGAGTAGGTAGCACCGTCGTTGGAGTTGTAAGGGTCAATTCGAAAGGGACGTACGATCACTAAAGCAATGTTAGAACGTCTTAGTAATAACCCTAGTGTCTTAAGATCATATTCAAGGCAACATTTCCGAGGCAACCTTTCCGAGATAACATTTCTGAACGGGACATTTGATCTTTGATTAGACAAGAGGGTAACCACTAAAACACCTTATACTTAATGATTGTTTACCGAAGGCCACCGAAGTGAGAGTATACCCTAGGAGTGCGCATGTGCGAGTGATTCAATTTTAAGTTATTATCTTTTCATATTTAGGGTTTGCTAACCATTTTAAAATTTACATACAGTCTTGTTATGCAATCCTATTATCATACATCTAACAGTTAATATTTGCGAAAATTAAAATGCGAGAAATAAGACTACGCTATTAGAAGGCTTCGGGAATTAATTAATTACATAGCCAAAAACCCGTAAAATGATAAATAAACGAAAAGTCCTAATTAAACTATTACATCCCATGAGCAGTCACATCAATATCGTAAAAATAAATAAACGCGCGATGAATCGAGAACAAAAGAAAACTAGGGTTTTGACCCCGTCTAACCTAATTAAAAGAAAAATCATTTCTTTGTCGTTTTTGATTATTTTGAGAAAATAAGGTTTTTACAAACCTAATCACTAATTAAATTAAATTTAAGAAAAATAATTAATTTTGACCTATTTTTGTATTTTGGTTATTTTAAAGAAAATAGAAAATAAAAATTAATTTAAACAAAAACCCTAATTTTCTAATTGATTTTAATTTATTTACAAAAGAATTAAAGTTACCCTAAAATTAAATTAAACTAATTAAATTAATTTTGGTAAAAAAAATAAAACCTAAATCTAATTTGATGAAATTGATTTTATGAATTTTTTATAAAAAAAGAATTAATTTTTATGTTAGAAAATAATCAAGATAATTAAATAAAAGAAAATATAAAAAAAGAAAGAGAGAAAATGGGCCTGGTGATAAGTAATTTGAGGGGTGCCAATAGCAGTTTTAGGACCCAAAAGCAAGGGTCCACGTTTGACTCTCCTGGTTTCCATGCTGCACGTTGACTAGGGCCTTTGGTGGACCCTCACATGCCAAGTGTTGGATTTGATCTGCTTTAGATCCAGTGGTTGCAAGCTGATGACATATGGTGGATGCTTTGGGAACCTGCACATGAAATTATGCATAGAAAAAATATATTGAAGAAGCAAGGGGACCTGGGGATCGAACCCAAGTTCTATGGGCTTTTCTCTCTCCCACTGACCAACTGAGCTGGCGTTTTTTGTTGTACAAATAAAAACAAACAATTATTATATTGGAAAAGTAAATCAGTTCATAAAGAAACGCGTGAATTTCAAATGGGAAAATGGGGTGGTGCCACGCCACCTTCTTCTTCCCTTCTCCGTTGGTAAAAGTCAGGGACTTTTACCTACAGACATAAGTCTGTAGCTATAACCCCTGCAGTTTTCAAAATCTCACACAGGCACCATAAATCAAAATTAATGATGCATATCAACTCGCCTTGAACTCGTGAACACCATAGCATCCCTCTTTTGGGCCAATTTTACCTGCACTCAAAATCCCTAAAACGAACAAGAAAACCCTAACCATGGTGGATTTTAGTATAGCTAACAAAAATGCAATTACTCATTACCAATAGCTTGCAAATGCTTTAATGAACAAGAATATATAAGTAATTCATGCTACAAGTGCCAAAATAATGAGATTCGATTTCAAGAAAATGTCAAGGTCGTGAATCACTTACAATGAGTTTTGGCGCACGAAAATGCTTGCTAAAGGTTGGTATAGACTCCTTGAATGCCCAGGAAACGAAAGGAATGCTTGGCAAGGCTTGAAAGTGCCCGAGACTGAAAACAGATTGCACTTTTTCTTGATTTTTTTGCAAGTTGTTCTTCACTCTACACGCCTCTAACCCTTGTTCTTTTGATCTGCATTTGTTCAATATATATCATTGAGTGAATTAGGTTTACAAATGTGCATCCAATCTTTGTAATTATGAAGATTTGATCCTTGATTCACACTTGTATCCAATCTTTCCAAAACAAGAGAAAATCAATATTTTTGTGTACAAACATGCCTTGCACGATTTGATTTCATTGCTAGCTGTATAAGAAACCTGAAATATGCACAAAATCTTAAGGTTTAAATGGTTTTGATATTTCCATGATTTTATTTTGATTTAATTTGATTTAATTGAAATAAAAATCAAAATAAATGGAAAAAATAAAATAAAGGAAAGTGGGAAGGATCATGGGTCGTGGACCATGTTACAAACTCAAAATAAGTACAAAAAGTTAGGCCCATTTGACAAAAATTGCAATTTGAGGCATATTTGACTTTTGGCAATTTTGCAAAAAGGGTCAAGTTCACCAATGCATAACTTCTTCAATTTTGACTCTATGAATGTATTCTTGGACTTTTTAGAAATCTCAAGATGTCCTCTAAGAAACCCTTTTGGTCTCATCTCAATTGGATCTTCCATGTTCATGTATGAAGCTTTGACAAAAAAGGTGTTTTTGTTGACTTTTCAAAATAACCTATAATGTCCAAATTCATAACTTCTTGTGAGTGCATATTTTGAACTTGGGAGCTGAAGATTAATTGTAGGGTATTGCGTCCTATTCAAAATGAGTTTTGGATGGGTCATTTCTAATAAAGTATGGGAAAGTTATGCTTGGTCAAAGTTGAGTTGACTTTTCCTAAAAAACCCTAATTTAGCAACTTTTGGGTTTTGATGAATTGTGAGCAATCCTTGAGGAATCATGATCAACCCTTTATCAAATGATGAGTAATACTTCAAAATGAGGATGTTGACCAAAAATCTTGAAGTTTGATTGTATGTGGGTCACAATTGACCTTTTTCCTAGCATAGTCGATTTCCAGGCCTTTGAGCAATTGATTGAGCAAACTTCCTCTGCAAGGCTTGAAACTTGACATGGATGATCTTGAGAACATGTTAGGACAATGGTGAGAATTTGGGATCCCTTGGACTCAAGCATCTTGATGCAACATGAAACCCTAATTTGAGGTAGACTGCCTCAGGAGAGAGTTTGTCTGGTCAACACTTGGACTTCCTTAAGCAACTTGAGGACCTTGATTGAAATGTTTTGAGAAATATGGGAGGGCAAATTTTGGGGTACAACAGCTTCCCCTGTTAAATCTTCTTAAACTAGAGAATGTAGATTGGCTTGTCTGCCTTTCGTGATCCGAAGGTGGAAGATGATTGAACACTAGAGTGCCCAGAAATTTGCACTCGCGTGAAGTGGTACTTGTCTTGTGATGTCGGGAATGGGCTTATAGATGCCATTTGGAGGTTGATGACGGAAGATGGGCTTAAAGATGCCATCTGAAGGAGTGTCGATCGCCTAAGAGATTCCTTAGTGAGAGCCCGTATACCTATTGTTGAGGAAGACTATGCTGAGGAATGTTGGTCTTTGTCTTGGTAAAAAGTTGAATTTTAGGAGCTTCGGTCGTCAGTTATTCTACTGGGAAATCGTCTCTTAGTCGAAGAGGTGAAAATGAATTACTATCTGGTCGTAATCCAGGCTTCATAGTGATAAGATCGACTGCTATCTGGTCGTAATCCAGGCTTTACAGTGACTTACTGAGGAGATGACATTAAACTTGTTATATGGTCGTAATCTAGGCTTCGCAATTTCTCGATTCTTATTTGGTCGTAATCCAGGCTTCAGAAGGAATTAAGTTATTATCTGATCGTATTCGGGCTTCAACTTGAATTTAGGGCACACTAATATCTGGTCGACTCCGGGTTTCTTAGTAATTGTCCAGGTAAACTGCTATTTGGTCAAAATCCAAGCTTCGCAGTGTCTTGTACTGTTATATGGTTGTAATCCAGGCTTCATTCCTTTACCGCTATCTGGTCGTAATCCAGGCTTCACGATGTTTTATACCATTATCCGATTGAATCCAGGCTTCATGGTGTTCTGTACTGCTATCTGGTCGTAATCCAGGCTTCACAATACCTTACTTATTATCTGGTCGTAATCCAGGCTTCAGAAGAAATCAAGTGGTTATCCGGTCGCCTCCGGGCTTCCCTTTGATTTTTAGGCCTACTAATATTCGGTCGATTTCCGGGCTTCATAGTAATTGGCCGGGTAGACTGCTATTTGGTCGAAATCCAAGCTTCACAGTTTCCCTCACTATTATCTGGTCGTAATCCCAGGCTTCAGTGTCTTTTACCACTATCTGGTTGTAATCCAGGCTTCACGATGTTTTATACCGCTATTTGGTCGTAATCCAGGCTTTACGATGTCTGATACCATTATCTGGTCGAATCCAGGCTTCATGGTGTTCGGAAAAATCAAAATATTGTCCGGTCGAATTCGGGCTTCATAACTTGTATTAAAGATATACCACTATATGGTTGTAATCCAGGCTTCATGGTGTCTTTAGCTGCTATCTGATTGTAATCTAGGCTTCACAGTAACTTGTATTGCTATCTGGTCATAATCCAGGCTTCACAATAACTTGCTGGGGACTAAACTATTATTCAGTCGAATTCGGGCTTCATAGCTTAAATTTAAGATAAACCACTATCTGGTCGATTCTAGGCTTCGCGGTGTTTGATACTGTTATCCGGTCGTTCTCCGGGCTTCATAGTAACTTGTATTGCTATCTGGTCGTAATCCAGGCTTCACAATATGATGGGGAAATCAAGATACTATTCGGTCGGACCTGGGCTTCATAGCTTGAATTTTGTGAGAATTTGATTGTATCTTTTCCTGAAATGTAAAGAGTTAGTCGTATGTAATGCATGACATGTATCGAGCAATGATGTTCTCAAAATAAACGAGATTGTGCTGTATGATGCGTATGCACATGTCATGATGTATGGATATGCAATGTTTTGATGATATTCCCTAACTGGGAAAAATAAATCCTGAACTGTTGTTGGAGAGCGCAAGGAGTTGAATTCTTCATTCTCGTTGGGGATAACGATCGAAGATGATATTAAGAATAAATTGGTGGGAGAATAACTCTGCTGGAGAATAAACTGGCGAGAGAATGACTCTGTAGGGAAGAGAGAGTCTGCTAGAAGATCTGCTGATTTGGATAAATATCCTCGGCTGGGGATGAATTAACACTGTTGGCAATCATGAACCTTTGTTGGCGATTGCGTCTCTGCTTGTGGAAGAAATAAACTCCACTGGGGATAGTCTTCCAGTGCTGGTGACAGATAAACTCTGCTTGGGGAGAATCAATGATTTTAGATACCTTTTGCTCTGCGGGGAGTGAATGTACCTTTAGTCATATTCTCGAGCTGGGTATATCCATGTACCTGGTGAATAGAGCAATTGTAAGGTTTGGACATTTCTTATTTGCCCCTGTTCCTGGAATTACCAGTAATCGTCTTTTGCTTCGCATGTAAATATTTATGAGCAACAGTTATTGTCAAATGCATATATCAAAAATTAATCATTGGACGTTCTTGCAAAACAAAACAGGAAAAGAAAAACAATTTTGAAATTTGTTGTAAAATGAATTGTATTGATTTTGAAGTTGGCCTGTAATAGGCGTTTCGTACAAGAGGCTGACGTCCTAGTAAGAGAACATCGTTGAACAAACAGAATTTATACAATTTGTGTAAAAGAAAGAAAAACAGCTATGTGAAACAATCCCACTGGGTTCCAACTCTGCTATTGCCTTTATATCTTCGAGCGTCTCATCACCTTGCTACTTGGTTAAAGGTAAATTAGATTGTTGGCACCGTCCGAGCTTGATAGTTGTGATACGATGGGAGAAATGACTTGATGTTTTGCGTTTCAATCGTACTTGTGCGGTTAGCAAGAGTCGCCACCGACTTTTCTTTTATCCAAAAGGAAAGGTAAAAAAGCACAGGAAAGACCTTTCAAGATTATTTCTCGGGTTCGGGGGGTAGATTATGAAAAGGGAAGGTATTAGCACCCTTTTCATCCATGGTTTTCCATGGGATCTTAGTTACTTGTTTAGATCACTTGCTTTCATTTGATAGTGTGCTTGTGGTGTGGGCTTTGAAAGTATTTTGAAAGATCTCTTTGTAATGGTTCTCGTCTCTATAATAACGTATACAAAGTTTTGTTTCGAAAAGTGATTTAAAGATGTGTTTGTGAATCGTGTTTCGAAAAGTGTTTTGAAAAAGGGTTTTGCAATGGTTCTCGTCTCTATAAGAACGTATACAAAACATTTTGTCTCTTTGAAAATGTTTTGAAATGAAAGTGTAGGTGTGAAAAGTTTTTATCGTGAGCAAGCGAGTAACTAAGAGCGAATCTATCTACTCGAAAGGTCTTAAATTGTTCTTTTCTTCCTCCTTTTAATGGTGTTATCTTACCATTGATTTGGTAAGAAGCCCTATCGTTGGATGTGAAGGGACATGCGCGGGTCAATTTCACAATCATCGAAAGCAACTTAGGAGACGCTTTAGCAATTTTCGTAAGGGACGAGATCATTTTAATTGAAGGCAACATTGAGGGTCATCGAGGGACTACGATCTTTTTTATCGAAGGGTCATTGCTAGAGCGTCCCATATTCGAGGGACATGATTGTATTTCTGAGGCAACAAGCGAGGTTACCCTAGAGGTGCACGTGTGAAAAAGTGTGTTGGTTTCAAGTTATTTTATTCTTTGATTAGGTCATCTAGCGATTGATTTTTGAATCTTGCCATACACGCCTAATTACTATACAGTATATGGAAAACAGTAAATTGCGGGAATTGAAATTCTACGCTATTACAAAATGTTCGGGAATGGGGGTACAATTTTTACAAATGGGGATGAATCAAATGAGATAGGAAGGTCCAAATATCAAACAATACAACCAAATCAAATTTTGTGCGATTTAATTAAAGTTATGATAATCCATGAAAATAAAATCAACAAAGTATGAAATGTTAAGTATTTACTTGAAAAGAAAAAAAAATGAAATCTATTCTAAAAAAATAATTAATTGACTAAAGAAAATTAAAATCGTATGCATTATCTTTTTGTGTTTTTTAATTTTGTAAGTAACAAGATAAATTAAAAAAGGACTAAACTAAGATCTATTATTATTATTATTATTTTTGGTGTTTTATTGAGTAAAATTAAATCTAAAACAAATTTATTAAAGAAAAGAAAAATGATAACAAATTAAATTACAAAACCTAAATCAATTTTAATAAAAAATATTTTAAGTTTTATGCATTTGTATAAAAAAAGAAAATAAGAATAAAACCAATTAACAAAATATGGGCTTAAGTGATTTTAGATAATGAGGCCCAAAGAATTAAATTACTCTTTTGTTATAACACTAAAAAAAACAGTCCAATGGGGGGTATGAAACCAGTAAAACAAAAAAATGGGCTTAGGGGTTTACAAAACAAACGAGCCCAAATTCCTAAACATGCTTAGTTATGAATTAAGGGGAGGAATGGAATTAGGGTTCTTGGAACCCTTTGTCTGTTCGCAGCGGCGCTGCTCTCATCTCTTTCACTTAATCTCTGTATCATCCTTGGCAAACTCACTATCCATCCCTATTTCTTTTTGCGAACGAAATCACTCTCTTCATCTTTATCTCACCATGACTCGTATCTCTTTGAAAACCCTAATTTCGGATTTGAATCCTAAATAAACTAAATTGGTTCACCCCCGACCTCTCTGAACTCTCTGTTGTCGGAATACGGTCGTCCTCGTCTCCCTAATCAAATGCTAACGACGTTCTTTGAAAAAAAAAGGGTAAGGTTCTGTTATTTTTCAAAACTTAACGATTTCAATGGTTTTTTATATCTTGTTCATGTTTTCTGCTAATTAAACTCATGATTTTAGATGCAGAGAAATGTGATTATGAGAAAGATGAAGAATCCATACCTGTTGGAGTTCTTTCTGTGATTTAGAAAGGGAGAGGCGAGACGATAACCATGTTCTGTGGTGGCCGGAGTTGCACGAGGGGAAATGGCGAGGACGAATGCGTTGCTTTTCTGGTTTGGGATCTTTTCTCTGGTTTTATCTGTTAAATGATGATGATATTGGTTATCTGGATCTTGGGATTTTTGTGATTGTTTTGTTGGATGGTTAATTGGCCTTAGGTTTTGGGGTTTTACTACTGTATTTTTCTATTTTTTTATGATGGTTAAATGGTGTTTTGAGCTTATGAAAATGGGCACAAGTTTGGAGTTTTACAGGTTTTTGGATGATGTTACTGGTTTGGTTTGAGATTTGTGTGTTCTGTTTTTGGGAGTTAACAGGTTTTGGTTATAGTGTTTGGTGTTTGGCAGTTTGGGAATTGGGTGCTGTTTCTGGTTTTGATTTCTTTTGGTTGTTGGGATTTTTGTGAGAGTTACTGTGTTTGAAACTATATTTTCAGTTGGAGTTTTTTTGTGTTCTTATGTGTTTGAAGCTTGGTTCAGGTTTTATGAGTTTGATACTGGTTTATCAGTTTGGGACTTATGTTGGTTTTTGAGGTTTGACAAGTTTTTTGAAGGTTGGATATTGGTTTATCAGTTTGAATGGTTTACTGGTTTTTTGATGATGTTACTGTCTCCTCAGTTTGAGACTTGTGGCTTTGGAGGTTTGACAGGTTTTTGCTGTTGGAGACTTGTTTCAAGTTTTTGAGTTTGATAATTTTTTCTATGTCTTTCGCTTAAGAGTTGTGTCCACTGTTATATTGGCCCTGCTTCTGTTGAATTCATATTCAAAATGGTGGGAAACCCACCAATTGAATATTTTTAGTATATTGTTCATATGGCCTTTTTATTGCAGTTTTGTTTTTTAGCACATTCTGTGCAACTTGTGATAGGCAGGGCAACAAAGCTGTGCATCTCAATAACCTAGGTGACTTCTTTCCTCTCTTCCCTCTCAATGACAATAGGAAAGAAAATTGCTTTTTGCCCCTTTTTTCCAATTCTGAAAGGTTTGCAATGGAAAATGATGTTTTATGCTTCTCAAGCAAGCTTTGCTATTTTGACTTAGCTGTTTATGTTGCCATACTTCTGCACTGCTGCCTGCTTTAGCTTTTGTTGACTTAGCTGTTTGTTGTTTGCTATATTGCTGCCTCGTTTTTGTTGATGTTGTTTGCATTTTGTTTGGACAAAGCTGTTTGTTTGGCTTTTGGGGCTGCTGTTTGTTGTTTACCATATTGTTGTTTGTTTGGTTCTGTTTGCAATATTTGTTTGGGCAATTTTGCAGCATTTGTTTTATTCAGTTTTGCTGCATTTCTTGGACAATTTTGTAACATTTGCTTGTTTGGACAGCCTTGTAGCATTTCTTTTCCTCTTTCTTTTTGTGAACCAAGAAGAAGAATCTTCTTGTGATTTGCAAATAGAGGAAATAAATTGTGATGAATTAAAATGGCCTTTTGATTCCACTTTTCAAACCTTAATGATGAATAGCATTTAAAATCTCTGTTCATGCCCAAATGATTTTGTACTAATCACATTTTCTTTCTTTTGTTTTCATGTGAGCAAAATGGAGATGACAAAGCAAGGAAGGCAAGAAATTTATGGCAAGCATGGAAGTCTTCGGAGATACGACTTCAATCTTCAGACAAGCTTAGGCATAAATTAATTTTCCTAGGCCAATCAAACATTTAGATTTTCTTTGTAATTTAGAAAAATTATTCTTGTATTGTAATCAATAATTGTATCAATTCATTTTCAAATACGATAATTTGTAAGACCTAAAGTATTTAAAAGAATAAATTGTTTTGTAACAATATATGAAATTGGAGAAAATCATATGAAATGTTCTGGTGTTACTTGAAATCCTTTACCAACAACAACTTGTAATTTCTCCTCGCATCCTATTTGATTTTTGAAATGCCCAATCTAGATATTTGAAGTAAAATGTTCCAGTCTGGTAACTTAAATTCCAAGTAATCCCAATAATTATGTAATTGCATTTTGTTGTACCCCAAAATTTTCCCTCTCATTTTATCAAGATTTATCCTCACAAGACTCTTTGGACTCAAGACCAGATTAGGGTTTGCTCTGCTCAAGACATCTCCTTGCACTGTTGACCTGAAATTAGGGTTTGAGTTTGCACAAGGATTTTTGGACTTACAATGCCTCATGTGACTTTCATACTTCATGTTGGACCTATAAGATTTCCCATACCAAGTTTCAAGCTTTGAATCAAATTTTTGCGCAGTCAATTGGATAGTTGACCTAGAAATCAGCTGTATTGGGGAAAAAACTATGGCCAATTTACAGTCAAACCTCATAATTTTTTATCCACATCAACATTATAGGCTCATATGAACTATTTGATCAAGTTTGGACCACAACTCCTCAAGAAATTTGATCAGATCTTCAAAAGGGCAAAATGGTCATTTTTAGGGTTTTGACTGCAGAAGGGCAATTTCTGATTTTTGACCTAGCCAATGGAAAATTGGGTTCAAGCATAGTTTAAAGGACTCAATGGCATCATCTTGACCTAATCATAAGGTTCAAAAGATCTCAAATGCATTAGATTGACAGATGAATTTTTCAGTCAACTGATCAAAAATCAACTGTACACTGAAAAGTCAAACTTTGACTTTTTGGGTCAAAATCAAGTGTCAAGGGTCATTTTTCATCAAGATGTGTCAAAACATGAAACTTGTTCACCAAGAAACCTAATTTTGAAAATTAGGGTTTAAAATGGAAAATTTTCATAACTTAGAATTTTTCTAAGTTATGAAAATTTCTTATTTTCCCCAACTTTTTCACCATGATGCAATTGGATTCAAAGAAAAATTCCGACATGAAAGTTGTAGTCCTACACAAAATCTAAAACTTTGATTCATAAAGTTTTCCAAAAAGATGCTTGGATCTCATGTTATGGTTTTATGAATAAGGGTCTAAAAACTTTCTAACTTAGTGAAATTTTGCCCTAGTTTAGGCAGGATTTTGACCTAACTTCATGGGCATTTTTCACCTAGTTCAAAGAGGTATCTCAAGTTTAATTTCAAATATGAATTGTAGAGCATGTTACAATATTTCCAAAATGTCCAAGAACTCTCCAAGATCATTCATGGTTAGGGAGAATCGAAAGTTTGAAATTGGAAAATCATCACTTTTGTCCAAGGCATTTTGCACCATTGATACAAGTTGCATTTATGTCCAAACCTTGCTTGTACTTGGTTTACAGGTCTTAAACCTTCCTACACTTATAAGTTAAATGAAAACACATTGGATTAAGGCTTTGTTCTGATATATGAAGCATTATACAAAGGTTTAATCCATTTTTGGAAAAAAGGCAACAATGCCATTTACATAAAGCACACCTTTTGCAAATTTGTTTCTCTTGAGCATTGGACCAAGCCTTTTGCTGCAAACAAAGTTCCCTAATATCAGGCAGAGTACACCAACTATGTGCATGCTTGGAGCTAGCCTGTACAGGACATAGCATTGTCAATTCCACCTTTTGCTTCAAAAACAAGAAAGCTTGCAAAAGTGAGGCAACTCTTCAATCTGATATAACCAAGTGTTGTATTCATTTCAAACAAGTTAAGTACATCATACCAAGCCAGAAACACGAGCTCACCACCTCCCAAACACCCTTGTACACCAAAAACCCTATTTTCTGCCAAAACAGGGTAGGTTCTGCAAATCATAAGCCAAAACAAAATCCACTCGTGCGTTTTGCTTGAAATCAGTTCCAACACACTCCATACAATATACCTAAACTATCCCAACCATTCCCAAGCCACTGTAACTCCATTTACACACTTCACCATTTTCAAATTCTGAGTTTGCAGGTTGAGTTCTACAAGAAGATTCAGGCAAGTTTAAAGCAAGCTTAAGCATTGGGAAAGCTCAAAGGAACTTCAAGCAAGCTCACAAGTATCTCAGGCCTCACTTACAACCCCTACATTTCCATACTCGAGCTTGACTGAAACATGTATTTTCCAAGTTTCTATCTCTCTATTTAGGAATCATTAGGCTTAGGTTTGTGAAGCAAAAATGTAGTCCTTATTGCCCTTGAGTTGTACATATGCATAGAATTTATTTATGTTAACTGAGCTAGGAGTATTTGATAGTTGAACTTTTTGAAAAAACTAGGTTAAGATTTAGGGCCAATGAAATTCTCTCTGGTCTTTGAGAGTTAGATTAAGTTTTTTACATGGTTAGAATCGTGTGATCAAGAGCTATAACTTTCATGTTGCAAGTTTTTGTTTTTAAGCACAAATGCAGGAGTTACCAATTTGAACAAGGCGCGCGTATTTTCGTTCCAAGGACAGGGATGAAGTGTGACATTGGGTTGGGACTGGCTGTTCCTTGCTATTGACCCCCCCCCCCCATCCTGCTTTCTGCATCCCCTTGGCCCGTTTGTTTTATTTTCATATATTTTTCATTTCTTTTATATTTTCTGACTTTTATTATTTTTTCTAAATATTAAAAATCACCAAAAATATTTTCTTAAATTTTCACATTTTATTTTATTATTTTTATTTTATTTTTGGCATAATATTTAGTTTATTAGGTTTAATACTTTTATTTTCTTAAATAAAAACTTATAATTAATACAAAAATATTATATATTTTTATTTTTATTATTTATACACTTAAATAATATTTTCTCACATATTTTATTTTTTAATATTTTTGTGAATATTTTTATTTATTTTATTGTACATAAAAATGAATAAATAATATAATAAATATATATTTTCTTAAAACAAAAACTAGGGTTTCCACCCTTAATAAAAATAATCATTCATATTTTCTTCTTCTTATTTTAAGACATTAAACAATCTATTTTTACATACATAAAAATAATATAAAAAACATTTTGCATATTTATATTTGTTGCATATTTAAATAATTGTCTTATTTATTTATTTGTGCAATGAATTCAATTTGGTTGTAATAGTTTTAGGGCTTTTATTTTGAGCAAAATATCCCCATTCAAAACTTATATCTCCCTCCCCATATCAATGTTGTAATAGCTTAGATTTATTTTACGCATTTATTGCTTTCAAATATGCATGATAGTAAGATTAGGGTTTGTATGCAAAAGACCAAAATAAAACAAATAGTTTGACTAAACATAAGACAAAAATGCATGAAAAATGACAACACAATACACACAAGCACCCCTAGGGTTTCATCCACTTGTTGCCTTAAAAACATGGCCATGGTATACATGCTAGGTATCTTGGCAAAACAAAATAAAAACAAAAGATCATAGTCCCTCGATGACGCTATCTTGGTTGCCTATACAAAAATGATCTAGTCCCTCAAAAAAGCTTGCTAAGATACTTGGCAACATTGTTATCATGGTCATACGATGACCCACGCCTGTCCCGTTTAACATCCAAAAGACAAGGCTGTTTACTAAATACAATGGTAAAACAACAATGTCAAAAGGGTTAAAAATGTATAGGAAAGACTTTTGAGTAGGTAGGTAGATGCTCCTAGTTACTTGATCAAACTTGCAAACATCCTTGCTATTTTCAAAAACACACAATTACAAAACATTTCCCAAAACAAACTTTCAAACATTGAAACATTTTTCAAAAGACAAATACCTTTGTATACATTCAAACAAGAATCATTACAAAGATTGCCTAGACAAATGCCTCTTTTCAAAATACTTTCAAAACCACACCCAAAAGCACCATTTCAAACAATTGAAAAGCAAAAGCAAGTGATCTAAAATAAGTAACTAAGAGCCCATGGAAAACCATGGATGAAAAGGGTGCTAGCACCTTCCCTTTTCATAATCTACCCCCCGAACCCAAAAACAATCTCAAAGGTCTTTCCTGTGCTTTTTTACCTTTCCTTTTGGATAAAATAAAAGTCGGTGGCGACTCTTGCTAAACCGAAACATTTGCGAACAAAAAACACAAAACCTCAAGTCAGTTCTCCCACCGCATCACAGAACTGGCGACTCTGCTGGGGACAATAAATAAAAGTGGGGTTACCTTAGGATTTTAGATCACCTTTACATGCTTATCTTGCTTGACTTGATTGCTTTACATTTGGTTCTATTGTTTGGGTTTGAATCCTCTACCCGGATTTGGGAAACATTCATAGGTAAATAGCAATACGTTATGGAAACTGTACAGGGTATACCGATATGGTTGAAGCAATAGCTATATTAGTGCGACATATTTGTGGGTATCGGTAGCCTTTGAGTTAATCAAAGAGAATACGGGGCCACGGAGTAATGTCATGAAGCACTAATGGACTTTTAGAACCTTTACTTGACCAACTTTGCCTTTTCAGGGGTAGTGAGATGACCGGCTTTACTATCTAGCCTCATTATATAGTTTTAATTATTACGAACGTATATGAAATATGTGTCATTAAGTAATAGTATTTTAACTTAGTTTCTTAGTGATGAAGTAACCTAAAATTTGGTGATGGAGAAGAAGTAAAATATTGAAATTGTTTACATATATTATACCATAATACAATATGAATATGGAGAATAAATATACTATCATCCTCATTATATTATTTTAATTATTACCTGTGTATAAGAAATATTTGTCATTAATTAATCGTCTTTTAACTTAGTTTCTTAGTGATGAAGTAACCTAATATTCTGTGAGGTAAAAGAAGAAAAATATTTAAAAAATCACATATATTATATCATATTTCAATGTAAATATGGTGACTAAAAATTGTATTACGATTTATTATATAATTTCATTTATTAACTATATATACAATATTTGTCATTAATTAATAGTCTTTTAACATATTTTCTTAGTGATGAAGTAACCTAAAATTTGGTGATAGAGAAAAAGAAAAATATTGAAATTGTTTACATCTATTATACCATAATAAAATGTGAATATGGTGAATAAATATACTATCGAGTCTCATTCTATTATTTTAATTATTAAGAACGTATATGAAATATATGTCATTAATTAATAGTCTTTTAACTTAGTTTCTTAGTGATGAAGTAACCTAAAATTTGGCGATGGATAAGAAGAATAATATTGAAATTGTTTACATCTATTATACCATAATACAATGAGAATATGGTGAATAAATTTACTATCTAGCCTTATTATATAGTTTTAATTATTACGAACGTATATGAAATATGTGTCATTAAGTAATAGTCTTTTAACTTAGTTTCTTAGTGATGAAGTAACCAAAAATTTGATGATGGATAAAAAGAATAATATTGAAATTGTTTACGTCTATCATACCATAATACAATTTGAATATGGTGAATAAGTATACTATCTAGCCTCATTATATAGTTTTATTTATTATGAACATATATGAAATACGTGTCATTAATTAAATGTTTTATAACTTAGTTTCTCAGTGATGAAGTAACCTAAAATTTGGTGATGGAGAAGAAGTAAAATATTGAAACTGTTTACATCTATTATACCATAATACAATATGAATATGGAGAATAAATATACTATCATCCTCATTATATTATTTTAATTATTACATGTGTATAAGAAATATTTGTCATTAATTAATCATCTTTTAACTTAGTTTCTTAGTGATGAAGTAACCTAATATTCTTTTATGTAAAAGAAGAAAAATATTGAAAAAGTCACATATATTATACCATATTACAATTTAAATATGGTGACTTCAAATTGTATTAAGATTTATTATATAACTTCATTTATTAACTATATATACAATATTTATCATTAATTAATAGTCTTTTAACATATTTTCTTAGTGATGAAGTAACCTAAATTTTGGTGATAGAGAAGAAGAAAAATATTGAAATTGTTTACATCTATTATACCATAATACAATGTGAATATGGTGAATAAATTTACTATCGAGTCTCATTGTAATATTTTAATTATTACGAACGGATATGAAATATATGTCATTAATTTATAGTCTTTTAACTTAGTTTCTTAGTGAGGGTTGTTTTCTTGGAATATTTCGGTCGCCAGTAAAGTGGCTAAACTGAAACAATGAACACAGAAAATAATCCAGTGATATTGAACTCCTTAGAACCCGGTTACTATTTATAGGACAGGTTGAGCCAACTAAACTTCAAGAGGGTACTTACCTATGAAACCCCATGCAAGCCTGGAACTAGGAACTTGTGTGAATTATTTGTACATATATACTTGTGCATAACATCATGGACATCATGAAGCATCATATGCATCCACTAACCATTTTAAGGATTTGGATCTTCATCTTTGTTCCTGTTTTATAGGTAATGGATTCACTTCGCAGGAAAAAAATTCAGGTCAACCTTATGAGAATTCCTCCTCAACTCAAAGAGCTTGCTTCCAAGATTCCTGAGAATTCTCCATTCACCGAGATGCATGGTCGTCTTCTCAACTTAGTCAACACCAACACTGAGGAAGATATGGTGAAGGTTCTCTTCCAGTTCTTTGACCCCTTACACCACTGCTTCACATTACCTGATTACCAGTTAGTGCCTACTTTGGAGGAATTTTCTCAACTCCTGAGGATTCTTATTCTCTATCAACTACCCTACAACGGTACGAAAAGAGATCCAAAGCCTGAAGATGTTGCTCAAGCCTTACACTTGCAACCATCTGATGTCAAAGGTCATTGGGAAACCAGAAGTGGTGTTAAGGATTTCTTGTCAAAGTTTCTGTTTGAGAAAGCTCCAGAATGCTGGAATTCATTGGACTTACAAGCTTTTGAGGATATTGTAGCTCTTCTCATCTATGGATTGGTCTTGTTCCCTAATCTTGACTAGCTTATAGATGTCAATGCTGTCAAAATTTTCATGGCTCGCAACCTGGTGCCTACATTGCTTGGGGATATCCTCCACTCATTTCACACTCGAACAATAAGGAAAAGAGGTGTTCTCATGTGCTGTACTCCTCTTCTAGCAAGGTGGTTTACTTCTCACCTTCCCCAATCAGTTTTGAAGAATGAGCAAGGTTTGAGGTGGTCACAACGATTGATGACTCTTACACATTCAAATGTTCATTGGTGTTCTCGATCCCGAGAAAATGTTATCATTATTGACCGTTATGGGGAATTCCCTAATGTCCCACTACTTGACATTAGGGGAGGCATCACCTACAACCCCTGCTTGGCTCTGAGACAGTTTGGGTATGCCCGAAGGGATGGCCCACATGACATGCTGATTCCAGACTTGGTTTTTGACTTTGACAACGATGATCAAGGACTTCGACAAAGGTTTATCTGAGCTTAGAGGATGCCTAAAAAGGTGGACAGTAAGACCTTGGGACACAAGAATTCCATCCCCCTTGAGCCTTACCTCAAGTGGGTACGAACCCGCGCCCAAAGTCTTATGATGCCTTACCCCTACATTCTGCATGTGATCAAAGAGCCTGTTATGGAAGGAGAGGTTCCATACACCCTCCTACATCCTGACATGCCAACATCACTAGAAGATTTGCAAAGGAGTTGGATACAGCTCAAGGGAGAACATGATACTTTTGAAGCCCAATTCTACGCCAGTGAGAAGAAGGTTTTGGAACTTACTCATCAAATTCACGAAAAGCAGACTCTCAACACCTACATTGCACCAGAAAGGATGCGCAACGTCTTTTTACATTAGAATTTTGTATTATTTTGCCCATGGGGCATTGATGTACTAACAAATTCTATCTTATTAATATGACGTGTGTTCCTTTTTGTTTACAATGAATTTGAATTTCTGAATCCTTGAATGCATTACATGAATACATCTCATTCATCATATGCATAAGCAGGTCTTTATACCAGGTTTCCTTATCTCTCTGTTGTTTATTTCAGCAAGATGGATATAGAGCAGACGGTCAAAGACTTACAAGCGCAGAATTCACAGTTCCAACAGCTACTCATGACCTTGGCTAAGGGTCATGAGGAGCTCAAAACCTTGTTGGAAAAGGAAAAGGAGAAAAAGAAAAAGAAGAGGGTTGGTGTGGCTACCCTAGGTAGAAGATTTGAAGGTCAAGCTGGAAGGGTCCTGGACTTCCCATCAACATCTAATGAATGGGTAGGAAAAGGAAAGGGAGTTGCAGTGCCAACTGAGTCTGAGGAAGAAGAAGAAGAAGAAGAAGAAGAAGAAGAAGAAGAAGAGGATGAAGACTATTCTGAGCAGCAATACCCTTCTGCAGATGACAAGTACAAGAATCTGGAAGAACGTCTGGCTGCCATTGAGGTGCAGAGAGTGCCTGGGATAGACTTTGAGGAACTAGGGATGGTTGTTGGGATTATTATTCCCCCTAAGTTTAAGGTGCCTATATTTGATAAGTACGATGGTTTGTCTTGTCCAAAGATGCATCTACGATCTTACGTCAGAAAAATTCAACCGCATTCTTCTGACAAAGACCTATGGGTTCATTTCTTTCAGGACAATCTTTCTGGGACGCAGTTAGATTGGTTCTACCAGCTAGAGAGGTCTGATGTGCATAATTGGGAGGATTTGGCAGCTGCCTTTTACAGACATTATCAATATAATGAGGATTTAGCACCAACCCGTACTCAATTACAAAGTATGGGCATGGTCTCAAATGAAGGCTTCAAAGAGTATGATCAGAAATGGAGAGACTTGGCTGGAAGGGTGAAGCCACCATTGTCTGAAAGAGAGCTTTTTGATATGTTCTTGGGTACACTGTCAGGTCCCTTTTTCAATCACCTGATTGGAAGTTCATCTGCGGGGTTCACCGAGTTAATTCTGACTGGTGAAAGAGTTGAAGCCGGAATCAAGAGGGGAAAATTCAAAAGGATGCATCTGCTTCCGCTGCCATCAAAAAGACTTTTCCAGCAGAGAAAGAAGTATCAGTTGTCTACTCTCAAAGAAGTCAAGGAAGAGTTAAGCGCCGGCCAACGGTGGGGGCTGTAATGATTCAGAAGTCTGCAGCTGATCAGCCTAGAAACAATCAACCCAGAACCAACCAAGCAAGGGTGGAAAGGCCTGTACGGAAATTCACTCTGATAAACATGACTCCTGCTCAGGTTCTCCCTCATCTGTTGAAGTTAAACCTTGTCAGTTTGAAAGAGGCACCGAAGAATCCAAATACATCTTCTCCTTACTACCATGCGAATGCCAAGTGTGCTTATCATTCAGACATCCTGAGGCACGACACCAACCATTGTTAGGCCCTCAAGAATAAAATTCAGGATTTAATAGATGCTAAAGAAGTTGAATTCGACGCCCCTGAAAAACCTAATGTGATCTCTGCTCCAATGCCAAAACATGGTCACAATGCCCATGTTGTTGAAGAGGATCTATTTGTTGCTACTGTTGATGATTTATTGACTCTGCTACTGATAATCAAATTGAATTTGCTGAAGGCTGGGATTTTCCCAGGATGTGAAGAAGATTGCTGCCTTTGTTCATCCTTACCAACCGACTGTCCATTGTTGAAGTTAGGCATCCAACACCTAATGGATAACCAAGAAATCCTTTTTGAAAAGACTCCTGTTACTCCGACTCCTGTCAATGATATTTCAATAATTACCATATCCGCCAATCTTTCCAAGGTCTCCAAAAGACCTGTTAAGATTACATCTGATCCAAAGATTGTACCTTTGAAGATAACCATGTCGGGGCCTATCCCGTACAAGTCCAATAAATCAATGCCGTGGAACTATGGAGGAGAGATCTTCTACCACGGTGTTAAACAAATTGAATTAACTGAAGAGAGTTCTGATGAAGAGACTTCCGACATTGGAAACATTTCCAGAACGAGTAAAATCACCTGCAGTGGAAGAATTTTCTCTCCAGAGATTGCGCCTCCAAAGGCAATCTTCGGACCCTCAGCCGCTCCTAAGGTTACTCCTGTACCGGTCAACATATCTGCGAGAACTCCAGTTATTGAAGAAGTTGTGACTCATGTGGTTGTCCCCTCTACTGTTACTGATGATAGAGGGAAGGGGATCCAAGAAGAGCCTGTCAGGACGAGGGCTCAGCCGTTGATCATCCCTGAAACCACTCAGAAAGAAATGGAAGAGATTTTGAAAATAATCAAGAAAAGCGATTATAATGTTGTGGAACAACTGGGGCAAACCCCCTTAAAGATCTCAATGTTGGCCTTGCTGTTTTGGTCAGAAGCTCATCCCAAAGCTTTGATAAGATTTTTGAATACGGCCCATGTGCCCCAGGAAACCTCCGCAGATCAGTTCCAGGAATGTGTAGCTAGCCTAACAGCAGACAACGGTCTAGGATTCTCCGATGCTGATCTAACAATCAAAGGGAGAAAACATAATGACGCTTTGCATGTCTCGGTGGAATGCGGAGGGACTACTCTAGCACACGTTCTGGTAGACACTGGTTCATTGCTGAATGTCTTGCCAAAGAAGGCATTGGATAGGTTGGATTGTGAAGGCCTAACCTTGAAGCCCAGCAACATCATTGTCAGAGCCTTTGATGGTTCTAAACGAATGGTCCACGGGGAGGTGGACATCTCGATTAAAGTAGGAACTGAAACCTTCGACTCCATATTCTATGTCATGGACATCCGTCCCTCATATTCTTGCTTGTTGGGAAGACCCTAGATTCATCATGCTGGAGTCGTCACTTTAACTCTGCATCAAAAGCTCAAGTACCCTGTCCAGGGGAAAATTATGACAGTTCACGGTGAAGAGGAATACATGATAAGCCATCTTAATTCTTTCTGCTATGTAGAATTGGATGGTGAATTCATCGAAACCCCCTTTCAGCATTTTGAGGAGGTAGCTCAGGAGATAGCAGCAACCAAGACAGTGCCTTATGTACCCATGATTACCTGACCTCCGCCTCGGATGTCATCTCTCAAAGATGCAAAGGTTGTGATTAAAGAAGGAGGAAGCACAATCTAGGGGCAGCTTCTCGATTTTCCTTTCAAGTCTGATAAATTCGGCTTGGGTTTCACTGCTTCTGCTCAAAAGGTTGTGCGTCGCTCCCAGGCTGGAGGGCCACCAGTGAAGATCACCCATCATGGAGTCAATGCTTTGGAGGATGGTGAAGAGGAGAGCAACCTTGAAGACTGGATTTTCCCCACTGTTGAAGGAGGACTATGCAATTAGGAGGCAAAAGACTTTGTTCCCATTACTTTCATGAATCAGTAATTTATCTTTCAAACATTTCTGTTGGTTTGTAATAATTCCTAAACAATTTGTACACTTTTAGCCTTGTGCCTTACCCGAGGTACATAGGTTCATTTGTAAGGGTTTGATTTTTCATCTTCATATGCCATTTTAATGAATCATGGACGTTTTCACATATAAACTTTCGTGTTCATTGTCTTTCTTTTTGCATTTTATTTGTTTAAAGGTGGTTATCCCTTACACACACCCACACTTACAAATGTAGGTACCCTTCCACTCTGGATTCCATGGGTAACAATTCTGCTATGGCCTTCAGTGACTCTGAAGATCTGGTCTACCATGCCGAATACGAAGGTGATGAAAACTGTGAAGTGCCTGGAGAATTGGCTAGACTGCTACAACGGGAAGAAAGGGATATTCTACCTCATGAGGAGTTGTGAGAGACAATTAACTTGGGAACTGAGGAAGACAGAGAAGAAATTAGAGTGGGTGCCAACCTAGAGCCAAGTGTCAAGGAGCGCTTAGTTCAACTGTTGAATGAATATGTTGAAATCTTCGCCTGGTCATATGAAGACATGTCGGGACTTGATACACATATTATGGTTCACCGTCTCCCCACCAGAGAAGACTGTCCGCCAATTAAACAGAAAGTTCGCCACATGAGGCCCGATATGTCTGAAAAGATCAAAGCGAAGTTATGAAGAAGTTCAATGCTGGATTTATTGCTGTTACTTCCTATCCACAGTGGGTTGCTAACATTGTGCCCGTGCCTAAGAAGGACGACAAAGTGAGAATGTGCATGGATTATAGAGACTTAAACAGGGCTAGCCCTAAGGATGACTTTCCACTACCGCACATTGACATCTTGGTTGACAATACAGCCCGACACAAGGTATTTTCTTTCATGGATGGATTTTAAGGGTACAACCAGATCAAAATGGCACCTGAAGACATGGAGAAAACTACTTTTGTTACACAATGGGGTACGTTCTACTATAAAGTGATGCCATTCGGACTGAAGAATGTCGGGGCAACCTATCAACGCGCTATGGTAGCTTTGTTTCATGATATGATACATCATGATATAGAGGTTTACGTAGATGACATGATAGCCCGTTCATAGACAGAAGAAGAACACCTCGACCATCTGCAAAAGCTGTTTGTCAGGTTGAAAGAGTACAAGCTCAGACTGAACCCTAACAAGTGCACTTTCGGAGTCAGGTCTGGTAAACTCTTGGGTTTCATTGTCAGCAACAAAGGCATCGAGGTTGATCTTGCCAAAGTCAAAGCTATACAAGAAATGCCTGCCCCTCGCACTGAGAAGGAGGTCAGAGGTTTCTTGGGACGCCTAAACTACATTGCTAGGTTCATTTCTCACCTAACATCTACCTGTGAACCAATCTTCAAGATGTTGAAGAAAGATCAGGTGGTTAAATGGAATGATGACTGTCAAGTTGCTTTCGATAAAATCAAGGAGTATTTGCTAAAACCTCCTATCTTTATGCCTCCCGTCGAAGGAAGACCGCTAATCATGTATCTGACTGTCCTAGAGAATTCAATGGGGTGCGTACTGGGCCAACATGATGAGTCTGGCCGAAAAGAGCATGTCATTTATTACCTTAGAAAAAAGTTTACCGACTGTGAGACCCGATACTCACTGCTTGAGAAAATTTGTTGCACTTTGGTATGGGCTGCTCACCGGCTAAGGCAGTATATGTTGACTCATACCACTTTGCTGATCTCTAAGATGGATCCGATCAAGTACATCTTTGAAAAGCCTGCTTTATCTGGAAGAATAGCAAGGTGGCAGATGATCCTCACGGAATACGATATACAGTACACGACCCAAAAAGCTATAAAGGGGAGTGTACTAGACGATCATCTGGCCCATCAAGCTGTCAAAGATTACCAATCCATGAGGTTCGACTTCCCCGACGAGGATATCATGACTTTGAGCAACATTGAAGAGAACAGACCGTATGACAGACCTGAACAAGGATATCGATGGACCCTGTACTTTGATGGTGCCTCCAACGCACTTGGCAACAGTATCGGTGCAGTACTTATTTCACTAGAAGGTTGCCATACACCTTTCACCGCCAGACTTTGCTTCAGCTGCACCAACAACATGGTCGAGTATGAAGCTTGTATATTTGGTCTCAAGGCTACAATTGACTTGGGAATCAAATCCTTGATTATATTTGGGGATTCTGCTTTGGTTATCAGTCAGAGCAAAGGAGAGTGGGATACTAAACATCCAAACCTTATCCCTTACAAAGAACATGTCTTGACATTGTTACCACATTTCGAGCAGATTACCTTCGAGCACTTCCTGCGAGAAGAAAATCAGCTAGCAGATGCTCTAGCTACAATGTCCTCCATGTTTAAACTTAATTGGGATAACGAGGCTCCCCAAATCAACATTGAACGGATGGACGAACATGCGCATTGTCACGAGATTAATACTGAAGAAGTAGTGGACCGACCTTGGTTTCATGACGTCAAAAGGTATCTCGAAGCACAAGAATACCTTGAAGGAGCTTCAGTCAACGACAAAAAGTTTTTAAGGAGATTCTCAGCTAAGTTCTTCTTGAGCAATGGTATCCTATACAAGTGCAGTCATAATTGCATTCTACTCCGTTGTGTGGACAGGGTTGAGGCTGAACAGATTATGGCTGAACTGCATAATGGAACCTTTGGCACTCACTCTAGCGGACATACGATCGCTAAGAAGATTCTACGGGCAGGCTATTACTGGTCTACCATGGAAGCTGAATGCTATCAACATTCCTGAACTTGTCACAAATGTCAAATCTATGCGGACAAGGTACATATACCTCCAGTTCCTCTCAATGTCTTAACAGCTCCTTGGCCATTCTCTATGTGGGGAATCGACATGATTGGAGAGATCAAGCCTACAACATCCAATGGACACCGCTTTATTCTAGTGGCCATTGATTACTTTACCAAGTGGGTCGAAGTAGATTCCTTCGCCTCTGTTACAAAGAATGTAGTTGTCCGCTTCATCAAGCAGAACCTTATTTGCCGGTACGATATCCTCGAAAGGATTATCACTGACAACGGTATAAACTTGAACAACATTATGATCACCGCTTTGTGCAAGCAGTTCCAGATTTAACATCACAATTCATCTCCCTATCGGCCAAAGATGAACAGTGTTGTCGAAGCTGCGAATAAAAATATCAAGAAGATCATTCAAAAAATGAAAGTCACCTACAAGGACTGGCATGAGATGTTACCATTTGCTCTGCATGGGTACCATACCACGGCACACACATCAACTGGGGCAACACCCTATTCTTTGGTATACGGCATGGAAGCTGTTTTGCCTATCGAGGTTCAGATTCCCTCCTTGAGAATCATGAAAGATGTTGGTTTGAGTGAAGACGATTGGATTCATACCCGGCTTGATCAACTTAACTTGATTGATGAGAAGCGACTTACTGCTGTTTGCCATGGTCAGGCGTATCAGAAACGGATGATCAAGGCATTCAACAAGAAAGTCAGGCGCCAGGTATATCAAGTCGGGGATCTTGTAATCAAGCGGATCATCTTTCCGCAAAGTGATCCCAGGGGCAAATGGACTCCTACCTACGAAGGACCATTTGTGATCAAAAACATCTTTTCTAGTGGGGCAATGATATTAACCACCATGGACGACGATGACTTGCCGCACCCTGCAAACACAGACATAGTCAAAAAATACTACGCATAAATGACCCGACAAGTTGAAAACCCGAAAGGGAGACTTAGGCAAAAATGGGCATCCCGGTGAATCGAAAACCCGAAAGGGCGATTCAGGCAAAAATTAGGGATAAACAAAAAAATCTGTACACCCGGCAAGTTGAAAACCTGAAAGGGCGACTTGGGTAAAAAAGGGTTTCCCGGTGGATCGATAACCCAAAAGGGCGGTCCAGGCAAAAGTTAGGGAATTAAAGCGTATGACTATGTCTCGTCGGATCTCTTTAAGGACAATCTCTTCATAGACAAGCTTCGGGCTTCTGATCAATCCAATCATCTTCGGACGAAGAAACGAATGGACAAGATATTCAGAGTTACGAAGGCTATAGCAGAATGGGAACCCCATGGAATTTTTACACATAGCCATTTTCTTTGTATAAATTTTTCTCATTTTTGTGACAACATTCTCTTACTAGGATGTCTGTCTCCTTTGTACAAAATACTTACACAAATTAAATACAAAGATACTTTAAAGTGCAAAAAACTATTTGCCTTTTCTTCTCTTTTACACTTGTGTTTTATTTGAAAACGCCCAATGATTTATTAAATGAGCATATGCATTTGAATATAATCACCGTTTACAAATAAACGAAATGTGAAAGAATAATTACTGACAGGTTGAAAGTATAGGAAAACTCCTTTAGGCTATTCCAGGAGAAATCCCTTGCAGCACATCATCTAGATCCCCAGCGGAGCTAAAACCCTTGAAATACATGTCCCCAGCGGAATTAAATTTCAAAATCCCCGGCAACGGCGCAGAGTCAAAACTTCAAACTCACAATCCCCAGCGGAGTTATATTTCCAACCCTTAATCCACCATCAGAGTTAAGTCTTCAAACTCCCAATCCCCCGCGGAGAAAAAACTTTGGGTCATAAATCCCCAGTAAAGATGAAACCTTCTTCCCCAGCGAAGTCAAATTTCCAACTATCAATCTACAACAAAAATCATTCAGTTTTCCCCAATTCGCCAGCAAGTTGTCTTAAAGTCTGAGAATCAACCAGATAACAGTTAACTTTTGTCCCCAACCTAGGACAATTCCCCAGTAGATTGGCATACAACCCAAACTCCTAAACTTTTTCCAAACAGGAATAAGCTTTTTCCCCAAAGAGTCTTGAACTTACTTTCCGGCAGGATAGCTACTCCCCGACAATTAGCTATTCCCCACAAAGTTTTTACTCCCCAACAGAATGAAGATTCTCATTCTTAACTCCCCAGTTTGAAGTCCCTGAGGATTCAAATTCCCCTAGCAGATTGAAGACTCTCGGTTTGGATTCCCCAGTGAAGTTGTCAGAGCCTCCATTACTCCCCAGCATGAATTTGTCAGAATTTTTAATCACCTGCAGATTGAAGATTCTCATTCTCACTCCTCCAGTGAAGCCCCAAGGATTCATTTTCCCTAGGAGATCGAAGTTTCTCATTCTTAGTTCCCCGCAGAAGCCATCAGAGTCTTCCTTATTCTCCAGCAGATCAAGGTTTTTCCTTTGTTTGACCCCCGGTAGAGATCGTTAGAGTTTTCCCTATTCCCCAGCCGAGTAAGGATTCCCATGGTGTAATCCCCAGCCATAGTCATCAAAGTTCTTTGGATTCCCCAAGCAGGTTTCTCAAGCAGACTTGAAGGATCCCTATATCCCCAAGCAGTCATGAAGGATTCTCACATCCCCACAGAAGTTGTCAAAGTTTTTGGTAATCCCCGCGAGTTGCCAAGGATTTTCTATCCCCAACAGTGGTCCAAGGATTTCTCATCCTCAGCAATCAAAGATCTTGAATCTCCAGCAATGGTCCAGGATTTACTTCCCCCGACAGTAGTCAAAGATTTCATTATCTCCAGCTATCAAGGATTTATTTTCCTCAGCAAGACAACTAATCAACTTACATGCGCATACATTACATTCGTAAACATTGATGAAACACATTTTATTGCATCATACATTTCATGCAACATAAACCTTGTGTTTCAGCTAACATTTTACCCTTTTCAGGATAAGATTAAAAGCTATCTTTCACAAATATTCAAAGATTTCAGTTACAGTACGGATACACTCCAGACGCGAAAGTCATTTTGTTACTCATCCAGATCTCTTATTCAGATACATTATGGATTCACCCCAGACACGGAGGTCTTTCTATTACTCATTCAGAATTTCAAGTCAAGATACAGTACGGATACGCTCCAGACACGGATGCCATTCTATCATTCATTCAGACTTCAACATTCAGATACAGATTAGATACGCTCCAGACACGGAAGCCATTCTATTTCTCATTCAGATTCAACTATCAACTTCAAGTTCAGATACACTCTAAGACATGGAAGTCATTCTGTTGCCTATTCAGATCTCAGTTACAGTACGAATACACTCCAGACACGGAAGTCATTCTGCTACTCATACAGATCTCAACTTCAGATACAGTCCAGATACACTCCAGACACGGAAGCCATTCTGTCACTCATTCTGACCTTTTTCCCCATCCCAGAGATGCTCCAAACACGGATGTCATTCTGTCGCTTATTCAGATTTCAGATTCAGATACAATACAGATACACTCCAGACATGGCAGTTATTTTGTTATTCATTCAAGAATCAAATACAGTTATAGCTCGGATACGCTCCAAACACAGACGTCATTCCCTTGCTCATACAGATCCAATCTCCAAATACAACTCAGATACGTTCCAGATACGGATACCATTCTGATGTTCATTCTCCTGATTTTCAACAAACATTCTTGGATGGCATATTTAAGCCCATCTCCAACAAGATTCTATCACATCTCCAAATGGCATCTTTAAGCCCATTTCCTCAACTACATTTTGACGAGTGCAAATTTACGGGCACTCTAGTGTCCAATCATCTTTAACCTTCGAGTCACGAACGGCAAATTCGCCAATCTAAATCTTCAGGTTCAAGAAGATTGAACAGGGGCATCTGTTGTACCCCAAAATTTTCCCTCTCATTTTATCAAGATTTCTCCTCACAAGACTCTTTGGACTCAAGACCAGATTAGGGTTTGCTCTGCTCAAGACATCTCCTTGCACTGTTGACCTGAAATTAGGGTTTGAGTTTGCACAGGGATTTTTGGACTTCCAATGCCTCATGTGACTTTCATACTTCATGTTGGACCTATAATATTTCCTATACCAAGTTTCAAGCTTTGAATCAAATTTTTGCCCAGTCAATTGGACAATTGACCTAGAAATCAGCTGTATTGGGGAAAAAGTCAATTGTGGCCAATTTACAGTCAAACCTCATAATTTTTTATCCACATCAACATTATAGGCTCATATTAACTATTTGATCAATTTTGGACCACAACTCCTCAAGAAATTTGATCAGATCTTCAAAATGGCAAAATGGTCATTTTTAGGGTTTTGACTGCAGAAGGGCAATTTCTGATTTTTGACCTAGCCAATGGCAAATTGGGTTCAAGCATAGTTTCAAGAACTCAATGGCATCATCTTGACCTAATCACAATGTTCAAAAGATCTCAAATGCATTGGATTGACAGATGAATTTTTCAGTCAACTGATCAAAAATTAACTGTACACTGAAAAGTCAAACTTTGACTTTTTTGGTCAAAATCAAGTGCCAAGGGTCATTTTTCATCAAGATGTGTCAAAACATGAAACTTGTTCACCAAGAAACCTGATTTTGAAAATTAGGGTTTAAAATGGAAAATTTTCATAACTTAGAATTTTTCTAAGTTATGAAAATTTCTTATTTTCTCCCAACTTTTCCCAACTTTTTCACCATGATGAAATTGGATTCAAAGAAAACTTCCAACATGAAAGTTATAGCCCTACACAAAACCTACAACTTTGATTCACAAAGTTTTCCCAAAAGATGCTTGTATATCAAGTTATGATTTTATGAATAAGGATAAAAAAACTTTCTAACTTAGTGAAATTTTGCCCTAGTTTAGGTAGGATTTTAACCTAACTTCATGGGCATTTTTCACCTAGTTCCAAGAGGTATATCAAGTTGCATTTCAAAGATGAATTGTATATCATGTTACAAGATTTCCAAAATGTCCAAGAACTCTCCAAGATCATTCATGGTTAGGGAGAGTCGAAAGTTTGAAATTGGCAAATCATCACTTTTGTCCAAGGCATTTTGCACCATTGATACAAGTTACATTTCTGTCCAAACCTTGCTTGTACTTGGTTTACAGGTCTTAAAACTTCCTACACTCATAAATTAAATGCAAACACATTGGATTAAGGCTTTGTTCTGATATATGAAGCATTATACAAAGGTTTAATCCATTTTTGGCAAAAAGGCAACAATGCCATTTACATAAAGCACACCTTTTGCAAATTTGTTTCTATTGAGCATTGGACCAAGCCTTTTGCTGCAAAAAAATTTCCCTAATATTAGGCAAAGTACACCAACTACGTGCATGCTTGGATCTAGCCTGTACAGGCCATAGCATTGTCAATTCCACCTTTTGCTTCAAAAATAAGAAAGCTTGCAAAAGTGAGGCAACTCTTCAATCTGATATAACCAAGTGTTGTATTCATTTCAAACAAGTTAAGCACATCATACCAAGACAGAAACACGAGCTCACCACCTCTCAAACACCCTTGTACACCAAAAACCCCATTTTCTGCCAAAATAGGGCAGGTTCTGCAAATCATAAGCCAAAATAAAATCCACTCGTGCGTTTTGCTTGAAATCAGTTCCAACACACTCCATACAACATACCTAAACTATCCCAACCATTCCCAAGCCACTGTAACTCCATTTACACACTTCACCATTTTCAAATTCTGAGTTTGCAGGTTGAGTTCTACAAGAAGATTCAGGCAAGTTTAAAGCAAGCTTAAGCATTGGGAAAGCTCAAAGGAACTTCAAGCAAGCTCACAAGTATCTCAGGCCTCACTCACAACCCCTACATTTCCATACTCGAGCTTGACTGAAACATGTATTTTCCAAGTTTATATCTCTCTATTTAGGAATCATTAGGCTTAGGTTTGTGAAGCAAAAATGTAGTCCTTATTGCCCTTGAGTTGTACATATGCATAGAATTTATTTATGTTAACTGAGCTAGGAGTATTTGATAGTTGAACTTTCTGAAAAAACTAGGTTAAGATTTAGGGCCAATGAAATTCTCTCTGGTCTTTGAGAGTTAGATTAAGTTTTTTACACGGTTAGAATCGTGTGATCAAGAGCTATAACTTTCATGTTGCAAGTTTTTGTTTTTAAGCACAAATGCAGGAGTTACCAATTTGAACAAGGCGCGCGTATTTTCGTTCCAAGGACATGGATGAAGTGTGACATTGGGCTGGGACTGGCTGTTCCTTGCTATTGACCCCCCCCCCCCCCCCCATCCTGCTTTCTGCACCCCCTTGGCCCATTTGTTTTATTTTCATATATTTTTTATTTATTTTATATTTTCTGACTTTTATTATTTTTTCTAAATATTAAAAATCACCAAAAATATTTTCTTAAATTTTCACATTTTATTTTATTATTTTTATTTTATTTTTGGCATAATATTTTGTTTATTAGGTTTAATACTTTTATTTTCTTAAATAAAAACTTATAATTAATACAAAAATATTATATATTTTTATTTTTATTATTTATACACTTAAATAATATTTTCTCACATATTTTATTTTTTAATATTTTTGTGAATATTTTTATTTATTTTCTTGTACATAAAAATGAATAAATAATATAATAAATATATATTTTCTTAAAACAAAAACTAGGGTTTCCACCCTTAATAAAAATAATCATTCATATTTTTTTCTTCTTATTTTAAGACATTAAATAATCTATTTTTACATACATAAAAATAATATAAAAAACATTTTGCATATTTATATTTGTTGCATATTTAAATAATTGTCTTATTTATTTATTTGTGCAATGAATTCAATTTGGTTGTAATAGTTTTAGGGCTTTTATTTTGAGCAAAATATCCCCATTCAAAACTTATATCCCCCTCCCCATATCAATATTGTAATAGCTTAGATTTATTTTACGCATTTATTGCTTTCAAATATGCATGATAGTAAGATTAGGGTTTGTATGCAAAAGACCAAAATAAAACAAATAGTTTAACTAAACATAAGACAAAAATGCATGAAAAATGACAACACAATACACACAAGCACCCCTAGGGTTTCATCCACTTGTTGCCTTAAAAACATGGCCATGGTATGCATGCTAGGTATCTTGGCAAAACAAAATAAAAACAAAAGATCATAGTCCCTCGATGACGCTATCTTGGTTGCCTATACAAAAATGATCTAGTCCCTCAAAAAAGCTTGCTAAGATACTTGGCAACATTGTTATCATGGTCATACGATGACCCACGCCCATCCCGTTTAACATCCAAAAGACAAGGTTGTTTACTAAATACAATGGTAAAACAACAATGTCAAAAGGGTTAAAAATGTATAGGAAAGACTTTTGAGTAGGTAGGTAGATGCTCCTAGTTACTTGATCAAACTTGCAAACATCCTTGCTATTTTCAAAAACACACAATTACAAAACATTTCCCAAAACAAACTTTCAAACATTGAAACATTTTTCAAAAGACAAATACCTTTGTATACATTCAAACAAGAATCATTACAAAGATTGCCTAGACAAATGCCTCTTTTCAAAATACTTTCAAAACCACACCCAAAAGCACCATTTCAAACAATTGAAAAGCAAAAGCAAGTGATCTAAAACAAGTAACTAAGAGCCCATGGAAAACCATGGATGAAAAGGGTGCTAGCACCTTCCCTTTTCATAATCTACCCCCCGAACCCAAAAACAATCTCAAAGGTCTTTCCTGTGCTTTTTTACCTTTCTTTTTGGATAAAATAAAAGTCGGTGGCGACTCTTGCTAAACCGAAACATTTGCGAACAAAAAACGCAAAACCTCAAGTCAGTTCTCCCACCGCATCACAGAACTGGCGACTCTGTTGGGGACAATAAATAAAAGTGGGGTTACCTTAGGATTTTAGATAACCTTTACATGCTTATCTTGCTTGACTTGATTGCTTTACATTTGGTTCTATTGTTTGGGTTTGAATCCTCTACCCGGATTTGGGAAACATTCATAGGTAAATAGCAATACGTTATGGAAACTGTACGGGGTATACCGATATGGTTGAAGCAATAGCTATATTAGTGCGACATATTTGTGGGTATCGGTAGCCTTTGAGTTAATCAAAGAGAATACGGGGCCACTGAGTAATGTCATGAAGCACTAATGGACTTTTAGAACCTTTACTTGACCAACTTTGCCTTTTCAGGGGTAGTGAGATGACCGGCTTTACTATCTAGCCTCATTATATAGTTTTAATTATTACGAACGTATATGAAATATGTGTCATTAAGTAATAGTATTTTAACTTAGTTTCTTAGTGATGAAGTAACCTAAAATTTGGTGATGGAGAAGAAGTAAAATATTGAAATTGTTTACATATATTATACCATAATACAATATGAATATGGAGAATAAATATACTATCATCCTCATTATATTATTTTAATTATTACCTGTGTATAAGAAATATTTGTCATTAATTAATCGTCTTTTAACTTAGTTTCTTAGTGATGAAGTAACCTAATATTCTGTGAGGTAAAAGAAGAAAAATATTTAAAAAATCACATATATTATATCATATTTCAATGTAAATATGGTGACTAAAAATTGTATTACGATTTATTATATAATTTCATTTATTAACTATATATACAATATTTGTCATTAATTAATAGTCTTTTAACATATTTTCTTAGTGATGAAGTAACCTAAAATTTGGTGATAGAGAAAAAGAAAAATATTGAAATTGTTTACATCTATTATACCATAATAAAATGTGAATATGGTGAATAAATATACTATCGAGTCTCATTCTATTATTTTAATTATTAAGAACGTATATGAAATATATGTCATTAATTAATAGTCTTTTAACTTAGTTTCTTAGTGATGAAGTAACCTAAAATTTGGCGATGGATAAGAAGAATAATATTGAAATTGTTTACATCTATTATACCATAATACAATGAGAATATGGTGAATAAATTTACTATCTAGCCTTATTATATAGTTTTAATTATTACGAACGTATATGAAATATGTGTCATTAAGTAATAGTCTTTTAACTTAGTTTCTTAGTGATGAAGTAACCAAAAATTTGATGATGGATAAAAAGAATAATATTGAAATTGTTTACGTCTATCATACCATAATACAATTTGAATATGGTGAATAAGTATACTATCTAGCCTCATTATATAGTTTTATTTATTATGAACATATATGAAATACGTGTCATTAATTAAATGTTTTATAACTTAGTTTCTCAGTAATGAAGTAACCTAAAATTTGGTGATGGAGAAGAAGTAAAATACTGAAACTGTTTACATCTATTATACCATAATACAATATGAATATGGAGAATAAATATACTATCATCCTCATTATATTATTTTAATTATTACATGTGTATAAGAAATATTTGTCATTAATTAATCATCTTTTAACTTAGTTTCTTAGTGATGAAGTAACCTAATATTCTTTTATGTAAAAGAAGAAAAATATTGAAAAAGTCACATATATTATACCATATTACAATTTAAATATGGTGACTTCAAATTGTATTAAGATTTATTATATAACTTCATTTATTAACTATATATACAATATTTATCATTAATTAATAGTCTTTTAACATATTTTCTTAGTGATGAAGTAACCTAAATTTTGGTGATAGAGAAGAAGAAAAATATTGAAATTGTTTACATCTATTATACCATAATATAATGTGAATATGGTGAATAAATTTATTATCGAGTCTCATTGTAATATTTTAATTATTACGAACGTATATGAAATATATGTCATTAATTTATAGTCTTTTAACTTAGTTTCTTAGTGAGGGTTGTTTTCTTGGAATATTTCGGTCGCCAGTAAAGTGGCTAAACTGAAACAATGAACACAGAAAATAATCCAGTGATATTGAGCTCCTTAGAACCCGGTTACTATTTATAGGACAGGTTGAGCCAACTAAACTTCAAGAGGGTACTTACCTATGAAACCCCATGCAAGCCTGGAACTAGGAACTTGTGTGAATTATTTGTACATATATACTTGTGCATAACATCATGGACATCATGAAGCATCATATGCATCCACTAACCAATTTAAGGATTTGGATCTTTATCTTTGTTCCTGTTTTATAGGTAATGGATTCACTTCGCATGAAAACAATTCAGGTCAACCTTATGAGAATTCCTCCTCAACTCAAAGAGCCTGCTTCCAAGATTCCTGAGAATTCTCCATTCACCGAGATGCATGGTCGTCTTCTCAACTTAGTCAACACCAACACTGAGGAAGATATGGTGAAGGTTCTCTTCCAGTTCTTTGACCCCTTACACCACTGCTTCACATTCCCTGATTACCAGTTAGTGCCTACTTTGGAGGAATTTTCTCAACTCCTGAGGATTCCTATTCTCTATCAACTACCTTACAACGGTACGAAAAGAGATCCAAAGCCTGAAGATGTTGCTCAAGCCTTACACTTGCAACCATCTGATGTCAAAGGTCATTGGGAAACCAGAAGTGGTGTTAAGGATTTCTTGTCAAAGTTTCTGTTTGAGAAAGCTCCAGAATGCTGGAATTCATTGGACTTACAAGCTTTTGAGGATATTGTAGCTCTTCTCATCTATGGATTGGTCTTGTTCCCTAATCCTGACTAGCTTATAGATGTCAATGCTGTCAAAAATTTCATGGCTCGCAACCTGGTGCCTACATTGCTTGGGGATATCCTCCACTCATTTCACACTCGAACAATAAGGAAAAGAGGTGTTCTCATGTGTTGTACTCCTCTTCTAGCAAGGTGGTTTATTTCTCACCTTCCCCAATCAGTTTTGAAGAATGAGCAAGGTTTGAGGTGGTCACAACGATTGATGACTCTTACACATTCAAATGTTCATTGGTGTTCTCGATCTCGAGAAAATGTTATCATTATTGACCGTTATGGGGAATTCCCTAATGTCCCACTACTTGACATTAGGGGAGGCATCACCTACAACCCCTGCTTGGCTCTGAGACAATTTGGGTATGCCCGAAGGGATGGCCCACATGACATGCTGATTCCAGACTTGGTTTTTGACTTTGACAACGATGATCAAGGACTTCGACAAAGGTTTATCTGAGCTTAGAGGATGCCCAAAAAGGTGGACAGTAAGACCTTGGGACACAAGAATTCCATCCCCCTTGAGCCTTACCTCAAGTGGGTACGAACCCGCGCCCAAAGTCTTATGATGCCTTACCCCTACATTCTGCATGTGATCAAATAGCCTGTTATGGAAGGAGAGGTTCCATACACCCTCCTACATCCTGACATGCCAACATCACTAGAAGATTTGCAAAGGAGTTGGATACAGCTCAAGGGAGAACATGATACTTTTGAAGCCCAATTCTACGCCAGTGAGAAGAAGGTTTTGGAACTTACTCATCAAATTCACGAAAAGCGGACTCTTAACACCTACATTGCACCAGAAAGGATGCGCAACGTCTTTTTACTTTAGAATTTTGTATTATTTTGCCCATGGGGCATTGATGTACTAACAAATTCTATCTTATTAATATGACGTGTGTTCCTTTTTGTTTACAATGAATTTGAATTTCTGAATCCTTGAATGCATTACATGAATACATCTTATTCATTATATGCATAAGCAGGTCTTTATACCAGGTTTCCTTATCTCTCTGTTGTTTATTTCAGCAAGATGGATATAGAGCAGACGGTCAAAGACTTACAAGCGCAGAATTCACAGTTCCAACAGCTACTCATGACCTTGGCTAAGGGTCATGAGGAGCTCAAAACCTTGCTGGAAAAGGAAAAGGAGAAAAAGAAAAAGAAGAGGGTTGGTGTGGCTACCCTGGGTAGAAGATTTGAAGGTCAAGCTGGAAGGGTCCTGGACTTCCCATCAACATCTAATGAATGGGTAGGAAAAGGAAAGGGAGCTGTAGTGCCAACTGAGTCTGAGGAAGAAGAAGAAGAAGAAGAAGAGGATGAAGACTATTCTGAGCAGCAATACCCTCCTGCAGATGACAAGTACAAGAATCTGGAAGAACGTCTGGCTGCCATTGAGGTGCAGAGAGTGCCTGGGATAGACTTTGAGGAACTAGGGATGGTTGTTGGGATTATTATTCCCCCTAAGTTTAAGGTGCCTATATTTGATAAGTATGATGGTTTGTCTTGTCCAAAGATGCATCTACGATCTTACGTCAGAAAAATTCAACCGCATTCTTCTGACAAAGACCTATGGGTTCATTTCTTTCAGGACAATCTTTCTGGGACGCAGTTAGATTGGTTCTACCAGCTAGAGAGGTCTGATGTGCATAATTGGGAGGATTTGGCAACTGCCTTTTACAGACATTATCAATATAATGAGGATTTAGCACCAACCCGTACTCAATTACAAAGTATGGGCATGGTCTCAAATGAAGGCTTCAAAGAGTATGATCAGAAATGGAGAGACTTGGCTGGAAGGGTGAAGCCACCATTGTCTGAAAGAGAGCTTTTTGATATGTTCTTGGGTACACTGTCAGGTCCCTTTTTCAATCACCTGATTGGAAGTTCATCTGCGGGGTTCACCGAGTTAATTCTGACTGGTGAAAGAGTTGAAGCCGGAATCAAGAGGGGAAAATTCAAAAGGATGCATCTGCTTCCGCTGCCATCAAAAAGACTTTTCCAGCAAAGAAAGAAGTATCAGTTGTCTACTCTCAAAGAAGTCAAGGAAGAGTTAAGCGCCGGCCAACGGTGGGGGCTGTAATGATTCAGAAGTCTGCAGCTGATCAGCCTAGAAACAATCAACCCAGAACCAACCAAGCAAGGGTGGAAAGGCCTGTACGGAAATTCACTCCGATAAACATGACTCCTGCTCAGGTTCTCCCTCATCTGTTGAAGTTAAACCTTGTCAGTTTGAAAGAGGCACCGAAGAATCCAAATACATCTTCTTCTTACTACCATGCGAATGCCAAGTGTGCTTATCATTCAGACATCCTGAGGCACGACACCAACCATTGTTAGGCCCTCAAGAATAAAATTCAGGATTTAATAGATGCTAAAGAAGTTGAATTCGACGCCCCTGAAAAACCTAATGTGATCTCTGCTCCAATGCCAAAACATGGTCACAATGCCCATGTTGTTGAAGAGGATCTATTTGTTGCTACTGTTGATGATTTATTGACTCTGCTACTGATAATCAAATTGAATTTGCTGAAGGCTGGGATTTTCCCAGGATGTGAAGAAGATTGCTGCCTTTGTTCATCCTTACCAACCGACTGTCCATTGTTGAAGTTAGGCATCCAACACCTAATGGATAACCAAGAAATCCTTTTTGAAAAGACTCCTGTTACTCCGACTCCTGTCAATGATATTTCAATAATTACCATATCCGCCAATCTTTCCAAGGTCTCCAAAAGACCTGTTAAGATTACATCCGATCCAAAGATTGTACCTTTGAAGATAACCATGTCGGGGCCTATCCCGTACAAGTCCAATAAATCAATGCCGTGGAACTATGGAGGAGAGATCTTCTACCACGGTGTTAAACAAATTGAATTAACTGAAGAGAGTTCTGATGAAGAGACTTCCGACATTGGAAACATTTCCAGAACGAGTAAAATCACCTGCAGTGGAAGAATTTTCTCTCCAGAGATTGCGCCTCCAAAGGCAATCTTCGGACCCTCAGCCGCTCCTAAGGTTACTCCTGTACCGGTCAACATATCTGCGAGAACTCTAGTTATTGAAGAAGTTGTGACTCATGTGGTTGTCCCCTCTGCTGTTGCTGATGATAGAGGGAAGGGGATCCAAGAAGAGCCTGTCAGGACGAGGGCTCAGCCGTTGATCATCCCTGAAACCACTCAGAAAGAAATGGAAGAGATTTTGAAAATAATCAAGAAAAGCGATTATAATGTTGTGGAACAACTGGGGCAAACCCCCTCAAAGATCTCAATGTTGGCCTTGCTGTTTTGTTCAGAAGCTCATGCCAAAGCTTTGATAAGATTTTTGAATACGGCCCATGTGCCCCAGGAAACCTCCGCGGATCAGTTCCAGGAATGTGTAGCTACCCTAACAGCAGACAATGGTCTAGGATTCTCCGATGCTGATCTAACAATCAAAGGGAGAAAACATAATGACGCTTTGCATGTCTCGGTGGAATGCGGAGGGACTACTCTAGCACACGTTCTGGTAGACACTGGTTCATTGCTGAATGTCTTGCCAAAGAAGGCATTGGATAGGTTGGATTGTGAAGGCCTAACCTTGAAGCCCAGCAACATCATTGTCAGAGCCTTTGATGGTTCTAAACGGATGGTCCACGGGGAGGTGGACATCTCGATTAAAGTAGGAACTGAAACCTTCGACTCCATATTCTATGTCATGGACATCCGTCCCTCATATTCTTGCTTGTTGGGAAGACCCTGGATTCATCATGCTGGAGTCGTCACTTTAACTCTGCATCAAAAGCTCAAGTACCCTGTCCAGGGGAAAATTATGACAGTTCACGGTGAAGAGGAATACATGATAAGCCATCTTAATTCTTTCTGCTATGTAGAATTGGATGGTGAATTCATCGAAACCCCCTTTCAGCATTTTGAGGAGGTAGCTCAGGAGATAGCGGCAACCAAGACAGTGCCTTATGTACCCATGATTACCTGACCTCCGCCTCGGATGTCATCTCTCAAAAATGCAAAGGTTGTGATTAAAGAAGGAGGAAGCACAATCTGGGGGCAGCTTCTCGATTTTCCTTTCAAGTCTGATAAATTCGGCTTGGGTTTCACTGCTTCTGCTCAAAAGGTTGTGCGTCGCTCCCGGGCTGGAGGGCCACCAGTGAAGATCACCCATCATGGAGTCAATGCTTTGGAGGATGGTGAAGAGGAGAGCAACCTTGAAGACTGGATTTTCCCCACTGTTGAAGGAGGACTATGCAATTAGGAGGCAAAAGACTTTGTTCCCATTACTTTCATGAATCAGTAATTTATCTTTCAAACATTTCTGTTGGTTTGTAATAATTCCTAAACAATTCGTACACTTTTAGCCTTGTGCCTTACCCGAGGTACATAGGTTCATTTGTAAGGGTTTGATTTTTCATCTTCATATGCCATTTTAATGAATCATGGACGTTTTCACATATAAACTTTCGTGTTCATTGTCTTTCTTTTTGCATTTTATTTGTTTAAAGGTGGTTATCCCTTACACACACCCACACTTACAAATGTAGGTACCCTTCCACTCTGGATTCCATGGGTAACAATTCTGCTATGGCCTTCAGTGACTCTGAAGATCTGGTCTACCATGCTGAATACGAAGGTGATGAAAACTGTGAAGTGCCTGGAGAATTGGCTAGACTGCTACAACAGGAAGAAAGGGATATTCTACCTCATGAGGAGTTGTTAGAGACAATTAACTTGGGAACTGAGGAAGACAGAG
Organism: Vicia faba; assembly: GCA_948472305.1. Lineage (NCBI taxonomy): Eukaryota > Viridiplantae > Streptophyta > Magnoliopsida > Fabales > Fabaceae > Vicia > Vicia faba. The sequence continues at coordinate 361,946 of OX451737.1, forward strand.
AAGAAATTAGAGTGGGTGCCAACCTAGAGCCAAGTGTCAAGGAGCGCTTAGTTCAACTGTTGAATGAATATGTTGAAATCTTCGCCTGGTCATATGAAGACATGCCGGGACTTGATACACATATTATGGTTCACCGTCTCCCCACCAGAGAAGACTGTCCGCCAATTAAACAGAAAGTTCGCCACATGAGGCCCGATATGTCTGAAAAGATCAAAGCTGAAGTTATGAAGAAGTTCAATGCTGGATTTATTGCTGTTACTTCCTATCCACAGTGGGTTGCTAACATTGTGCCCGTGCCTAAGAAGGACGGCAAAGTGAGAATGTGCATGGATTATAGAGACTTAAACAGGGCTAGCCCTAAGGATGACTTTCCACTACCGCACATTGACATCTTGGTTGACAATACAGCCCGACACAAGGTATTTTCTTTCATGGATGGATTTTAAGGGTACAACCAGATCAAAATGGCACCTGAAGACATGGAGAAAACTACTTTTGTTACACAATGGGGTACGTTCTACTATAAAGTGATGCCATTCGGACTGAAGAATGTCGGGGCAACCTATCAACGCGCTATGGTAGCTTTGTTTCATGATATGATACATCATGATATAGAGGTTTACGTAGATGACATGATAGCCCGTTCATAGACAGAAGAAGAACACCTCGACCATCTGCAAAAGCTGTTTGTCAGGTTGAAAGAGTACAAGCTCAGACTGAACCCTAACAAGTGCACTTTCGGAGTCAGGTCTGGTAAACTCTTGGGTTTCATTGTCAGCAACAAAGGCATCGAGGTTGATCTTGCCAAAGTCAAAGCTATACAAGAAATGCCTGCCCCTCGCACTGAGAAGGAGGTCAGAGGTTTCTTGGGACGCCTAAACTACATTGCTAGGTTCATTTCTCACCTAACATCTACCTGTGAACCAATCTTCAAGCTGTTGAAGAAAGATCAGGTGGTTAAATGGAATGATGACTGTCAAGTTGCTTTCGATAAAATCAAGGAGTATTTGCTAAAACCTCCTATCTTTATGCCTCCCGTCGAAGGAAGACCGCTAATCATGTATCTGACTGTCCTAGAGAATTCAATGGGGTGCGTACTGGGCCAACATGATGAGTCTGGCCGAAAAGAGCATGTCATTTATTACCTTAGAAAAAAGTTTACCGACTGTGAGACCCGATACTCACTGCTTGAGAAAATTTGTTGCGCTTTGGTATGGGCTGCTCACCGGCTAAGGCAGTATATGTTGACTCATACCACTTTGCTGATCTCTAAGATGGATCCGATCAAGTACATCTTTGAAAAGCCTGCTTTATCTGGAAGAATAGCAAGGTGGCAGATGATCCTCACGGAATACGATATACAGTACACGACCCAAAAAGCTATAAAGGGGAGTGTACTAGACGATCATCTGGCCCATCAAGCTGTGGCCCATCAAGCTGTCAAAGATTACCAATCCATGAGGTTCGACTTCCCCGACGAGGATATCATGACTTTGAGAAACATTGAAGAGAACAGACCGTATGACGGACCTGAACAAGGATACCGATGGACCCTGTACTTTGATGGTGCCTCCAACGCACTTGGCAACGGTATCGGTGCGGTACTTATTTCACTAGAAGGTTGCCATACACCTTTCACCGCCAGACTTTGCTTCAGCTGCACCAACAACATGGTCGAGTATGAAGCTTGTATATTTGGTCTCAAGGCTACAATTGACTTGGGAATCAAATCCTTGATTATATTTGGGGATTCTGCTTTGGTTATCAGTCAGATCAAAGGAGAGTGGGATACTAAACATCCAAACCTTATCCCTTACAAAGAACATGTCTTGACATTGTTACCACATTTCGAGCAGATTACCTTCAAGCACTTCCTGCGAGAAGAAAATCAGCTAGCAGATGCTCTAGCTACAATGTCCTCCATGTTTAAACTTAATTGGGATAACGAGGCTCCCCAAATCAACATTGAACGGATGGACGAACATGCGCGTTGTCACGAGATTAATACTGAAGAAGTAGTGGACCGACCTTGGTTTCATGACGTCAAAAGGTATCTCGAAGCACAAGAATACCTTGAAGGAGCTTCAGTCAACGACAAAAAGTTTTTAAGGAGATTCTCAGCTAAGTTCTTCTTGAGCAATGGTATCCTATACAAGTGCAGTCATAATTGCATTCTACTCCGTTGTGTGGATAGGGTTGAGGCTGAACAGATTATGGCTGAACTGCATAATGGAACCTTTGGCACTCACTCTAGCGGACATACGATCGCTAAGAAGATTCTACGGGCAGGCTATTACTGGTCTACCATGGAAGCTGAATGCTATCAACATTCCCGAACTTGTCACAAATGTCAAATCTATGCGGACAAGGTACATATACCTCCAGTTCCTCTCAATGTCTTAACAGCTCCTTGGCCATTCTCTATGTGGGGAATCGACATGATTGGAGAGATCAAGCCTACAACATCCAATGGACACCGCTTTATTCTAGTGGCCATTGATTACTTTACCAAGTGGGTCGAAGTAGATTCCTTCGCCTCTGTTACAAAGAATGTAGTTGCCCGCTTCATCAAGCAGAACCTTATTTGCCGGTACGATATCCTCGAAAGGATTATCACTGACAACGGTATAAACTTGAACAACATTATGATCACCGCTTTGTGCAAGCAGTTCCAGATTTAACATCACAATTCATCTCCCTATCGGCCAAAGATGAACAGTGTTGTCGAAGCTGCGAATAAAAATATCAAGAAGATCATTCAAAAAATGAAAGTCACCTACAAGGACTGGCATGAGATGTTACCATTTGCTCTGCATGGGTACCATACCACGGCACACACATCAACTGGGGCAACACCCTATTCTTTGGTATACGGCATGGAAGCTGTTTTGCCTATCGAGGTTCAGATTCCCTCCTTGAGAATCATGAAAAATGTTGGTTTGAGTGAAGACGATTGGATTCATACCCGGCTTGATCAACTTAACTTGATTGATGAGAAGCGACTTACTGCTGTTTGCCATGGTCAGGCGTATCAGAAACGGATGATCAAGGCATTCAACAAGAAAGTCAGGCGCCAGGTATATCAAGTCGGGGATCTTGTAATCAAGCGGATCATCTTTCCGCAAAGTGATCCCAGGGGCAAATGGACTCCTACCTACGAAGGACCATTTGTGATCAAAAACATCTTTTCTAGTGGGGCAATGATATTAACCACCATGGACGACGATGACTTGCCGCACCCTGCAAACACAGACATAGTCAAAAAATACTACGCATAAATGACCCGACAAGTTGAAAACCCGAAAGGGCGACTTGGGCAAAAATGGGCATCCCGGTGAATCGAAAACCCGAAAGGGCGGTTCAGGCAAAAATTAGGGATAAACAAAAAAATCTGTACACCCGGCAAGTTGAAAACCTGAAAGGGCGACTTGGGCAAAAAAGGGTTTCCCGGTGGATCGATAACCCAAAAGGGCGGTCCAGGCAAAAGTTAGGGAATTAAAGCGTATGACTATGTCTCGTCAGATCTCTTTAAGGACAATCTCTTCATAGACAAGCTTCGGGCTTCTGATCAATCCAATCATCTTCGGACGAAGAAACGAATGGACAAGATATTCAGAGTTACGAAGGCTATAGCAGAATGGGAACCCCATGGAATTTTTACACATAGCCATTTTCTTTGTATAAATTTTTCTCATTTTTGTGACAACATTCTCTTACTAGGATGTCTGTCTCCTTTGTACAAAATACTTACACAAATTAAATACAAAGATACTTTAAAGTGCAAAAAACTATTTGCCTTTTCTTCTCTTTTACACTTGTGTTTTATTTGAAAACGCCCAATGATTTATTAAATGAGCATATGCATTTGAATATAATCACCGTTTACAAATAAACGAAATGTGAAAGAATAATTACTGACAGGTTGAAAGTATAGGAAAACTCCTTTAGGCTATTCCAGGAGAAATCCCTTGCAGCACATCATCTAGATCCCCAGCGGAGCTAAAACCCTTGAAATACATGTCCCCAGCGGAATTAAATTTCAAAATCCCCGGCAACGGCGCAGAGTCAAAACTTCAAACTCACAATCCCCAGCGGAGTTATATTTCCAACCCTTAATCCACCATCAGAGTTAAGTCTTCAAACTCCCAATCCCCCGCGGAGAAAAAACTTTGGGTCATAAATCCCCAGTAAAGATGAAACCTTCTTCCCCAGCGAAGTCAAATTTCCAACTATCAATCTACAACAAAAATCATTCAGTTTTCCCCAATTCGCCAGCAAGTTGTCTTAAAGTCTGAGAATCAACCAGATAACAGTTAACTTTTGTCCCCAACCTAGGATAATTCCCCAGTAGATTGGCATACAACCCAAACTCCTAAACTTTTTCCAAACAGGAATAAGCTTTTTCCCCAGAGAGTCTTGAACTTACTTTCCGGCAGGATAGCTACTCCCCGACAATTAGCTATTCCCCACAAAGTTTTTACTCCCCAATAGAATGAAGATTCTCATTCTTAACTCCCCAGTTTGAAGTCCCCGAGGATTCAAATTCCCCTAGCAGATTGAAGACTCTCGGTTTGGATTCCCTAGTGAAGTTGTCAGAGCCTCCATTACTCCCCAGCATGAATTTGTCAGAATTTTTAATCACCTGCAGATTGAAGATTCTCATTCTCACTCCTCCAGTGAAGCCCCAAGGATTCATTTTCCCTAGGAGATCGAAGTTTCTCATTCTTAGTTCCCCGCAGAAGCCATCAGAGCCTTCCTTATTCTCCAGCAGATCAAGGTTTTTCCTTTGTTTGACCCCCGGTAGAGATCGTTAGAGTTTTCCCTATTCCCCAGCCGAGTAAGGATTCCCATGGTGTAATCCCCAGCCATAGTCATCAAAGTTCTTTGGATTCCCCAAGCAGGTTTCTCAAGCAGACTTGAAGGATCCCTATATCCCCAAGCAGTCATGAAGGATTCTCACATCCCTACAGAAGTTGTCAAAGTTTTTGGTAATCCCCGCGAGTTGCCAAGGATTTTCTATCCCCAACAGTGGTCCAAGGATTTCTCATCCTCAGCAATCAAAGATCTTGAATCTCCAGCAATGGTCCAGGATTTACTTCCCCCGACAGTAGTCAAAGATTTCATTATCTCCAGCTATCAAGGATTTATTTTCCTCAGCAAGACAACTAATCAACTTACATGCGCATACATTACATTCGTAAACATTGATGAAACACATTTTATTGCATCATACATTTCATGCAACATAAACCTTGTGTTTCAGCTAACATTTTACCCTTTTCAGGATAAGATTAAAAGCTATCTTTCACAAATATTCAAAGATTTCAGTTACAGTACGGATACACTCCAGACGCGAAAGTCATTTTGTTACTCATCCAGATCTCTTACTCAGATACATTATGGATTCACCCCAGACACAGAGGTCTTTCTATTACTCATTCAGAATTTCAAGTCAAGATACAGTACGGATACGCTCCAGACACGGATGCCATTCTATCATTCATTCAGACTTCAACATTCAGATACAGATTAGATACGCTCCAGACACGGAAGCCATTCTATTTCTCATTCAGATTCAACTATCAACTTCAAGTTCAGATACACTCTAAGACATGGAAGTCATTCTGTTGCCTATTCAGATCTCAGTTACAGTACGGATACACTCCAGACACGGAAGTCATTCTGCTACTCATACAGATCTCAACTTCAGATACAGTCCAGATACACTCCAGACACGGAAGCCATTCTGTCACTCATTCTGACCTTTTTCCCCAGCCCAGAGATGCTCCAAACACGGATGTCATTCTGTCGCTTATTCAGATTTCAGATTCAGATACAATACAGATACACTCCAGACATGGCAGTTATTTTGTTATTCGTTCAAGAATCAAATACAGTTATAGCTCGGATACGCTCCAAACACAGACGTCATTCCCTTGCTCATACAGATCCAATCTCCAAATACAACTCAGATACGTTCCAGATACGGATACCATTCTGATGTTCATTCTCCTGATTTTCAACAAACATTCTTGGATGGCATATTTAAGCCCATCTCCAACAAGATTCTATCACATCTCCAAATGGCATCTTTAAGCCCATTTCCTCAACTACATTTTGACGAGTGCAAATTTACGGGCACTCTAGTGTCCAATCATCTTTAACCTTCGAGTCACGAACGACAAATTCGCCAATCTAAATCTTCAGGTTCAAGAAGATTGAACAGGGGCAGCTGTTGTACCCCAAAATTTTCCCTCTCATTTTATCAAGATTTCTCCTCACAATACTCTTTGGACTCAAGACCAGATTAGGGTTTGCTCTGCTCAAGACATCTCCTTGCACTGTTGACCTGAAATTAGGGTTTGAGTTTGCACAGGGATTTTTGGACTTCCAATGCCTCATGTGACTTTCATACTTCATGTTGGACCTATAATATTTCCTATACCAAGTTTCAAGCTTTGAATCAAATTTTTGCCCAGTCAATTGGACAATTGACCTAGAAATCAGCTGTATTGGGGAAAAAGTCAATTGTGGCCAATTTACAGTCAAACCTCATAATTTTTTATCCACATCAACATTATAGGCTCATATTAACTATTTGATCAAGTTTGGACCACAACTCCTCAAGAAATTTGATCAGATCTTCAAAATGGCAAAATGGTCATTTTTAAGGTTTTGACTGCAGAAGGGCAATTTCTGATTTTTGACCTAGCCAATGGCAAATTGGGTTCAAGCATAGTTTCAAGAACTCAATGGCATCATCTTGACCTAATCACAATGTTCAAAAGATCTCAAATGCATTGGATTGACAGATGAATTTTTCAGTCAACTGATCAAAAATTAACTGTACACTGAAAAGTCAAACTTTGACTTTTTTGGTCAAAATCAAGTGCCAAGGGTCATTTTTCATCAAGATGTGTCAAAACATGAAACTTGTTCACCAAGAAACCTGATTTTGAAAATTAGGGTTTAAAATGGAAAATTTTCATAACTTAGAATTTTTCTAAGTTATGAAAATTTCTTATTTTCCCCCAACTTTTCCCAACTTTTTCACCATGATGAAATTGGATTCAAAGAAAACTTCCAACATGAAAGTTATAGCCCTACACAAAACCTACAACTTTGATTCACAAAGTTTTCCCAAAAGATGCTTGTATATCAAGTTATGATTTTATGAATAAGGATAAAAAAACTTTCTAACTTAGTGAAATTTTGCCCTAGTTTAGGTAGGATTTTGACCTAACTTCATGGGCATTTTTCACCTAGTTCCAAGAGGTATCTCAAGTTGCATTTCAAAGATGAATTGTATATCATGTTACAAGATTTCCAAAATGTCCAAGAACTCTCCAAGATCATTCATGGTTAGGGAGAATCGAAAGTTTGAAATTGACAAATCATCACTTTTGTCCAAGGCATTTTGCACCATTGATACAAGTTACATTTCTGTCCAAACCTTGCTTGTACTTGGTTTACAGGTCTTAAAACTTCCTACACTCATAAATTAAATGCAAACACATTGGATTAAGGCTTTGTTCTGATATATGAAGCATTATACAAATGTTTAATCCATTTTTGGCAAAAAGGCAACAATGCCATTTACATAAAGCACACCTTTTGCAAATTTGTTTCTATTGAGCATTGGACCAAGCCTTTTGCTGCAAAAAAATTTCCCTAATATTAGGCAAAGTACACCAACTACGTGCATGCTTGGATCTAGCCTGTACAGGCCATAGCATTGTCAATTCCACCTTTTGCTTCAAAAATAAGAAAGCTTGCAAAAGTGAGGCAACTCTTCAATCTGATATAACCAAGTGTTGTATTCATTTCAAACAAGTTAAGCACATCATACCAAGACAGAAACACGAGCTCACCACCTACCAAACACCCTTGTACACCAAAAACCCCATTTTCTGCCAAAATAGGGCAGGTTCTGCAAATCATAAGCCAAAACAAAATCCACTCGTGCGTTTTGCTTGAAATCAGTTCCAACACACTCCATACAACATACCTAAACTATCCCAACCATTCCCAAGCCACTGTAACTCCATTTACACACTTCACCATTTTCAAATTCTGAGTTTGCAGGTTGAGTTCTACAAGAAGATTCAGGCAAGTTTAAAGCAAGCTTAAGCATTGGGAAAGCTCAAAGGAACTTCAAGCAAGCTCACAAGTATCTCAGGCCTCACTCACAACCCCTACATTTCCATACTCGAGCTTGACTGAAACATGTATTTTCCAAGTTTCTATCTCTCTATTTAGGAATCATTAGGCTTAGGTTTGTGAAGCAAAAATGTAGTCCTTATTGCCCTTGAGTTGTACATATGCATATAATTTATTTATGTTAACTGAGCTAGGAGTATTTGATAGTTGAACTTTCTGAAAAAACTAGGTTAAGATTTAGGGCCAATGAAATTCTCTCTGGTCTTTGAGAGTTAGATTAAGTTTTTTACATGGTTAGAATCGTGTGATCAAGAGCTATAACTTTCATGTTGCAAGTTTTTGTTTTTAAGCACAAATGCAGGAGTTACCAATTTGAACAAGGCGCGCGTATTTTCGTTCCAAGGACAGGGATGAAGTGTGACATTGGGCTGGGACTGTCTGTTCCTTGCTATTGACCCCCCTCATCCTGCTTTCTGCACGCCCTTGGCCCATTTGTTTTATTTTCATATATTTTTTATTTATTTTATATTTTCTGACTTTTATTATTTTTTCTAAATATTAAAAATCACCAAAAATATTTTCTTAAATTTTCACATTTTATTTTATTATTTTTATTTTATTTTTGGCATAATATTTTGTTTATTAGGTTTAATACTTTTATTTTCTTAAATAAAAACTTATAATTAATACAAAAATATTATATATTTTTATTTTTATTATTTATACACTTAAATAATATTTTCTCACATATTTTATTTTTTAATATTTTTGTGAATATTTTTATTTATTTTCTTGTACATAAAAATGAATAAATAATATAATAAATATATATTTTCTTAAAACAAAAACTAGGGTTTCCACCCTTAATAAAAATAATCATTCATATTTTTTTCTTCTTATTTTAAGACATTAAATAATCTATTTTTACATACATAAAAATAATATAAAAAACATTTTGCATATTTATATTTGTTGCATATTTAAATAATTATCTTATTTATTTATTTGTGCAATGAATTCAATTTGGTTGTAATAGTTTTAGGGCTTTTATTTTGAGCAAAATATCCCCATTCAAAACTTATATCCCCCTCCCCATATCAATGTTGTAATAGCTTAGATTTATTTTACGCATTTATTGCTTTCAAATATGCATGATAGTAAGATTAGGGTTTGTATGCAAAAGACAAAAATAAAACAAATAGTTTGACTAAACATAAGACAAAAATGCATGAAAAATGACAACACAATACACACAAGCACCCCTAGGGTTTCATCCACTTGTTGCCTTAAAAACATGGCCATGGTATGCATGCTAGGTATCTTGGCAAAACAAAAATAAAAGATCATGGTCCCTCGATGACGCTATCTTGGTTGCCTATACAAAAATGATCTAGTCCCTCAAAAAAGCTTGCTAAGATACTTGGCAACATTGTTATCATGGTCATACGATGACCCACGCCCGTCCCGTTTAACATCCAAAAGACAAGGTTGTTTACTAAATACAATGGTAAAACAACAATGTCAAAAGGGTTAAAAATGTATAGGAAATACCTTTGAGTAGGTAGGTAGATGCTCCTAGTTACTTGATCAAACTTGCAAACATCCTTGCTATTTTCAAAAACACACAATTACAAAACATTTCCCAAAACAAACTTTCAAACATTGAAACATTTTTCAAAAGACAAACACCTTTGTATACATTCAACAAGAATCATTACAAAGGTTGCCTAGACAAAGGCCTCTTTTCAAAATACTTTCAAAACCACACACAAAAGCACTATTTCAAACAATTGAAAAGCAAAAGCAAGTGATCTAAAACAAGTAACTAAGAGCCCATGGAAAACCATGGATGAAAAGGGTGCTAGCACCTTCCCTTTTCATAATCTACCCCCCGAACCCAAAAACAATCTCAAAGGTCTTTCCTGTGCTTTTTTACCTTTCCTTTTGGATAAAATAAAAGTCGGTGGCGACTCTTGCTAAACCGAAACATTTGCGAATAAAAAACACAAAACCTCAAGTCAATTCTCCCACCACACATTTCAAACAAACGCGCACTGTATATTCCATTTCTTAACCAAGCAAATGTTTTAAAAGACGCAAATCATCTGGTTAACCTGGATCAAACAATCATGAGTGTCCTACATGACAGTCTTAAATTCCATCTCTTGTCCCAAACAACCATGCCTTGAGAACAAACATTGTCTTTTTTTCAGTAAACCTGAGGAAGCATGAAGACCTGTGAAAACCAATTGAATTTCTGAGAATTCATTTTCTTTTGAGAATTGCAAGAAAACCCCTAATTACTGGTTTACTGCCACATAAGAGAATCTGTCTGGTCGATTCCTGAGCCAACTTGAATGTCCGAGAAACCCTAGGATTGTGTCCTTTATGAAAAAATGGGAGGGAAAATTTTGGGGTACAACAGCTGCCCCTGTTCAATCTTCTTGAACCTGAAGAGTTAGATTGGCGAGTTTTGCCATTCGTGACTCGAAGGTAAAAGATGATTGGACACTAGAATGCCCATAAATTTGCACTCGACAAAGATGTAGCTGAGGGAATGGGCTTAAAGATGTCATTCGGAGAGGTGTTAGAATATTGTTGGAGATGGGCTTGTAGATGCCATCCAAGAATATTTGTTGTAAATCAAGAGAATAAGCATCAGAATGGTGTCCGTATATGGAACGTATCTGAACTGTATTTGTACTTGAATCTGAATAAGTAGCAGAATGACTTTCGTGTCTAGAGCGTATCTAAACTGTATTTGTACTTGAATCTGAATAAGTAACAGAGTGGCTTCCGTGTCTGGAGCGTATCTGTATTGTATCTTGAAATTGAAGTCTGAATGAGTAACAGAATGACAACCGTGTCTGGAGCGTATATGGACTGTATCTTGAAATTGAAGTCTGAACGAGTAACATAATGACTTCCGTGTCTGGAGTGTATCTGTACTATATCTTGAAATTGAGTCTGAATGAGTAACAAAATGGCTTCCGTGTCTGGAGCGTATCTGAACTGTATCTGAAATCTGAATCTGAATGAGTATCAGGATGGCATCCGTATCTGGAGCGTATCTATACTGTATCATGATTGCACATTGTTAAACGGTAGCTGTTAATCTTATTCTGTAAAGGGTAAAATGTTAGCTGAAGCACAAAGTTATGATGCATGAAATGCATGACGCAATATATGTACTTTATCAATGTTTATGATATATGGATGTAATGTATGCGCATGTACGCTGATTTGCTGTATTTCTGAGGAAAATAAATCCTGTTGAGGATTCTGTTGTGAGAGTAATGCCATATACTTCTTGAGGAATCTGCTTGGGGAATCCAGAGAATTTTAATGACTTTTACTGGGATTATTGACGGGAGTCTTTGTTCTGTCGAGGAGCAATAAAAACTCTGTAGGGAAAAGTTTATTCCTGTTTGGAAAAAGTTCAGGAGCTTCGGTCGTCTGCCACTCTACTAAGGAGTTACCCTAGGTTGGGGAGAAGCAAAAGTTAACCGTTATTTGGTTGATTTTCAGGCTTCAAGACAACTTGTTGGGGGAACCTGGAGAAACTGGATGATTTCTGCTGTGGGTTAATAGTTTAAAGTTTCAGCTCCTTTGGAGATTGGTAGTTGGTAGTCTCAGCTCCGCTGGGGATCTATAGTTCAAAGCTTTGGCTCCGTTGGGGATCTTAATGACGTGATGTGGAGATTGCTCATGGAATAGCCTAAAGACGTTTTCCTAATCTTTCAACCTGTCAGTAATTACTCTTTTTCATCCTGTTTATTTGTAAACAGTAATTATGTTCAAATGCATATGTTCATTAATGAATCATTGGACGTTTTTGCAAATAAAACACAAGCGTAAAAAGAAAAAGACGAATGGTTTTCTGCACTTTAAAGAGATATCTTTGTATTTACTTTGAATAAGTATTTTGTACAAAGGAGACAAACATCCTAGTAAGAGGATCGTGTCATAAATAAGAAAAAATTTACAAAGAAAGATATCTATGTGTAATAATCCCATGGGGTTCCCATTCTCCTATAGCCTCCGTATCTTCGGATATCTTGTCCACTTGTTACTTCGTCCGAAGATGATTGAATTGATCAGAAGCTCCGAGTTTGTCCGTGAAGAGATTGTCCTTAAAGTGATCCGACGAGACACAGTCATACGCTTTAATTCCCTAACTTTTGCCTGGACTGCCCTTTCGGGTTTTCAGTCCACCAGGAAACCCTTTTTTGCCCAAGTCGCCTTTTCAGGTTTTCAACTTGTCGGGTGTACTTTTTTTTATCCCTAATTTTTGCCTGAACCTTTTGGTTCACCGAGATGCCCTTGTTTTTCCTAGGTGTGTCAACCTAGCGGGTCTCCTATGCGTAGTATCTTTTGACTATGTCTGCATTCGCCGGGTGCGGCAGATCGTTGTCGTCCATGGTGGTTAAGATCATTGCCCCACCAGAAAAGATGTTCTTGATTACAAATGGTCCATCATAGGTAGGAGTCCATTTGCCCCTGGGATCACTTTTTGGCAAGATGATACGCTTGATCACTAGATCTCCAACTTGATACACTTGGCGCCTTACTTTCTTGTTGAAAGCCTTGATCATCCGTTTTTGATACATCTGACAATGGCAAACAGCAGTGAGTCTCTTTTCGTCAATTAAGTTTAACTGATCAAGTCGGGTTTGGATCCAATAGTCTTCACTCAAACCTGCATCCTTCATGATTCTCAAAGAGGGGATCTGAACCTCAATAGGTAGAACAGCCTCCATGCCATAAACTAAAGAATAGGGTGTTGCTTCAGTTGATGTGCGAGCCGTGGTACGGTACCCGTGGAGAGCAAACGATAACATCTCATGCCAGTCCTTGTAGGTGACTGTCATTTTTTGTATGATCTTTTTGATGTTTTCGTTCACAGCTTCGACAACACCATTCATCTTTGGCCGATAGGGAGACGAATTGTGATGTTGAATTTTGAACTGTTCGCACAAGGCGGTGATCATAGTATTGTTAAGGTTTGTACCGTTATCAGTGATGATCCTTTCGGGGATACCGTATCGACAAATAAGGTTCTGCTTGATGAAGCGGGCAACAACATTCTTAGTAGCGGATGCGAAGGAAGCTGCTTCGACCCACTTTGTGGAATAATCAATGGCCACTAGAATGAAGTGGTGTCTATTGGATGCTATGATACGGTGGAAGAACTGACTGTTTTTAGATTGCTGGTTTGCATTTTGCGTTTGTTTTCGCAAAATGTCGCGGTAAGCAAGAGTCACCACCGACTTTTATTTTATCTAACAAGGAAAGGAAAAAAGCACAGAAAAATTCCTTTTTCGAGATATTTCTCGGGTTCGGGGGTAGATTATAGAAGGGGAAGGTGTTAACACCCTTTCTATTCGTGGTTATCCACAGGCTTTTAGGTACTTGCTCAATTGTTTTTCAAAATTGTTTTCTTTGTGCTTGTGGGTTTGAAAAAGTTTTTGTTTGAAAACTTCTATTTAACTCTTGCTTTTGTCCTCAAGAGTGTAATGAAGTGTTTTTGAAAACTTGTTTGTAAAAGAGTGTAAGTGTGAAAATTTTGTTTTTTGGATGAGCAGGTATCTAAGAACTAATCTACCTACTCGAAAAAAGAATCGTTCTATGTTCATTTCCTTTAGACAATGCTATCCCACTATTAGTGAGTGGGTAGCACCGTCGTTGGAGTTTGAGGGTCAATTCAAATGAGGGACATACAGTCACTAAAGCAATATTAGGACGCCTTAGCGGTAACCCTAATGTCTTAGATCATTTGTTTGAGGTAACAATATCTGAGGCAACCATTTTGAGGCGACTATGATCTTTTAGACACGAGGGTGACCTCTAAAACGACCTATACTCAATGACCGTGTACGAAGGCAACCAAGTAGGGTGTACCCTAAGAGTGTGCATGTGCGAGTGTGTCGTTTTCAGTTATTTTTATCTTTGTACATGTTAAGGGTGATCTAATTTGATTTTAAGATTTAAATATTCAGTCTTGTCATGCAAACCCTATTATCAAACATCTAGCAGTTATAATTTGCGGAATTAAAGGTGCGGAAATTAAATTACAAGGCGTCGGGTATTTACATCGCCAAAGACAAAACCTTTGAAAAATAAAATAAAGCGGTAAAAATAATTAAATGTCCTAATTAACTATTACAATCTGTAAGAAGATACATAATTGGATAAAGAAAATAAAGCGCGACGCGAAATTAAATCGGATCTAAGATTAGGGTTTTAACCCTTTTAAAGAAAATGCTTTTTTTTTGCTGTTTGTTGTTTTTATTTTAAGAAAAGAAATTAATCCTAAATTAAATGACTAGATTAAATTATTAAATTAATTAAATAAAAAATAAATTATTTTTTGGAGTTTTTTTATTATTATTTAAGAAAGAAATAAAATAATTGAATTAATAGTTAAAACCTAATTAAGTCTAATTAATTTTAATTATTTACAAAAATAAGTTAAAATGTCCTAATTAATATCCTAATTAATTAATGAGTTTATTAATAAAAATAAAAGTTTTAAAATTTGATGGGATAAAAAAAGTATTTTTTTGTGATTTTATTTGATAAAAAAGAATTTTGTTATTGGTTAGAAAATTAGTTAAATAAAATAAAACAAATAAATTAAATAAACAAAACAAAATAAAAAAAGAAGAAGGATTGGGCCTATTTTTGAGTGGTGTGGAAAGTAATTCCTTGGCCCATTTACTGATCCGTTTGACTTTTCCTGATCCAGTAGGCGCGCATTGACCTGGTTCTTGGTGGACCTCCAATCATTGACCACCAGATCTGGCCATTGGCCATCTGGCGCTTGGATGGATGAGGGCATATGGTGGATTGCAGATGGGCGTATGCATGCAATTACCTGAAAAATATGAAGAAAACACAAATTGCTGGAGGCAGGGATCGAACCCCTGACCTCCAGCCTTTGGATGCCTTAATGCCAACGTGGTGTCCGCTGAGTTGTGTTGCTTCATTTGTAATAATAATACAAAGAAATAATAATATATGAAAACAACTCAAATGCCAGAAAAAACAAAAAAAGGCGCGCTTCGTTTGAATCAACCAATGGACGAATGACACGAGTTCATCCATGTCCTCCAAAACCTGTAAAAATTACCTGTGGATTTCTATCTGCAGCTAAAAACGCAGGTTCCTTCAAAAATCTCCCTCAGGCCATATAAATACATTCCAAGAACATGGTTGAACTCGTCATGACCTCCTGATCAAAACCGTGTTCTTCTTATGGGCCAATTGTACTTGAAACAGAAAACCCCAAAAAAACTCCAAGAACCCTAACTATGGTGATTCTTGTTACAGATCATATAAATGTAATTCGTTAATACCAAAAGCTTGCAAATGTTCTTGTGATCACAAATATGCTATTAGTTTGTTTAATAGATGCCATAATAACGCGAATCAAAATAAAAAAACAGGTTTGTATTACGAAGGGCTTACAATGCACTAGGGGGTCTGGAAATGCGTTGTCTGGATCGGGTTAGCTTGTGAGAATTGCTAGGAATCGATTGGGATATGTCTCCAGCCCTGAAAACGCCTCTAGCTTTGATTTTGATCTCCAACTTTTTTGTGATTTTTTTGCAAAGTTGTTCTGCCTCCACAAGTGTTCTCTAACCTTTATTTTCGTGTCCTTGGCTTGCTTATGTATTACTCAGTGCATTAGGTCTCAATTGGCTGTCCAAATCTTCCTCTATTAAGGCTTGGATATTTGATTTGATCTCCATTTACAACCTTTCCAAACTTGGACTAAATCATATATTTTTGCACATGATTCACTTGATACAAGTTTGATTACAAGGATAGTTGTATTTGGAGCCTGAAATAGCCAAAAAATCACGTGTTATCAATACTTTAGATTTTATATGATTTTATTTGATTTAAAATGAATTAATTCAAATAAAAATCAAATTAAATAATAAAAATGTGATATGGACACATGGCTGGAGCTAGGGCACGTGGGCTTCAATGCAAACTTAAAACAAATGGAAAAGAATGGGCCCATTTGGCAAAATTTGAAGTTTTGGAGATAGTTGACTTTTGGCAATTTTGCAAAAAAGTCCAACTTCAACAATGCATAACTTCTTCAATTTTGAACTTTTGGAAGTGTTCTTGGACTTTCTAGAAAGCTTGATATGTCCTATAACCAACCATTTTGGTCTCATCTCATTTTGAAATTCCATGCTCAAGTTATAAGCTTTGACAAAAAAGGTGTTTTTGTTGACTTTCAAAAATGACCTATAACGTCCAAATTCATAACTTCTTGTGAGTGAATTTTTTGAACTTGGGGTTTGAAGATGGATTGTAGGGAATTTCATCCTATTAAAAATGAGATTTGGATGGGTTATTTATCATAAAGTATGAGAAAGTTATACTTGGTCAAAGTTGGGTTGACTTTTCCTACAAAACCCTAATTTAGCAACTTTTGAATCTTGATGAATTTTGAGCAATCCTTGATGAATCAGGATCAACCCTTGATCAAATGATGAAATATCCCTCAAAAGGAGAATGTTGACAAAAATCTTGAAGTTTGACTGTATGTAGGTCACAATTGACTTTTGCCCTAGCACAGTCGATTTTTGGACTTTTTGAGCGATTGACTGAGCAAACTTCCTCTGCAAGGCTTGAAACTTGACATGGATGATCTTGAGAACATGTTAGGACATTGGTGAGCACTTGAGGTCATTTGGACTCAAATATCTTGATGCAACACAAAACCCTAATTTGGGGTAGACTGCCTTAGGAGATAGCTTGTTTGACCAACTCTTGAGCAACCTTGAACAACTTGGAGATTTTTCTTGCAATGTCTTGAGAAATATGGGAGGGAAAATTTTGGGGTACAACAGCTTCCCTGTGATCGGTGGAAATAGAACTGACTGTTTTTTAGCTGGTTTCGCGAAATGTCGCGGTAAGCAAGAGTCGCCACCGTCTTTTATTTTCTCCAACATGGACAGGACAAAAGCACAGCAAAATTCCTTATGAGATTGTCTCTCGGTTCGGGAGGTAGATTTATAGAAAGGGAAGGTGTTAGCACCCTTTCTATCCATGGTTATCCATGGGCTCTTAGATACTTGCTCTTATGTTTTCAAAATGTTTGCTTTTCAAAATGTGAGTGGGTTTGAAAAAGTTTCTTTGAAAGATTTCTGAATAACTCTTGTATTTGTCCTCAAGAGTGTTTGAAAAATTTGTTTTGAAAGTTTTTTGAAAGTGTAGGGTGTGAAAAGTATTTTTGTTTGTTTTTGAAAAGAGCAAGTATCTATGAGTCATCTACCTACCCTAAGGAATTAAGCTGTGTAAGTGTCCTTTAGATAGTGCTATCCCACCATTGAGAGGTAGGTAGCACCATCGTTGGAGGTGTTCGGGTCAATTCGATTTTAGGGACAGTGTGGTCACCGAAGCAACAGTAGGACACCTTAGAAGCTACCCTTATGTCCTTGATCCTTTTTTAATCCGAGGCAACCGTTTCGAGGCAACTGTTTCGAGGCAACTATTTCGAGGTAACTGTTTCGAGGCAACTGTTTAGAGGCAACTGGATCATGGACATAAGGACCGCTAAGACGTTCTATACTTGACGACCACGTTTCGAAGGCAACAAGTGAGGCGTACCCTAGAAGTGGTATGTGTATTTGTGTGTTGTATTCAGTTAATGTTTGTCTTGTTAATTAGTGAGCTACAAGTTGTTTTTATTTACATACATTCTTTCATGCAAGTTTAGCAGTTAAGGGGTGCGGAAAGTAAATTGCGGAAACATAAATCCTACGCTATTACAATGCGCGGGTCTATACATCGCCAAAAATTACAAAGACCCGTTTTTTAGTAAATAAGTACGGAAATGAAATAAAGCGATAAACCTATTTAACTATTACATTCTTGAAGGCAATTACATAATAATCAAATAAAGTAAATGCGCGCGAATAAATTAATCGGGAATGTCTAAGGGTGTTGACCCCTTTTTTTAGAAAAGAAATTGATTTTTTTGTCTTTTTTGTAATTAAAATGAAATTAAAGCTAATTAATGACTAATTAATTAATTTAATTAAAAAGAAATATTTTTTTGTTTTTATGTTTTTATGAAATGAAATAAAATTAAAAGTTAACTTTACCTAATTCTAGATCTATTTTAATTATTTAAGAAAGGAATTAAAATTGCCTAATTAAACTATTTTGGTTAATATTTATTTACAAAATAAAATAATAATAATAATAATGTTAATTCTATTTTTTGATTTTTTTATGAAAATGTGTTAATTATGCTAATTATTAAAAAAATAAAATAAGGCAAATAAATAAAAGAAAAGAAAATGACAAAACAAAATAAAAATAAGAAAAAAGTAAATAAACCCAAGGGGGGTGAGATGGCCTTCATGGAGGTTTTCTGAAGTAATTCTGGCCCAACAAAAAGAAGCCTTATTTGACTTTTTTCGGTTGCCTACGCATGCGCTGACTCCAGAGCATAGTACTCTTGCGTTTTGGGCCTTTAGATCTGCCTCCAATGACACTTGGCTTGTTGGATGGGTGAGGCTTATGGTGGAAACTACTTGAGAAACTGCACAAGAACGCGTTAACAAAAATGATATGAGAATTATGGGGGACCTGGGAAGAACTTACAACGCGGTATGAGCCTCAGGACTTGGCAAAGGTTGCTTTAGCCACGTGCTTGTTTTGATCTGAAGATGCTCGCAACTATGTTTTAGAACTCTCACTTTTTGAATAATTTTTGGTTTTGCTCTTGGCCGTTTCTGCACACACTCCTTTTTGAATGAGGTTAGGAAGGCTTGTATATATAGTAATGTAAAGTGTATCAATAAGAATAATGGTCATTAAGCTTATGCAATTATGTTCTTGATTTCCTCCATAACCAACATTGAAACAACTTGCCTTTTGTGTCAAAATTTGAATTTCTTGCTTGGATTAGGCCTTGCACGAATTTGGAAGGTGAGTGATGGTGTATCAAAGCATTTCAATACAAAATATATCCTTTAATTAGTTTTCTTGATTTTCATTTGAATTTTAAAGATTTAAAACGATTTAAATCAAATAAAATTAAATAAAAATGGAAAAATTAACTTTTAATCTTGAAATAAATTGTGGGACACGTGGGAGGCATGGCCAAGCTGAAACAAGTGGAAAAAGTGGGCCCCTTTTGTCAAAAATGAAGTTTCAAGGATAATTGACTTTGGCCGTTTCACAAAATTTTCCCAACTTCTCCAATGCATATCTTGCTCAATTTTAAAGCTATGAACATGTTCTTGGACATTTTGGAAAGGTCTTGAAGTCCTCTAACCAATGTCTTTGGTCCCATGTCATTTTGATTTACCAATCTCAAGTTATGGTCTTTGACTCAAAGTGCCTTTTTGTTGACTTTTGAAAATGACATATAATATTGAAATTGATAACTTTTTGTGAGAGTATTTCTTGGACTTGGAATGTGAAGATGAGTTGTATTAAATGTATTCCCCTTCAAGATGAGCATTGGATGGGATTTTTCTGATGAACCATGAAAAAGTTATGCCTTGGTCAAGTTACAGTTGACTTTTCAGCTGTCCAAAAATGGAAACTTTTGCATCTTGATGATTTTTGAGCCATTCTTGTGGAATCATGATCAGGACTTGATCAAATAATGATTGTGGCCTCAAAATAAGATGTTGACCAAAATTTTTGACTTTTGACTGCCAAATGACTATTTTGCCCCTACAGTTGACTGTTGAGCAAATGAGACTTTTGACTGTGCAACTTGACCTTGTGAGCCTTGAAACTTGACATGTGGATGCTTGACAAAGTGTATGAGCATATGGGAGTTGATTGAGCCCTTGAAAACCTCAACTTCTTTGAAAGAACCAAAACCCTAATTTGACTGGCCTTAGGAGGGTGGTTGACTATGTAGCCCTTGAGTAGACTTTGAACCATTTGCTTGTCATAACTTTGAAGATTATGGGAGAGCAAATTTTGGGGTACAACAGTTGCCCCTGTTCAATCTTCTTAGACCCGAGGATGTATATTGGCTTGTGTGCCTTTCGTGATCCGAGGGTGGAAGATGATTGAACACTAGAGTGCCCATAAATTTGCACTCACATAGTAGAGTATCAGCAGTGTGATAGCGGAAATGGGCTTACAGATGCCATTTGGAGAGATGGTGGATAGGAGGATGGGCTTAAAGATGCCATCTAGAAGTGTGACAGAACCTTGTCGGGAATGGGCTTATAGATGCCATTTGGAAAGACGGTGGATAGGTGAATCTGAATAAGAAATAGAATAGCTTCCGTGTCTGGAGCATATCTAGTCTGTGCCTGATTGCTGACGTCTGAATAAATGGTAGAATGACCGCCATGTCTGGGGTATATCCATACTACATGAGTAACAGAATGTCATCCGAATCTGGATCGTATCTCGACTGAACAACAGAATAGCATCCGGGATGGAGCATCTCTAAGTTGTCTTTAGAAGTTTGAATCTGAATAAGCAATAGAATAGCGTCCGGATCTGGAGCATCTCTAGGCTATATCTGAAAGGAAATCTGGATAAGTATCAGAACGTCGCCATGCCTGGGTCACATCTGAACTGTCTCTAGAAGGAGTCTTGAATAAGCAAAAGAACAGCATCCATATCTGGAGCATTTCCAAGCTATCTCTGAAAGGAAATCTGGAATGAGTATCAGAACGTCGCCATGCCTGGGTCACATCTGAACTATCTCTAGAAGGAGTCTTGAATAAGCAAAAGAACAGCATCCATATCTGGAGCATTTCCAAGCTATCTCTGAAAGGAAATCTGGAATGAGTATCAGAACGTCGCCATGCCTGGGTCACATCTGAACTATCTCTAGAAGGAGTCTTGAATAAGCAAAAGAACAACATCCATATCTGGAGCATTTCCAAGCTATCTCTGAAAGGAAATCTGGAATGAGTATCAGAACGTCGCCATGCCTGGGTCACATCTGAACTATCTCTAGAAGGAGTCTTGAATAAGCAAAAGAACAGCATCCATATCTGGAGCATTTCCAAGCTATCTCTGAAAGGAAATCTGGAATAAGTGTCAGAACGTCGCCATGCCTGGGTCACATCTGAACTATCTCTAGAAGGAGTCTTGAATAAGCAAAAGAACAGCATCCATATCTGGAGCATTTCCAAGCTATCTCTGAAAGGAAATCTGGAATAAGTATCAGAACATCTCCATGCCTGGGTCACATCTGAACTATATCTAGAAGGAGTTTTGAATAAGCAAAAGAACAACATCCATATCTGGAGCATTTCCAAGCTATCTCTGAAAGGAAATCTGGAATGAGTATCAGAACGTCGCCATGCCTGGGTCACATCTGAACTATCTCTAGAAGGAGTCTTGAATAAGCAAAAGAACATCATCCATATCTGGAGCATTTCCAAGCTATCTCTGAAAGGAAATCTGGAATAAGTATCAGAACGTCGCCATGCCTGGGTCACATCTGAACTATATCTAGAAGGAGTTTTGAATAAGCAAAAGAACAACATCCATATCTGGAGCATTTCCAAGCTATCTCTGAAAGGAAATCTAGAATGAGTATCAGAACGTTGCCATGCCTGGGTCACATCTGAACTATCTCTAGAAGGAGTCTTGAATAAGCAAAAGAACAACATCCATATCTGGAGCATTTCCAAGCTATCTCTGAAAGGAAATCTGGAATAAGTGTCAGAACATCGCCATGCTTGGGTCACATCTGAACTATCTCTAGAAGGAGTCTTGAATAAGCAAAAGAACAACATCCATATCTGGAGCATTTCCAAGCTATCTCTGAAAGGAAATCTAGAATAAGTATCAGAATGTCGCCATGCCTGGGTCACATCTGAACTATATCTAGAAGGAGTTTTGAATAAGCAAAAGAACAGCATCCATATCTGGAGCATTTCTAAGCTATCTCTTTAATGTAGATATGCCCTGGCTAGATACAGGTATCGAATCTGGAATTGCGACAGTTGATAATAATCGTCTTTGGATTGACCTTTTTCCTGAAAAGGCAAAACACCAGTTGTATGCAATGTCATGATGCATGAACTGCATGATTTTAAGACGTTCTCAAAAATAAATGAGATTTGTGTGATATGATGCGTGTGTGCATGCATTATGTATGTAAGCAAGATGTATGAAAGGTGATATGTTTATGAATGTATTTTCGTCTAGGAAAATAAATCCTTGACGAATGCCGGGAAGTTGAATCCTGGGCTGATGTTGAAGAACAGAGTTCTTCGTTTCCGCTGGGGATGATGGTTGCAAGAACAAACCGGTAGGGGAAGATGACTCCGTTGGGGAATAAACTTGCTGGAGAGATACTCTGTGGGGAAGGGATACTTCGCTGAGAATTTGATGATAACTCCGCTGAGGGATACCGTTGATAAGCTTTGTTGAGGGAATTGATGAACTCCGCTGGGGGGTAGGAAGAAACTTCGCCGAGGATGATCTTTCCGTGGTTATTAGCTGAGGATAACCCAGTTATAAGCCCTGGTGGGGAATAACCTTTGGATAAAGTCGGGGAGACGCGTTCGTGCTCTGCAGGGGATAAGCTTCCAGAATCTACTGGGGATAAGCTTCCTACTGGGGGGATTGATTCAACTCTCCTGGGGAAACTTTTGAACTGTACTGGGGAAGTGGCTCCACTGGTGTGTCTGTATTCCGCCGGGGAACAATCTTATATTAAGACTGCTGGGGATGCTTGCTTAGGAAGATCTGTATACTCCGCTGGGGAATATTGAGATCTTCTGGGGGATAAACCAACTTCCTTGAGGCTGACAGTTGACTAACTCTGCTTGGGGAGAGTATCGCTGACTTGCTGGAGGATACTGTGCCTTTTCAGGGTTGATTGGGAGACCAAACTCTGCTCGGGGAGAGTATTGCTGAAATCTGGTCTTGCTCTGTGGGGAGTTGAGGTAACTTGGTTACATTTTTCAGCCGAACCTACCTTGGTACCTTGGTTGACAGAGCAACTAGATCGTTTGGACAACTCATTATTGCCCCTGTTTCTGATGTGGGAGAGGAAGATACCTTGTGGACTGTTAGACAAATGCCGATTCGACAAATCTTCTTCTGGCAGGCAAGTGACGAGGTGACGGGACATAGTCGTACGCTTTAATCCCTAACTTTTGCCTGGACTGCCCTTTTCGGGTTTTCAGTCCACCGGGATACCCATTTTTTCCCCAGCCGCCTTTTCAGGTTTTCGACTTGCCGGGTGTACATATTTTTTCATTTCATCCCTTGTTTTTGCCCGAACCCTTTTGGTTCGCCGGGAAGCCCATATTTTTGCCTAGGTGTGTCAACCTAGCGGGTCTTTGATTATGCGCAGTATTTTTTCAACTATGTCCATACTCTCGGAATGTAGGGAGGTGCCCCTGTCAGTAGTGTTGCGTTGCCCTACTACCAGAAGATCTTCGTTTGATCGTCCAATGCTCCAAGTGATCTAGATGGAGATTTGCCCCAAGTTAGTTGGCCTTTTGAGAGATTCTCCGAATCTTGACTTAACTGCCCCAGATGATGGACAATGATCATGCCATGCCCCTTGCTTGTAGGTGCTTTTGTTCATTAGACATTCGTCGTGCGAACTTCTATGCTGTTTAGACAAATAGTCATATGCAAGCAATGTTATATTAAAAATGCAAAGCTTATGTCTGTCTTGAAATTTTTAAAAATGCATTTTTTCCCAAAAACAAGTGAGTTTTTTTTTGTAAACTGTGATGTCAACTCGTTATTTTACCGCAAACCTTAAGGAGTCAGGATACCTTTCGTAACAGTATGCTTTCGAACTAACCCATGCTTCAGCTAGGACTTTTTAAGGGTTGTAACGTGGCCTGGTTTACGGTTTAAGAAACAAAGGATAAAGGCTCAAATTTTATTTGTACCCACCCGCTCTTCATGATGTTCTTCAATCCTAAACTCAATTAATCATGCATTTAGACCTTGTTTGATTCTTTGCTTTAATGCTCCAGTGATGGTTCGAATATTGACAGTTTATTTTGAATGGGCAGTCATTTCCTTTTTTTGTTGAGGGTTTGTAAGACCTCTTTCTTTTTTGATTTTGTTATCCCTGTTTTTTGCCTGAACTATTTCTTTTGTGATTACAGTCAGCGGGATGCCCCAGTTTTGTAAGTCTCCTTCATAGGTTTTGACTTATTGGGCTTTTATTTTTGGGAGATAATGACTGCCCATCCTTATAATTATTGGAACCATCATTGTCTTTTGTTTTGTAAGGACTTTTTTGGTGCCATTCGTTGGGCACTTGGATCAACTGAGAGAACTACCCTGCCCCAGGTTATGATTAAGGGTTTAAATTTTTTTTTTGTGAAAAGAAAACTCCTACTTCTTTGGCTCAACAAAGGGGGTAACGAGGGATTATCTTCCTTATAACTCCAGTGTTTAGGATTTGAAACAATGCCTGTACCTCATCAGCGGGGTCTGTTCAAAAGCATACTACAGATTATGGTATCGTTTTCGTCATCCTCCCTCAAGAGGCTTAGAATTATTAATTGAGAGTTGACATCAAAAAAATGAAAGCAGTTTGAATATAGCGAATGCGAATATATTGATTCAAAACAGACATATGCGATGCATTAATGAAATAATAGCGTTTGACATGATAATTGTTTGAACAATCAAAGAAAAATACAAATTGAACATTCGAATGAACAAAAGTTTTTCTGGTTTGAACTAGTCATCTCAGATGGAAGATTCTCAGCAGAAGATTTTCATTTTGCCACCCGGCATGAACTCCAGCACCCTTCCGTCGATCAAGTCCTGGATCTTGTTCCTCAAGCTCCAACAGTCGTCAGTGTCATGTCCAGGACTGTCATAATGGTAGGCACACCTTTCATCAGGATTGTACTTCAGGGAGGTTATGTTGAGATTCTTAGGAGGATCTTTTAAAGCAATCAGCTTGACCTCCAACAAGTGTCTCAGTATCAGTGATGATGGTATACCAGTCTCCGAGAAATGTCTTCTAGACGTATTTTGCTTACGCCAATTACCCTGTTGACGCTGGTGAGGTTGATGCTGGGCTTGTGACCCCGAAGCAAACTGAGGAGCTTTTCCCTTGTCTTCTTGCCCTACAGGTGGTTGAATGATGGCTTGCTCTTCAACCTTAGATGTTTGCCCCAGTTGGTTATCCCGAAGCAGTTGGTTGACGAGAACCCTGAGCTCTCCTTGTCTTTGAGATAAGTCTTGGATAAGAGCCATTTGCCCCAACATCTGGGTTCTCATTACATCCACCTCAGCTTGCAGATGTTTCAGCCGTTCGTCCTTGTCGTCTTCGGGACTCTTCCTGACCAAATTCCCCATGAGGAGTGTTCTCAGCTCTTCCTGCCCCTTGGATAGATTTAGGAGGATCTCCCTGAACCGAGTCTCTTGAGCATGAAGATCCTGGTTGTTTTGTTTGGAAGCCATTGCTGAAATAAACAGCGAAGATGGTAAGTGACCTGTCAAAGGAGTATCTGTAATGCCATGATATGTATGTATGCATGCAATATTTTCAAGGATCTCGCGGGGTAAACAAGAAAATTGTTAGAATTTGAATTTTGTAGCTTGATGGAAGGGACTTCATGTTGATAAGAGTCCTTCTTCAAGAGTCAAGGCTCACCATATCGAGTGGGTCATAGCCCCTGACAACCTTGCCTAGAGGAAAATAAATCCCCTTTGCCCCTTGCTAGACATTTGATTCATCATGACCTGCATCACAAGCCCTTGAGATCCTTGAAATGGATTAGTCCTTATGTAGGATGTATGCAATGGTATGATGGTATGATGTTATGCTGTGGAGTAATGTAGGTAAACCCTGTTATGAGTCCAGATTAAGGACTGTAAACAAAACCTGCAAGAAACTCAAGTGTCAGATAACAAGTATGCAAGTAGTCAAGTTTTGAAGGCACACAAGTCACACAAAGAGCCCTTAGAGTTTAGGCCAGCATGAAGTTTGGGGTACTACCCTCTTGAAGTTGGTGGGCTCAAAACCTGTCCTATCAAAAGTAACCGGGTTCTAAGGATCTCAATATCATTGGATTGTTTTCTGTGTTCATCGTTTCGATTTAGCCACTGAACTGGCGATCAAAATATTCCAAGAAAACAACCCTCAATGAGTGTAGTATCGAGTATCAACCAACTTCGGACTGCACCAAAGTCAGTTATCTCACTACCCTAAAGAGGCCAGGATGGTCAAGTAAGGTCCCTAAGGTCAGTTGATGCTTCACGACACCACGCGGCGGCCCCGTACTCTCCTTGACTTGACTCAAGGGTTACCGGTACTCACCAAAGTGCCACATCAACGTAGCAGACTGCTTCAACCGTGTCGGTATACCCCGCACAGTTCCCTCACAGCCTTGTTGCTACTTTCTAAGAGGGTATCCCCCAGATCCGGGTTAGGATCTATAGAACTCCCAAGACATGCCCAATAATATTAAAGCACACAAATCAGGCAATTGAAAACACAAGTATGAGCTATCCTAAGGTACACCTCACTTTAATTTTCCCCAGCAGAGTCGTCAGTTCTGTGATCGGTGGAAATAGAACTGACTGTTTTTTAGCTGGTTTCGCGAAATGTCGCGGTAAGCAAGAGTCGCCACCGTCTTTTATTTTCTCCAACATGGACAGGACAAAAGCACAGCAAAATTCCTTATGAGATTGTCTCTCGTTTCGGGAGGTAGATTTATAGAAAGGGAAGGTGTTAGCACCCTTTCTATCCATGGTTATCCATGGGCTCTTAGATACTTGCTCTTATGTTTTCAAAATGTTTGCTTTTCAAAATGTGAGTGGGTTTGAAAAAGTTTCTTTGAAAGATTTCTGAATAACTCTTGTATCTGTCCTCAAGAGTGTTTGAAAAATTTGTTTTGAAAGTTTTTTGAAAGTGTAGGGTGTGAAAAGTATTTTTGTTTGTTTTTGAAAAGAGCAAGTATCTATGAGTCATCTACCTACCCTAAGGAATTAAGCTGTGTAAGTGTCCTTTAGATAGTGCTATCCCACCATTGAGAGGTAGGTAGCACCATCGTTAGAGGTGTTCGGGTCAATTCGATTTTAGGGACAGTGTGGTCACCGAAGTAATAGTAGGACACCTTAGAAGCTACCCTTATGTCCTTGATCCTTTTTTAATCCGAGGCAACCGTTTCGAGGCAACTGTTTCGAGGCAACTATTTCGAGGCAACTGTTTCGAGGCAACTGGATCATGGACAAAAGGACCGCTAAGACGTCCTATACTTGACGACCACGTTTCGAAGGCAACAAGTGAGGCGTACCCTAGAAGTGGTGTGTGTATTTGTGTGTTGTATTCAGTTAATGTTTGTCTTGTTAATTAGTGAGCTACGAGTTGTTTTTATTTACATACATTCTTTCATGCAAGTTTAGCAGTTAAGGGGTGCGGAAAGTAAATTGCGGAAACATAAATCCTACGCTATTACAAGGCGCGGGTCTATACATCGCCAAAAATTACAAAGACCCGTTTTTTAGTAAATAAGTACGGAAATGAAATAAAGCGATAAACCTATTTAACTATTACATTCTTGAAGGCAATTACATAATAATCAAATAAAGTAAATGCGCGCGAATAAATTAATCGGGAATGTCTAAGGGTGTTGACCCCTTTTTTTAGAAAAGAAATTGATTTTTTTGTCTTTTTTGTAATTAAAATGAAATTAAAGCTAATTAATGACTAATTAATTAATTTAATTAAAAAGAAATATTTTTTTGTTTTTATGTTTTTATGAAATGAAATAAAATTAAAAGTTAACTTTACCTAATTCTAGATCTATTTTAATTATTTAAGAAAGGAATTAAAATTGCCTAATTAAACTATTTTGGTTAATATTTATTTACAAAATAAAATAATAATAATAATAATGTTAATTCTATTTTTTGATTTTTTTATGAAAATGTGTTAATTATGCTAATTATTAAAAAAATAAAATAAGGCAAATAAATAAAAGAAAAGAAAATGACAAAACAAAATAAAAATAAGAAAAAAGTAAATAAACCCAAGGGGGGTGAGATGACCTTCATGGAGGTTTTCTGAAGTAATTTTGGCCCAACAACAAGAAGCCTTATTTGACTTTTTTCGGTTGCCTACGCATGCGCTGACTCCAGAGCATAGTACTCTTGCGTTTTGGGCCTTTAGATCTGCCTCCAATGACACTTGGCTTGTTGGATGGGTGAGGCTTATGGTGGAAACTACTTGAGAAACTGCACAAGAACGCGTTAACAAAAATGATATGAG
Organism: Vicia faba; assembly: GCA_948472305.1. Taxonomy (NCBI): domain Eukaryota; kingdom Viridiplantae; phylum Streptophyta; class Magnoliopsida; order Fabales; family Fabaceae; genus Vicia; species Vicia faba. The sequence continues at coordinate 390,339 of OX451737.1, forward strand.
AATTATGGGGGACCTGGGAAGAACTTACAACGCGGTATGAGCCTCAGGACTTGGCAAAGGTTGCTTTAGCCACGTGCTTGTTTTGATCTGAAGATGCTCGCAACTATGTTTTAGAACTCTCACTTTTTGAATAATTTTTGGTTTTGCTCTTGGCCGTTTCTGCACACACTCCTTTTTGAATGAGGTTGGGAAGGCTTGTATATATAGTAATGTAAAGTGTATCAATAAGAATAATGGTCATTAAGCTTATGCAATTATGTTCTTGATTTCCTCCATAACCAACATTGAAACAACTTGCCTTTTGTGTCAAAATTTGAATTTCTTGCTTGGATTAGGCCTTGCACGAATTTGGAAGGTGAGTGATGGTGTATCAAAGCATTTCAATACAAAATATATCCTTTAATTAGTTTTCTTGATTTTCATTTGAATTTTAAAGATTTAAAATGATTTAAATCAAATAAAATTAAATAAAAATGGAAAAATTAACTTTTAATCTTGAAATAAATTGTGGGACACGTGGGAGGCATGGCCAAGCTGAAACAAGTGGAAAAAGTGGGCCCCTTTTGTCAAAAAATGAAGTTTCAAGGATAATTGACTTTGGCCATTTCACAAAAATTTCCCAACTTCTCCAATGCATATCTTGCTCAATTTTAAAGCTATGAACATGTTCTTGGACATTTTGGAAAGGTCTTGAAGTCCTCTAACCAATGTCTTTGGTCCCATGTCATTTTGATTTACCAATCTCAAGTTATGGTCTTTGACTCAAAGTGCCTTTTTGTTGACTTTTGAAAATGACCTATAATGTTGAAATTGATAACTTTTTGTGAGAGCATTTCTTGGACTTGGAATGTGAAGATGAGTTGTAGGAAATGTCTTCCCCTTCAAGATGAGCATTGGATGGGATTTTTCTGATGAACCATGAAAAAGTTATGCCTTGGTCAAGTTACAGTTGACTTTTCAGCTGTCCAAAAATGGAAACTTTTGCATCTTGATGATTTTTGAGCCATTCTTGTGGAATCATGATCAAGACTTGATCAAATGATGATTGTGGCTTCAAAATAAGATGTTGACCAAAATTTTTGACTTTTGACTGCCAAATGACCATTTTGCCCCTACAGTTGACTATTGAGCAAATGAGACTTTTGACTGTGCAACTTGACCTTGTGAGCCTTGAAACTTGACATGTGGATGCTTGACAAAGTGTATGAGCATATGGGACTTGATTGAGCCCTTGAAAACCTCAACTTCTTTGCAAGAACCAAAACCCTAATTTGACTGGCCTTAAGAGGGTGGTTGACTGTGTAGCCCTTGAGTAGACTTTGAACCATTTGCTTGTCATAACTTTGAAGATTATGGGAGAGCAAATTTTGGGGTACAACATTCCCCTTTTCAATCTTCTTTAACCTGAGGATGTAGATTGGCTCTTATGCCTTTCGTGATCCGAAGGTGGAAGATGATTGAACACTAGAGTGCCTAGAAATTTGCACTCGCATGAAGTGGTATCAGCCTTGTGATATCGGGAATGGGCTTAAAGATGCCATTTGGAGGAGTGTCGATCGCATAAGAGATTCCTTAGCGAGAGCTTGTATACTTGTTGTTGTGGAAGATTCCGCTGGGGAAGTCTAATTTTGAGATTTAGGAACTTGCCTGTACTTCAACTGAGAGAACATCTCTGCTGAGTTTTAAGAACTTATCCGTAATTCAATCTGAGGGGGAAACATCTTCATCGAGATTTAAGAACTCTCCCGTAATTCAACCGAGAAAACTCTGCTAAGATTTAGGAATTGCCTGTAATTCAATGGAGGAACTTCTTCGAGATTTAGGACCTTGTCTGTAATCCAACTGAGGATAATTCTGTTGAGATTTAAGAACTGGTCAGTAATTCGACTGAGGGAAGCATCTTCATCAAGATTTAAGAACTCGCCCGTAATTCAACTGAGGATAACTCTGCTGAGATTTAGGAACTGTCTGTAATTCGACGGAGGAAAATTGTCGAGATTTAGGACCTTGTCTGTAATTCAACTGAGGATAATTCTGTTGAGACTTAGGAACTCGTCTGTAATTCGATGGAGGAAAATTGTCGAGATTTAGGACCTTATCTGTAATTCAACTGAGGAAACTATGCTGAGATTTAGGAAATCGTCTGTAATTCGACGGAGGAAAATTGTCGAGATTTAGGACCTTGCTTGTAATTTAACTGAGGATAACTCTGTTGAGATTTAAGAACTTGTCAGTAATTCGACTTGAGGGAAACATCTTCATCGAGATTTAAGAACTTGCCCGTAATTCAACTGAGAAAACTCTGCTGAGATTTAGGAACTCGTCTGTAATTCAACGGAGGAACTTTGTCGAGATTTAGGACCTTGCCTGTTGTTGTACCCCAAAATTTGCCCTCCCATATTCTTCAATGTTTATAAGGATCATCTTCAAATGGTCCAAGATGTCTCAAGGGTCGCACAGTCCAACTGCCTCCTAAGCCAGCTGAAATTAGGGTTTTGGTTCCTTCAATGAATTTGAGATTTTCAATGGCTCAATCAAGTCCCATAGGCCCATATACATTCTCAAGCATCTACATGTCAAGTCTCAAGTCTCACAGCATCAAATTGCACAGTCAAAAGCCCTATTTGGTTTACAGTCAACTGCAGGGGTAAAATGGTCATTTTACAGTCAAAAGTCAAAATTTTGGGTCAACATCTTATTTTGAAGCCACAATCATCATTTGATCAAATCTTGATCATGATTCCTCAAGCATGGCTCAAAAATCATCAAAGATGCAAAAGTTACTATTTTTGGACAGCTGAAAAGTCAACTGTAACTTGACCAAGGCATAACTTTTTCATGGTTCATCAGAAAAATCCCATACAATGCTAATTTTGAAGGGGATGACATTTCCTACAACTCATATTCACATTCCAAGTCCAAGAAATGCTCTCACAAAAAGTTATCAATTTCTACATTATAGGTCAATTTCAAAAGTCAACAAAAAGGCACTTTAAGTCAAAGACCATAACTTGAGATTGGTAAATCCAAATGACATGGGAACAAAGGCATTGGTTAGAGGACTTCAAGACCTTTCCAAAATGTCCAAGAACATGTTCATATGATCAAAATTGAGCAAGATATGCATTGGAGAAGTTGGGAAATTTTTGTGAATTTGCAAAAGTCAACTTTGCTTAAAACACCTTGTTTTTGCTAATGGGCCTCAAATTTCTTCTTGAAACCTTATCCAAGGCCTATGCACGACCCATTGAGCTCAAAATGTATTTATTTTCTTATTTTTAATTAATTAATTGAATTTTTTATCAATATTAATTCATTTAATTGATTTAAAATGTAGAAAATATAAAGATATGGTTTTCAAATCTTTTTATGAAGCAAATAGGCTCAAGGCAAGCTGGCAAATTCGTGTGCCAATCAAAGATGTCAAAAACTCCAAAATTGGCAAGATTTTTCAATCAAAAAGAGGCAAAAAGATTTGATTGGAAATCAAATATTGAAACATCAATGCAATGGATCTTTGGGCCAAGACTTGACCTAATTCCCTTCCAATACATATGCACAACCTAGCCCTAATGCTGTTCACGTGAGAGCTGCTGTCAAAAGCCATAAACCAATTCCAAAAATTCAAGAAAATTTAAAAAACTGTTTTCCAGGTTCTAGGCCCTCTCAAGGCAATTTAAGGATTCAAACACCTTGCTGGGACACTCAGAAACCTTTTGCAATCGAAGCCAAGCGCCAAAGCTCAAGAAATCACCATACACGAACTCACGGTTTGCTTAACTTTTTCAGATTCGTAACTCCAAAATTATGCATCATTAACATTATTTACTATGTGTTTTGTGTTGCTAGCAATCATACAAAGCTTTTGGCATAAGTCAATTGGATTAAGGTGTCTTAAATCAGAAGTTGCCATGAACGAATTCTAGGTTTTCCAAGCTTCCAGATTAGGGCTTTTCAGCATAGGAAAAATCAAGCCTTCTAAGACCCATGGTTAAACTCGTTGAGACCAAACGAATTCAATGGATATGTCGCGAACAATTTATGTTTAACCTACGCCTAATCGCTATTTTTTGTCATCCTGTTTTGTGGGGGTTAAAAACCCCCGCTATGTAATTGTGTTTTTGTAGGCAAACGAAAGAGATGAAGACGTGGTGACATGCTACTGGTTCGTTCAAATAAAAGGCGCGCGTTTTTCTTTTTTTTTTCCCAGCATATTCGTTGGTTTCCTTATATAATCATTGCTGTTTATTTCATTAACGATTGGAACACGTTGGCTGAGTGGTTGGAGGAAGCGTGCAAAGTGCCTTGGGACCTGGGTTCGATTCCCAGGTCCCCCAAAATAGTTCTATTATTTTTCATAACATGTTCATATGCAGCGCTTGCCAAGGATTCCATCATGCACCTCAAACAATCAGCGTGCCATGTGTCCTCATGCACCAATCCAGTGGCTATGAAGTGCTGACTATGATGTTCCCTGGTCAACCATGCGCTGGACAATCAGAAAGTCAAAGGCTTGAGCTTAGTGGGCCAGATTGCTAACATACCTCCTATGGGCCCAACACCCCCCTGGTTAAATATTTTTCTTTTATTTTTCTTTTACTAATTTCTAACCATTATTATTATTATTTATTTAACTAACATAATTAATTAATTTTCATAATAAATTCAGACCATTAAAATGTAAATATTATTTATTTTTATAATTATTAATTTCACTTTAATTCATTATTTTGTAAATAAATTCTAAATATAATTAACTTAGTTTAATTAGAATAATTTTAATCTGTTTTTCATAATAAATAAAATCAAGCTTAGAATTAGGTTTTTCTTTTTACTCTTAATTCCTTTTATTTTATTTTCATTAAAACATAAAAAACACAAAAAACATCTTTTTCTTGTAAATAATTAATTAATTAGTAAATTAGGTTTAATAGTTAATTTAATTGCAAAAAAAAGGACCAATTTCAATTCTTTTCTCAAAAAGGGTCAAAACCCTAAGACGTTCCCGATTTAATTTCTTTCGCGCTTTAATTCCTTTTGATTATATTGATGTAACTGTTTCCGAGGATGTAATAGTTAATTAGGTCTTTTACCGCTTTCTTTACTTTTCCGCATTTATTTTCCAAACGGGTTTGTTTTTGGCGATGTATATACCCGCGCCTTGTAATAGCGTAGATTTACCTTTCCGCAATTTATTTCTCGCACAAACATTAAACTGTTAATTATGCCTGCAAGACTTGTATGACAAATAAAATCAATCCGTAGCTCACAAATAACATGTATAAGATAATCTTAACTGAAACAACACACATGCACATTGTTGTATCCCAAAATTTTCCCTCCCATATTCTTCAATGTTTTGACAAGCATCATCTCAATTTGCTCAAGTCTTCTCAAGGGTTGCACAGTTCAAACACCCTCATAAGCCAGTCAAATTAGAGTTTTGGTTCTTGCAAAGAAGTTGAGGTTTTCAAGGGCTCAATCAAGTCCCATATGCCCATGTACATTGTCAAGCATCTCCATGTCAAGTTTCAAGGCTCACAAGGTCAAGTTGCACAGTCAAAAACCCTAATTGCTTCACAATCAACTGCAGGGGCAAAATGGTCATTTGGCAGTCAAAAGTCAAAAAATTTGGTAAACATGTTATTTTGAAGCCACAATCATCATTGGATCAAATCTTGATCATGATTCCACAAGAATGGCTCAAAAATCATCAAGATGCAAAAGTTTCCATTTTTGGACAGTTGAAAAGTCAACTGTATCTTGACCAAGGCATAACTTTTTCATGGTTCATCAGAAAAATCCCATCCAATGCTCATTTTGAAGGGGATGACATTTCCTACAACTCATCTTCACATTCCAAGTCCAAGAAATGCTCTCACAAAAAGTTATCAATTTCAACATTATAGGTCATTTTCAAAAGTCAACAAAAAGGCATTTTAAGTCAAAGACCATAACTTGAGATTGGTGACTCAAAATGACATGGGACCAAAGGCATTGGTTAGAGGACTTCAATACCTTTCCAAAATGTCCAAGAACATGTTCATATGATCAAAATGGAGCAAGATATGCATTGGAGAAGTTGGGAAATTTTTGTGAAATGGCCAAAGTCAACTATCCTTGAAACTTCAATTTTTGACAAAAGGCCCCACTTTTTCCACTTGATTCAGCCTTGTCATGCCACCCACGTGTCCCATGATTTATTTCAAGATTAAAATTTAATTTTTCCATTTTTATTTAATTTTATTTGATTTAATTCATTTTAAATCCTTAAAATTCAAATAAAAATAAAAAATTAATTAAGGGATATCTTGTGGCTTGAATGACTTTGATGCATCATAAGGAACATACCAAATTCGTGTAAGGTCCATTTTAAGCATAAAATTCAAATTTGAACAAAATTGGTAAATTGCTTTAATGGTGGTTATGGAGAAATCCAAATTTTGATTGCAATGGTTAAGAGCTCATAATAGTGACTGATTCTCACTCATTACTATATATACAAGCCTTGCAAGCCTCATTCAAAAACGAAAAAAAGTGCACAAACGGCCAGAGCAAAGTTCAAAATTCGTCAAAAAAAGTGTGAGATCAAAAGGAGTTTTGCAAGCATTTTCAGGCCAAAAGGAGAACGTGACTCTCTTCTTTGCCATACCCTGAAGCTAAAGCAACCCTTGCCACGTCCTAAGGTCCATTATCAAGCACTGTAAGTATTCCCAGGTCCCCTCAAAATCCCATATTATTTTTTCTTACATACTTGTGAGCAGGCTTCAAAGAAGGCTTATCATGCGCCTCACAAATTCAAAGTGCCAAGTGTCTCCAAGTGCAAATCCAATGGCCACAAGGGAAGGAGCATCATGTTCTCAGGTCAACACAGGCACAGGCAATCTCCAAAGTCAAACCAAGTTGGCTTCTGAATGGGCCTCACAATTCCATTAACACCTCCAATCTGGCCCAAAACCCCCCTTGGGTTTGCAATTTTTATTTTGTCATTTTTATATTTTGTTTGTCTTATTTTATTTTTTCCCTTTTATTAACTATTAACATAATTAATTTATTTTCTATAAAAAAAAATCAAAAAAGAACTAATATTATTATTATTATTAATTTCATTTTATTTTTGTAAATAAATACTAATAAATTGAGTTAAGTTTAATTAGGCAACTTTAACTTCTTTTTTTCTTCTTAATAAATAAAATAAATTTAGAATTAGGTTTTTTTTATTTTTTATTTTTTTTATTAACTTTTAATTTTATTTCCTTTTATTTTATTTCATTAAAAGAACATAAAAATACAAAAAAAAAACATTTTTCTTTTAATTAATTAATTAATTAGTTTAATCATTAGTTTTAATTTCATTTAATCACAAAAAAGACAAAAAATTCATTTCTTTTCTTAAAAGGGTCAAAACCCTTAAGGCATTCCCGATTAATTTTTATTCGCGCGCATTTATTTTATTTTGATTATTGTGTAACTGCTTCAAGAATGTAATAGTAATTAGGTTTATTGCTTTCTTTACTTTCCGCACTTTATCAAAACGGGTCTTTGTTTTTTGGCGATGTATAGACTCGCGCCTTGTAATAGCGTAGTTTTACATTCCCGCACTTTTATTTTCCGCATTCCTAACTGTTAAATGCATGAAAGAATGTATGTGAATAAAATTAATCTGTAGCTCACAAATAACATGTACAAAGACAATTAACTGAAAAACAACACACAAAGCACATGCCACTCCTAGGGTACGCTTCACTCGTTGCCTCGAAACGTGGTCATCAAGTATAGGACGTCTTAGAGGTCACCCTTTGTCTAAAGATCCAGTTGCCTCGAAACGGTTGCCTCGGATAAAAAAAAGGATCTAGGACATTAGGGTTACTTCTAAGGTGTCCTACCGTTGCTTCGGTGACCACACTGTCTCGATAATCGAATTGACCCGAACAACTCCAACGATGGTGCTACCTACCTCTCAATGGTGGGATAGCACTATCTAAAGGACTCTTACATAGCTTAATTCCTTAGGGTAGGTAGATGACTCATGGGTATTTGCTCTTTCTCAAAAAACAAACAAAAATACTTTTCACACTTCACACTTTCTAAAAGTTTTCAAACAAATTTTTCATACACTCTTGAGGACTGATACAAGAGTTACTTAGAAATCTTTCAAACGAAACTTTTTCAAAACCCACACACACATTTGAAAAGCAAACATTTTTGAAAACATAAGAGCAAGTACTTAAGAGCCCGTGGATAACCACGGATAGAAAGGGTGCTAACACCTTCCCTTTCTATAAATCTACCTCCCGAACCGAGAAACATTCTCATAAGGAATTTTGCTGTGCTTTTGTCCTTTCCATGTTGGAGAACATAAAAGACGGTGGCGACTCTTGCTTCCGTGACATTTCGCAAAACCAGCTTAAAAACAGTCAGTTCTATTTCCACCGATCCCAGAACTGGCGACTCTGCTGGGGACCATTATAAAGTGAGGTTTACCTTAGGATAGATCATACTTGTGTTTTCAGTTGCTTTGTTTTGTTTGCTTTATTATTGTGGGCATTGTCTTGGAGTTTCATAGATCCTAACCCGGATCTGGGGAATACCCTTTTAGGTAGCATAAGCTGTGAGGGACCTGTCCGGCGTAGACCGACACGGGTGAAGTAGTGGCTACGTTGGTGTGACACCTTGGTCTGTATCGATATCCCTTGTGTTGCAACGAGGAGAATATGGGTCTTCTGAGGAGTCATTAAGCACTAACCGACCTTAGAACCCTAATTTGACCCAACTTGGCCATAGAACAGTAGCAGTATGCTACGCCCATTGAGGCTAAACTCTCGCGATGGTTCTGGCCGCAAGAAAAGATTGCGACGCTGGAGTTATGACCGATTGAGGGTAGTCAGTGATATTGGGATCCTCTAGAACCCGGTTACTTCTGATAGGATAGGTTTGAGCCCACCAACTTCAAGAGGGTAGTACCTAAACTTCATGCTGGCCTAAACTCTAAGGGCTCTTGTGTGACTTGTGTGCCTTCATACTTGAACTACTTGCATACTTGTTATCTAACAACACGGGTTCCTTGCAGGTTTTGTTTACAGTCCTTAATTGGGACTCATTACAGGGCCTACTTACATCACTCCATGCATAGCATAACATCATACTATTGCATACATCCTTCATAAGGACTAATCCATTTCAAGGATCTCAAGGGTCTGTGATGCAGGTCATGATGAATCAAAGTGTCTAGCAAGGGGCAAAGGGGATTTATTTTCCTCTAGCCAAGGTTGATAACTTGAGTCAGGGGCTATGACCCACTCGATATGGTGAGCCTTGACTCTTGAAGAAGGACTCTCAGCAACATGAAGTTCCTTCAATTAAGCTACCCAAATTCAAATGCTAACAAGTTTCTCTGTTTACCCCGCGAGATCCTTGAAAATATTGCATGCATACATACATATCACGGCATTACAGGTACTCCTTTGACAGGTCACTTACCATCTTCGCTGTTTATTTCAGCAATGGCTTCCCAACAAAACAATCAGGATCTTCATGCTCAAGAGACTCGGTTCGGGGAGATCCTCCTAAATCTATCCAAGGGGCAGGAAGAGCTGAGAACACTCCTCATGGGGAATTTGGTCAGGAAGAGTCCCGAAGACGACAAGGACGAACGGCTGAAACATCTGCAAGCTGAGGTGGATGTAATGAGAACCCAGATGCTGGGGCAAATGGCTCTTATCCAAGACTTATCTCAAAGACAAGGAGAGCTCAGGGTTCTCGTCAACCAACTGCTTCGGGATAACCAACTGGGGCAAACATCTAAGGTTGAAGAGCAAGCCATCATTCAACCACCTGTGGGGCAAGAAGACAAGGGAAAAGCTCCTCAGTTTGCTTCGGGGTCACAAGCCCAGCATCAACCTCACCAGCGTCAACAGGGTAATTGGCGTAAGCAAAATACGTCTGGAAGACATTTCTCAGAGACTGGTGTGCCATCCTCACTAATACTGAAACGCTTGTTGGAGGTCAAGCTGATTACTTTAAAGGATCCTCCCAAGAAGCTCAACATAACCTCCCTAAAGTACAATCCTAATGAAAGGTGTGCCTACCATTCTGACAGTCCTGGACATGACACTGACGACTGTTGGAGCCTGAGGAACAAGATCCAAGACTTGATCGATGGAAGGGTGCTGGAGTTCATGCCGGGAGGGAAAATGAAAATCTTCTGCTGAGAATCTTCCATCTGAAATGACTGGTGCAAACTAAGAAGCTTTTGTTCATTCGAATGTTCAAGTTGTATTTTTCTCTGATTGTTCAAACATTTGTTCATGTCAAACTCTTTTACTTTATCAATGCATCGCATATGTATGTTTTGAATCAATATATTCTCATTCGCTATATTCAAACTGCTTTCATTTTTTGATGTCAACTCTCAATTAATAATTCTAAGCCTCTTGAGGGAGGATGACGAAAACGATACCACAATTTACAGTATGCTTTTGAACAGACCCCGCTGATGAGGTACAGGCATTGTTTCAATTCCTAAACACTGGAGTTATAAGGAAGATAATCCCTCGTCAACCCCTTTGAGCCAAAGAAGTAGGAGTTTTCTTTTCGAAAATTAAAACCCTTAATCATAACCTGGGGCAGGGTAGTTCTCTCAGTTGATCCAAGTGCATAACGAATGACATCAAAAGAGGTCCTTCCGAAACAAAAGACGGTGATGGTTTCCTATAATCATAAAGACAGACAGTTATTATCTATCAAAATAAAAAGCCCAATAAGTCAAAACCTACGAAGGAGACTTACAAAACTGGGGCATCCCGCTGACTGTAATCACAAAAGAAACAGTTCAGGCAAAAAACAGGGATAACAGATCAAAAAAGAAAGAGGTCCTACAAACCCTCAACAAAAAAAAAGACTGTCTATTCAAAATAAACTGTCAAAATCCGAACCATCACTGGAACATCAGAGCAAAGACTCAAACAAGGTCTAACGCACGATCAGCTGAGTTTAGGTTTGAAGAACATCATGAAGAATGGGTGGGTACAAATAATTTGAGCCTTTATCCTTTGTTTCTTAAACCGTGAACCAGGCCACGCTACAACCCTTAAAAGTCCTAGCTGAAGCATGGGTTAGTTCGAAAGCATACTGTTACAAAGGTATCCTGACTCCTTAAGGCTCGCTGTAAAATCTTGAGTTGACATCACATGTTACATAATTTGCTTGTTTTACTGAAAAAATGCATTTTCAAAAACTTCAAGACAAACATAAGCTTTGCATTTTTAATATAACATTGCTTGCATATGACTATTTGTTTGAACAACATAGAAGTTCACACGACGAATGTCTAATGAACAAAAGCACCTCCAATCAAGGGGCATGGCATGATCATTGTCCAATATCTGGGGCAGTTAGGTCAAGATTCAGAGAATCTCTCAAAAGGCCAACCAGCTTGGGGCAAATCTCCATCTGGATCACTTGGGGCATTGGACGATCAAACGAAGATCTTCTGGTAGTAGGGCAACGCAACACTGCTGACAGGGGCACCTCCCTACATCCTGAGAGCACGGACATAGTTGAAAAAATACTGCACATAATCAAAGACCCGCTAGGTTGACACACCTAGGCAAAAATAAGGGCTTCCCGGCGAACCAAAAGGGTTCGGGCAAAAATAAGGGATGAAATAAAAAAAATCTGTACACCCGGCAAGTCGAAAACCTGAAAAGGCAGCTTGGGCAAAAATGGGTATCCCGGTGGACTGAAAACCCGAAAGGGCGGTCCAGGAAAAAGTTAGGGATCAAAAGCGTACGACTATGTTCCGTCATCTCGCCACTTGCCTACCATAAGAAGATTTGTCAATCGGCAGTCATCAAGCACCTCCATAGGTATCTTCTCCCACAGAAACAGGGGCAATATGAGTTGTCCGAGCGATCTAGTTGCTCTGTCCGCCAAGGTACCAAGGTGAGTTCGGCTGAAGAACGTAACCAAGATACCTTCACTCCCCGGGAGTAAGACAAGGTTCAACAATATTCTCCCCGAGCAGAGTTGGTCTCCCCTCAGCCCTAAAAAAGGTACAATATCTCCAGCAAGTCAGCAACACTCTCCCCAAGCAGAGTTAGCCTACAGTCAGCCTTAAGGAAGTTGGGTATCTCCAGAAAATCTCAATATTCCCCAGCGGAGTATACAGATTATTCCTCAGCAAGCATCCCCGGCAGTCTTAATATAAGATTGCTCCCCGGCGGAATACAGACATCCAGTGGGGCCATTCCCCAGTACAGTCCAAAAGTCTCCCCAGGAAAGTTGAATCAATCTCCTCAATAGATTCTGGAAGCTTATCCCCAGTAGATTCTGGAATCTAATCCTCTGCAGAGCGCAAAAGCATCTCCCCGGCTTTATTCAAAGGTCATTCTCCACCAGAGCCTATAACTGGGTTATCCTCAGCTAATTACCACGGAAAGATCGTCCTCGACGAAGTTCTTCCTATCCCCAGCGGAGTTCATCAAATTCCTCAACATAACTTCTCAAAGGAATCCCCAACGAAGTTATCACCAAATCTCAGCGAAGTATCTCTTCCCACAGAGTAATTCCCCGCAGAGTAATCTCTTCAACAAGTTTATTCCCCAACGGAGTCGTCTTCTCCTACCGGTTTATTCTTGTAATCATCATCCCCAGCGGAAACGAAGAACTTTGTTCTTCAACATCAACCCAGGATTCAACTTCCCGGCGTGCGTCAAGGATTTACTTTCCCAGACGAAGATACATTCATAAACATCACATCATGATACATGCATATGCGCATCATGTCATACAATCTCGTTTATGTCGAGAACATCATTGCTTGATCCATATCATGCATTGCATACGACTGACCTTTACCTTTCAGGAAGGATACAGTTAAATAATCAGCTATGTCAAAGTAGACAAATACAGTCAAAAGATACCAATCCAGTCAAAAAAGACAAATCCAGTCAAAGAAGACAAATCCAGTCAAAGAAGACAAGTCCAGTTAAATCCCAAAGGTTTTTCTGATGCTCATCCAGTCAAAAAAGAAAGGTACAGTTAAATCCCAAAGGTTTTTCTAATGCTCATCCAGTCAAAGAAGACAAGTCCAGTTAAATCCCAAAGGTTTTTTTGATGCTCATCCAGTCAAAGAAGACAAGTCCAGTTAAATCCCAAAGGTTTTTCTGATGCTCATCCAGTCAAAGAAGACAAGTCCAGTTAAATCCCAAAGGTTTTTCTAATGCTCATCCAGTCAAAGAAGACAGGTCCAGTTAAATTACTTCCTAAAGTCAAAGAAGACAATCCGTCATTATAGACACTCGTCGTTATAGACACCCGTCATTATAGACAACCCGTCGTTATAGACACCCGTCATTATAAACAACCCATCGTTATAGACACCTGTCATTATAGACAACTCATCATTTAAGACAACTCGTCATTTAAGACAACTCGTCATTGAAGACAACTCGTCATTGAAGACAACTCGTCATTGAAGATAACTCGTCATTGAAGACAACTCGTCATTGAAGAAAACTCGTCATTGAAGACAACTCGTCATTGAAGACAACTCGTGATTGAAGACAACTCGTCATTGAAGACAACTCGTCATTGAAGACGACTCATCATTGAAGACAACTCGTCATTGAAGACAACTCGTCATTAAAGACAACTCGTCATTGAAGACAACTCGTCATTGAAGACAACTCGTCGTTGAAGACAACTCGTCATTGAAGACAACTCGTCATTGAAGACAACTCGTCATTGAAGACGACTAGTCATTGAAGACGACTCGTCATTGAAGACAACTCGTCATTGAAGATCACTCATCGTTGAAGACAACCCGTCATTGAAGACGACTCGTCATTGAAGACAACTCGTCATTGAAGATCACTCGTCGTTGAAGACAACCCGTCCATGAAGACAACCCGTCCAAAGAGACAACTCGTCAAGAAAGACAAAACCTCCTCTGGTTCAGTTAAATCCTAAAGATTTTTCTGAGATAACCTGTCAGTAGAGACAACCCATCAACCTTTTGAAGTTCCAGATTCGATACCTGTATCTAGCCAGGGCATGTCTGTGAGCGACTGAGTGAGGATCAACACCTGTAACAGGCCAGGAAATTATCTTTCTCAGGTACGCAAGTTCTCGCTAAGGAATCTCTTACGCGATCGACACCTAGATGGCATCTATAAGCCCATCCACATACCAACAGTCTCCAAATGGCATCTATAAGCCCATTCCCGACAAGGTTCTGTCACAGCTCCAGATGGCATCTATAAGCCCATCCTCCTATCCATCATCTCTCCAAATGGCATCTGTAAGCCCATTCCCGCCATCACGCTGCTGATACTCTACTATGTGAGTGCAAATTTCTGGGCACTCTAGTGTTCAATCATCTTCCACCCTCGGATCACGAAAGGCACGCAAGCCAATCTACATCCTCAGGTCTAAGAAGATTGAACAGGGGCAACTGTTGTACCCCAAAATTTGCCCTCCCATATTCTTCAAAGTTTTGACAAGGATCATCTCAATTTGCTCAAGTCTTCTCAAGGGTTGCACATTTCAAACACCCTCATAAGCCAGTCAAATTAGAGTTTTGGTTCTTGCAAAGAAGTTGAGGTTTTTAAGGGCTCAATCAAATCCCATATGCCCATGTACATTGTCAAGCATCTCCATGTCAAGTTTCAAGGCTCACAAGGTCAAGTTGCACAGTCAAAAACCCTAATTGCTTCACAATCAACTGCAGGGGCAAAATGGTCATTTGGCAGTCAAAAGTCAAAATTTTTGGTCAACATCTTATTTTGAAGCCACAATAATCATTGGATCAAATCTTGATCATGATTCCACAAGAATGGCTCAAAAATCATCAAGATGCAAAAGTTTCCATTTTTGGACAGCTGAAAAGTCAACTGTAACTTGACCAAGGCATAACTTTTTCATGATTCATCAGAAAAATCCCATCCAATTCTCATTTTGAAGGGGATGACATTTCCTACAACTCATCTTCACATTCCAAGTCCAAGAAATGCTCTCACAAAAAGTTATCAATTTCAACATTATAGGTCATTTTCAAAAGTCAACAAAAAGGCATTTTAAGTCAAAGACCATAACTTGAGATTGGTGACTCAAAATGACACGAGACCAAAGGCATTGGTTAGAGGACTTCAAGACCTTTCCAAAATGTCCAAGAACATGTTCATATGATCAAAATTGAGCAAGATATGCATTGGAGAAGTTGGGAAATTTTTGTGAAATGGCCAAAGTCAACTATCCTTGAAACTTCAATTTTTGACAAAAGGGCCCACTTTTTCCACTTGATTCAGCCTTGTCATGCCACCCACGTGTCCCATGATTTATTTCAAGATTAAAAGTTAATCTTTCCATTTTTATTTAATTTTATTTGATTTAATTCATTTTAAATCCTTAAAATTCAAATAAAAATCAAAAAATTAATTAAGGGATATCTTGTGGCTTGAATGGCTTTGATGCATCATAAGGAACATACCAAATTCGTGTCAGGTCCATTTTAAGCATAAAATTCAAATTTGAACAAAATTGGCAAATTGCTTTAATGGTGGTTATGGAGAAATCCAAAGTTTAATTGCAATGGTTAAGAGCTCATAATAGTGACTGATTCTCACTCATTACTATATATACAAGCCTTGCAAGCCTCATTCAAAAACGAAAAAAAGTGCACAAACGGCCAGAGCAAAGTTCAAAATTCGTCAAAAAAAGTGTGAGATCAAAAGGAGTTTTGCAAGCATTTTCAGGCCAAAAGGAGAACGTGACTCTCTTCTTTGCCATACCCTGAAGCTAAAGCAACCCTTGCCACGTCCTAAGGCCCATTATCAAGCACTGTAAGTATTCCCAGGTCCCCTCAAAATCCCATATTATTTTTTCTTACATACTTGTGTGCAGGCTTCAAAGAAGGCTTATCATGCGCCTCACAAATCCAAAGCGCCAAGTGTGTCCAAGTGCAAATCCAATGGCCACAAGGGAAGGAGCATCATGTTCTCAGGTCAACACAGGCGCAGGCAATCTCCAAAGTCAAACCAAGCTGGCTTCTGAATGGGCCTCACAATTCCATTAACACCTCCAATCTGGCCCAAAACCCCCCTTGGGTTTGCAATTTTTATTTTGTCATTTTTATATTTTGTTTGTCTTATTTTATTTTTTTCCCTTTTATTAACTATTAACATAATTAATTTATTTTCTATTAAAAAAATCAAAAAAGAACTAATATTATTATTATTATTAATTTTATTTTATTTTTGTAAATAAATACTAATAAATTGAGTTAAGTTTAATTAGGCAACTTTAATTTTTTTCTTCTTAATAAATAAAATAAATTTAGAATTAGGTTTTTTTTATTTTATTTTTTTATTAACTTTTAATTTTATTTCCTTTTATTTTATTTCATTAAAAAAACATAAAAATACAAAAAAAAAACATTTTTCTTTTAATTAATTAATTAATTAGTTTAATCATTAGTTTTAATTTCATTTAATCACAAAAAAGACAAAAAATTCATTTCTTTTCTTAAAAGGGTCAAAACCCTTAAGGCATTCCCGATTAATTTTTATTCGCGCGCATTTATTTTATTTTGATTATTGTGTAACTGCTTCAAGAATGTAATAGTAATTAGGTTTATTGCTTTCTTTACTTTCCGCACTTTATCAAAACGGGTCTTTGTTTTTTGGCGATGTATAGACTCGCGCCTTGTAATAGCGTAGTTTTACATTCCCACACTTTTATTTTCCGCATTCCTAACTGTTAAATGCATGAAAGAATGTATGTGAATAAAATTAATCCGTAGCTCACAAATAACATGTACAAAGACAATTAACTGAAAAACAACACACAAAGCACATGCCACTCCTAGGGTACGCTTCACTCGTTGCCTCGAAACGTGGTCATCAAGTATAGGACGTCTTAGAGGTCACCCTTTGTCTAAAGATCCAGTTGCCTCGAAACGGTTGCCTCGGATAAAAAAAAGGATCTAGGACATTAGGGTTACTTCTAAGGTGTCCTACCGTTGCTTCGGTGACCACACTGTCCCGATAATCGAATTGACCCGAACAACTCCAACGATGGTGCTACCTACCTCTCAATGGTGGGATAGCACTATCTAAAGGACTCTTACACAGCTTAATTCCTTAGGGTAGGTAGATGACTCATGGGTATTTGCTCTTTCTCAAAAAACAAACAAAAATACTTTTCACACTTCACACTTTCTAAAAGTTTTCAAACAAATTTTTCATACACTCTTGAGGACTGATACAAGAGTTACTTAGAAATCTTTCAAACGAAACTTTTTCAAAACCCACACACACATTTGAAAAGCAAACATTTTTGAAAACATAAGAGCAAGTACTTAAGAGCCCGTGGATAACCACGGATAGAAAGGGTGCTAACACCTTCCCTTTCTATAAATCTACCTCCCGAACCGAGAAACATTCTCATAAGGAATTTTGCTGTGCTTTTGTCCTTTCCATGTTGGAGAACATAAAAGACGGTGGCGACTCTTGCTTCCGCGATATTTCGCGAAACCAGCTTAAAAACAGTTAGTTCTATTTCCACCGATCACACACATGCCACTCCTAGGGTACGCCTCACTGGTTGCCTCGACGTGGTCGTCAAGTATAAGGTGTTTTAGAGGTTGCCCTTCTGTCTAAAGATCCAGTTGCCTCGAAACGATTGCCTCAGATAAAAAGGATCTAGGACATTAGGGTTACCGCTAAGGCGTCCTACTATTGCTTTGGTGACCACACATGTCCCTTAATCGAATTGACCCGAATAACTCCGACGACGGTGCTTCCTACTTCTCAATAATGGGATAGCACTGTCTAAAGGACTCTTACACAGCTTAATTCCTTAGAGTAGGTATATTTCGCATGGTTACTTGCTCTTTAAAAAAAAAACATCTCTTCGCACCTACACTTTCAAAAAGTTTTCAAACAAACACTTCATACACTCTTGTGGACTGATACAAGAGTTACCTAGAAGTTTTTTCAAACGAAACTTTTTCAAAACCCACAAACACTTGAAAAGCAGACAATTTTTGAAAACATAGTGAGCAAGTACCTAAGAGCCCATGGATAACCATGGATAAAAAGGGTGCTAACACCTTCCCTTTCTATAAATCTACCTCCCGAACCGAGAAACATTCTCGAAAAAGGAATTTTACTGTGCTTTTGTCCTTTCCATATTGGAGAACATAAAAGACGGTGGTGACTCTTGCTTACCGCAACATTTTGAGAACCAACTAAAAAAAACAGTCAGTTCTATTTCCACCGATCACAGAACTAGCGACTCTGCTGGGGACACTATAAAGTGAGGTGTACCTTAGGATTAGACCACTCTTATGTTTTCAATTGCTTGCTTTGTTTGCTTTAACATTGTGGGTTTGCCTTGGAGTTTCATAGATCCTAACCCGGATCTGGGGGATACCTTTTAGAAGTAGCAACAAACTGTGAGGGAACTGTGCGGGGTATACCGACACGGTTAAAGCAGTTGCTACGTTGATGTGGCACTTTGGTGAGTACCGGTAACCCTTGAGTCAAGTCAAGGAGAGTACGGGGCCGCCGCGTGGTGTCGTGAAGCATCAACTGACCTTAGGAACCTTACTTGACCATCCTGGCCTCTTTAGGGGTAGTGAGATGACCGACTTTGGTGCAGTCCGAAGTTGGTAGATACTCGATACTACACTCATTGAGGGTTGTTTTCTTAGAATATTTTGATCGCCAGTTCAGTGGCTAAATCAAAACAATGAACATAGAAAACAACCCAATGATATTGAGCTCCTTAGAACCCGGTTACTTTTGATAGGACAGGTTTTGAGCCCACCAACTTCAAGAGGGTAGTACCTAAACTTCATGCTGGCCTAAACTCTAAGGGCTCTTTTGTGTGACTTGTGTGCCTTCAAATCTGAACTACTTGCGCATTCTTGTTATCTGACAACATGAGTTTCTTGCAGGGTTTGTTTATAGTCCTTAATCTGGGCTCATAACAGGGCTTACTTACACCTCACACCTTTGCATCCACGTACATAACATCATACCATCATACCATTGCATACATCCTGCATAAGGACTAATCCATTTCAAGGATCTCAAGGGTCTGTGATGCAGGTCATGACGAATCAAAATGTCTAGCAAGGGGCAAAGGGGATTTATTTTCCTCTAGCCAAAGTTTGTTTGGAGATCAAAACATGACAGTTTGAGTCAGGGGCTATGACCCACTCGATATGGTGAGCCTGACTCTTAAAGAAGGACTCTCAACAACATGAAGTTCCTTCAATCAAGCTACTAGATTCAACTTCTAACAAATTTCTCTATTTACCCCGCGAGTTCCTTGAAAACATTGCATGCATATCATACATATCATTGCATAACAGGTACCCTTGTTACATGTCACTTACCTTCTTCGCTGTTTATTTCAGCAATGGCTTTCCAACCAGACAACCAGGATCTCCGTACTTAAGAGACTCAGTTCAGGGAAATCCTCCTAAACCTATCCAAGGGGCGGGAAGAGCTGAGAACACTCCTCACGGGGACTTTGGTCAGGAACAGTCCAGAAGACAGTAAGGATGAACGGCTGAAACATCTGCAAGCTGAGGTGGATACAATGAGAGCCCAGATGCTGGGGCAGATGACTCTCATTCAAGACTTAGCTCAAAGACAAGAAGAGCTCAGGGCTCTCGTCAACCAACTGCTTCGGGATAACCAACTGGGGCAAACATCTAAGGTTGAAGAGCCAGTCATCATTAAATTCCCTTTGAGACAAGAAGACAAGGGAAAAGCTCCTCAACTTGCTTCAGGGTCACAAATTCAGCCTCAATCTCACCAGCTTCAGCAAGACAGTATGAAGCAAGTAGTCAGGGTTGGAGACCAAACCGGTAATCAGCCCCCAAGAAGTCAAAGGTTTGGTTTGATGAATAGACCTCTCCAAGCTGTTACTACTTCACAGGTCCAACAACGACCTCGCCAAGAATAACGGGTTGATCAGAGCAAGCCAGATAAGCCCAGGAGGCAATTCACCCAGCTTAACATGTCGTTGTTTCAAGCTTTACGATGCCTGTTGAGATTGAATCTGATCACATTAAGGGCTCCTCCCCGGAATCCCAACACCTCAGCTCCTACCTATCCTCCCAATAAAAGGTGTGCCTACCACTCTGCCAGTCCAGGACATGACACCGACGACTGTTGGTCTCTGAAGAACAAGATCCAAGACCTGATCGATGAAGGAGCATTGGAATTCACACAAGATGGTAAGGCGGAGTTCTTCTACCATCCCACCAAAGTTCACCATTTGAAGTGACAAGTCCTGAGACTAGAAGATTTTTGTTCATTGGAATTTTCAAGTTGTATTTTTCTTTGCTTACACAAACAATTATTGTCATAGCAAACTTTATTACTTTCATTAATGCATCGCATATGTCTGTTTTGAATTAATCCATTCGTATTCACTATATTCAAATTGCTTCCATTTTTGTGATGATCAACTCTCAATTAAAAAATTCTAAGCCTTTTGAGGGAGGATGACGAAAACGATACCACGATCTTTACAATATGCTTTTGAACAGACCCCGCTGACGATGTACAGGCATTGTTTCAAATCCTAAACAGTGAAGTTATAAGGAAGATAATCCCTAGTCAACCCCTTTGAGCCAAAGAAGTTGGAGTTTTTCTTTTCACAAATTAAAACCCTTAATCATAACCTGGGGCAGGGTAGTTTTCTCAGCTGATCCAGGTGCACAATGAATGGCATCAAAGGAGTCCTTCCAAAAATAAAAGACAGTGATGGTTCCCTATAATCGTCAGGACAGGCAGCCATTATCTCTCAAAATAAAAGCCCAATAAGTCAAAACCTATGAAGGAGACTTACAAAACTGGGGCATCCCGCTGACTGTAATCACAAAAGAAACAGTTCAGGCAAAAAAAAGACAGGGATAACAAAATCAAAAAAGAAAGAGGTCCTGCAAACCCTCAACAAAAAAGGAAATGACTGCCTATTCAAAATAAACTGTCAATATCCGAACCATCACCGGAATATCAGAGCAAAGACTCAAACAAGGTCTAACGCACGATCAACTGAGTTTAGGTTTGAAGAACATCACGAAGAGCGGGTGGGTACAAATAAAATTTGAGCCTTTACCCTTTGTTTCTTAAACCGTGAACCAGGCCACGTTATAACCCTTAAAAGTCCTAGCTGAAGCGTGGGTTAGTTCGGAAGCATACTGTTACAAAAGGTATCCTGACTCCTTAAGGCTTGCTGTGAAATACTGAGTTGACATCACGTTTTACAAAAAATCACTTGTTTTATTAAAAAACTGCATTTTCAAAAAAAAAACTTCAAGACAGACATAAGCTTTGCATTTTTAAATAACATTGTTTGCACACGACTATTTGTTCAAACAGCAGAGAAATTCGCACGAAGAATATCTGGTGAACAAGAACCTTCTCAACAAAAGGGTCATCTCAAGTGGAAGACACTCTTCCAACCAATGGGCAGACATGATCATGGTCCGTTATCTGGGGAAGTTAAGTCAAGATTCAGAGAATCTCTCAAATGCCAAATAGCTATGGGCAAATCTCCGCCTGAGTCACTTGGGGCATCAGACATGAATTCCAGCGACAAATCTGGTACGATCAAACATCTTCTGGTAGTATGACTACGCAACACTACTGACAATGACAACTCCCTACATCCTGAGAGTATGGACATAATCGGAAAAATACTACGCATAATCAAAGACCCGCTAGGTTGACACACCTAGGCAAAAATAAGGGCTTCCCGGCGAGCCAAAAGGGTTCGGGAAAAAATAAGGGATAAAATGAAAAATCTGTACACCCGGCAAGTCGAAAACCTGAAAAGGCGGCTTGGGCAAAAATGGGTATCCCGATGGACTGAAAACCCGAAAGGGCGGTCCAGGCAAAAATTAGGGATCAAAAGCATACGACTATGTCCCGGCATCTCGTCACTTGCCAACCAGAAGAAGATTTGTCGATCGACAATCATCAAGCACCTCCACAAGTACCTTCTCCCGCAGAAACGGGGGCAGTAAGAATTGTCTAAGCGGTCTAGTTGCTCTGTCCACCAAGGTACCAAGGTAGGTTCGGCTGAAGAATGTGACCAAGATACCTTCACTCCCCGTAGAGTAAGACAAGGTTCAGCAATACTCTCCCCAAGCAGAGGTGGTCTCCAATCATCCCAAAAAGGTACAGTATCTCCAGCAAGTCAGCAACACTCTCCCCAAGCAGAGTTAGTCTACTGTCAGCCTTAAGGAAGTTGGGTATCCCCAGAAAATCTTAACACTCCCCAGCCGAGTATACAGATGTTCCCCAGCAAGCATCCCCGGCAGTCTTAATAAAAGATTGTTCCCCGGTGGAATACCAGACACCCCAGTGGAGCCTTTTCCCCAGTGCAGTCCAAAGTTTCCCCAGGAGAGTTGAATCCATCTCCCCAGTAGATTCTGGAAGCTTGTCCCCTGCAGAGTACCAACGTATCTCTCCCCGACCATGTTCAGAGGTTATTCCCCACCAGAGCCTATAATTGGGTTATCCTCAGCTAATTACCACGGAAAGATCGTCCCCGGAGAAGTTCTTCCTATCCCCAGCGGAGTTCATCAAATTCCTCAACAAAACTTATCAACGGATTCCCCAGCGGAGTTATCATCAAAATCTCAGCAAAGTATCTCTTTCCACAGAGTAATTCCCCTCAGAATAATCTCTTCACCAAGTTTATTCCCCGACGGAGTCATCTTCTCCTACCGGTTTATTCTTGCAATCATCATCCCCAGCGGAAACGAAGAACTCTACTCTTCAACGTCAACCCAGGATTCAACTAGCTCCCGGCACTCGTCAAGGATTTATTTTCCTAGACGAAAATACATTCAAAAACATATCACATTTCATACATCCTGCTTACATACATGATAAAGTGCATACGACACGATCTCATTTATTATTGAGAACATCATGACATCATGCATCTCATACATCATGACATTGCATACAACTGACGTTTTGCCTTTTCAGGAAAAAGGTCAATCCAAAGATGATTACTATCAACTGTCGCAGTTCCAGATTCGATACCTGTATCTATCCAGGGCATATCTGTGAGCGATTGATTATGGATTCGATACCTGTATCTAGCCAGGGCATATCTGCATGAAGAGTTTAGAGATTCGATACCTGTATCCAGCCAGGGTATATCTGTAGACGACTAATTCCAGATTCGATACCTGTATCCAGCCAGGGCATATCTGTGAGTGTTTGATTGTAGATTCGATACCTGTATCTAGCCAGGGCATATCTGCATGAAGAGTTTAGAGATTCGATACCTGTATCCAGCCAGGGCATATCTGTAGACGACTAATTCCAGATTCGATACCTGTATCTAGCCAGGGCATATCTGTGAGTAATTGATTGTAGATTCGATACTTGTATCTAGCCAGGGCATATCTGCATGAAGAGTTTAGAGATTCGATACTTGTATCCAGCCAGGGCATATATGTAGACGACTAATTCCAGATTCGATACCTGTATCTAGCTAGGGCATATCTGTGAGTGATTGATTATAGATTCGATACCTGTATTCAGCCAGGGCCTGTCTGCATGAAGAGTTTAGAGATTCGATACCTGTATCCAGCCAGGGCATATCTGTAGACGACTAATTCCAGATTCGATACCTGTATCTATCCAGGGCATATCTGTGAGTGATTGATTGTAGATTCGATACCTGTATCCAGCCAGGGCATATCTGCATGAAGAGTTTAGAGATTCGATACCTGTATCCAGCCAGGGCATATCTGTAGACGACTAATTCTAGATTCGATACTTGTATCTAGCCAGGGCATATCTGTGAGTAATTGATTGTAGATTCGATACCTGTATCTAGCCAGGGCATATCTGCATGAAGAGTTTAGAGATTCGATACCTGTATCCAGCCAGGGCATATTTGTAGACGACTAATTCCAGATTCGATACATGTATCTAGCCAGGGCATATCTGTGAGTGATTGATTGTAAATTCGATACCTGTATCCAACCAGGGCATGTCTGCATGAAGAGTTTAGAGATTCGATACTTGTACCCAGCCAGGGCATATCTGTAGACGACTAATTCCAGATTCGATACCTGTATCTAGACAGGGCATATCTGTGAGTGATTGATTGTAGATTCGATACATGTATCCAGCCAGGGCATATCTGCATGAAGAGTTTAGAGATTCGATACCTGTATCTAGCCAGGGCATATCTGTAGACGATTAATTCCAAATTCGATACCTGTATCTAGCCAGGGCATATCTGTGAGTGTTTGATTGTAGATTCGATACCTATATCCAGCCAGGGCATATCTGCATGAAGAGTCTAGAGATTCAATACCTGTATCCAGCCAGGGCATATCTGTAGACGACTAATTCCAGATTCGAACCTGTATCTAGCCAGGGTATAGCTGTGAGTGATTGATTATAGATTCGATACCTGTATCTAGCCAGGGCATATCTGCATGAAGAGTTTGAAGTTCCGGATTCGATACCTTTATCTAGCCAGGGCATATCTGTGAGCGATTGATTGTGGATTAGATACTTGTATCTAGCCAGGGCATATCTGCATAAAGAGTTTGAAGTTCCGGATTCGATACCTGTATCTAGCCAGGGCATATCTGTGAGCAATTGATTGTAGATTCGATACCTGTATCTAGCCAGGGCATGTCTGCATGAAGAGTTTAGAGATTCGATACCTGTACCCAGCCAGGGCATATATGTAGACGACTAATTCCATATTCGATACCTGTATCTAGCCAGGGCATATCTGTGAGTGATTGATTGTAGATTCGATACCTGTATCCAGCCAGGGCATATCTGCATGAAGAGTTTAGAGATTCGATACCTGTATCCAGCTAGGGCATATCTGTAGACGATTAATTCCAGATTCGATACCTGTATCTAGCCAGGGTATATCTGTGAGTGTTTGATTGTAGATTCGATACCTGTATCTAGCCAGGGCATATCTGCATGAAGAGTCTAGAGATTCGATACCTGTATCCAGCCAGGGCATATCTGTAGACGACTAATTCCAGATTCGATACCTGTATCTAGCCAGGGCATATCTGTGAGTGATTGATTGTAGATTCGATACCTGTATCTAGCCAGGGCATATCTGCATGAAGAGTTTGAAGTTCCGGATTTGATACCTGTATCTAGCCAGGGCATATCTGTGAGCGATTGATTATGGATTCGATACCTGTATCTATCCAGGGCATATCTACATGAAGAGTTTGAAGTTCCGGATTCGATACCTGTATCTATCCAGGGCATATCTGTGAGCAATTGATTGTAGATTCGATACATATATCTAGCCAGGGCATATCTACATGAAGAGTTTGAGGATCAACACCTGTATCAAGCCAGGAAATTATCTTTCTTTCTCAAGTGCGCAAGTTCTCGCTAAGGAATCTCTTACGCGATCGACAATCTCCCGATGGCATCTTTAAGCCCATCTCCACAATTATCCATTACACTTCCAAATGGCATCTATAAGCCCATTCCCGACAAGGTTCTGTCACATCTCCAGATGGCATCTATAAGCCCATCCTCCTATCCACCATCTCTCCAAATGGCATCTGTAAGCCCATTCCCGACACCACATTGCTGATATTCTACTATGCGAGTGCAAATTTCTGGGCACTCTAGTGTTCAATCATCTTCCACCTTTGGATCACGAAAGGCACGCAAGCCAATCTACATCCTCAGGTCTAAGAAGATTGAATAAGGGCAACTATTGTACCCCAAAATTTGCCCTCTCATATTCTTCAAGGTTTATCAAGAATCATCTTCAAATGGTCCAAGATGTCTCAAGGGTCGCACAGTCCAACTGCCTCCTAAGCCAGCTGAAATTAGGGTTTTGGTTCCTTCAATGAATTTGAGATTTTCAATGGCTCAATCAAGTCCCATAGGCCCATATACATTCTCAAGCATCTACATGTCAAGTCTCAAGTCTCACAGCATCAAATTGCACAGTCAAAAGCCCTATTTGGTTTACAGTCAACTACAGGGGTAAAATGGTCATTTTACAGTCAAAAGTCAAAATTTTGGGTCAACATCTTATTTTGAATCCACAATCATCATTTGATCAAATCTTGATCATGATTCCTCAAGCATGGCTCAAAAATCATCAAAGATGCAAAAGTTACTATTTTTGGACAGCTGAAAAGTCAACTGTAACTTGACCAAGGCATAACTTTTTCATGGTTCATCAGAAAAATCCCATCCAATGCCCATTTTTAAGGGGATGACATTTCCTACAACTCATCTTCACATTCCAAGTCCAAGAAATGCGCTCACAAAAAGTTATCAATTTCTACATTATAGGTCAATTTCAAAAGTCAACAAAAAGGCACTTTAAGTCAAAGACCATAACTTGATATTGGTAAATCCAAATGACATGGGACCAAAGGCATTGGTTAGATGACTTCAAGACCTTTCCAAAATATCCAAGAACATGTTCATATGATCAAAATTGAGCAAGATATGCATTGGAGAAGTTGGGAAATTTTTATGAATTTGCAAAAGTCAACTTTGCTTAAAACACCTTGTTTTTGCTAATGGGCCTCAAATTTCTTCTTGAAACCTTATCCAAGGCCTATGCACGACCCATTGAGCTCAAATTGATTTATTTTCTTATTTTTAATTAATTAATTGAATTTTTTATTAATATTAATTCATTTAATTGATTTAAAATGTAGAAAATATAAAGATATGGTTTTCAAATCTTTTTATGAAGCAAATAGGCTCAAGGCAAGCTGGAAAATTCGTGTGCCAATCAAAGATGTCAAAAACTCCAAAATTGGCAAGATTTTTCAATCAAAAAGAGGCAAAAAGATTTGATTAGAAATCAAATATTGAAACATCAACGCAATGGATCTTTGGGCCAAGACTTGACCTAATTCCCTTCCAATACATATGCACAACCTAACCCTAATGCTGTTCACGTGAGAGCTGCTGTCAAAAGCCATAAACCAATTCCAAAAATTCAAGAAAATTTAAAAAACTGTTTTCCAGGTTCTAGGCCCTCTCAAGGCAATTTAAGGATTCAAACACCTTGCTGGGACACTCAGAAACCTTTTGCAATCGAAGCCAAGCGCCAAAGCTCAAGAAATGACCATACACGAACTCACGGTTTGCTTAACTTTTTCAGATTCGTAACTCCAAAATTATGCATCATTAACATGATTTACTGTGTGTTTTGTGTTGCTAGCAATCATACAAAGCTTTTGGCATAAGTCAATTGGATTAAGATGTCTTAAATCAGAAGTTGCCATGAACGAATTCTAGGTTTTCCAAGCTTCCAGATTAGGGCTTTTCAGCATAGGAAAAATCAAGCCTTCTAAGACCCATGGTTAAACTCGTTGAGACCAAACGAATTCAATGGATATGTCGCGAACAATTTATGTTTAACCTACGCCTAATCGCTATTTTTTGTCGTCCTGTTTTGTGGGGGTTAAAAACCCCCGCTATGTAATTGTGTTTTTGCAGGCAAACGAAAGAGATGAAGACGTGGTGACATGCTACTGGTTCGTTCAAATAAAAGGCGCGCGTTTTTCTTTTTTTTCCAGCATATTCGTTGGTTTCCTTATATAATCATTGCTGTTTATTTCATTAACGATTGGAACACATTGGCTGAGTGGTTGGAGGAAGCGTGCAAAGTGCCTTGGGACCTGGGTTCGATTCCCAGGTCCCCCAAAATAGTTCTATTATTTTTCATAACATGTTCATATGCAGCGCTTGCCAAGGATTCCATCATGCACCTCAAACAATCAGCGTGCCATGTGTCCTCATGCACCAATCCAGTGGCTATGAAGTGCTAACTATGATGTTCCCTGGTCAACCATGCGCTGGACAATCAGAAAGTCAAAGGCTTGAGCTTAGTGGGCCAGATTGCTAACATACCTCCTATGGGCCCAACACCCCCCTGGTTAAATATTTTTCTTTTATTTTTCTTTTACTAATTTCTAACCATTATTATTATTATTTATTTAACTAACATAATTAATTAATTTTCATAATAAATTCAGACCATTAAAATGTAAATATTATTTATTTTTATAATTATTAATTTCACTTTAATTCATTATTTTGTAAATAAATTCTAAATATAATTAACTTAGTTTAATTAGAATAATTTTAATCTGTTTTTCATAATAAATAAAATCAAGCTTAGAATTAGGTTTTTCTTTTGACTCTTAATTCCTTTTATTTTATTTTCATTAAAACATAAAAAACACAAAAAACATCTTTTTCTTGTAAATAATTAATTAATTAGTAAATTAGGTTTAATAGTTAATTTAATTGCAAAAAAAAGGACCAATTTCAATTCTTTTCTCAAAAAGGGTCAAAACCCTAAGACGTTCCCGATTTAATTTCTTTCGCGCTTTAATTCCTTTTGATTATATTGATGTAACTGTTTCCGAGGATGTAATAGTTAATTAGGTCTTTTACCGCTTTCTTTACTTTTCCGCATTTATTTTCCAAACGGGTTTGTTTTTGGCGATGTATATACCCGCGCCTTGTAATAGCGTAGATTTACCTTTCCGCAATTTATTTCCCGCACAAACATTAAACTGTTAATTATGCCTGCAAGACTTGTATGAAAAATAAAATCAATCTGTAGCTCACAAATAACATGTACAAGATAATCTTAACTGAAACAACACACATGCACATGCCACTCCTAGGGTACGCCTCACTGGTTGCCTCGACGTGGTCGTCAAGTATAGGGTGTTTTAGAGGTCGCCCTCCTGTCTAAAGATCCAGTTGCCTCGAAACGGTTGCCTTAGATAAAAAGGATCTAGGACATTAGGGTTACCGCTAAGGCGTCCTACTATTGCTTTGGTGACCACACATGTACCTTAATCGAATTGACCCGAATAACTCCGACGACGGTGCTTCCTACTTCTCAATAGTGGGATAGCACTGTCTAAAGGACTCTTACACAGCTTAATTCCTTAGAGTAGGTAGATTTCTCATGGGTACTTGCTCTTTTCAAACAAAAACATCTCTTCGCACCTACACTTTCAAAAAGTTTTCAAACAAACACTTCATACACTCTTGAGGACTGATACAAGAGTTACCTAGAAGTTTTTTCAAACGAAACTTTTTCAAAACCCACAAACACTTGAAAAGCAAACAATTTTTGAAAACATAGTGAGCAAGTACCTAAGAGCCCATGGATAACCATGGATAGAAAGGGTGCTAACACCTTCCCTTTCTATAAATCTACCTCCCGAACCGAGAAACATTCTCGAAAAAGGAATTTTGCCGTGCTTTTGTCCTTTCCATATTGGAGAACATAAAAGACGGTGGCGACTCTTGCTTACCGCGACATTTCGCGAACCAGCTTAAAAAAACAGTCAGTTCTATTTCCACCGATCACACCTGTAATTCAACTGAGGATAACTCTGTTGAGATTTAAGAACTTGTCAGTAATTCGACTTGGTAAAAGCTTCATAGCTTTGACTTTTACGAGAATTTAACCGTATCCTTCCTTAAAGGTAAAGGTTAGTTGTATGTAATGCATGATATGTATCAAGCAATGATGTTCTCAAAATAAATGATATTATGTTGTATGATGCGTATATGCATGCGTCATGATGTATGAAAATGTAATGTTTTTAGCTGGAGAAAATAAATCTCGGATAGCTGTTGGAGAAAAGAGTTGAATTCTTAGTTTTCTGCTGGGGATGGCAAACGAAGATGACTGTGAGAATAAACTTGCAGGAGAGGATAACTCCGTTGGGGAATAAACTAATGAGAATATTACTCTGTGGGGAAGAGACGTTCTGTTGAGGATTCCACCGATAAATTCCGCTGGGGATGAATTACCGTTGCTGGTGATACTGAATCCTGTTGGGGCTTGAATTCCTGTTTGTGGAAGGCATGAACTCCGCTGGGGATGATCTTCAGCTGCTACTTTACTGGGGATAACCTTTTTAGACTCTAATGGGGATAATCCTCTGAGCTCTGCTGGGGACAATCTTCCAAAGTCTATTGGGGATAATTCTCCAAACTTCTATTGGGGAAGCTTTTTCAGACTGTGCTGGGAAAAATTTCAGACTCCACTAGGGATATCTTGTATTCTGCCGGGGAATATCCTTATACTCCGCTGGGGAATATTAAGACCTTTCAGTGCTGATGGTAAATAAAACTCTGCTTGGAGAGAATATTACTAATTTATTCACAGTTGCAAGTCTCAGCTGGGGAAAGTTAACATTACGGTCCTTTTCTTACTCTGCGGGGAGTGAAAGTACCTCGGTCATATTCTTCAACTGAGTTTACCCTTGTACCTGGTGGACAGAGCAAACATACAGTTTGGACATTTCTCGTTTTCCCCTGTTTCAGATATTACAAGTAATCGTCTTTTGTTTCGCATGTAAATATTCATGAGCAGCAATTAATGTCAAATGCATATATCAAAAATGAACATTGGACGTTCTTTGCAAAACAAAACAGATAAAGGAAAAACAATTTGAAATTTCTTTGAAAATGAATTGTATTGATTTTGAAGTTTGGCCTGTAAATAGGCGTTCATGTACAAGAGGATGACGTCCTAGTAGGAGAACGCCGCCGAACAAAAGAGTTTATACATTTTGTGAAAGACTAAACAAAACAGCTATGTGAATAATCCCACTGGGTTCCAACTCTGCTATTGCCCCTATGTCCTTGAGCACCTCATCACTTTGCTACTTGGTTGAAGGTAGATCAGATTGATTAGTGCCGTCTGAGCTTGATAGTCAATACCGAAGTCTGGTTGCAAGGTGATCCAATGAGACATATTGTTACGCTTTGATCCCTAATTTTTGCCTGGACCGCCCTTTCGGGTTTTCAGTCCACCGGGATACCCTTTTTTGCCCAAACCACCCTTTCAGGTTTTTCGACTTGCCGGGTGTACAGATTTTTCATTTTCATCCCTTACTTTTGCCCGAACCCTTTTGGTTCGTCGGGAAGCCCTTATTTTTGCCTAGGCCAGTCGACCTAGCGGGTCTTTGTTCATGCGTAGTATTTTTTCACTATGTCTGCATTGGCGGGGTGAGGAAGGTCATCACCATCCATGGTGGTTGGAATCATAGCTCCTTCTGAGAAGATGTTCTTAACCACAAATGGCCCTTCATAAGTAGGGGTCCATTTTCCCTTGGGATCACCTTGTGGCAGTATGATGCGCTTGATAACTAGGTCCCCAACTTGATACTCTTGTCGTCTGACTTTCTTGTTAAATGCTTTGATCATCCGTTTTTGGTACGTCTGACCATGACAAATAGCAGTAAGTCTCTTTTCGTCGATTAAGTTCATCTGGTCAAGCCGGGTTTGAATCCAGTCATCTTTGCTCAAACCTGCATCCTTCATAATCTGAAGAGAGGGTATCTGAACTTCAATTGGCAATACGGCCTCCATACCATATACCAAGGAATAGGGTGTTGCCCCTGTTGACGTCCGTGCAGAGGTACGGTACCCATGAAGAGCAAACGGTAACATCTCGTGCCAATCTTTGTATGTCACCGTCATCTTCTGCACAATCTTCTTAATGTTCTTATTAGCTGCTTCAACAACCCCATTCATCTTCGACCGGTAGGGAGAAGAGTTGTGATGCTGTATCTTGAACTGCTTGCAGAGCTCGGTGATCATCTTATTGTTGAGATTTGTACCATTGTCTGTAATGATTCTCTCTGGTACACCGTATCGACAGATCAGATTGTGCCGATTAAACCGTGCAACGACATTCTTGGTCACTGTAGCAAAAGAAGTTGCTTCAACCCACTTCGTAAAGTAATCAATTGCTACTAGGATGAAATGATGCCCGTTGGATGCTGTAGGTCTGATCTCGCCGATCATATCAATGCCCCATATTGCAAAAGGCCACGGAGCTGTCAAGACGTTCAGAGGAACTGGAGGTATGTGCACTTTATCAGCATAGACTTGGCACTTGTGACAGGTTCGAGAATGCTGATAACAATCGACTTCCATTGTGGACCAAAAATATCCTGCCCGAAGGATTTTCTTTTCCATGGTGTGTCCACTGGAATGAGTCCCGAAAGTACCTTCATGTAACTCTGCCATGATCCTTTCTGCTTCGTTCTTATCCACACATCGCAGTAAGGTTGAATCATGGTTACGCTTATAAAGGATGCCATTACTGATGAAGAACTTTGTCGCGAACCTTTTTAGGAACTTCTTGTCATTAACAGATGCACCCTCGGGGTATTCTTGAGATCAAGATACCTCTTCACCTCATGAAACCAGGGTTTATCCGTTGCCTCTTCAGTCTCAATGTCACAATAATGTGCAGGTTCGTCCAACCTCTCAGTGGTAATATGGGGAGCTTCGTTGTCCCAATTGACTTTGAACATAGAAGACATTGTAGCCAACGCGTCCGCTAACTGATTCTCCTCTCTAGGGAAATGTTCAAAGGTTATCTCCTCGAAGTGCGGAAGCAACGTCAACACATGCTCCTTGTAAGGAATAAGATTAGGGTGTTTTGTATCCCACTCGCCTTTCATCTGACTGATCACGAGGGAGGAATCTCCGAATACTCTTAAGAACTTAATCCTTAGGTCAATAGCTGCTCGAAGACCCATAATGCATGCTTCATACTCCGCCATGTTGCCGGTGCAGTTGAAACATAGTCGGGCGGTAAATGGAGTATGAGAGCCTTTAGGGGATATGATCATGATGCCAATGTCGTTACCCATAGCATTTTAAGCTTCATCAAAGTACATAGACCATCAGGATCCCTCCTCAGGTCCTTCATCCGGTCTAGGTGTTTCACAGTCAGTTACCAATATGATGTTCTCATCCGAGAATTCAAAGTTCATAGACTGATAATCGTCCACTGCCTGATGTGCCAGATGATCTGCCAACACACTTCCCTTGATTGCCTTTTGAGTCGTGTATTGGATGTCATACTCAGTCAAGATCATCTTCCATCATGCTATTCTTCCAGACAAAGCAGGCTTTTCGAAGATATACTTGATTGGATCCATCTTTGATATCAATAGGGTAGTGTGAGTCAGCATATACTGTCTTAGCCGGAGAGCAGCCCATGCCAAAGCGCAGCAAGTTTTCTCGAGCAACGAGTATCGAGTCTCGCAGTCGGTAAACTTTTTGCTAAAGTAATAAATATCATGCTCTTTTCGACCAGACTCGTCATGTTGACCCAGCACACACCCCATTGAGTTGTCGAGTACTGTCAAGTATAAGATCAGAGGTCTCCCTTCAACTGGAGGCATCAGAATAGGTGGCTCTTAGAGATACTCTTTGATCCTTTCGAAAGCGGCCTGACATTCATCATTCCATCTTACCACTTGATCTTTATTTAGTAATTTGAAGATTGGCTCACAAGAAGCAGACAGGTGCGAGATGAATCGGGCAATGTAGTTCAATCGTCCCAAAAAGCCTCTGACTTCTTTCTCTGTTTGGGGAGCTGGAATTTCCTGTATAGCCTTCACCTTTGCAGGATCCACTTGAATACCTTTATCGCCTACGACGAAACCCAGCAGCTTACCAGATCTCACCCCGAAGGTGCACTTATTCGGGTTTAACCTCAGCCTGTACAACCTTAACCTGTCAAATAACTTCTGAAGATGGTCAAGATGTTCTTCCTCAGTCTGGGATCTTGCAATCATATCGTCAACATATACCTCAATCTCATGATGGATCATGTCATGGAACAAAGCGACCATGGCGCGCTGATACGTTACCCCAACATTCTTCAATCTGAAAGGCATGACCTTGTAGCAAAAGGTACCCCATTGAGTAACAAAGGTTGTCTTCTCCATATCCTCGGGAGCCATCTTAATCTGATTATAACCGGAGAAACCATCCATAAAGGATAAGACCTTATGTTGTGCGGTGTTGTCAACCAGAACGTCGATATAAGGCAGAGGGAAATCATCCTTGGGGCTCGCCCTGTTCAGATCCCTATAGTCGACACACATTCGAACTTTACCATCCTTCTTTGGCACAGGAACTACGTTGGACACCCACTGTGGGTAAGAAGTAACTGCTAGAAAACCGGCATCAAACTGCTTCATTACTTCAGCCTTGATTTTCTCAGACATCTCTGGGAGCATTCGGCGGACTTTCTGTTTCACTGGAGGACAGTCTTCCTTGGTAGGCAAGCGGTGAACCACGATATCGGTATCCAGCCCAGGCATATCTTCATAAGACCAGGCAAAGATCTCAACATAGTCACGCAGCATCTGAATCAACCATTGCTTAACACTAGACTCCAGATTTGCACCGATCTTGACCTCTTTCTTATCTATCTCTGTACCCAGATTTACTGCTTCCACGGGCTCTTCATGCGGCTGTATGGCCCTCTCTTCCTGAAGTAACATTCTAGCAAGTTCACCAGGCACTTCGCAATCATCCTCACCTTCGGCTTCGGCTAAGTTGATCGGACTTTCGAAGTCATAACCGACAGTAGCAGGGTCGTTATCAGTGGGATCCATAGTGGATGTAAACTTGTATATGTGAGTGTGTGTAAAATAGCTGTTTTGCAATATATAAAAAGAAAAACAAGGAGCACAAAATTTGAGATGCAATAAACGTCCAATGCTTTTATTAATGATATATGGAGATGACAAATATCAAGCCCTCACAAACGAAGCCACGGTGCCCCAGGTATGACACCGGGCCGTAAAGTTTAAAACATTGTCTGTTACAAATTCAAAACAAAAAGTCTCATTACTGGGTAATAAAAGAAATTGGGACGAAGTCCTTTGCTATCCAATTGCTTAGTCCACCATCGACAGTTGGGTAAATCCATCTATCAAACTCAGACTCTTCAACATCGTCTTCAATGGCATTCACTTCTGAATTGCTGATAAACAGGGGAGGTCTTCCAGTCCGTGCGCTCCAAACAACCCTTTGAGCTTCTGCAGTGAAACCCAAATCAAACTTGTTAGTCTTATGTGTAAAATTAGGGAGTTGGCCCCAATTTGCACACCCACCTTTCTCAACAACAGCCCGGGCATCCTCGAAGGAGGCCATCTTCATTGGAGGATCTTCAGTAACAGTTTTAGTTGATGCCAGCATCTGGGGAACCTCTTCAAAATGCTGAAACATGGTCTCAATGAACTCCTCATCCATATCTACATATCAGAAAGAGTTGAGGTGGCTCACCATGTACTCCTCTTCTCCTTGTACTGTCACAATTTTCCCTTTCGCTGGTTACTTTAGCTTCTGGTGGAGCGTTGAGGTTACTGCCCTAGCTTTGTGGATCCACGGGCGACCCAGCAAACAAGAATAAGATGGCCGAATGTCCATCACATAGAATGTATATGCGAAGATCTGAGAAACAACCTTAATCGGAATATCCACTTCTCCATGTACCATCCTCTTGGACCCGTCAAAAGCCCTGACTACAATGTTACTCGGCTTCAGCTCTAACCCTTTACAGTCTAACCGGTCTAGAGCTTTCTTGGGCAACACATTCAACGAAGACCCAATATCCACCAATGCATGAGCTAGAGTAGTGCCCCTGCATTCAATGGAGACATGTAGGGCGTCATTGTGATTCTTCCCCTTACCCGTCAAATCTGCGTCGGAGAAACCCAACCCGTTATCAGCAGTCAGACTAGCCACGCAATCTTTAAACTGATCAGCTGATGTCTCCTGCGGCACGTGCGCATTCTTCAGGAAAGTAATCAGAGCCTTAGCATGGGCCTCTGAACATAGCAATAAAGACAACATAGAGATTTTTGACGGGATTTGCCCCAACTGTTCGACTACATTGTAGTCACTCTTTTTGATGATCTTCAAAATTTCCTCCATCTCTTGTCTAGAGGCTTCAATAGTAATCTTCTCTGGTGCCTCCGTCTGGGCAGGCTCACCGGTGGTCCCTTTGCCCCGAGTATCAGATGACTCGAAAACAGGGGTAAGAATTGGAACATGAATAGGGACAGTAGCAAGTGTACTGGCAGGTGTAATAACAACAGGCTTCCGAATAACTAGTGGAGAGATCCCAGGGTAGAAAAGTCTTCCGATGCGGGTGACTTTAGCAGGTCCAACAATATTGCTGACATCAGTATCAGCCTCTTCAGCGTTCAAATCTTGTTTAACCCCGTGATAATATACGTCAGCCCCATAATGCCACAAGACAACTTTATCGGATGTATAGGGGATAGGCCCAGGAATGGTGATGATCAATGGTGCAATTCTTAGAACATATGTAATTCTAACAGGCTTTCTCGATGAAACCATGGAAGAATTGTCGAAAATGGTGATTATAGCAACTTCTTCAGTAGGAACCAAAGGAACAAAAGTCTTCTCAAACATAATTTCTTTATTATCCATCAGGCGTTGGACACCTGACTTCAAAAGATGGCAACCAGTAGGTAGGACGGCACACAGATGGCAACCTTTGCCACAGCCTGGAAATAAACTGGCTAACAGAAGGTTCTTCTTCACAGTCATCAATGGGGTAACAATGTCTTTCACAGAAACCACAAACGAGTCTTCATCTATAGCATTCACTTCATGCTTGGGCATAGGAGCAGTCACAACATTAGGCCTTTCAGGTGCTTCGAACTTAATCTCCTTAGCATCAATCAAGTCCTGTACCTTATTCTTTAAAACCCAACAGTCATTCGTATCGTGCCCCGGGCTATCAGAGTGAAAAGCACAGTGGGCATTCAGATTGTACATGGGTGATGTTGTATTGGGATTCTTTGGGGCCTCCTTCGGAATCACCAAGTTGGTCTTCAATAACTACGGCAGAATCTGAGATAAAGTCATGTTGAGCTCAGTGAATTATCTTCACGGCCTCTCGGCCCTTGGCTGATTATTGCGCTGAGGAGCAACAACAGGTCTTGATATAACAACCGCATTAACAGCTTGGCGGCGTTCAGGTCTATTATGGCTCTTTGAATTATAAACAACGTTGGATTCCTTATTAAAAGGCTTCTTCTCGGTACTTGATGAAGCACCCTTCTGTATCTTACCACTCTTGATACCAGCCTCAATTCTTTCCCCGGTCATAATCAGCTCTATAAACCCGAACGATGAACTTCCAATCAGATGGTTGAAATATGGACCAGACAAGGTCCCCAGAAACATATCTACTAGCTCCCTATCAGCCAAGGGAGGTTGCACTCTTCCAGCAAGGTCCCTCCACTTCTGAGCATAGTCTTTGAAACCTTAGCCCGCCCCCATAGACATACCCTGAAGTTGGGTACGCGTGGGAGCAAGGTCGGCATTGTATTGGTACTGCTTGTAGAAAGCAGCAGCCAAATCCTCCCAATTACAGATACTATCTCCTTCCAGCTGGTAAAACCATTTAAGTTGAGTCCCTGAAAGACTGTCTTGAAAGAAGTGGATCCAGAGGTTCTTGTCAGCGGTGTATGGCTGGATCTTTCTAACATACGAACGGAGGTGTAGCTTTGGGCAGGAGACCCCGTCGTATTTAGCAAAGACTGGTGCTTTAAACTCGTGGGGAATCACCACCCTAGACGACAAACCCAAATCACCAAAGTCTAATCCAGGTACCTTCTAGATTTCCATCACACTTAACCGGTCTTCAAGCTGTTTATACATATCCTCAGCCGAAGGATACTAGTCTTCGTTAAAGTCAGTCTCGTTGTCTGAAACCACAGGGCTAGGAGCCCTCCTTTCTTCCTGATTATCTCCCCCTCTAGATGAGTGAGTCAAATCAACCTCTTCTCGCAAATTGTTTCCAAATCTGCGACCCATATTCAGTAGGACCGTCTTCTTCTTCTTCTTCTTCTTCTTCTTCTTTTCTTTCAAGATAAGGGTCTTCAGATCTTGCTGACCCTTAGCCAGGTTCATGAATAATTCCTGGAACTGGGCGTTTTGAGCTTGCAGAGCCTTGATAGCTTGATCAATTGATGTTTCAGAAGACATGATGTGCTGAAATAAACAGCGAAGAAGATAAGAAACCTGTAATGGGTACCTGTGATGAGGTGCTTGGAATGAAATGCGTATGATATGATTTCAAAGACATCGAGAGATTCAAATTCGTAAACCAAAATGATACACACTTTTATTAGATAAATTTGAAACAATGTTTGATAAATGCCCTTAAGGCGTTACAAGAAAGAAAAACTGAAAAGTAAATTAAAACTAGAAATAATCAAAAGACATTAGCGCTCCCATGGTCTTTTCCCTTTGGTGCTGACATAGTCGTTGAGGATCTGCTCATTCTCCAATTGCCTTGTCAACTTCAGGATCTTCCGCTCTTGCTCGTGATACTTTTCTCTGTAAGTATCCCACTCTTCTCTTAGCTACATCCAAGACCTCTTTAATGCCCCAATGTCAGTAGGCATGTATGGATGGAGGATGGTAGGAGGAACCCATTCTTCATCAGCAACCTCAACAATTACAGGCAAGACAGCTTCGTACGATATTCCCAGCTTCTGAGCATGTGTACGAACCCAACAGAGATATGGTTCCATTGGAAGAGAAGTCTTCACACCTAACTCGTGCGGATCAGACCTGTGTAGCCTATCCCAAGCTCGTATGAATCTGCGGCGATGCTCGTCACTATCCCTTTAGAAGTCAAAGGCAATGCTTGGCATCAACAACTCATGAGGTCCTTCCCTCCTAGCTCGCCCAAATTGACGTAAGGCCAAACACAGATTATAGGTGATTCCTCCATTAATTCCCAGCAGTGGAACATTGGGGTATTCCCCACAACGATCAATAATAGCCACTTCTTCCATGTCCTTAGTACTCCAGATGATATCATTGTGAGAGAGAGACATAATCCTGTAGGCCCAACCCATGCCTTCCTTATTCTTCAAAATTGATTTGAGGAGGTGAGAAATAAACCACCTCACCAGCAATGGTGCGTGTTGTACCCCAAAATTTGCCCTCCCATATTCATCAAGAAATTGCCAAGTCAAGGTCACAAAATTCCCCAAGGGTTGTGCAGCTCAACTGTCTCCTATACAGTCAAAACTAGGGTTTGTGTTCTGATCAAGAAAATGAAGTTTTCAAAAGCCCAACCAAGTCTCACATGCCTACAAATATGGTCAAATATCCTCATGTCAAGTTTCAAGGCATTCAGCTCAAAATTGCACAGTCAAAACCCTAAATTGCACTACAGTCAACTGTAGGGGGCAAAATGGTCATTTGACAGTCAAAAGTTCAAATTTTTGGTCAATATATCATTTTGAAGCCACAAACATCATTTGATCAATGCTTGATCATGATTCTCAAAATTTGGCTCAGAAATCATCAAAGATGCAAAAGTTGCTATATTTGGACAGCTGAAAAAGTCAACTGAAATTGACCAGGGCATAACTTTCACATGGATTATCAGAAAATTTCCATCCAAAGCTCATTTTGAAGAGAAAGACATTTCCTACAATTCATCTTCATACTTCAAGTCCAAGAAATGCTCTCACAAAAAGTTATCAATTTCAACATTATAGGTCATTTTCAAAAGTCAACAAAAAGTGACTTTAAGTCAAAGGCCATAACTTGAGATTGGTAAATCAAAATGACATGGGACCAAAGGCATTGGTTAAAGGACTCAAAGACCTTTCCAAAATGTCCAAGAACATGTGAAAAGCTTAAAAATTGACCAAGTTATGCCTTGTGGAAGGTGGGAAATTTTTAGGAATTTTGAAAAGTCAACATTGATGCAAAAGGCCTAAAAATGCAAATGGGCCCATTTTTCTTCCAAATTTCTTCATGCCAAGCCTATGCACGACCATTAGGCCCAAAGGGAAGTATTATCATATTTTTTAATTATTTATTTGAATTAATATTAATTTATATTCATTTAAATGATTTTAATATATGAAAAATATCAAGCTTAATCTAAAAAATCTTTTCATGCATGTTTATTCATAATATTTCGTGCATATCCCAATTAGGCAAATTTGGATGAGATTGGATCATGATTGAACAAAAATAACATGAAAAAAGATATGAAAAAGATTTTTCAAAATCAAATATGTGAAACCATGAATGCTTGAGATTTTGTGCAAAGTTTTTGACCTAACATGTTCTATACATACTCAGCATCACAAACCTAATAGGATTGGACGGCAAGCTGCGCTCAGAACCTCATTACAAACTTGCAAAAATTCTCAAAAGGTTGAATTCTGAAATCAAGGTTATAGGGCGATTCAAGGCACCAAACCAATTGCAAGAGCTTCCTTGGACAATTCTGAAGGTGTTCCAATCACAAACAATAACAAAAGCGCAAAGAATCGGTACCATAGCCTCAAACAGTTTCAAGAAAATTCATGATCGTGCTTTGATTTATAGGCATCCTTACTGCATTTTAATCATATATTCATGCTCCTTGTCAAGTTTTGAAACTAACCACTATATTCAATTTGATTTTTGCATCGTATGTAGAATTTCACCATGTTCGAAAATTAGGGTTACAGGCTCTTTGAATGAGGGCTTTTGCATAGAGAAAAAATCAGTACTCATGAATGCCATGGTTGGGTTCAGTACCTCAAGACGAAGCAATCTAGACCATCGCGCCTAAT
Source organism: Vicia faba (assembly GCA_948472305.1). Taxonomy (NCBI): domain Eukaryota; kingdom Viridiplantae; phylum Streptophyta; class Magnoliopsida; order Fabales; family Fabaceae; genus Vicia; species Vicia faba. The sequence goes on from OX451737.1 coordinate 430,849, forward strand.
TTATATTGGGACATGACCTAATCGCTATTTTTTTGAAAACGGCTTTAGACCACGCCCAGAAAACCGTGGCCATATGCTTATGTTTCAGGGAAGAACGAGGACGAAGACTGCGTGGCAAAGTGTGATAGGTGGATTCAAACTTCGCGCGAAATTCCAAGGGCATTAGCATTTTCTTCTTATAATATTTGCCGTTTATTATATATTAAACGTAACTAAAGTGCTTCAGTGGCAGGTGTCCTCGTTTGCAAGGTACAAGACCTGGGTTCGAGCCCCAGGTCTGAATAAATGTCCATATTATTTTTCTGTTAGCAATTACGTGCAGCACCTCCATTGCAAGATTATCATACGCACCCAGCAATCACTATCCACGCGTCCAAAGCATCCAGATCAAGGGTTCAGATGGAAGGCATACCATAGGGCTGGTCAACGTGTCACACATGATCCAAACAAAGTCAACAAACTCAAGATTAATGGCCCTGGTTTGCATTTTCTTATTTATGTTTATATCTTATTTATTTTTTTTTAAAATTGCAACTTTATTCAATTTGTCATCTCAACTTAATTAATTAATTCTTTTACCAAAAAATATAAAAACACTAAAAATCAGAAAAATACAAAAAATATAATATTTATTTTATAATAATTATTTTCATAAATAAATTAAAATGTAGATTATTTAGTGTAATTAGGTTTTCAACTTTAAATCCTTTTTAATAAAAATCCAAAAAAATGTAGAATTAGGTTAATTGCTATTTTTTATTCCTTTTAATATTTTTCCCTTTTTTTTAGAATAATAATAATTATTTATTTGTTTATTTTCCTATTTAAATTGTACATAAATAAATTAGGGTTTAACTTAGATCATATTTTAATTCTTTCACAATAAATAAAAAATATTAGAATTAGGGTTTGCTTCTTAATTTAATTTTAATTACTTTTTTTCTCATTAAATCTAAAAAACATAAAGATACCTAAAAACATTGTTTTCTTAATTTTAATTTCAATTCCTCTTTATTTAATTTTCTTATTAATTTTAATTGTTTGTAAAAGGGTCCAACGCCCTATTTTTGTTTTAATTTCCTTATTTCGCGCATTTATCTTATAATTGTTTAAATAATCATGTAACTGTCCCAAAGCATTGTAATTTCACTTTTCGCACTTTTATTTCTTCGCATTATTTATTTTCCGCTAAATCGGGTCCGGTTAATTTTGGCGATGTGGACCCGCGCCATTTGTAATAGCTTTAGATTTATTTTTCGCAAACTTATAACTGTCAACCAAGCATGAAAGAATGAATGTCTTAATTAAAATCAAGCGTAGATCACAATGACACGACAAAAGATAAATGCAAATGAAAACGACACACGAATCGCACACACCACCCCTAGGGTACGCCTCACTGTTGCCTTGCCTCGAAAGGTGATCGTCGAGTAGAGGATGTCTTAGTAAGTCCTCATGATCCGGGAACCTGGCATGAGGGTAGCTTCTAAGGTGTCTTCCCATTGCTCTGGTGATCACCATGTCCCGAACCTCGAATTGACCCGAATACCTCCAACGGTGGTGCTACCTACCTCTCAATGGTGGGATGGCACTACTTTAAAGGACATTTACACAGACGAATTCCTTAGGGTAGGTAGGTTCTCAAGGATACTTGCTCTAATTTCAAACAAAAATACTTTTCACACCAACACATTTTCAAAAGCTTTCAAAGCAAATTTTTCAAACACTCTGACGTACGAGTCGAACTGAAATTTTTCAAAGAAACTTTTTAAAACCCACAATTGAAAAGCAAACAAACCATTTTGAAAACACATTGAGCAAGTATCTAAGAGCCCATGGATAACCATGGATAGAAAGGGTGCTAACACCTTCCCTTTCTATAACCTACCTCCCGAACCGAGAGCGATTTCTTTAAAGGAATTTTTCTGTGCTTTTGTCCTTTCCTATTGGAGAAAATAAAAGACGGTGGCGACTCTTGCTTCCGCGACATTTCGCGAACCAGCGTTAAACAGTCAGTTCCAGATCCACCGATCACAGAACTGGCGACTCTGCTGGGGACTATTTATAAAGTGAGGTGTACCTTAGGATTAAGATCACTGTGTTTTCAATTGTCTTCTTTGCTTGCTTTACTATTTGTGGGTTGCATGGGAGTTACATAGATCCTAACCCGGATCTGGGGATACCCTGTTTAGGTAGCATAAGCTGTGAGGGACCTGTCCGGCGTATACCGACATGGGTGAAGCAGTGGCTACGTTGGTGTGGCGCCTTGGTCTGTACCGATATCCCTCGTGTTGAAACGGGGAGAATATGGGTCTTCCAAGGAGTCATTAAGCACCAACCGACCTTAGAACCTTAAATGACCCAACTTGGCCAATAGAAACAGTAGCAGTATGCTACGCCCATTGAGGCTAAACTCTCGTGATGGTTCTGGCTGCAAGAAAAGATTGCGATGCTGGAGTTATGACCGATTGAGGGTAGTCAGTGATATTGGGATCCTCTAGAACCCAGTTACTTCTGATAGGACAGGTCTTAACCAACAAACTGAAAGAGGGTACTACCCAGACCTCATGCTGGCCTAAACCTTAAGGGCTCTTTTGTGTGACTTGTGTGCCTTCGTACTTGACTATCTGCGTGCTTGTTGCCTAACACTTGTTTCTTGCAGGTCTTGTTTATAGTCCTTAATTGGGACTCATAACAGGGTACTAAGTTTCTTGCAGGTCTTGTTTATAGTCCTTAACTAGGACTCACGACAGGGTTTACCAAATTTCTTGCAGGTGTTGTTTATAGTCCTTAACTGGGACTCATAACAGGGTTTACTAGATCTCTTGCAGGTTTTGTTTATAGTCCTTAATTGGGACTCATAACAAAGTATACTGAATTTCTTGCAGGGTCTGTTTATAGTCCTTAATTGGGACTCATAGCAGGGTTTACCTACATCACCCCATGCATAGCATGACATCATACCATTGCATACATCCTAACCCATTTCAAGGATCTCAAGGGCTTGTGATGCAGGTCATGATGAATCAACTGTCTAGCCAGGGGCAAAGAGGATTTATTTTCCTCTAGCCAAGGTTGTCAGGGGCTATGACCCACTGGATATGGTGAGCCTTTGACCCTTGAAGAAGGACTCTCTACAACAGGAAGTTCCTTCAATCAAGCTACCGGGTTCAAATTCTAACAATTTTCTTGTTTACCCCGCGAGGTCCTTGAAAACATTACATGCATGTCATTGCATTGCAGGTATCCCTTGACAGGTTGCTTACCCTTCCTTGCTGTTTATTTCAGCCGATCGCCATGAATCCTGAATCATCAGCCGAACAGACTATCAAGGACCTCCAGGCTCAGAACGCCCAGTTCCAAGAGCTGATTATGAATTTGACCCAGGGGCAACAAGACCTGAAGGCTCTCCTTTTGAAGAAGGACAAGAAAAAGAAGAGGACTGTTCTGTTCAGCCCTAGACACAGATCTGGGAATACACCGCAAGTTGAAACTGAGAGGACAACCCCATCCGTGGGAAAAAGCAGTCATCATGAGAGAGAGGTTTCCAGTCCAGTGGTCTCCGACAACGAGACAGATTTTGATGAGGAGCAGTACCCTCCTGCTGATGACAGATATAAACAATTGGAGGACAGAATGAAAGCTATGGAGGTTCAACAGGTACCTGGGCTGGATCTCGGAGATCTGGGTTTGTCAACTGGTGTGGTTATCCCCCATAAGTTCAAAGCACCATCCTTCTCTAAGTATGACGGGGCGTCTTGTCCCAAGCTGCATCTAAGGTCCTATGTTCGGAAGATCCAACCATACACGGTGGACAAAAATTTGTGGATCCACTTTTTCCAGGAAAGTCTTTCAGGGACTCACCTCGAATGGTTCTATCAGCTGGATGGGACCAAAGTTCGTAACTGGGAGGAGTTGGCAACTGCTTTCTATAAGCAGTACCAGTACAATGCCGACCTTGCCCCTACGCGTACCCAACTCCAGGGTATGTCGTTAGGATCAAGTGAAGGTTTCAAAGAATATGCGCAGAAATGGAGGGATCTTGCTGGAAGGGTACAACCACCTCTGACTGATCGGGAACTTGTGGACATGTTCTTGGGGACCTTGTCTGGTCCATTTTATAACCACCTGATTGGGAATTCGTCTGTTGGATTCACAGATCTTATCTTGACTGGGGAGAGAATTGAAGCTGGCATCCGGTCTGGGAAAATTCAAGAGGCTATACCTTCTGATAAGAAGCCTCATCATGGAAAGAAGGAATCCAATGCTGTGCACGGTAAAAAGAGCCGTCATGAGGCAGGGGCAATCCAAATCTCTAATCCCGGACCTGCTCAACAAGGACAGGGGCAACAGCACAAAGAGAAACGGCAGTACACCAAACTCAACATGTCGTTGGATCAAGCACTGCGACAACTGTTGAAGACAGGGCTGATCACCTTAAGGGCTCCTCTTCGGAATCCGAACACTTCTGCTCCCAACTATCATCCCAACGATAGGTGTGCATATCATTCAGACAGCCCGGGGCATACTACAGACAATTGCTGGCCTCTCAAGAATAAGATTCAAGATATGATCGACGCTGGAGAGATTCAGTTTGAAGTGCCAGAGACTCCGAACATAGTCACTGCTCCGTTGCCCAATCATTGAAGCCTTTTGTTTATTTGAATGTTTTGAGTTGTACTTTTCTTTGCTTATACAAACAATTAATGTCATAGCAAACTCTTTTATGTTATCAATGCATCGCATACGTCTGTTTTGGAAATTAATACAATTATTTTCATTATGTGCAAATATCTTTTCATATTTTTTCTGATGTCAACTCTCGGTTAATAATTCTGAGCCTCTTGAGGGAGGATGACGAAAATGATACCACAATCATTACAGTATGCTTTGGAACAGACCCCGCTGATGAAGTACAGGCATTGTTTCAAATTCCTAAACACTGGAGTTATAAGGATGATAATCCCTCGTCAACCCATCAGAGCCAAAGAAGTAGGAGTTTTATTCTCGAAAATTGAAACCCTTAATCATAACCCGGGGCAGGGTAGTCTTCTCAGTTGATCCAAGTGCATGACGAATGGCACCAAAGAGATCTTTACAAAATGAACAAAGACAGTAATGGTTCAGAACAATCAAAAGGACAGGTAGTCATCATCAAAATTCATAAATGAAAAGCCCAAAAAGTCTAAACCTACAAAGGGGACTTACGAAACTGAGGCATCCCGCTGACTGTAATTCCAAAAAGGAAACAGTTCAGGCAAAAAAAGAAAGGGATAACAAAAATCAAGAAAGAGGTCTCACAAACCCTCAACCAAAGCAAAAAATGACTGCCTAGTCAAAATAAATCATCAATACCCGAACCATTATTGGAACATCAAAGCAAAGACTCAAGCAAGGTCTAACGCACGATCAACTGAGTTTAGGTTTGGAGAATATCACGAAGAGCGGGTGGGTACAAATAATTTGAGCCTTTATCCTTTGTTTCTTAAACCGTGAACCAGGCCACGTTATAACCCTCAAAAGTCCTAGCTGAAGCATGGGTTAGTTCGAGAGCATACTGTTACGAAAGGTATCCTGACTCCTTAAGGCTTACGGTAAATACGGAGTTGACATCACGTTTTACAAACAATCGCTTGTTTTATGAAAAAGAATGCATTTTTAAAATCTTCACGACAGACATAAGCTTTGCATTTTTAACATAACTTTGTTCGCATATGACTTTTTGTTTGAGCAGCAGGGAAATTCGCACGAGGAATGCCTAATGAACAGAAGTACTTCCAATCCAGGGGCAGACATGATCATGGTCCATTATCTGGGGCAAATCTCCATCTGGATCGTTTGGGGCATTGGACGATCAAGCAAAGATCTTCTGGTAGTATGGCAACACTACACTTCTAACAGGGGCAACTCCTGACTTTCTGAGAACGGACATAGTCGAAAAAATACTACGCACAATCAAAGACCCGCTAGGTTGACATACCTAGGCAAAAATAAGGGCTTCCCGGCGAACCAAAAGGGTTCGGGCAAAATGAAGGGATGAAATGAAAAAATCTGAACACCTGGCAAGTCGAAAACCTGAAAAGGGGCTTGGGCAAAAATGGGTATCCCGGTGGACTGAAAACCCGAAAGGGCGGTCCAGGCCAAAGTTAGGGATCAAAGCGTACGACTATGTCCTGTCATCCTGCCATCTGTCTACCAGAAGAAGGTTCGTCCACAACTACCAAGCACCTTCACAGGTATCATATCCCCCATAGAAACTGGGGCACTAAAAGTTGGTCTGAGCAGTCTGATCGTTCTATCCTCCAAGGTATCAGGGTAAGCTCCGTTGAAGAACATAGCCAATGCAGTGCAAAACTTCCCCAGAAGAGTCCAATCCAGCTTCACCAGCAAAGTTGGAAGTCATATCCCCAGTAGATTCTGGAAGCTTATCCCCTCGCAAAGCACGAACGCGTCATCCGGCTTGATTTAAAGAGTTATTTCCTTAACAGGATATAACTGGGTTATCCTCAGCCAAGAGCCACGGGAAGAACGTCGTCGCCGAAGTCTTCTTATCCCCAGCGAAGTCCATTCATACTTCCAATACAGCAAGGTATCCTCAGCGAGGCATCCTCAACAATTCAGCAGAAGCATCCCCCACAGAGTATTTCTTCCCAGCATGGTCGCTAGGATATCTTTTTCTCCCCGCAGAATCCTCCATTCGCCAAGTTTATTCCCCAACGGAGTTATCTTCGTCTATTGGAATTCTTGCAACTATTCTTCAACATATCAGCCCAGGATGCGACTTCCCGGCACCCGTCAAGGATTTATTTTCTTAGACAAACATACATTCATAAAACGTCACATACATCATTATAGCATGCATATGCATCATACTACACGCATCTCATTGATATTGAAGACATACAGTTCATACATCATGATCTTGCATACAATTATGTTCTACCTTTTCAAGAAAAAAGATCAATACAAAAATGATTACTATCAACTAACGCAATTCTTTCTAGATATAGTTTCAGATGTAAACCCAGCGATGGTGACGTTCTGATACTGCTTCCAGATTTCCTTCTAGATATAGTTTCAGATGTAAACCCAGCGATGGTGACGTTCTGATACTGCTTCCAGATTTCCTTCTCGATATAGTTTCAGATGTAAGCCCAGCGGTGGTGACGTTCTGATACTGCTTCCAGATTTCCTTCTAGATATAGTTTCAGATGTAAGCCCAGCGGTGGTGACATTCTGATACTGCTTCCAGATTTCCTTCTAGATATAGTTTCAGATGTAAACCCAGCGATGGTGACGTTCTGATACTGCTTCCAGATTTCCTTCTAGATATAGTTTCAGATGTAAGCCCAGCGATGGTGACGTTCTGATACTGCTTCCAGATATCCTTCTAGGTATCCTTCAGATATAGTTTCGGATATGATCCAGAGATGGTGACGTTCTGATACTGCTTCCCGGTATCCTTCAGATATAGTTTCAGATATGATCCAGACATGGTGACGTTCTGATGCTGCTTCCAGATCTCCTTCCAGATATAGCCCAGATGTAAACCAGATATGGCAACATTCTGTCACTTATTCCAGTTGAAGATATTTCAAGACCTCCTCTAGTCCAGTTAAATCGACCCCAAACAGATTTTTCTGATAAAGACTCAGTAGATATTCTCTTATGGTCCCCTCTCCAACGGCGTGTGAGGTGGTAATTCCTTTTTCAGATGTTTTCCTCTCCGGCATGAGCGTGAGGTGATATTCTCTTATGGTCCCCTCTCCAACGGCGTGTGAGGTGGTAATTCCTTTTTCAGATGTTTTCCTCTCCGGCATGAGCGTGAGGTGATATTCTCTTATGGTCCCCTCTCCAACGGCGTGTGAGGTGGTAATTCCTTCTTCAGATGTTTCCCTCTCCGGCATGAGCGTGAGGTGATATTCTCTTATGGTCCCCTCTCCAACGGCGAGTGAGGTGGTAATTCCTTCTTCAGATGTTTCCCTCTCCGGCATGAGCGTGAGGTGATATTCTCTTATGGTCCCCTCTCCAACGGCGAGTGAGGTGGTAATTCCTTCTTCAGATGTTTCCCTCTCCGGCATGAGCGTGAGGTGATATTCTCTTATGGTCCCCTCTCCAACGGCGAGTGAGGTGGTAATTCCCTTTCAAGATGTTTCCCTCTCCAGCGGCGAGTGAGGTGATATTTCCTTTCAGATTATAATTTCCTATAGTTCCCTCTCCAACGGTGAGTGAGGTGACTCCCTTTGAGGTTATAATGTCCTTTGGTTCTCTTCCTGACACTACGAAGATGGTAATTCTCACCAAGATTTTCTCAACGAGCGTTGTTGAGGTTGAAATCATTCAGGATTCTCTTACCATCCACGCTAAGGCAGTAACCATCCCTGGTTCATTCATCAGCGTTTGAAGCTCCAGACCCAGCTCCTGTAACCAGTCAGGACATATCTATATCAAGCATCTAAAATCAGCTCCTGCGACGTGTCAGGTACTCATTTTTCTGTTTTGCAGGTATGCAGGTTCTCGCTAAGGAATCTCCTACGCGATCAACGTCCAGATGGCATCTATAAGCCCATCATCCTATCCAAGTAACATCCAAATGGCATCTATAAGCCCATTCCCTCATCATCATTGCTACTATGTGAGCGCAAATTTCTGGGCACTCTAGTGTTCAATCATCTTTTACCCTCGGATTACGAAAGGCACGTCAGCCAATCTGCATCCTCAGGTCTAAGAAGATTGAACAGGGGCAACTGTTGTACCCCAAAATTTGCCCTCCCATATTCATCAAGAAATTGCCAAGTCAAGGTCACAAAATTCCCCAAGGGTTGTGCAGCTCAACTGTCTCCTATACAGTCAAAACTAGGGTTTGTGTTCTGATCAAGAAAATGAAGTTTTCAAAAGCCCAACCAAGTCTCACATGCCTACAAATATGGTCAAATATCCTCATGTCAAGTTTCAAGGCATTCAGCTCAAAATTGCACAGTCAAAACCCTAAATTGCACTACAGTCAACTGTAGGGGGCAAAATGGTCATTTGACAGTCAAAAGTTCAAATTTTTGGTCAATATATCATTTTGAAGCCACAAACATCATTTGATCAATGCTTGATCATGATTCTCAAAATTTGGCTCAGAAATCATCAAAGATGCAAAAGTTGCTATATTTGGACAGCTGAAAAAGTCAACTGAAATTGACCAGGGCATAACTTTCACATGGATTATCAGAAAATTTCCATCCAAAGCTCATTTTGAAGAGAAAGACATTTCCTACAATTCATCTTCATACTTCAAGTCCAAGAAATGCTCTCACAAAAAGTTATCAATTTCAACATTATAGGTCATTTTCAAAAGTCAACAAAAAGTGACTTTAAGTCAAAGGCCATAACTTGAGATTGGTAAATCAAAATGACATGGGACCAAAGGCATTGGTTAAAGGACTCAAAGACCTTTCCAAAATGTCCAAGAACATGTGAAAAGCTTAAAAATTGACCAAGTTATGCCTTGTGGAAGGTGGGAAATTTTTAGGAATTTTGAAAAGTCAACATTGATGCAAAAGGCCTAAAAATGCAAATGGGCCCATTTTTCTTCCAAATTTCTTCATGCCAAGCCTATGCACGACCATTAGGCCCAAAGGGAAGTATTATCATATTTTTTAATTATTTATTTGAATTAATATTAATTTATATTCATTTAAATGATTTTAATATATGAAAAATATCAAGCTTAATCTAAAAAATCTTTTCATGCATGTTTATTCATAATATTTCGTGCATATCCCAATTAGGCAAATTTGGATGAGATTGGATCATGATTGAACAAAAATAACATGAAAAAAGATATGAAAAAGATTTTTCAAAATCAAATATGTGAAACCATGAATGCTTGAGATTTTGTGCAAAGTTTTTGACCTAACATGTTCTATACATACTCAGCATCACAAACCTAATAGGATTGGACGGCAAGCTGCGCTCAGAACCTCATTACAAACTTGCAAAAATTCTCAAAAGGTTGAATTCTGAAATCAAGGTTATAGGGCGATTCAAGGCACCAAACCAATTGCAAGAGCTTCCTTGGACAATTCTGAAGGTGTTCCAATCACAAACAATAACAAAAGCGCAAAGAATCGGTACCATAGCCTCAAACAGTTTCAAGAAAATTCATGATCGTGCTTTGATTTATAGGCATCCTTACTGCATTTTAATCATATATTCATGCTCCTTGTCAAGTTTTGAAACTAACCACTATATTCAATTTGATTTTTGCATCGTATGTAGAATTTCACCATGTTCGAAAATTAGGGTTACAGGCTCTTTGAATGAGGGCTTTTGCATAGAGAAAAAATCAGTACTCATGAATGCCATGGTTGGGTTCAGTACCTCAAGACGAAGCAATCTAGACCATCGCGCCTAATTTATATTGGGACATGACCTAATCGCTATTTTTTTGAAAACGGCTTTAGACCACGCCCAGAAAACCGTGGCCATATGCTTATGTTTCAGGGAAGAACGAGGACGAAGACTGCGTGGCAAAGTGTGATAGGTGGATTCAAACTTCGCGCGAAATTCCAAGGGCATTAGCATTTTCTTCTTATAATATTTGCCGTTTATTATATATTAAACGTAACTAAAGTGCTTCAGTGGCAGGTGTCCTCGTTTGCAAGGTACAAGACCTGGGTTCGAGCCCCAGGTCTGAATAAATGTCCATATTATTTTTCTGTTAGCAATTACGTGCAGCACCTCCATTGCAAGATTATCATACGCACCCAGCAATCACTATCCACGCGTCCAAAGCATCCAGATCAAGGGTTCAGATGGAAGGCATACCATAGGGCTGGTCAACGTGTCACACATGATCCAAACAAAGTCAACAAACTCAAGATTAATGGCCCTGGTTTGCATTTTCTTATTTATGTTTATATCTTATTTATTTTTTTTTAAAATTGCAACTTTATTCAATTTGTCATCTCAACTTAATTAATTAATTCTTTTACCAAAAAATATAAAAACACTAAAAATCAGAAAAATACAAAAAATATAATATTTATTTTATAATAATTATTTTCATAAATAAATTAAAATGTAGATTATTTAGTGTAATTAGGTTTTCAACTTTAAATCCTTTTTAATAAAAATCCAAAAAAATGTAGAATTAGGTTAATTGCTATTTTTTATTCCTTTTAATATTTTTCCCTTTTTTTTAGAATAATAATAATTATTTATTTGTTTATTTTCCTATTTAAATTGTACATAAATAAATTAGGGTTTAACTTAGATCATATTTTAATTCTTTCACAATAAATAAAAAATATTAGAATTAGGGTTTGCTTCTTAATTTAATTTTAATTACTTTTTTTCTCATTAAATCTAAAAAACATAAAGATACCTAAAAACATTGTTTTCTTAATTTTAATTTCAATTCCTCTTTATTTAATTTTCTTATTAATTTTAATTGTTTGTAAAAGGGTCCAACGCCCTATTTTTGTTTTAATTTCCTTATTTCGCGCATTTATCTTATAATTGTTTAAATAATCATGTAACTGTCCCAAAGCATTGTAATTTCACTTTTCGCACTTTTATTTCTTCGCATTATTTATTTTCCGCTAAATCGGGTCCGGTTAATTTTGGCGATGTGGACCCGCGCCATTTGTAATAGCTTTAGATTTATTTTTCGCAAACTTATAACTGTCAACCAAGCATGAAAGAATGAATGTCTTAATTAAAATCAAGCGTAGATCACAATGACACGACAAAAGATAAATGCAAATGAAAACGACACACGAATCGCACACACCACCCCTAGGGTACGCCTCACTGTTGCCTTGCCTCGAAAGGTGATCGTCGAGTAGAGGATGTCTTAGTAAGTCCTCATGATCCGGGAACCTGGCATGAGGGTAGCTTCTAAGGTGTCTTCCCATTGCTCTGGTGATCACCATGTCCCGAACCTCGAATTGACCCGAATACCTCCAACGGTGGTGCTACCTACCTCTCAATGGTGGGATGGCACTACTTTAAAGGACATTTACACAGACGAATTCCTTAGGGTAGGTAGGTTCTCAAGGATACTTGCTCTAATTTCAAACAAAAATACTTTTCACACCAACACATTTTCAAAAGCTTTCAAAGCAAATTTTTCAAACACTCTGACGTACGAGTCGAACTGAAATTTTTCAAAGAAACTTTTTAAAACCCACAATTGAAAAGCAAACAAACCATTTTGAAAACACATTGAGCAAGTATCTAAGAGCCCATGGATAACCATGGATAGAAAGGGTGCTAACACCTTCCCTTTCTATAACCTACCTCCCGAACCGAGAGCGATTTCTTTAAAGGAATTTTTCTGTGCTTTTGTCCTTTCCTATTGGAGAAAATAAAAGACGGTGGCGACTCTTGCTTCCGCGACATTTCGCGAACCAGCGTTAAACAGTCAGTTCCAGATCCACCGATCACAGTGCGCAACTCATAAGGGTTCCCCATTTCCGAGCAGTACGGGCATAAAGAGAGTGCAGAATATCACCCAAGAGAGTGGGTACCGGATTACGGGAAATGAAGATCTTCACCGCATTCACGTCAACAAAGGAATCTGAGTTAGGAAACAACACCAAACCATATATGAGAAGAGCCAGAATGTCTTCAAATGCCTGAAAGTCTAGACTGCCCCAGAACTGATTAGCCCGATCAACCAAGAATTTAGCCAAGAAGCCTTTTGTCCCACTTCTAGTCTCCCAATTAGACATTACTTCAGCCTTTGTCAGATGGAGGGCTGAAGCAATCTCTTCCGGCCTAATGACTTTCTCCCAACCTGTAAATGGGGTCTGCTCCAGAATAGAGATACCAAGTAGATCAGAGAACTCTTCCAAGGTAAGGACTAACTGATAGTCCGGGAAAGTGAAGCAGTGGTACAATGGATCAAAGAACTGGCACAGAACACTCATCGTCTGCTCGTCTAATTTAGAAGTGACCAAACCAAGTAGGTGCCCATGTCTTCTGATAAAAGAGGTAGTATCTGGGATTTTTGCAACCAAATCTCTAAGCTGAGTAGGAATTTGGACAAAGCTGATCCGAATAGTGTTTCTACGCATGGGTGTCATGACCTACAAAATAGAACAAAGATGAATCCCCTCTGTCTTTGAAATAGGTTAGTCCAATGCAATATGCATGCAATGTCATGATGCATGATGTCATGATAGAAACATATCACAAGTACTCACAGATAGTAAACATGGTAAGGGTAAACAAGTCACACAGATAGCCCTTAGATTTCAGGCTGGCAAGGAGTTTAGGTATTACCCTCTTTCAGTTTAGTTGGTTCAAACCTGTCCTAAAAATAGTAATCGGGTTCTAGAGGATCTCAATATCACTGACTACCCTCGATCGGTCATAATTCCAGTTTGGCAACCTTTTCTTGCGGCCGGAATCATCGCGAGAGTTTAGTCTCAATGAGTGTAGCATATTGCTACTGTTCTATGGCCAAGTTGGTCAATTATAGGTGCTAAGGTCAGTTGGTGCTTAATGACCCCTTAGAAGACCCATATTCTCCTCGTTGCGCCACAAGGGATATCGATACAAACTAAAGTGCCACACCAACGTAGCTACTGCTTCAACCGTATCGGTCTACGCCGTACAGTTCCTTCACAGTTTATTGCTACTTACCTAAAGGGTGTCCCCCAGATCCGGGTTAGGATCTATAGTAACTCTGATTCAACCCTCAAAGATAAAGCATATAAGTCAAGCAATTGAAAACATTATGAATTATTCCTAAGGTACACCCCACTTATAGAATATTCCCCAGCAGAGTCGCCAGTTCTGTGATATGGTGGAAGAACTGACTGTTTTTAGAATGCTGGTTTGTGTTTTGCGTTTGTTTTTGCAAAATGTCACGGTAAGCAAGAGTCGCCACCGACTTTTATTTTATCCAATAAGGAAAGGAAAAAAGCACATAAAAATTTCTTTTTCGAGATATTTCTCGGGTTCGGGGGGTAGATTATAGAAAGGGAAGGTGTTAGCACCCTTTCTATCCGTGGTTATCCACGGGCTCTTAGGTACTTGCTCAATTGTTTTTCAAAATTGTTTTCTTTGTGCTTGTGGGTTTGAAAAAGTTTTTGTTTGAAAACTTCGATTTAAATCTTGCTTCTATCCTCAAGAGTGTAATGAAGTGTTTTTGAAAACTTGTTTGTAAAAGAGTGTAAGTGTGAAAATTTTGTTTTTTGGATAAGCAAGTATCTAAGAACTAATCTACCTACTCGAAAAAAGAATCGTTTTATGTTCATTTCCTTTAGAAAATGCTATCTCACTATTAATGAGTGGGTAGCACCGTTGTTGGAGTTTGAGGGTCAATTCGAATGAGGGACATACGGTCACTAAAGCAATGTTAGAACGCCTTAGTGGTAACCCTAATGTCTTAGATCATTTGTTTGAGGAAACAATATCTGAGGCAACCATTTCGAGGCGATTATGATCTTTTAGACAAGAGGGCGACCTCTAAAACGACCTATACTCAATGACCGTGTACGAAGGCAACAAAGTGGGGTGTACCTTAAGAGTGCGCATGTACGAGTGTGTCGTTTTCAGTTATTTTTATCTTTGTACATGTTAAGGGTGATCTAATTTGATTTTAAGATTTAAACATTCAGTCTTGTCATACAAACCCTATTATCAAACATCTAGCAGTTATAATTTGCGGAATTAAAGGTGCGGAAATTAAATTACAAGGCGTCGGGTATTTACATCGCCAAAGACAAACCCTTTGAAAAATAAAATAAAGCGGCAAAAATAATTAAATGTCCTAATTAACTATTACAATCTGTAAGCAGATACATAATTGGATAAAGAAAATAAAGCGCGACGCGAAATTAAATCGGATCTAAGATTAGGGTTTTGACCCTTTTTAAAGAAAATGCTTTTTTTTGTTGTTTGTTTTTTTTATTTTAAGAAAAGAAATTAATCCTAAATTAAATGACTAGATTAAATTATTAAATTAATTAAATAAAAAATAAATTATTTTTTGGAGTTTTTTTATTATTATTTAAGAAAGAAATAAAATAATTGAATTAATATTTAAAACCTAATTAAGTCTAATTAATTTTAATTATTTACAAAAATAAGTTAAAATGTCCTAATTAATATCCTAATTAATTAATGAGTTTATTAATAAAAATAAAAGTTTTAAAATTTGATGGGATAAAAAAAAGTATTTTTTTGTGATTTTATTTGATAAAAAAGAATTTTGTTATTGGTTAGAAAATTAGTTAAATAAAATAAAACAAATAAATTAAATAAACAAAACAAAATAAAAAAAGGAGAAGGATTGGGCCTATTTTTGAGTGGTGTGAAAAGCAATTCCTTGGCCCATTTATTGATCCGTTTGACTTTTCCTGATCCAGTAGGCTCGTATTGACCTAGTTCTTGGTGGACCTCCAATCATTGACCACCAGATCTGGCCATTGGCCATCTGGCGCTTGGATGGATGAGGGCATATGGTGGATTGCAGATGGGCGTATGCTTGCAATTACCTGAAAAATATGAAGAAAACACAAATTGCTGGAGGCAGGGATCGAACCCCTGACCTCCAGCCTTTGGATGCCTTAATGCCAACGTGGTGTCCGCTGGGTTGTGTTGCTTCATTTGAAATAATAATACAAAGAAATAATAATATATGAAAACAACTCAAATGCCAGAAAAAACAAAAAAAAGGCGCGCTTCATTTGAATCAACCAATGGACGGATGACACGAGTTCACCCCTGTCCTCCAAAACCTGTAAAAATTACCTGCGGATTTCTATCTGCAGCTAAAAATGCAGGTTCCTTCAAAAATCTCCCCCAGGCCATATAAATTCATTCCAAGAACATGGTTGAACTCGTCATGACCTCCTAATCAAAACCATGTTCTTCTTATGGGCCAATTGTACCTGAAACAAAAAACCCCAAAAAAACTCTAAGAACCCTAACTATGGTGAATCTTGTTACAGATCATATAAATGCAATTCGTTAATACCCAAAGCTTGCAAATGTTCTTGTGATCACAAATATGCTATTAGTTTGTTCAATAGATGCCAGAATAACGCGAATCGAAATCAAGAACAAAGTTGTATTACGAAGGGCTTACAATGCACTAGGGGGTCTGGAAACACGTCGTCTGGATCGGGTTAGCTTATGAGAATTGCTAGGAATCGATTGGGATATGTCTCCAGCCCTGAAAACGCCTCTAGCTTTGATTTTGATCTCCAACTTTTTTGTGATTTTTTTGCAAAGTTGTTCTGCCTCCACAAGTGTTCTCTAACCTTTATTTTCGTGTCCTTGGCTTGCTTATGTATTACTCAGTGCATTAGGTCTCAATTGGTTGTCCAAATCTTCCTCTATTAAGGCTTGGATATTTGATTTGATCTCCATTTACAACCTTTCCAAACTTGGCCTAAATCATATCTTTTTGCACATGATTCACTTGATACAAATTTGATTACAAGGATAGCTGTATTTGGAGCCTGAAATAGCCAAAAAATCACGTGTTATCAATACTTTAGATTTTATATGATTTTATTTGATTTAAAATGAATTAATTCAAATAAAAATCAAATTAAATAATAAAAATTTGATATTGACACATGGCTGGAGCTAGGGCGCGTGGGCTTCAATGCAAACTTAAAACAAGTGGAAAAGAATGGGCCTATTTGGCAATATTTGAAGTTTTGGGGATAGTTGACTTTTGGCAACTTTGCAAAAAAGTCCAACTTCAACAATGCATAACTTCTTAAATTTTGAACTTTTGTAAGTGTTCTTGGACTTTATAGAAATATTGAGACGTCCTATAACCAACCCTTTTGGTCTCATCTCATTTTAATATTCCATGCTCAAGTTATAAGCTTTGACAAAAAAGGTGTTTTTGTTGACTTTCAAAAATGACCTATAACGTCCAAATTCATAACTTCTTGTGAATGCATTTTTTGAACTTTGGGTGTGAAGATGGATTATAGGGAATTTCATCCTCTTAAAAATGAGCTTTGGATGGGTCATTTATCATAAAGTATGAGAAAGTTATGCTTGGTCAAAGTTGGGTTGACTTTTCCTACAAAACCCTAATTTAGCAACTTTTGAATCTTGATGAATTTTAAGCAATCCTTGATGAATCATGATCAACACTTGATCAAATGATGAAATATACTTCAAAATGAGAATGTTGACAAAAATCTTGAAGTTTGACTGTATGTAGGTCACAGTTGACTTTTGCCCTAGCACAATCGATTTTTGGACTTTTTGAGCAATTGACTGAGCAAACTTCCTCTGCAAGGCTTGAAACTTGACATGGATGATCTTGAGAAAATATTAGGACATTGGTGAGCACTTTAGGTCATTTGGACTCAAAGATCTTGATGCAACACAAAACCCTAATTTGGGGTAGACTTCCTTAGGAGATAACTTATCTGACCAACTCTTGAGCAACCTTGAACAACTTGGATATTTTTCTTGAAATGTCTTGAGAAATATGGGAGGGAAAATTTTGGGGTACAACAGATGTTGTAGGCTTGATCTCCCCAATCATATCGATTCCCCACATAGCGAAGGGCCAAGGAGCTATTAGGACATTTAGAGGAACCAGAGGCACGTGCACCCTGTCTGCATAGATTTGACATTTATGGCAGGTTCAGGAGTGTTGATAGCAATCTACTTCCATGGTAGACCAGTAATAGCCTGCCCGTAGAATCTTCTTTGCCATCGTATGCCCGCTAGAGTGAGTGCCAAATGTACCTTCATGCAATTCAACCATGATCTTTTCAGCTTCAATTTTATCCACACAACGAAGCAGAATAGAATCATGATTGCGCTTGTACAAGATGCCATTACTTAGGAAGAACTTAGCAGAGAATCTCCTTAAGAACTTTTTGTCATTGACTGAAGCTCCTTCTGGGTATTCTTGAGCCTCGAGATACCTTTTGACTTCATGAAACCAAGGTTGGTCCACTACTTCTTCGGTATTAATCTCGTGACAGTGTGCGGGTTCATCCATCCGTTCAATGGTGATCTGGGGAGCCTCGTTATCCAAATTAAGTTTAAACATGGATGACATTGTAGCTAGAGCATCTGCTAGCTGATTTTCTTCTCGCGGGAAGTGCTCGAAGGTAATCTGCTCGAAATGTGGTAACAATGTCAAGACATATTCTTTGTAAGGGATGAGGTTTGGATGCTTAGTATCCCATTCTCCTTTGATCTGACTGATGAACAAAGCTGAATCCCCAAACACAATTAAAGATTTGATTCCCAAGTTTATGGCAGCCTTGAGTCCAAAGATGCACGCTTCATACTCTGCCATATTGTTCGTACAGTTGAAGCAAAGTCTGGCGGTGAAAGGAGTATGGCATCCTTCCAGAGATATAAGCACAACACCGATACCGTTACCAAGCACATTGGATTCCCCATCAAAGTACAAGGTCCATCGGGATCCTTGTTCAGGTCCGTCATATGGTCTGAAATCTCCAACATTGTCCAATGTCATGATGTCTTCGTCAGGGAAGTCAAACTTCATGGATTGATAATCTTCTACAGCTTGATGGGCCAGATGATCATCTATTACACTTCCCTTTATAGCTTTTTGGGTCGTGTACTGTATGTCGTATTCCGTTAGGATCATCTGCCATCTAGCTATCCTTCCAGATAAAGCAGGCTTTTCGAAGATGTATTTGATCGGATCCATCTTAGATATCAGCAAAGTGGTATGAGTCAACATGTATTGCCTTAGCCGATGAGAAGCCCATACCAAAGCGCAACAAGTTTTCTCGAGCAGTGAATATCTGGTTTCACAGTTGGTAAACTTTTTGCTAAGGTAATAAATGGCATGCTCTTTTCGGCCAGACTCGTCATGCTGCCCCAGTACGCACCCCATTGAATTCTCTAGGACGGTCAGATACATGATTAGTGGTCTTCCTTCGACTGGTGGCATCAAGATAAAAGGCTCTAGTAAATACTCCTTGATTTTATCGAAAGCAATTTGACAGTCATCATTCCATCTAACTACCTGATCTTTCTTCAACAGCTTGAAGATTGGTTCACAAGTAGATGTTAGGTGTGAAATGAACCTAGCAATGTAGTTTAGGCATCCCAAAAAACCTCTGACTTCCTTCTCAGTGCAAGGAGCAGGCATTTCTTGTATCGCTTTGACTTTGGAAGGATCAACCTCGATGCCTTTGTTGCTGACAATGAAACCTAAGAGTTTACCGGACCGGACTCCGAATGTACACTTGTTTGGATTCAATCTTAGCTTGTACTCCTTCAACCTGACAAACAGCTTTTGCAAGTGATCAAGGTGTTCCTCTTCAGTTTGTGATCGGGCTATCATGTCATCTACGTAGACCTCTATCTCATGATGTATCATATCATGAAACAGAGCTACCATGGCGCGTTGATAGGTTTCCCCGACATTCTTCAGTTCGAATGGCATAACTTTGTAGCAGAATGTACCCCATTGTGTGACAAAAGTAGTTTTCTCCATGTCCTCGGGTGCCATTTTGATCTGGTTATAGCCTGAGAATCCGTCCATGAAAGAAAATACTTTGTGTTGGGCTGTATTGTCAAGCAGGATGTCAATGTGTGGAAGTGGAAAATCATCTTTAGGGCTGGCCCTGTTTAAATCTCTATAATCCACGCACATTCTCACTCTTCCGTCCTTTTTAGGCACGGGAAAAATGTTGGCCACCCATTGAGGATAAGAAGTAACAGCTAGAAATCTAGCATTGAACTGTTTCATAACTTCTGCTTTGATCTTCTGTGACATGTCAGGTCTCATGCAACGGACTTTTTGTTTCACTGGTGGACAGTCTTCTCTAGTGGGTAGACGGTGTACCACAATGTCTGTGTCGAGTCCCGGTATGTCTTCGTATGACCAGGGAAAGATCTCAACATAATCATGCAATAGCTGAATTAGGCGCTCCTTGACACTCGGCTCTAGATTGGCACCTATTCTGATTTCCTTTCTGTCTTCCTCATTACCCAAGTTGATTGTATCCAGCAGCTCCTCATGAGGCAGAATAGCCCTTTCCTCTTGTTGTAGAAGTCTAGCCAATTCCCCTGGCACCTCACAATATTCCTCACCTTCGTATTCGGCTTGGTAGATCAGATCTTCAGAGTCATTGAAGGTTAGAGCAGTATCGTTACCCATGGGATCCGGAGTGGACGGATACCTGCATTTGTGAGTGTGGGTGTGTGTAAGGGTATAACCATCTTAAAACAATAAAATGTAAAAGAAAGACAATGAGCATAAAAGGTTTATATGAAAAAGCGTCCATGATTCATTGAAATGACATATGAAAATGAAATAAGAACCCTTACAAATGGACCATTGTGCCTCGGGTAAGACACAAGGTTGAAAAAGTACGAATTGTTTGTGAATTATTACAGTCCAACAGAAATGTAAAAGATAAATTACTGCGGTATGAAAGTAATCGGAACAAAGTCTTTGGCTTCCCAGTTGCACTGTCCTCTGCCGACAGTAGGAAATATCCAGTCTTCCAAGCTGCCCTCTTCTTCACTGTCCTCTAGTGCATTAACCCCTTGGTGACTGATCTTCACAGGTGGCCCTCCGGCACGGGCGCGGCGTACGGCCTTCTGAGCAGTTGAGGTGAACCCCAAGCCGAACTTGTCTGATTTGTAGGGAATGTATGGTAGCTGTCCCCAAATGGTGGATCCGCCTTCTTCCACTGTTGCCTTTGCATCCTTGAGAGAGGACATCCGAGGTGGAGATCTTGTGATCACAGGTGTTGTACCCCAAAATTTGCCCTCCCATATTCTTCAAAATTTGCCAAGTCAAAGCTTCAAACATCTCCCCAAGGGTTGCACAGTTCAAGGGCCTCCTAAACAGTCAAAATTAGGGTTTTGGTTCTGACAAAGAAAATGAAGTTTCCAAGGGTCCAATCAAGTCCCACATGCCTACAAACATGGTCAAACATCCTCATACCAAGTTTCAAGGCTTACAGCACAAAATTGCACAGTCAAAAACCCTAATTGCACTACAGTCAATTGTAGGGGCAAAATGGTCATTTGACAGTCAAAAGTCCAAAATTTTGATCAATACTTCATTTTGAAGCCACAAACACCATTTGATCAATTCTTGATCATGATTCTCAAAGCTTGGCTCAAAAATCATCAAGATGCAAAAGTTTCCATATTTGGACAGCTGAAAAAGTCAACTGTAAATTGACCAGGGCATAACTTTCACATGGATTATCAGAAAAATTCCATCCAAAGCTCATTTTTAAGAGAAAGACATTTCCTACAACTCCTCTTCACACTTTAAGTCCAAGAAATGCTCTCACAAAAAGTTATCAATTTCAACATTATAGGTCATTTTCAAAAGTCAACAAAAAGGGACTTTAAGTCAAAGGCCATAACTTGAGATTGGTAAATCAAAATGACATGGGACCAAAGACATTGGTTAGAGGACTCCAAGACCTTTCCAAAATGTCCAAGAACATGAGCAAAGCTTAAAAATTGAGCAAGTTATGCCTTGTGGAAGTTGGGAAATTTTTGGATATTTTGAAAAGTCAACATTGATTCAAATGACCTAAAATTGCTAATGGGCCTCCTTTTCTTCCACAATTCATCATCCAAGGCATGTGCACGACCATGTGGCCCAAAGGGAAGTTTTTTATCATTTTTATTTATTTATTTGGATTTTTTATTATTAATAATTCATTTAATTAATTAAAATACATGAAAAATACCAAACCTAATGTTTTGAATCTTTTTGTGCATAAAATATCTCCAAGATTTCGTGCAAATCAGGTTAGGAAAGAATCAAAGGTGATTGGATATGATTGAAGCCAAAATAGCATGAAAAAGATTTGGAAAATTATGGCATAAAAATCAAATATTGATTCCTTCAATTCATGGATTTTTGATCAATTTCTCCACCCTAAAACCTTCACACATACATATATAGTGCAACCCTAATGCCAAGAAGCTCCCAGCTGCGCCATAGACCAAGAAGAAAACTTGAGTTTTTTGCCTAAAAGTTGAAAACTGAAAACTAGGTTTTAGGGTTTTTCAAGATCAAACAACTATTCCATTGGATTGCTGAGGCTTCAAGGAAGGAATTTGGATCAAAACCATAAGCTCTAACACCAAGAAACGTGAGAATCATCGTGATCTGTACAGAAAATATTTTACATTCTTGCATCTCGATTCATGCATCTTTAGCAATTTTTGATTATTGATTTATGTTCCTTGACTAATTCTGAGACTAACCATGTGATTGAATTGAGTTTTCATACACTATATGCAAATCTGCCATTGTTGCCTTTTAGGGTTTGTGAAGCTTTGAATTGGGGTTTCCCAGTTAAGGTAAAATTGGAATATCACAGTACCATGACTAAATTCAGCGCATTTGGACGGTTCAAAATCAACCCTCGCGCCTAATTTATGGGACATCAGGAGCTAATCGCTATTTTTCAGAATGGGGTATAAGGGGACAGTCCAAAACCGTTGCCAATTTCTTTTTTGTTTCAGAAAAAATAGAACGAGGAAGAAGACGCTTAGGTGGCGAGGCGTAAGTGGTTGATTTGAATTTCGCGCGGAAAAATACTAATAACCATTGTTTTGAGTTATATTAATTGTTTACTATTATATATTCAAAACGCGCTAGGTGGCTCAGTGGCAAGCAATTGTATTGGTGACCTTCAGGACCTGGGTTCGATCCCAGGTCCCCACCCTTTCCAATATTATTTTTCCAATTGTTATCCTATGCAGATTCAATACAAGGTTCCACCATGTGCTCCTCAATCCAATGCGCCACATGTCCCACTGCATTCAATCAAAGGCCATGATTCAAAGACTAGGATGTGCCTCAGTCAATGGAGCTCCATGCCAGCGCAAAAGTCAAACAGGCCAAAGGCTTAATGGGCCTGATTACTGGACTTCACCCTTCATTTGGGGACAGACCCCCCTAGGTTTGCAAGCTTTTTACATTTTTTTTTCATTCTTGGTATTTATTTTAGTTATTGTTTTTTTAATTAATTTAATATCCTTATGAAAAACATAAAAACAACAAAAATCAGAAAAAACAAAAAAATAAATATTTTTATTTAACTAATCTTTTTGTAAATAAATTTCATTAATTAATTTTAGTTTTTTTTTAAATCTAGGAATAATCTTAATCTTTTTCAATAAAAATCTAAAATTTGTAGAATTAGGGTTTGTATCAAGTTTTATCCTTCTTCTTTTCTTTTCACAATAATTAATTATTAAATATTATTTTTGTAAATAAATTGCATGTAAATAATTAGGTTAATTTAGGTTTAACTTTAATATTTTTTCTTAATAAATAAAGAATTAGAATTAGGGTTAATTTCTCAATTTAATTTCAATCTCATTTAATTCTCTTATTAAAAAATCATAAACACCAAAACATCAAAAAAACAATTTCTTTTTCATTTTAATTTAATTAATTTAATCGCTTAATTTAGTTTAATTAAAAAGGGTCTAACGCCCTCGTTTCCAACTTTAATTCAATTCGCGTATTTATTTCTCCTTCTTGTAAATATTTATGTACTTCTCCCAAAACCGTGTAAATACTTATCTTTCGCACTTTTATTTTATTTCTTTATTTTTCTGTCAAATCGGGTCCTGGAAATTTTGGCGATGTGGACCCGCGCCTTTTGTAATAGTTTAGAATTTTACCTTTCCGTACTCTTTTAACTGTTAAATAAAGGCATGTAAGAATGAATGGCAAATAAAAACAAACGCATAGATCACTTTGACAAAAGACAAAAATAAATGAAAACGACACACAAATCACACACCACCCCTAGGGTACGCCTCACTGTTGCCTTGCCTCGAAAGGTGATCGTCGAGTAGAGGATGTCTTAGTAAGTCCTCATGATCCGGGAACCTGGCATGAGGGTAGCTTCTAAGGTGTCTTCCCATTGCTCTGGTGATCACCATGTCCCGAACCTCGAATTGACCCGAACACCTCCAACGGTGGTGCTACCTACCTCTCAATGGTGGGATGGCACTACTTTAAAGGACATCTACACAGACGAATTCCTTAGGGTAGGTAGATGACTATAGATACTTGCTCTAAATTTCAAAACAAATCAAAATACTTTTCACACCGACACCTTTTCAAAAAGCTTTCGAAAGCAATTTTTCAAACACTCTTGAGGACCGATACAAGAGTCGAACTGGAATTTTCAAAGAAACTTTTTTAAAACCCACAATTGAAAAGCAAACAAACCATTTTTGAAAACACAAATGAGCAAGTATCTAAGAGCCCATGGATAACCATGGATAGAAAGGGTGCTAATACCTTCCCTTTCTATAATCTACCTCCCGAACCGAGAGCAATCTCTTTAAGGAATTTTTCTGTGCTTTTGTCCTTTCCATTTGGAGAAAATAAAAGACGGTGGCGACTCTTGCTTCCGCGACATTTCGGGAACCAGCGTTAAACAGTCAGTTCCAGATCCACCGATCACAGAACTGGCGACTCTGCTGGGGACTTAAACTTAAAGTGAGGTGTACCTTAGGGTTAGTTCATAATTGTGTTTTCAATTGTATTGATTTGCTTGCTTTAAAATTGTGGGTTGCATGGGAGTTACATAGATCCTAACCCGGATCTGGGGATACCCTGTTTAGGTAGCATAAGCTGTGAGGGACCTGTCCGGCGTATACCGACATGGGTGAAGCAGTGGCTACGTTGGTGTGGCGCCTTTGTCTGTACCGATATCCCTCGTGTTGAAACGGGGAGAATATGGGTCTTCCAAGGAGTCATTAAGCACCAACAGACCTTAGAACCCTAAATGACCCAACTTGGCCATTAGAACAGTAGCAGTATGCTACGCCCATTGAGGCTAAACTCTCGTGATGGTTCTGGCCGCAAGAAAAGATTGCGATGCTGGAGTTATGACCGATTGAGGGTAGTCAATGATATTGGGATCCTCTAAGAACCCGGTTACTTTGATAGGACAGGTATGAACCAACCAACTGAAAGAGGGTAACACCTAGACCTCATGCTGGCCTAAACTCTAAGGGCTCTTTGTGTGACTTGTGTGCCTTCGTACTTGACTAATTGCATGCGTGTTATCTGACACATAAGCTACTTGCAGGTTTTGTTTATAGTCCTTAACTGGGACTCATAACAGGGTTTACCAAATTTCTTGCAGGTTTTGTTTATAGTCCTTAACTGGGACTCATAACAGGGTTTACTAGATCTCTTGCAGGTTTTGTTTATAGTCCTTAATTGGGACTCATAACAAAGTATACTGAATTTCTTGCAGGGTTTGTTTATAGTCCTTAATTGGGACTCATAACAGGGTTTACCTACATCACCCCATGCATAGCATGACATCATACCATTGCATACATCCTAACCCATTTCAAGGATCTCAAGGGCTTGTGATGCAGGTCATGATAAATCAAACATCTAGCAAGAGGATTTATTTTCCTCTAGCTAAGGTTGTCAGGGGCTATGACCCACTTGATATGGTGAGCTCTGACTCCTGAAGAAGGTTCCCCTAACCAAGGTTGTTTGGAAATCAAAACCAGACATGATGACTAAAGTCAGGGGCTATGACCCACTGGATATGGTGAGCCTTTGACCCTTTGAAGAAGGACTCTCAACAACATGCAGTTCCTTCAATCAAACTACCGGACCCAAGTTCTAACAAATTTTCTTATTTACCCCGCGGGATCCTTGGAAACATTGCATATGCATACATACACATCATTGCATGACAGGTACCCTTGTTGTAGGTCATTTACCTTTCCCGCTGTTTATTTCAGCAATGGCTTCCCAACAAGACAACCAGGACCTTCTTGCTCAAGAGACTCGGTTCGGGGAAATCCTCCTGAATCTATCCAAGGGGCAGGAGGAGCTAAGGACACTTCTCATGGGGACCTTTGTCAGGAACAATGCTGAGGATGAAAGGCTGAAACACCTACAAGCTGAGGTGGATGCATTGAAGGTCCAGATGCTGGGGCAGGTGACTGCCATTCAAAGGTTGGCTCAAAGACAAGATGAGCTCGGGGTTCTCGTCAACCAACTGCTTCAGGGTAACCAACTGGGGCAAATGTCTAAGGGTAAAAAACCAGTCGTTGTTCAACCACCTTTGAGACAAGGAGATAAGGGGAGAGCTCCTCAAATGGCTCCAGTGTCACAAATTCAGCATCAACCTCACCGGCTTCAGCCAGACAAGTCCAGGAGGCAATTCACCCCGCTCAACATGTCGCTGTTTCAAGCTTTACAACGCCTGTTGAGATTGAATTTGATCATATTAAGGGCTCATCCCCGGAACCCCAACACAACACATCCTACTTATGATCCCAATAAAAGGTGTGCCTACCACTCTGCCAGTCCAGGACATGATACAAATGAGTGTTGGGCCCTGAAGAACAAGATCCAGGACCTGATTGATGAAGGAGCACTGGAGTTCACACAAGATGGTCAGGCTGAATTTTTCTACCATCCCTCCAAGGCTCACCATTTAAAGTGACGAGCCCTGAGATGAAAAGACTTTTATTCATTCGAATGTTCAAGTTGTGTTGTTCTTTGGTTGTTTAGACATTTATTCATGTTAAACATTGTTATTCCATTAATGCATCGCTTATGTCTATTTTGAATCAATATATTCGTATTCACTATATGCAAATTATTTTCATATTTTTTCTGACGTCAACTCTCAATAATTCTAAGCCTCTTGAGGGAGGATGACGAAAACGATACCACAATATACAGTATGCTTTTGAATAGACCCCGCTGATGAGGTACAGGCATTGTTTCAATCCCTAAACACTGGAGTCATAAGGATGATAATCCCTCGTCAACCCCTCTGAGCCAAAGAAGTAGGAGTTTTTTTATTTTCGAAAATTAAAACCCTTAATCATAACCTGGGGCAGGGTAGTCTCTCAGTTGATCCAGGTGCATAACGAATGGCACCAAAGAAGTCATTACAAAACAAAAAGGGGACAGTGATGATTCCGAATAATCATAAGGACATGCAGTCATTATTTCTCAAAATAAAAGCCCATCAAGTCAAAACCTATGAAGGAGACTTATAAAACTGGGGCATCCCGCTGACTGTAATCACAAAAGAAACAGTTCAGGCAAAAAACAGGGATAACGAAATCAAAAAGAAAGAGGTCATACAAACCCTCCAAAAAAAAGAAATGACTGCCTATTCAAAATAAACTGTCAATATCCGAACCATCATTGGAATATCAGGACAAAGACTCAAACAAGGTCTAACGCACGATCAACTGAGTTTAGGTTTGAAGAACATCATGAAGAGTGGGTGGGTAGAAATAATTTGAGCCTTTATCCTTTGTTTCTTAAACCGTGAACCAGGCCACGTTATAAACCTCAAAAGTCCTAGCTGAAGCATGGGTTAGTTCGAAAGCATACTGTTACGAAAAGTATCCTGACTCCTTAAGGCCTACGGTAAATACAGAGTTGACATCATGTTTTACAAACATTCACTTGTTTTATGGAAATGAATGCATTTTCAAAAATCTTCAAGACAGACATAAGCTTTGCATTTTTAACATAACTTTGTTTGCATATGACTTTTTGTTTGAACAGCATAGAAATTCGCACGACGAATGCCTAATGAACATAAGCACTTCCTATCAAGGGGCAATGATATGATCATGGTCTATTATCTGGGGCAGTCTAATCAAGATTCAGAGAATCTCTCAAAGGCCAAACAGCCTGGGGCAAATCTCCACCTGGGTCACTTTGGGCACTCCAGCAACGAATCTTGCCTGATCAAACACCTTCTGGGGGCATGGCAAAACACTTCTAACAGGGGCAAATCCCTACATCCTGAGAGCGTGGACATAGTCGAAAAATACTACGCAAAGTTAAAGACCCGCTAGGTTGACGTACCTAGGCAAAAATAAGGGCTTCCCGGCGAACCAAAAGGGTTCGGGCAAAAATAAGGGATGAAAATGAAAAAATCTGTACACCCGGCAAGTTGAAAACCTGAAAAGGCGGCTTGGGCAAAAAAGGGTATCCCGGTGGATTGAAAACCCGAAAGGGCGGTCCAGGCAAAAGTTAGGGATTAAAGCGTACGACTATGTCCTGTCATCTCGTCACCTGCCTATCAGAAGAAGGTTTGTCCATCAAGCACCTCCACAGGTATCTTCCTCTCCCACATCAGAAACAAGGGCAATAAAGAGTTGTCTAAGCAATCTGATTGTTCTGTCCTCCAAGGTATCAAGGTAGGTTCCGTTGAAGAACATAACCAATACAGTTCAATACTTCCCCAGGAGAGTCCAATCCAGTTTCCCCAAGAAAGTTGGAATCCATCTCCCCAAGCAGTAAGCTTATCCCCAGTAGATTCTGGAAGCTTATCCCCGCGGAGCACGAACGCGTCCCCCGACCTTTATTCAAAGAGTTATTTCCTTACCAGGATATAACTGGGTTATCCTCAGCCAAAAGCCACGGAAAGAGCGTCCTCGACGAAGTCTTCTTATCCCCAGCGAAGTCTATTAACACTTCCAAAAGAACAATGGTATCCCCAGCAAGCTATTATCAACGACTCAACAAAGTACCTCTCTTCCCCCCATAGAGTATTACTTCCCAGCAACATCGTTAGAGTACTTTTCTCCCCGCAGAGTAATCCATTCGCCAAGTTTATTCCCCAACGGAGTTATCTTCTCCTACCGGTATTCTTGCAACTATCACCCGACAGAAGCAAAATCTATTCTTCAACGTCATCCCAGGAGTGACTTCCCGGCACCTGTCAAGGATTTACTTTCCTAGACGAAAACATACATTCCTAAACATCACATACAGCATTATAGCATGCATATACGCATCATATCTTACAAATCTCATTTATGTTGAGAACATCATTGCTTGATCCATATCATGCATTGCATAGAACTAACTTTTACCTTTCAGGAAAGAGTCAGTTAGGTTCTCAGCTATGTTCAAGACCTAGACCGGTTCAGTTAAATCGACTCCAAAGATTTCTCTGTTTCTTATCCAGTCAAAGGCCTTCTCTAGTTCAGTCAGATCGACCCTAAGATCTCCCTATTTCTTGCCCAGTTGAAGGCATTCAAGACCTAGACCGATTCAGTTAATCGACCCTAAGATTTTCTGTTTCTTATCCAGTCCAAGGCCTTCTCTAGTCCAGTTAAATCGACTCCAAACAGATTTTCCTGATAAAGACTCAGTAGAAGTTATTCAAGATTCTCTCAATGATTGCTGTTGAGGTTGTAGTCGCCTTTGGTTCTCTCCTCGATACTGCGGAGGTAGTAATCATCCCAAGATTCGCTCAACGATTGCTGTTGAAGTTGAAGTTATCCAAGATTCTCTCAATGATTGCTGTTGAGGTTGTAGTCGCCTTTGGTTCTCTCCCCGATACTGCGGAGGTAGTAATCATCCCAAGATTCGCTCAACGATTGCTGTTGAAGTTGAAGTTATCCAAGATTCTCTCAATGATTGTTGTTGAGGTTGTAGTCGCCTTTGGTTCTCTCCCCGATACTGCGGAGGTAGTAATCATCCCAAGATTCGCTCAACGATTGCTGTTGAAGTTGAAGTTATCCAAGATTCTCTCAATGATTGCTGTTGAGGTTGTAGTC
This sequence comes from Vicia faba, assembly GCA_948472305.1. Taxonomy (NCBI): domain Eukaryota; kingdom Viridiplantae; phylum Streptophyta; class Magnoliopsida; order Fabales; family Fabaceae; genus Vicia; species Vicia faba. The sequence goes on from OX451737.1 coordinate 460,405, forward strand.
GCCTTTGGTTCTCTCCCCGATACTGCGGAGGTAGTAATCATCCCAAGATTCGCTCAACGATTGCTGTTGAAGTTGAAGTTATCCAAGATTCTCTCAATGATTGCTGTTGAGGTTGTAGTCGCCTTTGGTTCTCTCCCCGATACTGCAGAGGTAGTAATCATCCCAAGATTCGCTCAACGATTGCTGTTGAAGTTGAAGTTATCCAAGATTCTCTCAATGATTGCTGTTGAGGTTGTAGTCGCCTTTGGTTCTCTCCCCGATACTGCGGAGGTAGTAATCATCCCAAGATTCGCTCAACGATTGCTGTTGAAGTTGAAGTTATCCAAGATTCTCTCAATGATTGCTGTTAAGGTTGTAGTCGCCTATGGTTCTCTCCCCGATACTGCGGAGGTGGTAATCCCAAGATTCGCTCAACGATTGCTGTTGAAGTTGAAGTTATCCAAGATTCTCTCAATGATTGCTATTGAGGTTGTAGTCGCCTATGGTTCTCTCCCCGATCCTGCGGAGATAGTAATCATCCCAAGATTCGCTCAGCGTCACTGTTGAAGTCGAAATCGCCCAAGATTCTCTCAATGATTGCTGTTGAGGTTGTAGTCGCCTATGGTTCTCTCCCCGATACTACGGAGGTAGTAATCATCCCAAGATTTTCTCAACGATTGCTGTTGAGGTTAAAGTCATCCAAGGTTCTCTCATCGTTCCTATTGAGGTAGTAACCATCCCTGGTTCATTCATCACCGTTTGAAGCTCCAGATCCAGCTCCTGTAACCAGTCAGGACACATCTACACAAAGAATTTGAAGACCAGCTCCCGTAACAGGTCAGGTAATCATTTTTCTTTTTTGCAGGTATGCAAGTTCTCGCTAAGGAAGCTCTTACGCGATCAACATCCAGATGGCATCTATAAGCCCATCCACCTTCCATCATCTCTTAGCATGGCATCTATAAGCCCATCATCCTATCCATCAATCTCCAAATGGCATCTATAAGCCCATTCCACCATCACACTGCCACTATGTGAGCACAAATTTCTGGGCACTCTAGTGTTCAATCATCTTTCACCTTCGGATTACGAAAGGCACGTCAACCAATCTGCATCCTCAGGTCTAAGAAGATTGAACAGGGGCAACTGTTGTACCCCAAAATTTTCCCTCCCATATTCTTCAAAATTTGCCAAGTCAAAGCTTCAAACATCTCCCCAAGGGTTGCACAGTTCAAGGGCCTCCTAAATAGTCAAAATTAGGGTTTTGGTTCTGACAAAGAAAATGAAGTTTCCAAGGGTCCAATCAAGTCCCACATGCCTACAAACATGGTCAAGCATCCTCATACCAAGTTTCAAGGCTTACAGCACAAAATTGCACAGTCAAAAACCCTAATTGCACTACAGTCAACTGTAGGGGCAAAATGGTCATTTGACAGTCAAAAGTCCAAATTTTTGATCAATACTTCATTTTGAAGCCACAAACATCATTTGATCAATTCTTGATCATGATTCTCAAAGCTTGGCTCAAAAATCATCAAGATGCAAAAGTTTCCATATTTGGACAGCTGAAAAAGTCAACTGTAAATTGACCAGGGCATAACTTTCACATGGATTATCAGAAAAATTCCATCCAAAGCTCATTTTGAAGAGAAAGACATTTCCTACAAATCCTCTTCACACTTCAAGTCCAAGAAATGCTCTCACAAAAAGTTATCAATTTCAACATTATAGGTCATTTTCAAAAGTCAACAAAAAGGGACTTTAAGTCAAAGGCCATAACTTGAGATTGGTAAATCAAAATGACATGGGACAAAAGACATTGGTTAGAGGACTCAAAGACCTTTCCAAAATGTCCAAGAACATGAGCAAAGCTTAAAAATTGAGCAAGTTATGCCTTGTGGAAGTTTGGAAATATTTGGATATTTTGAAAAGTCAACATTGATTCAAATGACCTAAAATTGCTAATGGGCCTCCTTTTCTTCCACAATTCATCATCCAAGGCATGTGCACGACCATGTGGCCCAAAGGGAAGTTTTTTATCATTTTTATTTATTTATTTGGATTTTTTATTATTAATAATTCATTTAATTAATTAAAATACATGAAAAATACCAAACCTAATGTTTTGAATCTTTTTGTGCATAAAATATCTCCAAGATTTCGTGCAAATCAGGTTAGGAAAGAATCAAAGGTGATTGGATATGATTGGAGCCAAAATAGCATGAAAAAGATTTGGAAAATTATGGCATAAAAATCAAATATTGATTCCTTCAATTCATGGATTTTTGATCAATTTCTCAACCCTAAAACCTTCACACATACATATATAGTGCAACCCTAATGCCAAGAAGCTCCCAGCTGCGCCATAGACCAAGAAGAAAACTTGAGTTTTTTGCCTAAAAGTTGAAAACTGAAAACTAGGTTTTAGGGTTTTTCAAGATCAAACAACTATTCCATTGGCTTGCCGAGGCTTCAAGGAAGGAATTTGGATCAAAACCATAAGCTCTAACACCAAGAAACGTGAGAATCATCGTGATCTGTACAGAAAATATTTTACATTCTTGCATCTCGATTCATGCATCTTTAGCAATTTTTGATTATTGATTTATGTTCCTTGACTAATTCTGAGACTAACCATGTGATTGAATTGAGTTTTCATACACTATATGCAAATCTTCCATTGTTTCCTTTTAGGGTTTGTGAAGCTTTGAATTGGGGTTTCCCAGTTAAGGTAAAATTGGAACATCACAGTACCATGACTAAATTCAGCGCATTTGGACGGTTCAAAATCAACCCTCGCGCCTAATTTATGGGACATCAGGAGCTAATCGCTATTTTTCAGAATGGGGTATAAGGGGACAGTCCAAAACCGTTGCCAATTTCTTTTTTGTTTCAGAAAAAATAGAACGAGGAAGAAGACGCTTAGGTGGCGAGGCGTAAGTGGTTGATTTGAATTTTGCGCAGAAAAATACTAATAACCATTGTTTTGAGTTATATTAATTGTTTACTATTATATATTCAAAACGCGCTAGGTGGCTCAGTGGCAAGCAATTGTATTGGTGACCTTCAGGACCTGGGTTCGATCCCAGGTCCCCACCCTTTCCAATATTATTTTTCCAATTGTTATCCTATGCAGATTCAATACAAGGTTCCACCATGTGCTCCTCAATCCAATGCGCCACATGTCCCACTGCATTCAATCAAAGGCCATGATTCAAAGACTAGGATGTGCCTCAGTCAATGGAGCTCCATGCCAGCGCAAAAGTCAAACAGGCCAAAGGCTTAATGGGCCTGATTACTGGACTTCACCCTCCATTTGGGGACAGACCCCCATAGGTTTGCAAGCTTTTTACATTTTTTTTCATTCTTGGTATTTATTTCAATTATTGTTTTTTTAATTAATTTAATATCCTTATGAAAAACATAAAAACAACAAAAATCAGAAAAAACAAAAAAATAAATATTTTTATTTAACTAATCTTTTTGTAAATAAATTGCATTAATTAATTTTAGTTTTATTTTAAATCTAGGAATAATCTTAATCTTTTTCAATAAAAATCTAAAATTTGTAGAATTAGGGTTTGTATCAAGTTTTATCCTTCTTCTTTTCTTTTCACAATAATTAATTATTAAATATTATTTTTGTAAATAAATTGCATGTAAATAATTAGGTTAATTTAGGTTTAACTTTAATATTTTTTCTTAATAAATAAAGAATTAGAATTAGGGTTAATTTCTCAATTTAATTTCAATCTCATTTAATTCTCTTATTAAAAAATCATAAACACCAAAACATCAAAAAAACAATTTCTTTTTCATTTTAATTTAATTAATTTAATCGCTTAATTTAGTTTAATTAAAAAGGGTCCACGCCCTCGTTTCCAACTTTAATTCAATTCGCGTATTTATTTCTCCTTCTTGTAAATATTTATGTACTTCTCCCAAAGCCGTGTAAATACTTATCTTTCGCACTTTTATTTTATTTCTTTATTTTTCTGTCAAATTGGGTCCTGGAAATTTTGGCGATGTGGACCCGCGCCTTTTGTAATAGTTTAGAATTTTACCTTTCCGTACTCTTTTAACTGTTAAATAAAGGCATGTAAGAATGAATGGCAAATAAAAACAAACGCATAGATCACTTTGACAAAAGACAAAAATAAATGAAAACGACACACAAATCACACACCACCCCTAGGGTACGCCTCACTGTTGCCTTGCCTCGAAAGGTGATCGTCGAGTAGAGGATGTCTTAGTAAGTCCTCATGATCCGGGAACCTGGCATGAGGGTAGCTTCTAAGTTGTCTTCCCATTGCTCTGGTGATCACCATGTCCCGAACCTCGAATTGACCCGAACACCTCCAACGGTGGTGCTACCTACCTCTCAATGGTGGGATGGCACTACTTTAAAGGACATCTACACAGACGAATTCCTTAGGGTAGGTAGACGACTATAGATACTTGCTCTAAATTTCAAAACAAATCAAAATACTTTTCACACCGACACCTTTTCAAAAAGCTTTCGAAAGCAATTTTTCAAACACTCTTGAGGACCGATACAAGAGTCGAACTGGAATTTTCAAAGAAACTTTTTTAAAACCCACAATTGAAAAGCAAACAAACCATTTTTGAAAACACAAATGAGCAAGTATCTAAGAGCCCATGGATAACCATGGATAGAAAGGGTGCTAATACCTTCCCTTTCTATAATCTACCTCCCGAACCGAGAGCAATCTCTTTAAGGAATTTTTCTGTGCTTTTGTCCTTTCCATTTGGAGAAAATAAAAGACGGTGGCGACTCTTGCTTCCGCGACATTTCGCGAACCAGTGTTAAACAGTCAGTTCCAGATCCACCGATCACAACAGGAGTTGAGGATACCGCCTTGGTCGCCGCCATTTCTGGGGAGACTTATTCAAAATGTTGGGAAGGGGTTTCAATGAATTCGCCATCCAATTCCATATATCGGAATGAATTCAGATGACTAATCATGTACTCCTCTTCCCCATGGACAATTATGATCTTCCCTTGGACAGGGTACTTGAGCGTCTGATGCAAAGTGGAGGTGACAGCACCGGCATTGTGGATCCAGGGGCGTCCCAACAGACAAGAGTAGGAAGGACGAGTGTCCATCACGTAGAATGTTGAATTGAACGTCTGAGTTCCCACCTTGATCGGGATGTCCACCTCCCCATGGACCATCCTTTTAGAGTCGTCGAATGCCCTCACAATTATGTTGCTGGGTTTTAAAGTCAGCCCCTCACAATCCAACCTATCTAGGGCTTTCTTCGGCAAGACATTTAAAGACGATCCAGTATCAACCAAGACATGGGCTAGGGTCGTCCCCCTACACTCCACCGAGACATGTAGTGCGTCGTTGTGTTTTCTCCCTTTGGAGGTTAAGTCAGCATCGGAGAAACCCAGGCCATTATCAGTTGTCAGACTGGCCACACACTCTTGGAATTGATCCGCGGACGTCTCTTGCGGTACATGAGCCGTCTTCAAAAATTTTACCAAAGCTTTAGCATGCCCCTCAGAGCACAGTAGCAATGCTAACATATAGATTTTGGAGGGGGTCTGCCCCAGTTATTCTACCACATCATAATCACTCTTTTTAATGATCTTCAGGATTTCTTCCATCTCCTTCTTGGATGTCTCAGGAATAACTAGTGATTGAGCCTTCGCCAGGACAGGCTCCTCTTGAACGTTCTTTCCTTTATTCTCAGCAGTGGAAGTAGGGATAGGAATTGTATTGTCTTTATCAGTGGGTACTCTTGCAGGTACAATTGCTGGTGTAGAGGTAATCTTCGGAATGGCCACGAGTCCAAATACTGCTGTTGGAGGATCAATCTCTGGAGAAAAGATTCTTCCACTACGGGTAACCTTGCTTGTTCCGGCAATGTTACTGATGTCGGAATTGTCCTCTTCGGAGCTTTCTTCTTCGGCAGTTTGTTCAATCTGTTTAACACCATGGTAGTAGATTTCTCCACCATAGTTCCATGGTACCGTTTTATCTGATTTGTATGGGGTTGGCCCGGGCATTGTTATCTTAAGCGGAGCAGTCACTGGAGCAGATGTAATCCTAACGAGTTTTTTAGGAACCCTGGAAGGATTGGCGTATATGGTTATTATTGAAACTTCTGGAACTGGAATGGGTGAAACAGGAGCTTTCTCAAACAAGATTTCTTGATTATCAATCAGTTGTTGGATACCTTTCTTCAACAGAGGGAAGTCAAATGATGCGGATAGGCAAACATGGAAATCTTTGTCACAACCTGGGAACACCCCAGCCTTTAACAAATTCAACTTGATGGTCGAGAGCGGAGTTAGCAATTCATCCACGGTGTCAACAATTAAGTCTTCCTCAACAGCACTAGCATTGTGTCCATGCCTAGGCATTAGAGCGGAGATAACATTAATGTGATCGGTGGAAATAGAACTGGCTGTTTTTTAAGCTGGTTCGCGAAATGTCGCGGTAAGCAAGAGTCGCCACCGTCTTTTATGTTCTCCAACATGGAAAGGACAAAAGCACAGCAAAATTCCTTCTTTGAGATGTCTCTCGGTTTGGGAGGTAGATTTATAGAAAGGGAAGGTGTTAGCACCCTTTCTATCCGTGGTTATCCACGGGCTCTTAGGTACTTGCTCTTATGTTTTCAAAATTTGTTTGCTTTTCAAGTGTTTGTGGGTTTTGAAAAAGTTTCGTTTGAAAAATTTCTAAGTAACTCTTGTATCAGTCCTCAAGAGTGTATGAAGTATTTGTTTGAAAACTTTTTTGAAAGTGTGAGTGCGAAAAGATGTTTGGTTTTTTGAAAGAGCAAGTACCCAGGAGAAATCTACCTACCCTAAGGAATTAAGCTGTGTAAGAGTCCTTTGGACAGTGCTATCCCACTATTGAGGAGTAGGTAGCACCGTCGTTGGAGGTATTCGGGTCAATTCGATTATTAGGGACATGTGTGGTCACCAAAGCAATAGTAGGACGCCTTAGCGGTAACCCTAATATCCTAGATCCTTTTTATCCGAGGCAACCGTTTCGAGGCAACTGGATCTTAGACAGGAGGGCGACCTCTAAAACACCCTATACTTGACGACCACCTCGAGGCAACCAGTGAGGCGTACCCTAGGAGTGGCATGTGCATGTGTGTTGTTTCATGTTAATGTTTATCTTGTACATGTTATTTGTGAGCTACGGATTGATTTTAATTGTCATACAAGTCTTTCATGCATATTTGACAGTTAAGAGTGCGGAAAATAAAGTGCGGAAAGGTAAATCTACGCTATTACAAGGTGCGGGTCTATACATCGCCAAAAACATAACCCGTTTGGAAATAAATACGAAAAAGTAAAGAAAGCGGTAAAGATCCTAATTAACTATTACATCCTCTGAGCAGATACATAAATAATCAAAATAAGAATAATGTGCGAAAAGAAATAGAATCAGGACGTCCTTAGGGTTTTGACCCTTTTGAGAAATAAAGAAATTTTGGTCCTTTGCATTTAATTAAATATTAACCCTAAACTAATTAATTAATTAATTAAAAGAAAAATGTTTTTTTTTTGTGTTTTTTAAGTCTTAAATAAAAAATAAGAAATTAAAAGTCAAGAAAAAAAACCCTAATTCTAACCTATTTTATTTATTGTGAAAAAAGATTAAAATTAACTAATTAAACTAATTAATTTGTTAGTATTTTATTTACAAAATAAATTAATAATGAAATTAATACATAATAAAAATATTATAAATATTTAATTCTGAGTTTGTTATGAAAATTAATATTAATTATGTTAGTTAAATAAATAATATTAATAATAAAAAATAGTTAGTTAAAAGAAAATAAAAAGAAAAGGCAATTAACCAGGGGGGTGTTGACCCAAGAATGGAGGTTAGGCCTGGAAATTTTAGGCCCAATAAGCCAAGCCTGTTGACTTTCTGGATCCTCAAGAACGCTTGTTGACTAGGAGCATGGTGCTCCTCACCTTTTGACCACTGAATTGATGCTTGAAGACACTTGGCGTCTGGATGAGCAAGGTGCATGATGGACACCTCTTAAAGCGCTGCATGGGAATACATTAGAAAAAATATGAACAAAGGTTTGGGGGACCTGGGAATTGAACCCAGGTCCCAATGATGAACGTCCACCTCACTTTCCACTGAGCCACGCGCGCGTATCTGTTATTATAATGATCAAAAGAATTAATATATGACAACAACAATTATGTTGGATAAAACAACAATTACGCGCGCGATATTTGAACCATCCATTCAGGGGCTTACACGTCCTTCGTCTCCTACCTTTTTCCTGTAAAACAAAAGCAATTAGCGGGGGTTTTTAACCCCCACAAAATAACAAAAGGAAAAATAGCGATTAGGATTCTGGGTTATATAAATAGGGCGCGAGGGTTGGTTTAAGTTCGTCTTGTCCAGGCGGTTCCAACCATGGGTCTTAGAAGGCTTGATTTTTCCTATGCTGAAAAGCCCTAATCTGGAAACTCAAAAAACCTAAAAATCGTTAATGGCAATTCATAATTTAGTGCATGATAATCCAATTAATCAATACCAATAGCTTTGTATGGATGCAAGCAACATAAAACAGGCCATAAATCACATCAAATGTTCATGAATTGGGAGTTTCGATTATGGCAAAAGTGTGCAAACCGTATGACTGAAGCGATTGATTCTTTGAGTGTTAAGGCTTGTTTGTGATTGCTATGCGTTCCTGAGTGTCCCAGCAAGGTGTTGGAATCAAGAAAAGGGTTTGAATTGGCCTGGAAGGTTGAATTCAGTTTTGACTTTGTTCTTGATTTTTTGGAATTAGTTTATGGCTTTTTGCAGCAGCTTGCACGTTTTAGGCATTATGGTTCACTTCAGTATATGTAGTAGGATGGAATTAGGGTAAAACTTTGTCCAAGAATCCATGGAATAATGTTTTCAATATTTGATTTCCAATCACATAATTTTCAATCTTTTTGATTGACAAAACTTGCCAAACATGGAGATTTTTGTCTCTTTGATGGATGCACGAAATTGCCAGCTTTCCCTGAGTGTATTTGCTTCACAAAAGATTTGAAAAAACATATCTTGGTATTTTCCTACATTTAAATGAATTAAATGAATTAATAATCAATTAAAAATCCAAATAATTAATAAAAATAAGAAAATAAATCAATTTAATCTCAATGGGTCGTGCATAGGCTTTGGACAAAGTTTCAAGAAGGAATTTGAGGCCCATTAGCAAAAACAAGGTGTTTTAGGCAAAGTTGACTTTTGCAAATTCACAAAATTTTCCCAACTTCTCCAATGCATATCTTGCTCAATTTGGATCATATGAACATGTTCTTAGACATTTTGGAAAGGTCTTGAAGTCCTCTAACCAATTCCTTTGGTCCCATGTCATTTTGATTTACCAATCTCAAGTTATGGTCTTTGACTTAAAGTGCCTTTTTGTTGACTTTTGAAATTGACCTATAATGTAGAAATTGATAACTTTTTGTGAGAGCATTTCTTGGACTTGGAGTGTGAAGATGAGTTGTAGGAAATGTCATCCACTTCAAAATTAGCATTGGATGGGATTTTTCTGATGAACCATGAAAAAGTTATGCCCTGGTCAAGTTACAGTTGACTTTCCTGCTGTCCAAAAATAGTAACCTTTGGCATCTTGATGATTTTTGAGCTATCCTTGTGGAATCATGATCAAGATTTGATCAAATGATGATTGTGGCTTCAAAATAAGATGTTGACCAAAATTTTTGACTTTTGACTGTAAAATGACCATTTTGCCCCTGCAGTTGATTGTGAAGCAAATGGGACTTTTGATTGTGCAATTTGATGCTGTGAGTCTTGAGACTTGACATGTAGATGCTTGACAATGTATATGGGCCTATGGGACTTGATTGAGCCATTGAAAACCTCCAATTCCTTGAAAGAACCAAAAACCCTAATTTCAGCTGGCTTAGGAGGCATTTGAACTGTGCAATCCCTTGAGTAGTCTTGAGCCATTTGAGGATGATTCTTGACAAACTTTGAAGAATATGGGAGGGAAAATTTTGGGGTACAACAGTTGCCCCTGTTCAATTTTATTATACATCAGGATGTAGATTGGCTTGCGTGCCTTTCGTGATCCGAAGGTGGAAGATGATTGAACACTAGAGTGCCCAAAAATTTGCACTCGCATAGTAGAGTATCAGCAATGTGATGTCGGGAATGGGCTTACAGATGCCATTTGGAAAGATGGTGGATATGAGGAGGGGCTTATAGATGCCATCTGGAGATGTGACAGAACCTTGTCGGGAATGGGCTTATAGATGCAATTTGGAAATGTAATGGATAGTTGTAGAGATGGGCTTAAAGATGCCATCCGGGGGTGTCGATCGCGTAAGAGATTCCTTAGCGAGAACTTGCGTACTTAAGAGAGAAAGATAGTTTCTTGGCATGTTACAAGGGTTGATCTTCAATCTCCTCATGCAGATATGCCCTGGCTAGATGCAGGTATCGAATCTGGAATTAGTCGCCCACAGATATGCCCCGGCTAGGTACAAGTATCGAATCCGGAACTCCAAAAGGTTGGTAGGTTGTCTCTACTGATAGGTTATCTTAGAAAAATCTTTAGGAATCGATTTAACTGAACCAGGTTTTGTCTTTTTTGACGAGTTGTCTCTTTTAACGGGTTGTCTTCAAGGACGGGTTGTCTTTAACGACAAGTGTCTATAACGACGAGTGTCTATAACGACGGGTGTCTATAATGACGGGTGTCTATAACGATGGGTGTCTATAACGACGGGTGTCTATAACGACGGGTGTCTATAACAACGGGTGTCTATGATGACGGGTTTGCCTCAGAAAAAACTTTGATTTAAATGGATTTGTCTTCTTTGACTGGATTTGAGAATTTGACTGCATCTTTCCTGAAAGATAAAGGTCAGTCATATGCAATGCATGATATGGATCAAGCAATGATGTTCTCGACATAAATGAGATTGTATGACATGATGCACATGTGCATGTATAACAATGCGATGTTTATGAATGTATCTTCGTCTGGGAAAATAAATCCTTGACGAATGCCAGAAGCTTGTGAAATCCTAGGCTAATGTTAAAGAGTAGAGTTCTTCGCTTCCGCTGGGGATGATAATTGCAAGAATAAACCGGTAGGAGAAGATGACTCCGTTGGGGAATAAACTTGTTGAGAGATTACTTTGCGGGGAATTACTCTGTGGGAAGAGATACTCCGCTGAGATTTTAATGAGAACTCCGCTGGGGATTCCGTTGATAAGTTCTGTTGGAGGATTTGATGAACTCCGTTGGGGATAGGAAGAAACTTCGTCGAGGACGATCTTTCCGTTGCAATTAGCTGAGGATAACCCAGTTATAGGCTCTGGTGGGAGATAACCTTGGAATATGGTCGGGGAGAGACGTATGTACTCTGCAGGTGATAAGCTTCCAGAATCTACTGGGGATAAGATTCCAGAATCTACCGGGGATATGGATACAACTCTCCTGGGGAATCTGTATTCCGCCAGGGAACAATCTTATATTTCCGTCGAGGAATATTAAGAATGCCGGGGATGCTTGCTTAGGAACATCTGTATACTCCGCTGGGGAATGTTGAGATCTTCTAGGGATACCCAACTTCCTTAAGGCTGACAGTAGGCTAACTCTGCTCGGGGGAGAGTATTGCTGACTTGCTAGGGATACTGTGCCTTTTGGGCTGATTAGAGACCAACTCTGCTTGCGGAGAGTATCGCTGAATCTTGTCTTACTCTGCGGGGAGTGACGTAACTTGGTTATGTTCTTTAGCTGAATTTACCTTTGTACCTGATGAGCAAAGCTGCTGTACAGTTTGGATAATTCTTATTGCCCCAGTTTCTGCGGGAGAAGATGACCGTGGAGGCCTTGATAACCGCCGTTTTGACAAATCTTCTTCTGGTAGACAAGTGACGAGATGTCAGAACATAGTCGTATACTTTGATCCCTAACTTTTGCCTGGACCGCCCTTTCAGGTTTTCAGTCCACCAGGATACCCATTTTTGCCCAAGCCGCCTTTTCAGGTTTTCGACTTGCCGGGTGTACAGATTTTTTCCATTTTCGTCCCTTATTTTTGCCCGAACCCTTTTGGTTCGCCGGGAAGCCCTTATTTTTGCCTAGGTGTGTCAACCTAGCGGGCCTTTGATTATGCGCAGTATTTTTTCGACTATGTCCATACTCTCAGGATGTAGGGAGGTGCCCCTGTTGTTGTGTTGCCATGTGACCAGAAGATGTTTGAGCAGGCAAGATTCGTCGCTGGAATTCATGTCCAATGCCCCAAGTGATTCAGGCGGAGAGTTGCCCCTGGCTGTTTGGTATTTTGAGAGATTCTCCGAATCTTGACTTAACTGCCCCAGATGGCGGACAATGATCATGCCATGCCCCTTGCTTGGAGGTGCTTTTGTTCATTAGACATTCGTCATGCGAACTTCTATGCTGTTCAAACAAATAGTCACATGCAAGCAATGTTATATTAAAAATGCAAATCTTATCTCTGTCTTGATGTTTTTGAAAATGCATTTTTCATAAAAACAAGTAAATTTTTTTTTGTAAACTGTGATGTCAACTCGTTATTTTACCGCAAGCCTTAAGGAGTCAGGATACCTTTTGTAATAGTATGCTTTCGAACTAACCCATGCTTCAGCTAGGACTTTTAAGGGTTGTAGCGTGGCCTGGTTCATGGTTTGAGAAACAAAGGATAAAGGCTCAAATTATATTTGTACCCACCCTCTCTCCGTGATGTTCTTCAATCCTAAACTCAGCTAATCGTGCGTTAGACCTTGTTTGAGTCTTTGTCCTGATATTCCAATGATGGTTCGGATATTGACAGTTTATTTTGAATAGGCAGTCATTTCTTTTTTGTTGAGGGCTTGTAGGACCTCTTTCTTTTTGATTTTGTTATCCCTATTTTTGCCTGAACTGTTTCTTTTGTGATTACAGTCAGCGGGATGCCCCAGTTTTGTAAGTCTCCTTCATAGGTTTTGACTTAATGGGCTTTTGTTTTTGAGAGATAATGACTGCCTGTCTTTATGATTATTCAGAACCATCACTGTCTTTTGTTTCAAAAGGACTTCTTTTGATGTCATTCGTTGTGCACCTGGATTAACTGAGAAGACTACCCTGCCCCAGGTTATGATTAAGGGTTTTAATTTTTTTGTGAAAAGAAAAAAAACTCCTACTTCTTTGGCTCAAAGGGGTTGACGAGGGATTATCTTCCTTATAACTCTAGTGTTTAGGAATTGAAACAATGCTTGTACCTCATCAGCGGGGTCTGTTCAAAAGCATACTGTAAAGATCGTGGTATCGTTTTCGTCATCCTCCCTCAAGAGGCTTAGAATTATTAACCGGGAGTTGAACATAAAAAAATGAAAGCAATTTCAAGCATAGTAAACACAATTACTTCAAAACAGACACGTGTAATGCATTAATGAAATAAGATAGTTTGACATGAATAAAATGTTTGAACAATCAAAGAAAAATACAACTTGAACATTCGAATGAACAAAAGTTTCCTTAGTTTGAACTAGTCATCTCAGATGGAATATTCTCAGTAGCAGAATTTCATTTTGCCACTCGGCATGAACTCCAGCACCCTTCCGTCGATCAAGTCCTGGATCTTGTTCTTCAAGCTCCAACAGTCGTCGGTGTCATGTCCAGGACTGTCAGAATGGTAGGCACATCTTTCATCAGGGTTATACCTTAGGGAGGTTATGTTGAGAGTCTTAGGAGGATCCTTTAAAGCAATCATCTTGACCTCCAACAAGCGTCTCAATATTAGTGATGATGGTATACCAGTCTCCGAGAAATGTCTTCCAGACGTATTTTGCTTACGCTGATTACCCTGTTGACGCTGGTGAGGTGGATGCTGGGCTTGTGACCCTGAAGCAAACTGAGGAGCTTTTCCCTTGCCATCTTGCCCCAAAGGTGGTTGGACGATGATTTGATCTTCCACTCTAGTTGTTAGCCCCACTTGGTTATTTTGAAGCAGCTTGTTGAAGAGGACCCTGAGCTCTTCTTGTCTTTGAGCTAAGTCTTGAATGAGCGTCATCTGCCCAGCATCTGGGTTCTCATTGTATCTACCTCAGCTTGCAGACGTTTCAGCCGTTCGTCCTGATCGTCCTTAGAACTGTTCCTGACCAGAGTCCCCATGAGGAGTGTTCTCAGCTCTTCCTGCCCCTTGGATGGATTTAGGAGGATTTCCCCGAACTGAGTCTCTTGAGTATGGAACTCCTGGTTGTCTCGTTGGAAGGCCATTGCTGAAATACACAATGAAGGGGGTAAGTGACCTGTAACAAGGGTACCTGTAATGCAATGATATGTATGTATATATATGCAATGTTTTCAAGGATCTCGCGGGGTAAACAGAGAAACTTGTTAGAATTTGAATCCGGTAGCTTGATTGAAGGAACTTCATGTTGTTGAGAGTCCTTCTTCAAGAGTCAAGCTCACCATATCAAGTGGGTCATAGCCCCTGACTCAAGTTATCGTGCTTTGATCTCCAAACAACCTTGGCTAGAGGAAAATAAATCCCCTTTGCCCCTTGCTAGACATCTGGTTCATCATGACCTGCATCACAAGCCCTTGAGATCCTTGAAATGGTTAAGGAAATGCTATGGTATGATGTTATGATGTGTATGCTATGCGTGTGAGGTGATGTAAATAAGCCCTGCAATGAGCCCAACAAAACCTGCAAGGAACTCATGTTGTCAGATAACAAGAATGTGCAAGTAATTCAAGTTTGAAGGCACACAAGTCACACAAAGAGCCCTTAGATTTTAGGATAGCATGGAGTTTAGGTATTACCCTCTTGAAGTTAGTTGGCTCAAACCTGTCCTATAAATAGTAACCGGGTTCTAAGGAGCTCAATATCATTGGATTGTTTTCTATGTTCATTGTTTTGATTTAGCCACTTAACTGGCGACCAAAATATTCCAAGAAAACAACCCTCAATGAGTGTAGTATCGAGTATCTACCAACTTCGGACTGCACAAAAGTCGGTCATCTCACTACCCCTAAAGAGGCCAGGATGGTCAAGTAAGGTTCTAAGGTCAGTTGATGCTTCACGACACCATGCGGCGGCCCCGTACTCTCCTTGACTTGACTCAAGGGTTACCGGTACTCACCAAAGTGCCACATCAACGTAGCAACTGCTTCAACCATGTCGGTATACCCCGCACAGTTCCCTCACAGTTTGTTGCTACTTCTAAAGGGTATCCCCAGATCCGGGTTAGGATCTATAAAACTCCGATACAAGCCCACAAAGTTAAAGCATACAAGGCATACAATTGAAAACATGGTGATCTAATCCTAAGGTACACCTCACTTATTAATAAATCCCCAGCAGAGTCGCCAGTTCTGTGATCGGTGGAAATAGAACTGACTGTTTTTTAAGCTGGTTCGCGAAATGTCGCAGTAAGCAAGAGTCGCCACCGTCTTTTATGTTCTCCAACATGGAAAGGACAAAAGCACGGCAAAATTCCTTCTTTGAGATGTATCTCGGTTCGGGAGGTAGATTTATAGAAAGGGAAGGTGTTAGCACCCTTTCTATCCGTGGTTATCCACGGGCTCTTAGGTACTTGCTCTTATGTTTTCAAAATTTGTTTGCTTTTCAAGTGTTTGTGGGTTTTGAAAAAGTTTTGTTTGAAAAATTTCTAAGTAACTCTTGTATCAGTCCTCAAGAGTGTATGAAGTATTTGTTTGAAAACTTTTTTGAAAGTGTGAGTGCGAAAAGATGTTTGGTTTTTTGAAAGAGCAAGTACCCAGGAGAAATCTACCTACCATAAGGAATTAAGCTGTGTAAGAGTCCTTTGGACAGTGCTATCCCACTATTGAGGAGTAGGTAGCACCGTCGTTGGAGGTATTCGGGTCAATTCGATTATTAGGGACATGTGTGGTCACCGAAGCAATAGTAGGACGCCTTAGCGGTAACCCTAATGTCCTAGATCCTTTTTATCCGAGGCAACCGTTTCGAGGCAACTGGATCTTAGACAGGAGGGCGACCTCTAAAACACCCTATACTTGACGACCACCTCGAGGCAACCAGTGAGGCGTACCCTAGGAGTGGCATGTGCATGTGTGTTGTTTCATGTTAATGTTTATCTTGTACATGTTATTTGTGAGCTACGGATTGATTTTAATTGTCATACAAGTCTTTCATGCATATTTGACAGTTAAGAGTGCGGAAAATAAAGTGCGGAAAGGTAAATCTACGCTATTACAAGGTGCGGGTCTATATATCGCCAAAAACATAACCCGTTTGGAAATAAATACGAAAAAGTAAAGAAAGCGGTAAAGATCCTAATTAACTATTACATCCTCTGAGCAGATACATAAATAATCAAAATAAGAATAATGTGCGAAAAGAAATAGAATCAGGACATCCTTAGGGTTTTGACCCTTTTGAGAAATAAAGAAACTTTGGTCCTTTGCACTTAATTAAATATTAACCCTAAACTAATTAATTAATTAATTAAAAGAAAAATGTTTTTTTTGTGTTTTTTAAGTCTTAAATAAAAAATAAGAAATTAAAAGTCAAGAAAAAAACCCTAATTCTAACCTATTTTATTTATTGTGAAAAAAGATTAAAATTAACTAATTAAACTAATTAATTTGTTAGTATTTTATTTACAAAATAAATTAATAATGAAATTAATACATAATAAAAATATTATAAATATTTAATTCTGAGTTTGTTATGAAAATTAATATTATTATGTTAGTTAAATAAATAATATTAATAATAAAAAACAGTTAGTTAAAAGAAAATAAAAAGAAAAGGCAATTAACCAGGGGGGTGTTGACCCAAGAATGGAGGTTAGGCCTGGAAATTTTAGGCCCAATAAGCCAAGCATGTTGACTTTCTGGATCCTCAAGAACGCTTGTTGACTGGGAGCATGGTGCTCCTCACCTTTTGACCACTGAATTGATGCTTGAAGACACTTGGCGTCTGGATGAGCAAGGTGCATGATGGACACCTCTTAAAGCGCTGCATGGGAATACATTAGAAAAAATATGAACAAAGGTTTGGGGGACCTGGGAATCAAACCCAGGTCCCAATGATGAACGTCCACCTCAATTTCCACTGAGCCACGCGCGCGTATCTGTTATGATAATGATCAAAAGAATTAATATATGACAACAACAATTATGCTGGATAAAACAACAATTACGCGCGCGATATTTGAACCATCCATTCAGGGGCTTACACGTCCTTCGTCTCCTACCTTTTTCCTGTAAAACAAAAGCAATTAGCGGGGGTTTTTAACCCCCATAAAATAACAAAAGGAAAAATAACGATTAGGATTCTGGGTTATATAAATAGGGCGCGAGGGTTGGTTTAATTTCGTCTTGTCCAGGCGGTTCCAACCATGGGTCTTAGAAGGCTTGATTTTTCCTATGCTGAAAAGCCCTAATCTGGAAACTCAAAAAACCTAAAAATCGTTAATGGCAATTCATAATTCAGTGCATGATAATCCAATTAATCAATACCAATAGCTTTGTATGGACGCAAGCAACATAAAACAGGCCATAAATCACATCAAATGTTCATGAATTAGGAGTTTCCATTATGGCAAAAGTGTGCAAACCGTATGACTGAAGCGAGTGATTCTTTGAGTGTTAAGGCTTGTTTGTGATTGCTATGCGTTCCTGAGTGTCCCAGCAAGGTGTTGGAATCAAGAAAAGGGTTTGAATTGGCCTGGAAGGTTGAATTCAATTTTGACTTTGTTCTTGATTTTTTGGAATTAGTTTATGGCTTTTTGCAGCAGCTTGCACGTTTTAGGCATTAGGGTTCACTTCAGTATATGTAGTAGGATGGAATTAGGGTAAAACTTTGTCCAAGAATCCATGGAATAATGTTTTCAATATTTGATTTCCAATCACATAATTTTCAATCTTTTTGATTGACAAAACTTGCCAAACATGGAGATTTTTGTCTCTTTGATGGATGCACGAAATTTCCAGCTTGCCCTGAGTGTATTTGCTTCACAAAAGATTTGAAAAAACATATCTTGGTATTTTCCTACATTTAAATGCATTAAATGAATTAATAATCAATTAAAAATCCAAATAATTAATAAAAATAAGAAAATAAATCAATTTAATCTCAATGGGTCGTGCATAGGCTTTGGACAAAGTTTCAAGAAGGAATTTGAGGCCCATTAGCAAAAACAAGGTGTTTTAGGCAAAGTTGACTTTTGCAAATTCACAAACATTTCCCAACTTCTGCAATGCATATCTTGCTCAATTTTGATCATATGAACATGTTCTTTGACATTTTGGAAAGGTATTGAAGTCCTCTAACCAATGCCTTTGGTCCCATGTCATTTGGGTTTACCAATCTCAAGTTATGGTCTTTGACTTAAAGTGCCTTTTTGTTGACTTTTGAAATTAACCTATAATGTAGAAATTGATAACTTTTTGTGAGAGAATTTCTTGGACTTGGAGTGTGAATATGAGTTGTAGGAAATGTCATCCCCTTCAAAATGAGCATTGGATGGGATTTTTCTGATGAACCATGAAAAAGTTATGCCCTGGTCAAGTTACAGTTGACTTTCCTACTGTCCAAAAATAGTAACCTTTGGCATCTTGATGATTTTTGAGCTATCCTTATGGAATCATGATCAAGATTTGATCAAATGATGATTGTGGCTTCAAAATAAGATGTTGACCAAAAATTTTGACTTTTGACTGTAAAATGACCATTTTGCCCCTGCAGTTGATTGTGAAGCAAATGGGACTTTTGACTGTGCAATTTGATGCTGTGAGTCTTGAGACTTGACATGTAGATGCTTGACAATGTATATGGGCCTATGGGACTTGATTGAGCCATTGAAAACCTCCAATTCCTTGAAAGAACCAAAAACCCTAATTTCAGCTGGCTTATGAGGCATTTGAACTGTGCAATCCCTTGAGTAGTCTTGAGCCATTTGAGGATGATTCTTGACAAACTTTGAAGAATATGGGAGGGAAAATTTTGGGGTACAACAATTAGGTTTCTCAGGAGCTTCAAATTCAACTTCCTTAGCGTCTATCAGGTCTTGGATCTTGTTCTTCAGAGCCCAACAGTTGTCGATGTTGTGCCCTGGACTTTCAGAATGGTATGCGCACCTAGCATTCATATGGTAGTGTGGAGAAGCAATATTAGGATTCTTAGGGGCCTCTTTTAGCATGGCCAGATTGAACTTCAGAAGATGTGGTAGGACTTGAGCGGGAGTCATGTTAATCTTGGTGAATTGCCGCACTGGCCTTTCCATCCTTTGCTGAGTATTTCTCGGCTGATTGTTTCTCGGCTGGTCTAATGCAGGCTTTTGAATCATAACGGCCCCCACCATTGGTCAGCGCTCAGTTCTTCCCTGATTTCTCTGTGCATAGATAGCAGACACTTCCTTCTTCCCAACAAAAGGTTTCTTTACCAAACTTGAGGATGCATCTCTTTGAATTTTGCCACTTTTTATACCGGCTTCAACCCGCTCACCAGTCATGATTAATTCGGTAAACCCAGATGAAGAACTCCCAATTAGGTGATTGAAAAATGTTCTTGACAAGGTGCCAAGGAACATATCCACTAATTCTCTGTCGGATAGAGGGGGTTGAACTCTACCTGCGAGATCCCTCCATTTTTGAGCATAGGTTTTGAAACCCTCATATGTTCCCATAGACATACTTTGTAACTGTGTCATAGTCGGGGCCAAATCAGCATTGTACTGATACTGTTTGTAGAAAGCGGCAACCAACTCTTCCCAATTACAGACATTGGACCCTTCTAATTGGTAGAACCAATCCAACTGAGTCCCTGATAAGCTCTCCTGGAAGAAATGCACCCACAGATTTTTGTCAGCCGTGTGGGGCTGAATCTTTTTGACATAAGACCTCAGATATAGCTTTGAGCAAGAGATACCATCATACTTGGAGAAGGCTGGGACCTTGAATTTCTGTGGGATAACAACCCCTGCGATGAGTCCTAATTCTTCAAAGTCCAAACCGAGCACTCTGAATCTCCATGGCGTTCAAACGATCCTCTAGCTGTTTGTATTTATCATCGACAGGAGGATATTGCTCCTCAGAGTAATCAGGCTCTTCCTCTCCTTCGGATGCTGGGTCGTCGTTCACTTCCTGGGTCTCGGCCCCTCGGTTATCTCCTTCACCCGATGATGTTGCAAAATCCAAGGTTCGTCTGGTCTGTCCTTTAAATCTTCTTCCCATAATCACAACCCCAATTGGTTTCTTCGTCTTCTTTTTCTTCTCTTTGGCTAGCAAAGTCTTCAACTCCTCTTGCCCTTTTGTCAGAGCCATGAGCATTTGTTGAAACTGGGCATTCTGCGCCTGGAGGTCTTTCACATTTTGTTCAACATCCATCTCACTGAAATAAACAGTAGAAGGATAAGGCGACCTGTTATGAGAAACCTGTATGATGTTATGATGAATGAAGATGTGATATGCAAATGATTTCAAGGAAATTTAGAAGATTTAAATTTGTTCAAACCAAAAAGAACACACGTCATATTAAATAAAACCAAGTTTGAATACATCATGCCTCCTTGGGCTTACAAAGAAAGAAACCAAAATACAGCCAAAATTCTCAAGACAAAAAGACCGAACGCATCCTTTTTGGAGCAATGTAGGTATTCAGATTATTCTCTTCATGAAGCAATTTGGTGAGCTCCAGAACCTTCTTCTCACTGGCGTAGTACTGAGTTACAAAGGTGTATCGCTCCTCCTTTAACTGAACCCAAGCTTTATGCAGGTCTTCGAGAGAGGCAGGCATGTCAGGGTGAAGAACGGTGTACGTGATGTCTCCTTCAATAACAGGCTCAATGATGACAGGAAGGATGGAAGGGTAAGGCATCAAGAGACTCTGGGCACGAGCCCGTACCCACTTAAGGTAAGGCTCGAGAGGGATAGAGTTTTTATGTCCCAAAGTCCTACTGTCCACCTTGTTCATCATTCCCCAAGCACGTGTAAACCTCTGGCGGTAACCTTGGTCTTCTTTGTCGTAGTCGAACACCAGACCCCGGATGAGTATCTCATGAGGGCCGTCCCTTCGGGCATACCCAAACTACCGAAGAGCTAAACACGGGTTATAGGTGATACCTCCCCTAATACCTAGCAGAGATACATTAGGGAACTCACCACAACGGTCAATGATAGAGATATCTTCCAAAGATCTTGAGCACCAACGGATATCAGAGTGAGTGAGAGACATCATCCTTTGAGACCAAGTCAATCTTTGCTCGTTCTTCAATGCTGACTGAGGCAGGTGCGAAGTGAACCACTTAGCGAGTAGGGGGATACAACACAGAAGGGTACCTCTTTTCTTCATGGTACGGGTATGAAGACAATGCAAGATGTCTCCTAGCAAGGTGGGTATAGGATTGCGAGA
Source organism: Vicia faba (assembly GCA_948472305.1). Classification (NCBI taxonomy): domain Eukaryota; kingdom Viridiplantae; phylum Streptophyta; class Magnoliopsida; order Fabales; family Fabaceae; genus Vicia; species Vicia faba. Next base: position 481,777 of record OX451737.1, read on the forward strand.
GAGAAAGACTTTGATGGCATTAATGTCTATGAATTGGTCTGAATTAGGGAACATAACCAAACCATAAATGAGGAGAGCTAGCACGTCTTCAAAAGCTTGGAAATCCATGTCATCCTAGAATGAACGAGCTTTTTCCAACAGAAACTTAGCTAGAAAACCTTTAACCCCACTTCTTGTCTCCCAATTGGCTGTGACGTCGGCCCTCTTCACATGCAAAGCTTCGGCGATGACTTCAGGTTTTGGAATCCCTTCTAGACCGGTGAACGTATTTGATTAAGCACGGGCACCCCTAAGAGTAGAGAGAACTCTTCCAATGTTGGTACCAACTGATAGTCCGAAAAAGTGAAACAATGATGTACATGATCAAAGAATTGGAATAGTACACACATCATCTCTTCTTGGAAGTTGGATGTAGCCAAACTGAGGAGTCGACCATACTTCTTGGTAAAAAGAGAATCCCCAGGAACTCTTGAAGCTAGCTCTTGAAGTTGAGGATGTGCTTTTACAAAGCTGATTCGGATGGTGTTTCTTCGGAGAGAATTCATTTCCTACAAAATAAAAACAAAGATAAATTTCTAAATCCTTGAAATGGTTAGTGAGCATGCATATGATGTTGATGATGTTTATGATGTTTATGTACAAGCAAACATATATACACACAACAAACAGATCCCTATGTTTCAGACTGGCATGAGTTCGTGGATAAGTACCCTCTTGAAGTTTTAGTTGGCTCAACCTGTCCTAGAAATAATGATAGGGTTCTAAAGGGTCTCAATATCACCGACCTTTCTTTTAGGCATTGTCTCAGCTCAATCAATCTTTTCTTACGGCCGAGATATCCCAAAAGTCTAGCCTCAATGAGTGTAGTATCGAGTGTCAACCAATTTTCAGCTTTACACCGAAACCGGTTACCTCACTACGTCCTAATGGTCAAATTTGTTCAATTAGGGTTCTAAGGTTAATTAATGCTTCGCGACGCCACTCAGCGGCCTCGTATTCTCCTCAATTCACCACGAGGGATACCAGTACCCACAAATGTGTCACACTAACATAACCATTGTCTCAACCATATCGGTTTACGCCGTTCAGTCTCCATAATCTATTGCTATTTACCTAAAAATGTGCCCCAAATCCGGGTGGAGGATTAAAGCAAGCCCAATACAAAGAAGTGAATATAAAGCACACAAATCAAATAATGAAAGCGAGTAAAAGTGATCTATCCCTAAGGTAACCCCAATTTTTCTATTTTCCCCAGCAGAGTCGCCAGTTCTGTGATACGGTGGGAGAACTGACTTGATGTTTTGTGTTTCAATCACACTTGTGCGGGTAGCAAGAGTCGCCACCGACTTTTCTTTTATCCAAAAGGAAAGGTAAAAAAGCACAGGAAAGACCTTTCGAGATTATTTCTCGGGTTCGGGGGGTAGATTATGAAAAGGGAAGGTATTAGCACCCTTTTCATCCATGGTTTTCCATGGGCTCTTAGTTACTCGTTTAGATCACTTGCTTTCATTTGATAGTGTGCTTGTGGTGTGGGCTTTGAAAGTATTTTGAAATATCTCTTTGTAATGGTTCTCGTCTCTATAAGAATGTATACAAAGTTTTGTTTCGAAAAGTGGTTTAAAGATGTGTTTGTGAATCGTGTTTCGAAAAGTGTTTTGAAAAAGGGTTTTGCAATGGTTCTCGTCTCTATAAGAACGTATACAAAACGTTTTGTCTCTTTGAAAATGTTTTGAAATGAAAGTGTAGGTGTGAAAAGTTTTTATCGTGAGCAAGCGAGTAACTAAGAGCGAATCTATCTACTCGAAAGGTCATAAATTGTTCTTTTCTTCCTCCTTTTAATGGTGTTATCTTACCATTGATTTGGTAAGAAGCCCCATCGTTGGATGTGAAGGGACAGGCGCGGGTCAATTTCACAATCATCGAAAGCAACTTAGGAGACGCTTTAGCAATTTTCGTAAGGGACGAGATCGTTTTAATTGAAGGCAACATTGAGGGTCATCGAGGGACTACAATCTTTTTTATCGAAGGGTCATTACTAGAGCGTCCCATATTCGAGGGACATGATTGTATTTCCGAGGAAACGAGCAAGGTTACCCTAGAGGTGCGCGTGTGAAAAAGTGTGTTGGTTTCAAGTTATTTTATTCTTTGATTAGGTCATCTAGCGATTGATTTTTGAATCTTGCCATACACGCCTAATTACTATACAGTATATGGAAAACAGTAAATTCCGAGAATTGAAATTCTACGCTATTACAAAGTGTTCGGGAATGGGGGTACAATTTTTACAAATGGGGATGAATCAAATGAGATAGGAAGGTCCAAATATCAAACAATACAACCAAATCGAATTTTGTGCAATTTAATTAAAGTTATGATAATCCATGAAAATAAAATCAACAAAGTATGAAATGTTAAGTATTTACTTGAAAAGAAAAAAAAGTGAAATCTATTCTAAAAAATAATTAATTGACTAAAGAAAATTAAAATCGTATGCATTATCTTTTTGTGTTTTTTAATTATGTAAGTAACAAGATAAATTAAAAAAGGACTAAACTAAGTTCTATTATTATTATTTTTGGTGTTTTATTGAGTAAAATTAAATCTAAAACAAATTTATTAAAGAAAATAAAAATGATAAAAAATTAAATTACAAAACCTAAATCAATTTTAATAAAAAATATTTTAAGTTTTATGCATTTGTATAAAAAAGAAAATAAGAAGAAAACCAATTAACAAAATATGGGCTTAAGTGATTTTAGATAATGAGGCCCAAAGAATTAAATTACTCTTTTGCTGTAACACTAAAAAAACAGGCCAAGGGGGGGTATGAAACCAGTAAAACAAAAAAATGGGCTTAGGGGTTTACAAAACAAACGATCCCAAATTCCTAAACACGCTTAGTTATGGATTAAGGGGAGGAATGGAATTAGGTTTCTTGGAACCCTTTGTCTGTTCGCAGCGGCGCTGCTCTCATCTCTTTCGCTTAATATCTGTATCATCCTTGGCAAACTCACTATCCATCCCTATTTCTTTTTGCGAACGAAATCACTCTCTTCATCTTTATCTCACCATGACTCGTATCTCTTTGAAAACCCTAATTTCAGATTTGAATCCTAAAGAAACGAAATTGGTTCACCCTGACCTCTCTGAACTCTCTATTTCCGGAATACGGTCGTCCTCGCCTCCCTAATCAAATGCTAACGACGTTCTTTGAAAAAAAAGGGGTAAGGTTATGTTATTTTTCGAAACTTAACGATTTCAATGGTTTTTTATATCTTGTTCATGTTTTCTACTAATTAAACTCATGATTTTAGATGCAGAGAAATGTGATTATGAGAAAGATGAAGAATCCATACCTGTTGGAGTTCTTTCTGTGATTTAGAAAGGGAGAGGCGAGACGGTGACCGTGTTCCGTGGTGGCCGGAGTTGTACGGGGGGAAATGGTGAGGACGAATGCGTTGCTTTTCTGGTTTGGGATCTTTTCTCTGTTTTTCTCTGTTAAATGATGATGATGTTGGTTATCTGGATCTTGGGATTTTTTTGATTGCTTTGTTGGATGGTTAATTGGCCTTAGGTTTTGGGGTTTTGCTACTGTATATTTCTATTTTTTTTTATGATGGTTAAATGGTGTTTTGAGCTTATGAAACTGGGCACAAGTTTGGAGTTTTATAGGTTTTTGGATGATGTTACTGGTTTGGTTTGAGACTTGTGTGTTCTGTTTTTGGGAGTTAACAGGTTTTGGTTACAATGTTTGGTATTTGAGAGTTTTTGACAGGTTTTGGTATGTTTGGCTTTTGTTGACTGTGTTTATGTTTTTTTTGAAGAGGGTTACTGTGCTTGAGATTTTGGTTCAGGTTTGTTGAGGTCTGCTAGGTTTGTTGAGGTCTGCTACTGTGTATGAAATTTGGATGCTTGGCTTGGTTCAGGTTTTGGATATGTTATTGGTTTGATGATATTTTCTAAGCTTGCTTTTGATGGAGGCTTAGCAGGTTTGGTTGGCAGTTTGGGAATTGGGTGCTGTTTCTGGTTTTGATTTCTTTTGGTTGTTGGGATTTTTGTGAGAGTTACTGTGTTTGAAACTATATTTTCAGTTGGAGATTTTTTTGTGTTCTTATGTGTTTGAAGCTTGGTTCAGGTTTTATAAGTTTGATACTGGTTTATCAGTTTGGGCCTTATGTTGGTTTTTGAGGTTTGACAGTTTTTTGAAGGTTGGATATTGGTTTATCAGTTTGAATGGTTTCTTGGTTTTTTGATGATGCTACTGTCTCCTCAGTTTGAGACTTGTGGCTTTGGAGGTTTGACAGGTTTTTGCTGTTGGAGACTTGTTTCAAGTTTTTGAGTTTGATAATTTTTTCTATGTCTTTCGCTTGAGAGTTGTGTCCACTGTTATATTGGCCCTGCTTCTGTTGAATTCATATTCAAAATGGTGGGAAACCCACCAATTGAATATTTTCAGTATATTGTTCATATGGCCTTTTTGTTGCAGTTTTGTTTTTTAGCACATTCTGTGCAACTTGTGACAGGCAGGGCAGCAAAGCTGTGCATCCCAATAACTTAGGTGACTTCTTTCCTCTCTTCTCTCTCAATGACAATAGGAAAGTAAATTGCTTTTTGCCCCTTTTTTCCAATTCTGAAAGGTTTGCAATGGAAAATGATGTTTTATGCTTCTCAAGCAAGCTTTGCTTTTTTGACTTAGCTATTTATGTTGCCATACTTCTGCACTGCTGCCTGCTTTAGCTTTTGTTGACTTAGCTGTTTGTTGTTTGCTATATTGCTGCCTCGTTTTTGTTGATGCTGTTTGCATTTTGTTTGGACAAAGCTGTTTGTTTGGCTTTTGGGGCTGCTGTTTGTTGTTTACCATATTGCTGTTTGTTTGGTTCTGTTTGCAATATTTGTTTGGGCAATTTTGCAGCATTTGTTTTATTCAGTTTTGCTGCATTTCTTGGACAATTTTGTAACATTTGCTTGTTTGGACAACCTTGTAGCATTTCTTTTCCTCTTTCTTTTTGTGAACCAAGAAGAATAATCTTCTTGTGATTTGCAAATAAAGGAAATAAATTGTGATGAATTAAAATGGCCTTCTGATTCCACTTTGCAAACCTTAATGATGAATAGCATTTAAAATCTCTATTCATGCCCAGATGATTTTGTACTAATCACATTTTCTTTCTTTTGTTTTCATGTGAGCAAAATGGAGATGACAAAGCAAGGAAGGCAAGAACTTTATGGCAAGCATGGAAGTCTTTAGAGATACAACTTCAATCTTCAGACAAGCTTAGGCATAGATTAATTTTCCTAGGCCAATCAAACATTTAGATTTTCTTTGTAATTTAGAAAAATCATTCTTATATTGTAATCAATAATTGTATCAATTCATTTTCAAATACGATAAGTTGTAAGACCTAAAGTATTTAAAAGAATAAATTGTTTTGTAACAATATATGAAATTGGAGAAAATCATATGAAATGTTCTGGTGTTACTTGAAATCCTTTACCAACAACAACTTGTAATTTCTCCTCGCATCCTATTTGATTTTTGAAATGCCCAATCTAGATATTTGAAGTAAAACGTTCCAGTCTGGTAACTTAAATTCCAAGTGTGATACGGTGGGAAAGAACTGTCTGTTTTTTGGAATGCTGGTTTGCGTTTTGCGTTTGTTTTTGCAAAATGTCGCGGTAAGCAAGAGTCGCCACCGTCTTTTATTTTATCCAACAAGGAAAGGAAAAAAGCATAGAAAAATTCCTTTTTCGAGATATTTCTCGGGTTCGGGGGGTAGATTATAGAAAGGGAAGGTGTTAGCACCCTTTCTATCCGTGGTTATCCATGGGCTCTTAGGTACTTGCTCATATTGTTTTCAAAATTGTTTTCTTTGTGCTTGTGGGTTTGAAAAAGTTTTTGTTTTGAAAACTTCGATTTAACTCTTGCTTCTGTCCTCAAGAGTGTACGAGGTGTTTTTGAAAACTTTGTTCGAAAAGTGTAAGTGTAAAAAGTATTTTTGTTTTTGTAAGAGCAAGTACTTAAGAACCATCTACCTACTAAAAAAAGGAATCGTTATATGCTATCTTCCTTTAGACAATGATATCCCACTATGAATAAGTAGGTAGCACCGTCGTTGGAGTTTAAGGGTCAATTCGATTTTAGGGACTTACGGTCACCAAAGCAATGTTAGGACGCTTTAGCGGTAATCCTAATGTCCTAGATCATTTATTTTGAGGCAACAATATCTGAAGCAACCATTTCGAGGCGACTATGATCTTTGGACAAGAGGGCGACCTCTAAAGTGACCTATACTCAATGACCGCGTACGAAGGCAACCAAGTGGGGTGTACCCTAAGAGTGCGCATGTGCGAGTGTGTTGTTTTCAATTATTTTTGTCTTTTCACATGTTAAGGGTGATCTATGTTTATTTTAGGTTAAACATTCATTCTTTTCATGCATTCCTATTATCAAACATCTAACAGTTATGTTTTGCGGAAAATAAATTGCGAAAATTAAATTACAAGGCGCCGGGTATTTACATCGCCAAAAGCAACCCTTTGAAATTTAAATGCGGAAAATAAATAAATCGATAAAATAATTAAATGGTCATAATTATCTATTACATTCCGGGAACAAATACAATATTGGATAAAAGAAAGTAAATCGCGTGCGGAAATTAAATCGGGTGCAAGTTTAGGGTTTTGACCCTTTTTTGAAAGAAAGTATCTTTTTTTGTTATTTTTGAATTAAGAAAGAAACTATCCTAAATTAATTATTAAATTAATAAATAAATTAATTAATTAATGAAAATAAATATTTTTTTGGATTATGATATTTAAAGAAAGAAAATAAAATTAATCAATGTTAATAAAAACCTAATTATGTCTAAGTTAATTTTAATTATTTTACAAAAATGTGAAAGTTATTCTAATTAAAATTCTAAATCAATTAATTAATGTTTATTAACAAAAATAAAAGTTAGAATTTAATTTGATAAAGAAAATGTTTTGTTGTTTTTATTTATTTTTTTTAAGAAAAGAAATTAAGTCCTAAAAATTAAATGCTAAATTAATTATTAAATAAATTAATTAATGAAAAATATTAAATGACATATTTTTGGAGTTTTGTTAATTTAGGAAAGAAAATAAAATGATTAAATTAGTGTTAAAAACCTATTGATTTCTAATTAATTTTAAATATTTGTAAAAATCATTTAAAGTTATCTAACATTAATATCCTAATTAAATTAATTAATATTTATTAATAAAAAATAAAATTCTGAAATTTAATTGGACATAAAATACTTTTATGATTTTTTTGATGAAAAGGAGATTAATTATTTGGTTAGTAAAATAAATAAGAAATAAATAAATTGAAAAAAAAAATAAAGAGTGAGAAATGGGCCTGAAACAACACTTTTGGGAGGTGTAAAGAGCATTCTTGAGCCCGGATCTTCGAAAGCTTCATGCTCTAACTATGGTGTTTTTTGATTCTTGCGTGTAACCTATGATTCAACCATCCATAACTGTTCTATATAAACTCAAACAAACATTAGCATACCATAAAATGTGATTAAAATTAGAGATTCGAAATTTAAAATTTTACCAAACTGGTGGGCGTGCTAGGCGTGTTTTGGATTTCTCTTGGGCCTTGTAAGACTCATGAGGACTTCAAGAGGATGGTTTGAGGCTTGATGTCAATTGCGAGAGGCCGGAACCTCGAGATATGACATGCACCAATTCTTTGATTTCTGGAGAGCTTTTTGAAGAGCTTTTAGAGAACTTTTTGAAGAGCTTTTTGAGAGCTTTTTAGAGAGGATTTTCGTTTCTTTCAAGCTTGTATGGATCTATATTTATAGAGGAGAATGAGGAGACAAGAAAGCATGGAAAGAATCTCCCTCATAATGTTGTGTTTTAAGACCATGATCAAGATTTGAAAAAAATGCCATATTTGATGATTCTCCATTATTAAACCTTCCAAATTTGATTTGATTCAATCTTTTTGCACATGATTAGGCTTGATATGAATTTGATGGTGGTGCTAGCTGTAAACAAAGCCTAAAACAATCAAAAAATCAAGAGTTATTAATTATTTGGATTTTCTATGATTTTATTTGATTTAAAATGAATAAATTCAATTAAAAATCAAATTAAATAATAAAAATGAAATATGGGCTCATGGCTGAAGCTAGGACACGTGGGCAACTATGCAAGCTCAAATAAAGTGGAAAAGAATGGGCTCAAATGACAAAATTTGAAGTTTTAGGGATAATTGACTTTTGGTAATTTTGCAAAAATGCTCAACTTCAACAATGCATAACTTCTTCAATTTTGAACTTTTGGAAGTGTTATTGGACTTTTTAGAAATCTTGAGATGTCCTATAACCAACCCTTTTGGTCTCATCTCATTTTGATATTCCATGCTCAAGTTATAAGCTTTGGTAAAAAAGGTGTTTTTGTTGACTTTCAAAAATGACCTATAATGTCCAAATTTATAACTTCTTGTGAGTGCATTTTCTGATCTTGGGGTATGAATATGGATTGTAGGAAATTACATCCTCTTAAAAATTATATTTGGATGGGTCATTTATCATAAAGTATGAGAAAGTTATGCTTGGTCAAAGTTGAGTTGACTTTTCCTACAAAACCCTAATTTAGCAACTTTTGGGTCTTGATGAATTTTGAGAAAATCCTTGATAAATCATGATCAACCCTTGATCAAATGATGAAATAACCTTCAAAGTGAGAATGCTTACAAAAAATCTTGAGGTTTGACTGTTTGTAGGTCACAATTGACTTTTGCCCTAGCAAAGTCGATTTTTGGACCCTTTGAGTAATTGACTGAGCAAACTTCCTCTGCAAGGCTTGAAACTTGACATGGATGATCTTGAGAACATATTAGGACATTGGGTAGCACTTGAGGTCATTTGGATTCAAGGATCTTGATGCAACACAAAACCCTAATTTGAGGTTGACTGCCTTAGGAGATGACTTGTCTGACCCACTCTTGAGCAATCTTGATCCACTTGGAGATTTTTCTTGCAACGTTTGGAGAAATATGAGAGGGAAAATTTTAGGGTACAACATCTGCCCATGTTCAATCTTCTTAAACCTGAGGATGTAGATTGGCTTTAGTGCCTTTCGTGATCCGAAGGTGGAAGATGATTGAACACTAGAGTGCCCAGAAATTTGCACTCGCATGAAGTGGTATCAGCCTGGTGATGTCGGGAATGGGCTTACAGATGCCATTTGGAGATTGTTTATAGGAGGTCTGAACTTGATTTTAACAGCAAACGAATCAGAATAAACCATTGAGAGATTTATCTAAACCAGTGAGAAAGTCTTGGATTAACTTTGACTGGATAAGAATCAGAAAAATCTTAGAATCGATTTAACTGAACCAGACGAAAGTCTTGGAATATCTTCAACTGGATTAAGAATCAGGGAGATCTTAGCCTCGATCTGACTGAACCAGAGAAGGTCTTGGATTAACTTTGATTGGATAAGAATCAGAAAAATCTTAGAACCGATTTAACTGAACCAGACAAAAGTCTTGGAACATCTTCGACTGGAATAAGAATCAGGGAGATCTTAGCATCGATCTGACTGAACCAGAGAAGGTCTCGGATTAACTTTGACTGGATAAGAATCAGAAAAATCTTAGAATCGATTTAACTGAACCAGATAAAAGTCTTGGAACATCTTCGACTGGAATAAGAATCAGGGAGATCTTAGCATCGATCTGACTGAACCAGAGAAGGTCTTGGATTAACTTTGACAGGATAAGAATCAGAAAAATCTTAGAATCGATTTGACTGAACCAGAGAAGGTCTTGGATTGACTTTGGTTGGATGAGAATCAGAAAAATCTTAGAATCGATTTAATCGAACCAGACGAAAGTCTTGGAATATCTTCAACTGGAATAAGAATCAGGGAGATCTTAGCATCGATATGACTGAACCAGAGAAGGTCTTGGATTAACTTTGTCTGGATAAGAATCAGAAAAATATTAGAATTGATTTAACTGAACCAGACGAAAGTCTTGGAATATCTTCAATCGGAACAAGAATCAGGGAGATCTTAGCGTCGATCTGACTGAACCAGAGAAGGTCTTGGATTAACTTTAACTGGATAAGAATCAGAAAAGTCTTAGAATCGATTTAACTGGACCAGACGAAAGTCTTGGAATATCTTCAATTGGAATAAGAATCAGGGAGATCTTAGCTTCGATCTGACTGAACCAGAGAAGGTCTTAGATTAACTTTGACTGGATAAGAATCAGAAAAATCTTAGAATCGATTTAACTGAACCAGACGAAAGTTTTGGAATATCTTCAACTGGAATAAGAATCAGGGAGATCTTAGCATCGATCTGACTGAACCAGAGAACGTATTGGATTAACTTTGACTGGATAAGAATCAGAAAAATCTTAGAATCAATTTAACTGAACCAGACGAATGTCTTGTGAGAGCATCTTTCTGAGGAATCCGCTGAAACAACCCTCAATAGATGTAGTTTTTGAGGGGACTACCAGGTCATATAAGTAGTCAACGGTGTTTATTGATTCATCTTTCCCTGAAAAGGTAAAGAGTTAGTCATATGCAATGTCATGATGTATGAAATGCATGATATATATCAAGCAATAATGCTCTTAAAATAAATGGGATTGTGTGGTATGATGCGTATATGCCTGTATCATGATGTATGGAAATGTAATGTTTCTAGCTGGGGAAAATAAATCCCGGATAGCTGCTGAAGAATAAAGCTGGATTCTTCGTTTCCGCTGGGGATGGAGAACAAAGAGAATAAACCTGCAGGAGAGGATGACTCCATTGGGGGAATAAACTGATGAGGAGATTACTCTGTGGGGAAGAGATGTTCTGCTGAAGATTCCACTGATAAATTCCATCGGGATGAATCATCGTTGCTGGTGGTATTGAATCCTATTGGGGATTGAATTCCTATTTGTGAAAGGAAAGAACTCCGCTGGGGACAATCTCTCAGTGGCGACTTCACTGGGGATAACCTGTTAGAATTTTGTGGGGATAATCCTTTGAGCTTTGTTGGGAATGATCCTTTGAACTCGGCTGGGGAGATTTATTTTTATACTCCGTCGGGGACGAACTTCCGGAGTCTACTGGGGATGATTCTTCAACTCCATTGGGGAAGCTTTTTCAGACTGCGCTGGGAAAACTTTAACTCCACTGGGGATATCTTGTATTCTGCCGGGGAATATCCTTATACTCCATTGGGGAATATTAAGACTGCTGGCGATATTAAACCCTTTCAGTGTTGATGGTAGATAAACTCTGCTTGGGGGAGAATATTACCGATTCATTCGCGATTGCGAGTCTCAGCTAGGGAGAGCTGTCATTACTGTCTTTTCTTACTCTGCGGGGAGTGAATGTTACTGGGACACATGCTGAGGATATGACGATGGCTTTGCCTCGAGACTTTTCTGCCCCAATATCTGCGGGAGAAGGTTTCTGCGGAGGCCTTGTGGGTCGAGTATTACCCCAACCTATGAGGTGATTGGTATCGTTCGATCGAAATGACAAGTCTTCTTCTGGTAGGCAGGTGACGAGATGACGAGACATAGTCATACACTTTAATCCCTAACTTTTGCTTGGACTGCCCTTTCGGGTTTTCAGTCCACCGGGATACCCTTTTTTGCCCAAGCCGCCTTTTCAGGTTTTCAGCTTGTCGGGTGTACAAATCTTCTTTTGTTTTCATCCCTTATTTTTGCCCAAACCCTTTTGGTTCGCCGGGAAGCCCTTATTTTTGCCTAGGCCAGTCAACCTAGCGGGTCTTTATTCATGCGCGGTATTTTCTGACTATGTCCATGCTCTCAGAGTGTAGGGAGCTGACATTGTCGGCAGCATTGTGTTGTCATACTACCAGAAGATGTTCGTTTGATCATGCAAGATTTGTTGCTGGAATTTATGTCCAATGCCCCAAGTGATTCAGATGGAGATTTGCCCCTGGCTATTTGGCATCTTTGAGAGATTCCCTGAATCTTGACTTGACTGCGCCAGATGATGGACGATGATCATGTCGTGCCCCTTGGTTGGAAGTGTTTTTTTCCACTTGAGGTGATCCTTTTATTGAGAAGGGTTTTTTGTTCACTAGATATTCGTTGTGTGAATTTCTCCGCTGTTTGAACAAATAGTCATATGCAAACAATGTTATTTTAAGAATGCAAAGCTTATGTCTGTTTTGAAGTTCTTTGAAAATGCAGTTTTCAATAAAACAAGCGAATTTTTGTAAAATGTGATGTCAACTCAGGATTTACAGCAAGTCCTGCAGGAGTCAGGATACCTTTCGTAACAGTATGCTTTCGAACTAACCCATGCTTCAGCTAGGACTTTTAAGGGTTATAACGTGGCCTGGTTCATGGTTTAAGAAACAAAGGATAAAGGCTCAAATTTTATTTGTACCCACCCGTTCTTAGTGATGTTCTTCGATCCTAAACTTAGCTAATCGTGCATTAGATCCCGTTTGAGTCTTTGCTCTGACATTCCAATGATGGTTCGGATACTGACATTTTATTTCGAACAGGTAGTCATTTCCTTTTTGTTGAGGGTTTGCAGGACCTCTTTCTTTTTTATTTTATTATCCCTGTCTTTTGCCTGAACTGTTTCTTTTTGGGATAACAGTCAGCGGGATGCCCCAATTTTTCTTAAGTCTCCTTCATAGGTTTTGACTTATTGGGCTTTTATTGGGCTTTTATTTCGAGAGATAATGACTGCCTGTCCTGACGATTATAAGGAACCATCATCATCTTTTATTTTGGAAGGACCTCTTTGATGCCATTCATTGTGCACCCGAATTAACTGAGAAACTACCCTGCCCAAGGTTGTGATTAAGGGTTTTAATTTGTGTGAAAAGAAAAAACTCCAACTTCTTTGGCTCAAAGAGGTTGACTAGGGATTATCTTCCTTATAACTCCACTATTTAGGATTTGAAACAATGCTTGTACCTCGTTAGCGAGGTCTGTTCAAAAGCATACTGTAGAGATTTTGATATCATTTTCGTCATCCTCCCTCTAAAGGCTTAGAATTTTTTAATCGAGAGTTGATCATCACAAAAAATGAAAGCAATTTGAATATAGTGAAATACGAATGGATTGATTCAAAACAGACATATGCAATGCATTGATAAAAAAATAAAGTTTGACATGAATAAATGTTCGAACAATCAAAAGAAAATTACAACTTGAAAATTCTAATGAACAAAAAGTCTTCTCGTCTCAGTACTTGTTACTTCAAATGGTGAACCTTGGGGGATGGAAAAAGAATTCAATCTGACCGTCTTGTGTGAGTTACAATGCTCCTTCATCAATCAGGTCCTGAATTTTGTTGCTCAACACCCAACAGATGTTAGTATCATGCCCGGGCTGTTGGAGTGATATGCACACCTTGCATCAGGATTGTACCTTGGGGAGGCTATGTTGGGATTCTTAGGAGGGTCCCTTAACGTCACCAGATTCAATCTCCACAGGTGTTGTAAAGCCTGAGACAGCGACATGTTGAGCTTGATAAATTGCCTTTTGGGCATATTTGGCTTACTCTGATCAACCCGTTGTTTATGGCAAGGTTGTTGTTGGACCCGTGAGGTAGTAGCAACTTGGAGAGGTCTATTCTTCATCAAACCAAACCTTTGACTTCTCAGAAGTTGATTAATGACTTGTGTTGTACCCCAAAATTTTCCCTCTCATTTTATCAACACTTTCTCATCACAAGACTCTTGAAACTCAAGATCAAGCTGGGGTTTGTTCTGCTCAAGACCCCTCCTTGCACTGTTGACCTAAATTAGGGTTTGAGTTTGCACAGGGATGTTTTAACCTAAAATGCCCAAAGTGACTTTCATACTTCATGTTGGACTCACAAGTTTGTCCTTACCAAGTCTCAAGCCTTGATTCAAATTTTTGCCCAGTCAATTGGACAGTTGACCTAGAAATCAGCTGTAGTGGGGAAAAAGTCAACTGTAGCCAATTGACATCCAAACCTCATAAAATTTGACCCACATCAACATTATGAACTCATATGAATCATTTGATCAAGTTTGGATCACAATTCCACAAGAAATTTGATCAGATCATCAAAAGGGCAAAATGGTCATTTTTTGGGTTTTGACCGCACAAAGGCAATTTTTGACTGTTTGACCTAACCATTGGCAAATCAAGCTCACACATGGACTCAAGGACTCAATGACATTGTCTTGAACCATTCAACAAGTTCAGAAGATCTCAATTGCATAGGATTGACAGATGAATTTTTTCAGTCAACTGATCAAAATTTGACTGTACACTGAAAAGTCAAACTTTGACTTTTTGGTCAAAATCAAGTGCCAAGAGTTATTTTTCATTAAGACATGTCAATTTATGAAACTTTTTCATCAAGAAACCCAAAAATGCAAATTAGGGTTTAAGATGGAAAAATTTCATAACTTAGAAATTTTCTAAGTTATGAAATTTTCTTATTTTTTCCTAACTTTGTCCCATTTTTTTATCAAGATGCAAATGGATTCAAACAAAACTTGAAACATGAAAGTTGTAGTCCATTGCAAAGTTTACAACTTTGATTCACAAAGTTTTCTCAAAGGAAGCTTGCATCTCAAGTTATGATTTTTGGAACAAGGGTACCAAAAACTTTTAACTTAGAAGAAATTTGCCCTAATCTAGGCAGGATTTTGACCCATCTTCTTGGCCATTTTTCACATAATTCCACTTGGAGTTTCAAGTTGCATTACAAAGATGGATTGTAGTATATGTTCCAAGCTTTCCAAATTGTCAAAGAACTCCTCAAACACCCTTGTGGTTAGAGAGAATCGAATTTGCGAAGTTGGCCAAAACTCACTTTTGTTCATGACCAATACATGTTCATAGCAAATGGCATTTTCAAATCAGCTTGGTTTATGCTAGCTTGCAGGACTCAAAACCAATTTACACTTCATAATTTAATGTTTAACCATTGAATTAATATGTTATCTTGGCCATTTGGGCATTACATGCTAAACTAATCCCTAATTAGAAAAAGCAAAGTTCCCATTTTTGGCCTAATGTCACTTTATGTCAAAAATGAATCCTTGAGACATGGGGCCAGATCTTTGAGGCAAGATTGAGTCCACAAATTCCAGTTACCAAGAGCCAAAGTGGCAGCATACTTGAGGGAATTGTATAAGCCTGTATTGAAACTTGCACTTTCTTGCTTCAAGTAGAAGAAACTTGGCAAAACACATACGAACTCTCATTTTCTGCAAACAAAAGCTTAAGCAAACTTTGTACACATTTTCCATACACAAAAACAAGCCTAAAGCACGATTCATTGATCCCTCATACCTCCCAATACTCAGAATCCCTATTTTGCTGCAAAACAGGGCAAGTTCTGCAACTTGACCTCTATAGAACAATCCACTCGTGCGTTTTTGCCAAAACCAGTGCAAACACTTTCCATTTCATCCATCCAAACTGTTTCAAGCCTTAAACACCAGTTGTAACAACTCTAACCCCATTTGCCATTTTTATTTCAAAGCTTTGCAGGTGGACTTCTACAGCACGATACATGGTGTTTCAAAGCAAGCCAGGTATTGGAGAAGCTTCCCTGGACCTCAGGCAAGCTCCACAGAAGCTCAAACTCCATTGAAGGTTGCCACATTGCTCTACTCGATTCAAGCTGAAACAGGTAATCCATGGACTTCTATCTCTCTATCTATGAATGGTTAGGCTTAGGTTTGTGAATGAAACATGTCCTACTCATAGCCCTGAAGCCATACATGTGATCAGTTTTTATTTATGTTAAGCGTGCTGTGAGAATTTCAGTTATGAACATGTGAAAAAAGTTAGGTTAAAAATTAGGGCCAGAGAAATTCTCTCTGGTCTTTGAGAATTAATCCAAGTTTTTTACATGTTTGAATTCGTTATTTGATGCTCTACAATGTTTACGTTATGAGTTTTATCAAAAAATCAAAGAATCAGGAGTTGGCATTTTGTACAAAGAGGCGCGCGTTTTCAAACAGAAGCTGGAGGTTGAAGAAGGTGGTGGCTTGGGCTGGGTCTGAGTCACTCTTGCTTTTTGCACCCTTTTTTTAGTTTGCACCCCCTGGCCCATTTGATTAAGTATTTGTCATTTTTATGTATTTTCTTTTTATTCTGACTTTATATTTTTTGTTCAAACATAAAAAAATACCAAAAATAATTTTACATAATTTTTCATATTTATTTGATATTTATTTCATTTTATTAGCATATGTATGTAAATAATATAAATCCTTTTTTATTAAAACCCTAAAAAATAATATAAAAAATATATTTATTTTTCAGTTATTATTTTTATTTACATTTTGAAAACATTTCTTGAATATACATTTTTTATATAAATAATTATTTTTTATCTTTTTATATTTAATAGGTTTAATAAATATATATATATATATACTTGTATATTTTATTTTATTAGATAATTAGGACGAAAATATAGAAATAATACATTTTTATTTGTTGACACTAAAAATACTTTTTCTTAACAATATACTTCTATTTTTGCATAAATTAATATTTATTGTATATAATTAATAAATACTACTATTTATTCCAAAATTAGGGTTTTGCCCTAAATGACCAAAATAATTAAAACTTGACTTTTTTTATTTTATTTTTTATTTCACATTAAAAATACCCTTTTCACATACATAAACAATCCTTTTTGCATAATACGTTTCATTTTGATATTTATTTAATTGTATTTATTTAAATATTAAATATGGACTTGTACATTCAATATGGTTGTAATAACTTAGATTTTATTTCTTGCCAAATATCCCCAATTCAATTTTGTATCCCCATCCCCATAATCATGTTGTAATAATCTAGGACTTTAAATTCTCGCACGTTTAAAAGCTTTCAATTATGCCATGCTTAGACCTAGGGTTTGTATGCAAAATTAATCAACAAATAGCTTGACCTAATCCAAAGAATAAACATGCATGAAAAACAAACACAAATGCACACTTACACCCCTAGGGTTTCATCCACTTGTTGCCTTCAAAATGGGCCATGGTTGCATGTTGAGTACTTTGGCAAAACAAAAAAACCAACAAAATGATCATAATCCTTCGATGACGCTATCGGAGTTGCCTAAACAAAATGATCAAGTCCCTCAAGAAAATTGCCAAAATACTTAACTCAATTGCTTTCATGGTCTATACGATGACCCGCGCCTGTCCCGTTAACATCCTAACACAAGCTTGTTCACCAAATACAATGGTGAAACAACACTGTTAAAAGGGTTAAAAACATAAGAAAGATCTTTGAGTAAAATAGGGTAGACAACTCTTAGTTACTTGATCAAACTTGCAAAAAAACATCCTTGCTACTTTTCAAAAACACATTTCACAACACAATTTCAAAACAACTTTCAAAAACATTGAAACATCTTTTCAAAAAGGCAAACACCTTTGTAAAACATTCAAACAAGAATTGTTACAAAGGTTGCCTATACAAGGCATCTTTTTCAAAACATTTTCAAAACCACACACACAAAGCACCATTTCAAACAATTGAAAAGCAAAGGCAAGTGATATAAGCAAGTAACTAAGAGCCCATGGATAACCATGGATAGAAAGGGTGCTAATACCTTCCCTTTCTATAATCTACTCCCCAAAACCAAGAAAACATCTCAAAGGTCTTTCCTGTGCTTTTTGACCTTTCCTTAGGATAAAATAAAAAGTCGGTGGCGACTCTTGCTAAACTGAAACATTTGTGAAAACAAACGCAAAACCCAAGTCAGTTCTCCCACCGTATCACAGAACTGGCGACTCTGCTGGGGAAATTGATTTTAAGTGGAGTAACCTTAGGGCTTAGATCACCTTTTGCATGATTAATTGTTTGCTTTGATTGCTTTACATTTTTGGTCCTCTTGTTTGGGCTTGAAATCCTACACCCGGATTTGGGAAACATTCATAGATAGCAATACGTTGTGGAAACTATGCGGGGTATACCGACACGGTTGAAGCAATAGCTATATTAGTGCGATATATTTGTGAGTACCGGTAGCCTTTGAGTCAATCAAAGAGAATACGGGGCCGCTGAGTGATGTCACTAAGCACTAATGACCTAGAACCTTACTTGACCATCTTGGCCTTTTATTAGGGGTAGTGAGATGACTGGCTTTGGTGCAGTCCGAAGTTGGCAGATACTCGATACTACACTCATTGAGGGTTGTTTTCTTGGAATATTTTGGTCGCTAGTTAAGTGGCTAAACCAAAACAATGAAGATAGAAAACAATCCAATGATATTGAGCTCCTTAGAACCCGGTTACTATTTAGGACAGGTTTTAAGCCAACTAAACTCAAGAGGGTACTTACCTATGAAACCTCATACAAGCCTGAAACTTGGGTTTTGTGTGACTTGCTTGTACATGTGCTTGTGCATACATCATGAACATCATAAAGCATCATATGCATCCACTAACCATTTCAAGGGTTTGGATCTTCATCTTTGTTCTTGTTTTGTAGGTCATGGAATCTCTTCGCAAGAAACCAATTCAAGTCAATCTTGTGAGGATCCCTCCTCAACTCAAGGAGCTTACATCCAGAATTCCAGAAAACTCTCTCTTCAGTGAAAGACATGGTAGACTTCTCAACCTAGTCAACACCAGCATTGAAGAAGACATGGTGAAAGTGTTGTTCCAGTTCTTTGACCCCCTTCACCACTGTTTCACCTTTCCCGACTACCAATTGGTGCCTACTTTGGAGGAATTTTCTCAACTCCTGAGAATTCCTATTCTTCATCAACTACCCTACAACAGTACGGAAAAAGAACCAAAACCTGAAGATGTTGCTCAAGCACTGCACTTGCAACCATCTGACATCAAGGGGCATTGGGAAACCAGAAGTGGTGTCAAGGGCTTCTTGGCAAAGTTCTTGTTTGAGAAGGCACAAGGGTGTTGGAATTCCCTGGATCTGCAATCCTTTGAAGAGATTGTGGCACTCCTTATTTATGGGTTGGTCTTGTTCCCAAATCCTGACCAACTTATAGATGTGAATGCTGTCAAGATTTTCATATCCAGGAATCCCATACCTACATTGCTTGGGGACATCCTCCACTCATTTTACACACGAACAATGAGA
This sequence comes from Vicia faba, assembly GCA_948472305.1. Lineage (NCBI taxonomy): Eukaryota > Viridiplantae > Streptophyta > Magnoliopsida > Fabales > Fabaceae > Vicia > Vicia faba. Next base: position 500,885 of record OX451737.1, read on the forward strand.
AAAAGAGGTGTTCTCATGTGTTGTACTCCTCTCCTAGCAAGGTGGTTTATTTCTCACCTTCCATAATCAGTGCTGAAGAATGAGCAAGGTTTAAGGTGGTCACAACGATTAATGACCCTCACACATTCTAATGTACATTGGTGTTCTCGGTCCAGAGAAAATGTCATCATCATTGATCGTTGTGGTGAATTTCCTAATGTCCCGTTACTTGGCATTACGGGAGGCATTACCTACAACCCTTGTCTAGCTTTGAGACAATTTGGATATGCTCGGAGGGATGGCCCTCATGACATGCTGATTCCTGACCTAGTTTTTGACTTCGACAACGATGCGCAAGGACTTTCGACAAAGGTTCATCAGAGCTTGGAGGATGCCTAACAAGGTGGATAGTAAGACACTGGGGCACAAGAATTCCATCCCCCTTGAGCCTTACCTCAAGTGGGTACGAACCCGCTCTCAGAATCTTATGATGCCATATCCTCACGTTCTCCCCTTGATTAAAGAGCTTGTTAAGGAAGGAGAGGTTCCATACACCATCCTATATCCTAACATGCCAACATCATGGGAGGAAATGCAAAAGAGTTGGATCCAACTCAAGGAAGAACGAGATACTTTTGAAGCCAACTTCTATGCCAGTGTGTGATCGGTGGAAATAGAACTGACTGTTTAAAGCTGGTTCGCGAAATGTCGCGGAAGCAAGAGTCGCCACCGTCTTTTATGTTCTCCAACATGGAAAGGACAAAAGCACAACAAAATTCCTTATGAGATTGTTTCTCGGTTCAGGAGGTAGATTTATAGAAAGGGAAGGTGTTAGCATCCTTTCTATCCGTGGTTATCCATGGGCTCTTAGGTACTTGCTCTTATGTTTTCAAAATGTTTGCTTTTCAAAATGTGAGTGGGTTTGAAAAAGTTTCATTGAAAGATTTCTGAATGACTCTTGTATCTGTCCTCAAGAGTGTTTGAAAAATTTGTTTTGAAAGCTTCTTGAAAGTGTCAGTGTGAAAAGATTTGTTTGATTTGTTTTTGAAGAGAGCAAGTACCCATGAGTCATCTACCTACCCTAAGGAATTAGGCTGTGTGAAAGTCCTTAAGGTAGTGCCATCCCACCATTGAGAGGTAGGTAGCACCACCGTTGGAGGTATTCGGGTCAATTTGATTGTACGGACAGTGTGGTCACCGAAGCAATAGTAGGACACCTTAGAAGTAACCCTAATGTCCTAGATCCTTTTTCAATCCGAAGCAACCGTTTCGAGGCAACTGTTTCGAGGCAACTGGATCTTAGACATAAGAGTGACCGCTAAAACGTCCTATACTTGACGACCACGTTTCGAAGGCAACGAGTGAGGCATACCCTAGAAGTGGTGTGTGCATTGTGTGTTGTTTTCATGTTATGTTTTATCTTTGATCATGGCATTGTGAGCTACGAGTTGTTTTTAATTACCATACATTCTTTCATGCGAGTTTAGCAGTTAGGAGTGCGGAAAATTAAAAGACGGAAAGATAAAAGCTACGCTATTACAAGGCGCGGGTCTATACATCGCCAAAATACAAAGATCCGTTTTTGATAAAGATGCGGAAAGTAAAAAAAAGCAATAAACCTAATTACTATTACATCCTTGAACAATTACATAATAATCAATAAGAAAATAATGCGCGAAAGGAATTAAAATCAGGACGTCCGAGGGTGTTGGACCCTTTGCTTGAAATTAAATTAAATTAAAACCTAATTAATTATTTAAAGAAAAGAAAGTGTTTTTTTTATGTTTTTTGTATTTATTATGGAAATAAAGAAAAGAATTTAAAAGTTAGTAAACAACCCTAATTCTAGATTATTTTAATTATTAAAGAAAATGTCAAAGTTGACCTAATTTACTAATTAATTAATTTAAATATTTATGTACAAAAATAATAGTAATTAATAATGATAATAATAATAATTAATTAAGAAAAATATAAAAGTGTCAAAACCCAATTCTATGTATTTTTTTTTATTTATTAAGAAAAGAGATTAAATTTTAAACCTAAATTAAACTAAAGTTAATTGTTAACATTTATTTACAAAAAATAGGTTAATGATGCAATTTACAATTTTGAGTTTCTGATTTTTATTAGAAAAATTATTTTATGGTGAATTAATAATAATTATAAAAAAAAACAATTGAAAGAAATTAAAAGAAGAAAAGAAAATAAAATTAACTATGCAAACCAAGGGGGTGTCTGGCCCATGTGGAGGTGAACTTTGAGGAATTCTGGCCCATTAACACAAGGCCTTGTTGACTTTCCTGATCGTGTGCATGTTCATTGACTGGAGCATACCATGGATTCCATCTCTTGGCCACTGGATTGGGCATCATGGCCACTTGGCAAGCTAGCGCGTGAGTACGTATGGTGGAGCGTTGGACGTATACATGCATGAGATTATGTTAGAAAAAACATTAAGAATTATATGGGGGACCTGGGAATCGAACCCAGGTCCCAACGCTTGCCAACAATGTCTCCAACCACTACGCCATTCAAACGCGTTTGTAAACATAATGACCAATAAAAATATTATATGAAAAGCAATAACCATGCTGGAAAACGCACGCAGATTTGAATTCACCAACCAGGAGATGCCACACCCTTCGTCTTCTTCTTTCTTCTGCAAAATATAAAACAAGATAGCGGGGGTTTTAAACCCCCACTAACTATAACAGTGAAAAATAGCGAATAGAAGTGGAGACAATATAAAAAGGGCGCGATAGGTCCATCTCGTTCGTCTCATCCAGACGGTTTCAGCCATGGGCATTATGGTCTCTAATTTTACTCATGCTGAAAAGCCCCAATCTAAAAGCTTGGAAACCCTAAATCTCTCCCATGGCAACTGGCGTTTCAAGGCATATTAATGGAATTAAATCATACCAGAAGCTTCACCTGAATGCTATGAACATAAAACAATCAACCAAATGTATTAAAAATGCATGAATCGTGATGTGCAAATCTGAAAAATAAAGCAAACCGTGTCACTTATATTCTCTGATTCTTTGCGTGTTAAGCTTCGTTCTTGATTGCAATGGCTTCATGGAAGGTCCAGCAATGTATTGGAAACAATTTTAGGCCTTGAATAGTACTGCAAATAGGATTTCAGTTTTCAAGTTTTTCTTGAAATTTTGCAAATTGGTTATGTAGTTGCAGCAGCTTTCACGCGTGTCCTGCTTTAGGGTTTCACTCAGCATATGTATGTGAATGAATTTAGGTCAAAAATAAGCCCAAAAGTCCATGGCATTATGACTTGAATGTGTGATTGCCAATTATATCTTTTTTCAATCTTTTCTTTCATGAAACTTTGCCAATCATGGATATCTTTCCTTGTTGATTGAGAAACGAGTTGCCAGCTTGCCCTAGTCATATTTGTTGCACAAAAAGATCTAAAAAAGCATATCTTTGAATTTTCCTATAATTAAAACCAATTAAATGAATTAATATAAATATAAATTCAATTAATTAATTAAAAATAAGAAAATAAATTATTTTGAGCTCAATGGGTCGTGCATAGGCTTTGGGTAATGATTCAAGAAAGAATTTGAGGCCCATTAGCAAAATTGAAGTGTTTTAGGCAAAGTTGACTTTTGAAAGTTCCCAAAAATTTCCCAACTTCTCCAATGCATATCTTACTCAATTTTGAAGCTATGAACATGTTCTTGGACATTTTGGAAAGGTATTGAAGTCCTATAACCAATGCCTTTGGTCCCATGTCATTTTGATTTACCAATCTCAAGTTATGGTCTTTGACTTAAAGTGCCTTTTTGTTGACTTTTGAAAATGACCTATAATGTTGAAATTGATAACTTTTTGTGAGAGCATTTCTTGGACTTGTAATGTGAAGATGAGTTGTAGGAAATGTAATCCCCTTCAAAATGAGCATTGGATGGGATTTTTCTGATGAACCATGAAAAAGTTATGCCTTGGTCAATTTGCAGTTGACTTTTCAACTGTCCAAAAATAGAAACTTTTGCATCTTGAGACTTTTTGAGCCATGCTTGTGGAATCATGATCAAGAATTGATAAAATGATGATTGTGGCTTCAAAATAAGATGTTTGACCAAAACTTTTGACTTTTGACTGTCAAATGACCATTTTACCCCTGCAGTTGACTGTGGAGCAATTAGGGCTTTTGACTGTGCAACTTGATGCTATGAGTCTTGAAACTTGACATATGGATGCTTGCCAATGTATATAGGCCTATGGGACTTGATTGGACCCTTGAAAACCTCAATTTCTTTGCAAGAACCAAAACCCTAATTTTGATTGTGTTAGGAGGCAATTGGACTGTGCAACCCTGGAGAGATTTTGAACCTTGATCTTGCCAAATCTTGAATAATATGGGAGGGCAAATTTTGGGGTACAACAGTTGCCCCTATTCAATCTTCTTAGACCTGAGGATGTAGATTGGCTGGCGTGCCTTTCGTGATCCGAAGGTGGAAGATGATTGAACACTAGAATGCCCAGAAATTTGCACTCACATAGTAGAATATTAGCAATGTGATGGTGGGAATGGGCTTACAGATGCCATTTGGAGAGATGATGTATAGGGGGATGGGCTTATAGATGCCATCTGACGCTGTAACAGAATCTTGTCGGGAATGGGCTTATAGATGTCATTTGGAGACTGTTGGTATGTGGATGGGCTTATAGATGCCATCTAGGTGTCGATCGCGTAAGAGATTCCTTAGCGAGACCTTGTGTACCTGAGAAAGAAAAATAATTACCTGGCCTGTTACAGGGGTTGATCTTCAAACTCTTTATGTAGACATGCCCTGGCTAGATACAGGAATCGAATCTTCAAACTCTTCAGACGTGCCCTGGCAGGATACAAGAATCGAGTCTTCAAACTCTTCAGACGTGCCCTGGAAGGATACAGGAATCGAGTCTGGAATTAGTCGTCAACAGATATGCCCTGGCCAAATACAGGAATTGAATCTTCAAACTCTTCAGACGTGCCCTGGCAGGATACAGGAATCGAGTCTGGAATTAGCCATCAACAGATATGCCCTAGCCTGATACAGGAATCGAATCTTCAAACTCTTCAGACGTGCCCTGGCAGGATACAGGAATCGAGTCTGGAATTAGTCGTCAACAGATATGCCCTGGCCGGATACAGGAATCGAATCTTCAAACTCCTCAGACGTGCCCTAGCAGGATACAGGAATCGAGTCTGGAATTAGTCATCAACAGATATGCCCTGGCCGAATACAGGAATCGAATCTTCAAACTCTTCAGACGTGCCCTGGAAGGATATAGGAATCGATTCTGGGATTAGTCGTCAACAGATATGCCCTGGCCGGATACAGGAATCGAATCTTCAAACTCTTCAGACGTGCCCTGGCAGGATATAGGAATCGAGTCTGGAAATAGTCGTCAACAGATATACCCTGGCTTGATACAGGAATCGAATCTTCAAACTCTTCAGACGTGCCCTGGCAGGATACAGGAATCGAGTCTGGAATTAGTCGTCAACAGATATGCCCTGGCCGAATACAGGAATCGAATCTTCAAACTCTTCAGACGTGCCCTGGCAGGATACAGGAATCGAGTCTGGAATTAGTCGTCAACAAATATGCCCTGGCCTGATACAGGAATCGAATCTTCAAACTCTTCAGACGTGCCCTGGCAAGATATAGGAATCGAGTCTGGAATTAGTCGTCAACAGATATTCCCTGGCCGGATACAGGAATCGAATCTTCAAACTCTTCAGATGTGCCCTGGCAAGATACAGGAATCGAGTCTGGGATTAGTCGCTCACAGATATGCCCTGGCCGGATACAGGAATCGAATCTTCTAACTCTTCAGACGTGCCATGGCAAGATACAGGAATCGAGTCTGGAATTAGTCGCTCACAGATATGCCCTGGCTAGATACAAGTATCGAATCTGGAATTGCGATAGTTGATAGTAATCATATTTGTATTGACCTTTGTCCTGAAAAGACAAAGCGTTAGTTGTATGTAATGTCATGATGTATGAGATGCGTGATGTTCTCAAAATAAATGAGATTGTATGTTCATGATGCGTATGTGCATGCTATAATGTATGAAGATGTGATGTTTATGAACGTATTTTTGTCTAAGAAAATAAATCCTTGACGGGTGCCGGGAAGTTTGTTGAATCCTGGGCCAATGTTTGGGGAATAGAGCTCTTGGTTTCCGCTGGGGATGACGGTTGCGAGCCTAAACCTGTAGGAGAAGATGACTCCGTTGAGGAATAAACTTGTTGAAGAGATATTCTGCGGGGAATTACTCTGTGGGGAGAGATGCTTTGTTGAGATGTTGATGATAATTCCGCTGGGGATACTATTGATGAGTTATGTCGGAAGAATTGATGAACTCCACTGGGGGATAGGAAGAACTTCGCCGAGGACGATCTTTCTGTGGTAGTTGGCTGAGGATAACCCAGTTATAAGCTATGGTGGAGCATAACCTTTGAATAAAGCCGGGAAGAGACATTCATACCCTGCAGGTGATAAGCTTCCAGAATCTACTAGGGATAAGCTTCCTACTGGGGAGATTGATTCAACTTTCCTGGGGAAGCTTTTGAGATTGCACTGGGGAAGTGGCTCCACTGGGGTGTCTGGTATTCCGCCAGGGAACAATCTTAGATCAAGACTGCCGAGGATGCTTGTTAGGAATGTTTGTATACTCCGCTGGGGAATTTTGAGATTTGCTGGGAATAATCCAACTTCCTTAAGGCTGACAGTAGGCTAACTCTGCTTGGGGAGAGTGTTGCGGACTTGCTGAAGATGTTGTGCCTTCTCTGCTCGGGGGGAGTATGGCTGAACCTTGGCTCACTCTCTGGGGAATTAAGGTATCTTGATTACATTCTTCAGCCGAACTTACCTTGGTACCTTGGTGGACAGAGCAACTAGATCACTTAGATAACTCATTATTGCCCCTGTTTCTGATGTCACATGTAATTAATCCTTTGTTTCGTATGCAAATACTTATGAGTTAGCAATTAGTGTCAAATGCATATATCAAAAATTGAACATTGGACGTTCTTTGCAAAACAAAACAGAAAAAGGAAAAACAATTGGTAATTGGTCTGAAAAGTGAATTTGTATTGATTTTGGAATTTGCCTGTAAATAGGCGTTTATGTACAAGAGGCTGACGTCCTGGTAAGAGAACGCCGCCGAACAACAGAGTTTATTCAATTTTGTGAAAAAGAAAAACAAAACAGCTATGTGAAGAAAGATAATCCCACTGGGTTCCAACTCTGCTATCGCCTTTATGTCTTCGAGCGTCTCATCACTTGGCTGCTTAGTTGAAGATGAAGCTGACTGATCGATGCCGTCTGAACCTGGTGTTTGATACCGGATTCTGGATGCAAGGTGATTCAATGAGACATAGTATTACGCTTTAATCCCTAACTTTTGCCTGGACCGCCCTTTCGGGTTTTCAGTCCACCGGGATACCCATTTTTGCCCAAGCCGCCTTTTCAGGTTTTCGACTTGCCGGGTGTACAGATTTTTTTATTTCATCCCTTATTTTTGCCCGAACCCTTTTGGTTCGCCGAGAAGCCCTTATTTTTGCCTAGGTGTGTCAACCTAGCGGGTCTTTTGTTCATGCGTGGTATCTTTTTACTATGTCTGCATTGGCGGGGTGAGGAAGGTCGTCACCATCCATGGTGGTTAGAATCATAGCTCCTCCTGAGAAGATATGTTTAACCACAAATGGCCCTTCGTATGTAGGGGTCCATTTGCCCCTGGGATCACTTTGAGGAAGAATGATGCGCTTAATTACCAGGTCTCCGACTTGATACTCTTGTGGTCTGACTTTCTTGTTAAATGCCCTGATCATCCGTTTTTGATACGTTTGACCATGACAAATAGCAGTGAGTCTCTTTTCGTCAATTAGGTTTAATTGATCAAGTCGGGTCTGAATCCAGTCATCTTCGCTCAAGCCTGCGTCCTTCATTATCCGGAGAGAGGGTATCTGGACTTCAATCGGCAAGACTGCCTCCATGCCATAGACCAAGGAAAAGGGAGTTGCCCCGGTTGACATTCTTGCTGAAGTACGGTACCCATGAAGAGCAAACGGTAACATCTCGTGCCAATCTTTATAGGTCACTGTCATCTTCTGCACAATATTCTTAATATTCTTATTTGCCGCTTCGACAGCCCCATTCATCTTCGGCCGATAAGGAGAAGAGTTGTGGTGCTGTATCTTGAATTGTTCGCAGAGCTCAGTGATCATCTTATTGTTAAGATTGGTACCGTTGTCTGTAATGATCCTCTCAGGTACACCGTAGCGACATATCAGGTTGTGTCGAATGAACCGTGCCACGACGTTCTTGGTTACCGTAGCGTAGGAAGCTGCTTCAACCCACTTGGTAAAGTAATCGATCGCCACCAGGATGAAGCGATTCCCGTTGGATGCCGTAGGTTTGATCTCACCGATCATATCAATCCCCCACATTGCAAAAGGCCAGGATGCAGTCAAGACATTCAGAGGGACTGGAGGAACGTGCACCTTATCAGCATAGATCTGGCACTTATGACATGTCCGAGAATGTTGGTAACAATCAGCTTCCATTGTGGACCAGAAATATCCTGCCCGAAGGATTTTCTTAGCCATGGTATGTCCACTGGAGTGCGTTCCGAAGGTACCTTCATGTAGTTCTGCCATGATCCTCTCTGCTTCAGTCTTATCCACACAACGCAGTAAGGTTGAATCATGGTTTCGCTTGTATAGAATGCCATTGCTAAGGAAGAACTTTGCAGCGAACCTTCTCAGAAACTTCTTGTCATTGACAGATGCACCCTCGGGGTATTCTTGAGCTTCAAGGTACCTCTTCACTTCATGATGCCAGGGTTTTTCTGTTACCTCTTCAGCCTCAAGATCACAGCAATACGCAGGTTCGTCCAATTTCCAGATAATGATCCCGGGAGCCTCATTGTCCCATTTAACTTTGAACATAGAAGACATCGTAGCCAGCGCGTCTGCCAACTGATTCTCCTCTCTTGGGAAGTGTTCAAAAGTTATCTTCGTGAAATGGGGGATTAATGTCAACACACATTCTTTGTAAGGAATAAGATTCGGATGTTTCATATCCCACTCGCCTTTGATTTGATTGATCACGAGAGCGGAATCTCCGAAGACACTCAGAAACTTGATCCTTAAGTCAATCGCAGCTTGAAGACCCATGATACACGCCTCATACTCCGCCATGTTGTTGGTGCAGTTGAAACATAGCCGGGCAGTAAGTGGAGTATGAGTGCCTTTTGGGGATATGATCACAGCACCGATACTGTTACCCAAAGCGTTGGAGGCTCTATCAAAGTGAATAGACCATCGGGATCCTTCCTCAGGTCCGTCATCCGGTCCAGGTACTTCACAATCAGTCACTACCATGATGTTCTCGTCTGGGAATTCAAAGTTCATTGATTGGTAATCATCCACTGCCTGGTGTGCCAAATGGTTTGCCAATACACTTCCCTTGATTGCTTTCTGAGTCGTGTACTGGATGTCGTATTCCGTCAAGATCATCTGCCATCTTGCTATTCTTCCAGACAGAGCAGGCTTTTCGAATATGTACTTTATTGGATCCATTTTTGAAATTAACAGAGTAGTGTGAGTCAACATATACTGTCTCAGCCGGCGAGCAGCCCATAACAAAGCGCAGCAAGTTTTCTCGAGCAGTGAGTATCGGGTCTCACAGTCGGTAAACTTTTTGCTAAGGTAATAAATGGCATGCTCTTTTCGGCCAGACTCATCATGCTGCCCCAGCACACACCCCATTGAGTTGTCAAGTACTGTCAAGTATAGTATTAGAGGTCTCCCTTCAACCGGTGGCATAAGGATGGGTGGTTCTTGGAGATACTCTTTGATTCTGTCGAAAGCGGCCTGGCATTCATCATTCCAACGTATCACTTGATCTTTCTTCAGCAGCTTGAAGATTGGTTCACAGGTAGCAGTTAGATGGGGGATGAATCGAGCAATATAATTCAGACGTCCTAGAAAGCCTCTGACTTCTTTCTCTGTCTTGGGAACTGGCATCTCTTGTATGGCTTTAACCTTGGCAGGGTCCACTTGAATACCTTTGTCGCTCACGATGAAGCCTATCAACTTTCCAGATCTTACCCCGAAGGTGCACTTGTTCGGGTTCAACCTCAGCTTGTACAACTTCAGACGGTCAAACAGTTTCTGCATATGGTCAAGGTGTTCCTCCTCAGTTTGAAACCTTGCAATCATATCATCGACGTATACTTCAATCTCATGGTGGATCATGTCATGAAATAAAGCAACCATGGCATGTTGGTAGGTTGCCCCAGCATTTTTCAACCCGAATGGCATGACCTTGTAGCAGAAGGTGCCCCACTGAGTAACAAAGGTAGTCTTTTCCATATCTTCAGGAGCCATCTTGATCTGATTATAACCTGAAAAACCATCCATGAAGGAGAACACCTTATGCTGAGCAGTATTATCAACCAGAACGTTGATGTGAGGCAGAGGGAAATCATCCTTGGGGCTCGCCCTGTTCAAATCCCTGTAATCAACACACATTCGGACCTTGCCATCCTTCTTCGGAACCGGAACCACGTTAGCAACCCACTGAGGGTAAGAAGTCACTGCAAGAAAACCGGCGTCGAATTGTTTCATAACCTCAGCTTTGATCTTCTCGGACATCTCTGGACGCATACGGTGAACCCTTTGTTTAACCGGAGGGCAGTCTTCCTTGGTAGGTAGGTGATGAACCACAATGTCGGTATCCAACCCAGGCATGTCTTCGTAGGACCAGGAAAAGATTTCCACATAATCATGCAACATCTGAATCAACCGCTGTTTCACGCTGTGTTCCAGATTGGCACCAATCTTAACTTCCTTTCTATCTGTCTCAGTACCCAGATTTACCGTTTCCACTAGCTCTTCATGTGGCTGAATGGCCCTCTCTTCCTGGAGTAACAGTCTTGCAAGCTCACCAGGCACTTCGCAATCATCTTCACCTTCGTCTTCGGCTAAGTTGATCGGATTTTTGAAGTCATAACTGGCAGTAGCAGAGTCGTTACCAGTGAAATCCAGAGTGGATTGAAACCTGTATGAGTGAGTGTGTGCAAATATAGCTATTTTGCAATATATAAAGAAAGAAAGGGAGCACAAGATTTGAAATGCGAAAAACGTCCAATGTTTTATTCATGATATATGGAAATGACAAGTAATAAGCCCTCACAAATGGAGCCACGGTGCCCCGGGTAAGACACCGGGCCATAAAGTTTCAAATATTGTTCGTTACAAATTTAAAAACAAAGGAATTCATTACTGAGTAACAAAAGTAACAAGTATGTGGTCTTTAGCAGTCCAATTGTTCAGTCCACCGTCGGTCGTCGGGTAGATCCAACTGTCAAACTCAGATTCCTCCGCATCGCCTTCAATAGCATTCACTCCCGGGTTGGTGATGAATACGGGAGGCCTTCCAATCCTTGCTTTACGTACAGCCCTCTGAGCCTCTGCAGTGAAGCCCAGCCCAAACTTGTCAGTCTTTGGAGTAAAATCAAGGAGCCTGCCCCAGTTTGCACATTCACCTTTTTCAATCACAGCCTGGGCGTCCTTCAAGGAAGCCATCTTCAAAGGAGAGTCTTCTTCAACCACTGTCTCTACTGACGCCAATGTTGGAGGCACCTCTTCAAAATGTTGAAAGGGGGTTTCAATGAATTCCCCGTCCATCTCTATATACCGGAATGAGTTCAGATGACTAACCATGTATTCCTCCCCCCCTGCACTGTAACGATCTTCCCTCTGACAGGGTATTTAAGCTTTTGGTGTAGAGTAGAGGTCACAACCCCAGCTTTGTGGATCCAAGGACGACCCAACAAACAAGAATAGGATGGTCGGATATCCATCACATAGAACGTTGAGTCAAAGACTTGAGAACCAACCCGGATTGGAATGTCCACTTTACCATGTACCATCCTCTTCGACCCGTCAAAGGCCCGGACAATAATGTTACTAGGCTTCAACTCCAAACCCTCACAATCCAACCTGTCTAAGGCCTTTTTGGGCAATACGTTCAGTGAAGAACCGGTGTCTACCAACACGTGTGCAAGAGTAGTGCCCCTGCATTCGATGGAGACATGCAGGGAATCATTATGGTTCTTTCCCTTAGCGATTAGATTAGCATCAGAGAAACCCAACCCATTGTCAGCGGTCAAGTTGGCCATGCAATCAGTAAATTGATCAGCCGACGTTTCTTGTGGCACATGAGCCGTCTTCAGGAATGAAATCAGGGCCTTGGCATGGGCCTCTGAGCACAACAACAGTGATAGCATAGAGATTTTAGAGGGGGTATGCCCCAGCTGTTCAACGACGTTGAAATCGCTCTTCTTGATGATCTTAAGGATTTCTTCCATCTCTTGCTGTGAAGCTTCAACATTAACAGTCTTCGGTGCCTCCATCTGGGCAGGCATATCAGCAATCCCTTTGCCCCGAGTGTCAGATGACTCGGCAGCAGGGGTAGAAACTTGATCAGGAGGGGAAACAAGCGTACTTGTAGGCGTGATGATAAGAGGTCTTCGGATGACTGGTGGTGCAATGTCAGGCGAGAAGAGCCTGCCACTGCGAGTAACCTTAGCGGGACCGGTGATGTTACTGATGCCGATATTAGTGTTGAATTCTTGCTTTACTCCGAGCACATACACATCTGCCCCATAGTGCCATGGGACAGCCTTGTCAGATTTATAGGGGAGGGGCCCCGGAACAGTAATGATGATGGGTGCAACAGACATAGTTTTGACTGGCTTCCTCGGGGGAGCCTTGGTAGGATTATTGAAGATGGTGACAACAGATACTTCTTCAGTAGGAACAATAGGAACATCGGTCTTCTTGAACAAGATCTCCTTGCTATCCATCAGGTTTTGGACGCCTGACTTCAGCAACGGACAATCAGCAGGGGAAACAGCACAAAGAAGGCAACCCTTGCTACAACCCGGAAATAAACCGGCTAGCAACAAGTTCCTTTTGACGGTCAATAAAGGAGTAGCAATCTCATCCACAGAGCCTACATATAGATCTTCCTCAATAGCATTTACTCCATGCTGGGGCATAGGAGCAGTCACAACGTTGGGCCTTTCGGGCGCCTCAAACTGTATTTCCTTGGCCTCGATAAGGTCTTGGACCTTATTTCTCAGGGCCCAGCAATCATCAGTAGAATGCCCCGGGCTATCAGAGTGATAAGCACAGCGGGCGTTGGGATTGTACTTCGGAGAGGTTGTGTTTACCACCTTCGGAGCTTCTCTGACAGTTACCAAGTTGGTTGATAGCAGTTGCGGCAAGATCTGCGACAAGGTCATACTAAGCCGAGTGTATTCCCTTCTGGGTCTCTCACCCCTTGGTTGGTTAGGTTGCCGAGGAGCGGCAACATGCTTTGCAATTACCACCGCGTTGACAGCTTGGCAGCGTTCTGGTTTATTTTGTCTCCTGGGACCATACACAACACTGACTTCCTTCTTGAAAGGCTTCTTTTCAGAACTTGAGGATGCACCTTTCTGTATCTTCCCCGATTTCATACCAGCTTCTATCCTTTCCCCAGTTAGAATGAGGTCTGTAAAACCTGCAGAAGAATTACCGATCAAGTGGTTGAAGAATGGCCCAGATAGGGTCCCCAAGAACATGTCCACTAATTCACGATCGGTCAACGGTGGTTGCACCCTGCTAGCCAGGTCCCTCCATTTCTGTGCGTACTCTTTAAAACCTTCTCCCGATCCTAGCGACATACCCTGGAGTTGGGTACGTGTAAGAGCGAGGTCGGCATTGTACTGATACTGCTTATAAAAAGCAGTAGCCAATAGGCATGGAAAAAAAACCCAGACCCGCTGGGCCCCGCCCGGACCCGCCCCAAAATTAACGGGGAAAACCCGGCTAAAACGGGTACGGGTGCGGGGGCGGGTAAAACCCGGTTTCTAACTACGGGTGCGGGGCGGGGGCGGTAAGACACTGAGACCCGCCCGCACCCGCACCCGCCCCGCCCCGAATAATCCAATTACTATAATAACCTTGTTTTAATTATTTTTATGTTACTTTTATTTTCTCAGCTTCTTATATTTTGTTCCATGTTGTTGGAATGGTTATTTTGTTCCATGTTGTTGGAATGGTTCTTTTGTTGATTGTATTGTTTTAATTTTGTATTTGTACTTTGCAAAAAAATTGTTGGTTGTTGGGAGTGATTTATACTTTGATATATTGAAAGATTACACTCTTTTAATGAATCACAAGTTCACAACCAATTATAGTTGATTGAAGGGTTATGATAGAAAAATATTTGGAATGGTGTTTGAATATTAAATCCTACAATTATTTACTCAAATCAATGGCGAATTTTGTATTTTTAATGTATTTGTTAATGCTGTCTAGGAAATTTGTGAAAAAAATATATATTTTTTTATTTAAAAAAAACAGTTTTCGCGGGTGGGGGCGGATGCGGGTGCGGGTGACCCGTTCTCCATTGGGGGCGGGTCTGGGGGTGAATTTCCATCCCCCGGCGGGTTTGGGGGCAGGGGCGGGTCTATTACTGGAGTTGCAGGTGCGGGTGCGGGGTTAGCTAAACCCGCCCCCGACCCGCCCTGTTGCCATCCCTAGTAGCCAAGTCCTCCCAGTTACGAACCTTGGTTCCATCCAGCTGATAGAACCATTCGAGATGAGTCCCTGAAAGACTCTCCTGGAAGAAATGGATCCATAAGTTCTTGTCCACAGTATAGGGTTGAATCTTCCGCACATAAGATCTGAGATGTAGCTTAGGGCAGGAAGCCCCGTCATACTTCGCGAAAGATGGTGCCTTGAACTTATGTGGGATTACCACCCCAGAAGATAAACCCAAATCTCCAAAATCCAACCCAGGCACTTGTTGAATTTCCATGGCATTCAGACGATCCTATAACTGCTTGTACTTGTCTTCAGAGGGAGGGTACTGCTCTTCATTGAAATCTGTCTCGTTGTCAGAGACCACAGGACTAGGAACCCTTCCCCCTTAGGGACTGCCTTTCCCTACAGAAGAACCAGCTTGATCAACCTCATTTTGCAGTGTATTGCCAAACCTCCGGCCAATGTTGAATAGTACAGTTCTCTTCTTCTTCTTCTTCTTTACCAGCAGAGCCTTCAATTCCTCTTGACCTTGGGCTAAGCTCATGATCAGTTCTTGGAACTGGGCGTTCTGAGCCTGGAGGGCCTTGATGGATTGCTCAGTAGATGATTCAGGATTCATGACGAGACAAGCTGAAATAAACAGCGAAGAACATTAAGCAACCTGAAAAGAAGAGTACTTGTGATGCATATGATGAATGGAATGCGTATGATTTATGTTTTCAAAGACAATCGGGATTCAACTTTGTAAACAAAAAGAAACACACTTTATTAGATTTAAACTTTGGAATTTAATTTGTTCAACAGATTGCCCTTTAGGCGTTACATAAAAATGGACATACTGAAAAGGGAAATAAAAAAACTGTAAAAGAACATCCAAAGCTCATCATTGATCCCAGGGTCTCTTCTTCTCAGTACGGATGTAGTCATTCAAGGCCCGCTCGTTCTCCAACTGCTTTGTCAACTTCTGGATCTTCAATTCCTGCTCGTTGAACTTTTCCCGATAAGAATCCCGTTCTTCTTGTAGTTGCGCCCAAGACCTCTTTAGTGTATCAACATCAGTAGGTATCTGAGGAGGGAGAACAGTTGGAGGAATCCCGTCTCTATCAGGATATTCAAGAATGATGGGTCTGACAGCTTCGTATGGCATACCTAACTTCTGAGCGCGGATGCGGACCCATCTGTAGTAGGGTTCCATAGGTAGAGAAGTCTTTGGTCCCAACTCATGTGGGTCAGCTTTGTGAATTCTGTCCCAAGCCTTGATGAACCTACGACGCAGCTCGTCACTATCTACCTGAAACTCAAAACTGATGTGAGGCACCAACATCTCGTGAGGCCCTGCTCTTCTGGCTCTTCCAAACTGACGGAGAGCTAGACATGGATTGTAAGAGATTCCTCCTTGGGTACCAATCAAAGGAACATTAGGATATTCTCCGCAACGATCAATAACAGTTACCTCATCCAAACCTCTGAGAGTCCAAATGATGTCATTATCAGTGAGAGACATTAACCTGTGAGCCCAACCTCTTCCTTCTTTGTTCTTCAGCACGAACTTAGGGAGGTGAGAAATAAACCACCTCACTAACAAAGGAGTGCAACACCACATGGTTCCTCGTCTTCGGGCAGTACGAGCATAGAGTTGTTGCAGGATATCACCCAAGAGAGTGGGCACAGGGTTACGAGACATGAAGATCCTTATGGCATTGACGTTAATGAAGTTATCGGGATTAGGAAACAAAACTAGACCATAGATTAAGAGAGCCAGAATGTCTTCATACGCCCTGAAGTCTAAGTCATTCCAGAAACTGTTAGCCTTACCAATCAGAAACTTGGCCAAGAAACCCTTAACTCTGCTTCTAGTCACCCAGTTGTCCATTACCTCTTTGTGGGTCAAGGAGGGCTGTAGCAATCTCCTCAAGCCTAAGAGTCTTTTCCCAACCAGTGAAGGGAGTCTGATCTAAGATAGGGATACCAAGCAAATCAGAGAATTCTTCCAGGGTAGGGACCAGCTGGAAGTCTTGAAAGGTGAAGCAATTATACAATGGATCATAAAACTGGGTCAGGACACTCATCAGTTGTTGGTCCCACTTTGTAGTGACTAACCCGAGAAGAGAACGATGCCTCTGGATGAAGGAGGTAGTGTTTGGAATTCTGCTAACCAACTCTTCAAGCAACTCAGGTGGGTGAACAAAGTTGAACCGGATAGTGTTCCTTCACATAGGCATCATGATGTCCTACAAAACAGAGCAAAGATGAAACCCTCTTGTCTTTGAAATGGGTCAGTTCTTATGCAGGATGCATGCAATGTCTATGATGGTATGATGTCATGATAAAGCACACCACAAGTATTCACAAAGGCAAACATGATAAGGCACACAAGTCACACAAGATAGCCCTTAAAGTTTAGGCCAGCATGAAGTTCAGGTACTACCCTCTTTCAGTTTGTTGGTTAAGACCTGTCCTATCAAAAGTAACCGGGTTCTAGAGGATCCCAATATCACTGACTACCCTCAATCGGTCATAACTCCAGCATCGCAATCTTTTCTTGCGGCCAGAACCATCGCGATAGTTTAGCCTCAATGGGTGTAGCATACTGCTACTGTTCTATGGCCAAGTTGGGTCAAATTAGGGTTCTAAGGTCGGTTGGTGCTTAATGACTCCTCAGAAGACCCATATTCTCCTCGTTGCGACACAAGGGATATCGGTACAGACCAAGGTGCCACACCAACGTAGCCACTGCTTCACCCGTGTCGGTCTATGCCGGACAGGTCCCTCACAGCTTATGCTACCTAAAAGGGTATCCCCAGATCCGGGTTAGGATCTATGAAACTCCAAGACAAAGCCCATAATAATAAAGCAAACAAAACATTCAATTGAAAACATAAGTATGAGCTATCCTAAGGTACACCTCACTTTAAGTATCCCTAACAGAGTCGCCAGTTCTGTGATTGGTGGAAATAGAACTGACTGTTTAAAGCTGGTTCGCGAAATATCGCGGAAGCAAGAGTCGCCACCGTCTTTTATGTTCTCCAACATGGAAAGGACAAAAGCACAGCAAAATTCCTTATGAGATTGTTTCCCGGTTCGGGAGGTAGATTTATAGAAAGAGAAGGTGTTAGCACCCTTTCTATCCGTGGTTATCCATGGGCTCTTAGGTACTTGCTCTTATGTTTTCAAAATGTTTGCTTTTCAAAATGTGAGTGGGTTTGAAAAAGTTTCATTGAAAGATTTCTGAATGACTCTTGTATCTGTCCTCAAGAGTGTTTGAAAAATTTGTTTTGAAAGCTTATTGAAAGTGTCAGTGTGAAAAGATTTGTTTGATTTGTTTTTGAAGAGAGCAAGTACCCATGAGTCATCTACCTACCCTAAGGAATTAGGCTGTGTGAAAGTCCTTAAGGTAGTGCCATCCCACCATTGAGAGGTAGGTAGCACCACCGTTGGAGGTGTTCGGGTCAATTCGATTGTAGGGACAGTGTGGTCACCGAAGCAATAGTAGGACACCTTAGAAGTAACCCTAATGTCCTAGATCCTTTTTCAATCCGAAGCAACCGTTTCGAGGCAACTGTTTCGAGGCAACTGGATCTTAGACATAAGAGCGACCGCTAAAACGTCCTATACTTGACGACCACGTTTCGAAGGCAACGAGTGAGGCGTACCCTAGAAGTGGTGTGTGCATTGTGTGTTGTTTTCATGTTATGTTTTATCTTTGATCATGGCATTGTGAGCTACGAGTTGTTTTTAATTACCATACATCCTTTCATGCGAGTTTAGCAGTTAGGAGTGCGGAAAATTAAAAGACGGAAAGATAAAAGCTACGCTATTACAAGGCGCGGGTCTATACATCGCCAAAATACAAAGACCCGTTTTTGATAAAGATGCGGAAAGTAAAAAAAAAGCAATAAACCTAATTACTATTACATCCTTGAACAATTACATAATAATCAATAAGAAAATAATGCGCGAAAGGAATTAAAATCAGGACGTCCGAGGGTGTTGGACCCTTTGCTTGAAATTAAATTAAATTAAAACCTAATTAATTATTTAAAGAAAAGAAAGTGTTTTTTTTATGTTTTTTGTATTTATTATGGAAATAAAGAAAAGAATTTAAAAGTTAGTAAACAACCCTAATTCTAGATTATTTTAATTATTAAAGAAAATGTCAAAGTTGACCTAATTTACTAATTAATTAATTTACATATTTATGTACAAAAATAATAGTAATTAATAATGATAATAATAATTAATAATAATAATAATTAATTAAGAAAAAGATAAAAGTGTCAAAACCCAATTCTATGTATTTTTTTTATTTATTAAGAAAAGAGATTAAATTTTAAACCTAAATTAAACTAAAGTTAATTGTTAACATTTATTTACAAAAAATAGGTTAATGATGCAATTTAGAATTTTGAGTTTCTGATTTTTATTAGAAAAATTATTTTATGGTGAATTAATAATAATTATTAAAAAAAAACAATTGAAAGAAATTAAAAGAAGAAAATAAAATAAAATTAACTATGCAAACCAAGGGGGTGTCTGGCCCATGTGGAGGTGAACTTTGAGGAATTTTGGCCCATTAGCACAAGGCCTTGTTGACTTTCCTGATCGTGTGCATGTTCATTGACTGGAGCATACCATGGATTCCATCTCTTGGCCACTGGATTGGGCATCATGGCCACTTGGCAAGCTAGCGCGTGAGTACGTATGGTGGAGCGTTGGACGTATACATGCATGAGATTATGTTAGAAAAAACATTAAGAATTATATGGGGGACCTGGGAATCGAACCCAGGTCCCAACGCTTGCCAGCAATGTCTCCAACCACTACGCCATTCAAACGCGTTTGTAAACATAATGACCAATAAAAATATTATATGAAAAGCAATAACCATGCTGGAAAACGCGCGCAGATTTGAATTCACCAACCAGGAGATGCCACGCCCTTCGTCTTCTTCTTTCTTCTGCAAAATATAAAACAAGATAGCGGGGGTTTTAAACCCCCACTAACTATAACAGTGAAAAATAGCGAATAGAAGTGGAGACAATATAAAAAGGGCGCGATAGGTCCATCTCGTTCGTCTCATCCAGACGGTTTCAGCCATGGGCATTATGGTCTCTAATTTTACTCATGCTGAAAAGCCCCAATCTAAAAGCTTGGAAACCCTAAATCTCTCCCATGGCAACTGGCGTTTCAAGGCATATTAATGGAATTAAATCATACCAGAAGCTTCACCTGAATGCTATGAACACAAAACAATCAACCAAATGTATTAAAAATGCATGAATCATGATGTGCAAATCTGAAAAATAAAGCAAACCGTGTCACTTGTATTCTCTGATTCTTTGCGTGTTAAGCTTCATTCTTGATTGCAATGGCTTCCTGGAAGGTCCAGCAATGTATTTGAAACAATTTTAGGCCTTGAATAGTACTGCAAATATGATTTCAGTTTTCAAGTTTTTCTTGAAATTTTGCAAATTGGTTATGTAGTTGCAGCAGCTTTCACGCGTGTCCTGCTTTAGGGTTTCACTCAGCATATGTATGTGAATGAATTTAGGTAAAAAATAAGCCCAAAAGTCCATGGCATTATGACTTGAATGTGTGATTGCCAATCATATCTTTTTTCAATCTTTTCTTTCATGAAACTTTGCCAATCATGGATATCTTGCCTTGTTGATTGAGAAACGAGTTGCCAACTTTCCCTAGTCATATTTGTTGCACAAAAAGATCTAAAAAAGCATATCTTTGAATTTTCCTATAATTAAAACCAATTAAATGAATTAATATAAATATAAATTCAATTAATTAATTAAAAATAAGAAAATAAATTATTTTGAGCTCAATGGGTCGTGCATAGGCTTTGGGTAATGATTCAAGAAAGAATTTGAGGCCCATTAGCAAAATTGAAGTGTTTTAGGCAAAGTTGACTTTTGAAAGTTCCCAAAAATTTCCCAACTTCTCCAATGCATATCTTGCTCAATTTTGAAGCTATGAACATGTTCTTGGACATTTTGGAAAGGTCTTGAAGTACTCTAACCAATGCCTTTGGTTCCATGTCATTTTGATTTACCAATCTCAAGTTATGGTCTTTGACTTAAAGTGCCTTTTTGTTGACTTTTGAAAATGACCTATAATGTTGAAATTGATAACTTTTTGTGAGAGCATTTCTTGGACTTGGAATGTGAATATGAGTTGTAGGAAATGTCATCCCCTTCAAAATGAGCATTGGATGGGATTTTTCTGATGAACCATGAAAAAGTTATGCCTTGGTCAATTTGTAGTTGACTTTTCAACTGTCCAAAAATAGAAACTTTTGCATCTTGAGACTTTTTGAGCCATGCTTGTGGAATCATGATCAAGAATTGATCAAATTATGATTGTGGCTTCAAAATAAGATGTTTGACCAAAACTTTTGACTTTTGACTGTCAAATGACCATTTTACCCCTGCAGTTGACTGTGGAGCAATTAGGGCTTTTGACTGTGCAACTTGATGCTATGAGTCTTGAAACTTGACATATGGATGCTTGCCAATGTGTATAGGCCTATGGGACTTGATTGGACCCTTGAAAACCTCAATTTCTTTGCAAGAACCAAAACCCTAATTTTGACTGTGTTAGGAGGCAATTGGACTGTGCAACCCTGGAGAGATTTTGAACCTTGATCTTGCCAAATCTTGAAGAATATGGGAGGGCAAATTTTGGGGTACAACACAGTGAGATGAAGGTTTTGGAGCTTACCCTCCGACTTCACGAGGAAGAGACTCTCAACACCTACATCGCACTGAAGAGGATGCGCAACGTCTTTTTACCTTAAGAAGCTTTGTAATATTTGGCCCATGGGGTATTTATGTACTGACAAAATTTCTTCTTATTAATATGATGTGTGTTCTTTTTGTCTGCAACAACTTTGAATTTCTAAATACTTGAATGCATTGCATGAATAAACATATCATTCAACATATGCACAAACAGGTCTTCAAGCCAGGTTTCCTTATCTTTCTGCTGTTTATTTCAGCAAGATGGATTTGGAGCAAACAGTGAAGGACCTACAGGCACAAAATTCACAATTTCAACAACTCCTCATGACCTTGGCAAAGGGCCAGGAGGATCTCAAAGGTCTGCTAGAGAAGAGTAAAGAGAAGAAAAAGAAAAAGAGACCGGGGGTAGCTACTTTCGGAAGAAGATTTGAGGGTGATGCTCGAAGGACTCTTGAGTTTCCGTCAACATCCGACGAGGGGATTGGCAAGGGGAAAGGAGTTACTATACCTTCCGAATCTGAGGTAGAAGAGGAGGAAGAGGAAGCAGACGAAGACTATTCAGAACAACAGTATCCACCAGCGGATGACAAGTACAAGAACCTCAAAGACAGATTGGCAGCTATGGAGTTGCAGAGAGTGCCCGGATTGGATTTTGAGGAACTAGGGCTTGTAGCTGGGATTGTTATCCCTCCTAAGTTCAAAGTGCCAACGTTCGCCAAGTACGATGGTCTATCTTGCCCTAAGATGCACTTGAGGTCGTATGTTAGAAAGATCCAGCCACATTCATCCGACAAAAACCTCTGGGTGCACTTTTTCCAAGACAACTTATCTGGCACTCAGTTAGATTGGTTTTATCAGCTCGAGAGGTCAGAGGTCCACAATTGGGAAGACTTGGCAACCGCTTTCTATCGTCAGTATCAGTACAATGTTGATTTGGCACCGACCCGTACTCAGCTACAGAGTATGGGAATGGCTTCAAATGAAGGGTTCAAGGAGTACGCCCAAAAGTGGCGCGACCTGGCTGGAAGGGTGCAGCCACCGCTATCAGATAGGGAATTAGTTGACATGTTTTAGGGGACCCTATCTGGCCCTTTCTTCAACCATCTAATCAGAAGCTCCTCTGCGGGATTTACGGAGTTGATTTTGACTGGCGAGAGGGTGGAAGCCGGTATCAAAAGTGGAAAAATTCAAAAGGATACTTCCGCATCCACAGTTGCTAGAAAACCTTTCCCAGCCAAGAAAGAAGCATCTACTGTGTACACTCAGAAAAATCGGGAAAAAGAGGAACGTCGGCCAACAGTAGGGGCCGTATTAATACAAAAGTCCGCATCAGACCAGCTTAAAAACAACCAACCGAGGAATGATCAGCCCAGAACTTATCAGCAAAGGCCA
Organism: Vicia faba; assembly: GCA_948472305.1. Classification (NCBI taxonomy): domain Eukaryota; kingdom Viridiplantae; phylum Streptophyta; class Magnoliopsida; order Fabales; family Fabaceae; genus Vicia; species Vicia faba. The sequence continues at coordinate 523,635 of OX451737.1, forward strand.
CTGTGATCGGTGGAAATAGAACTGACTGTTTTTTAGTTGGTTTCGCGAAATGTCGCGGTAAGCAAGAGTTGCCACCGTCTTTTATGTTCTCCAACATGGAAAGGACAAAAGCACAACAAAATTCCTTATCGAGATGTCTCTCGGTTCGGGAGGTAGATTTATAGAAAGGGAAGGTGTTAGCACCCTTTCTATCCATGTTTATCCATGGGCTCTTAGGTACTTGCTCTTATGTTTTCAAAAATTGTTTGCTTTTCAAGTGTATGTGGGTTTTGAAAAGTTTCGTTTGAAAAATTTCTAGGTAACTCTTGTATCTGTCCTCAAGAGTGTATGAAATATTTGTTTGAAAACTTTTTGAAAGTGTAGGTGCAAAAAGATGTTTTTGTTTTTTTTGAAAGAGCAAGTACCCAGGAGAAATCTACCTACTCTAAGGAATTAGGCTGTGTAAGAGTCCTTTAGACAGTACTATCCCACTATTGAGAAGTAGGTAGCACCGTCGTTGGAGGTATTCGGGTCAATTCGATTATGAGGGACAATGTGGTCACCAAAGCAATGGTAGGACACCTTAGCGGTAACCCTAATGTCCTAGATCCTTTTTATCCGAGGCAACCGTTTCGAGGCAACTGGATCTTTAGACAGGAGGGAGACCTCTAAAACACCCTATACTTCACGACCACGTTCGAGGCAACCAAGTGAGGCGTACCCTAGGAGTGGCATGTGCATGTGTGTTATTTCAGTTTATATTTATCTTGTACATGTTATTTGTGAGCTACGGATTGATTTTATTTGTCAGGCAATCTTGTCATGCATAATTAACAGTTAAGAGTGTGGAAAATAAAGTGCGGAAAGGTAAATCTACGCTATTACAAGGCGCGGGTCTATACATCGCCAAAAACAAAACCCGTTTGGAAAATAAATGCGAGAAAAGTAAAGAAAACGGTAAAAGACCTAATTAACTATTACATCCTCGGAAACAGTTACATCAATATAATCAAAAATAATAATGCGCGAATAAAAATTAAATCCGGAAAGTCTTAGGGTTTTGACCCTTTTTGAGAAAAGAAAGTAATTTGTCCTTTTTTGCAATTAATTAAATATTAAACCTAAACCTAATTAATTAATTAATTAAAAGAAAAAGTATTTTTGTGTTTTTTATGTTTTAATGAAAATAAAAATAAGAAATTAAAAGTCAAATGGAAAAACCTTAATTCTAAGTTTGTTTTATTTATTGTAAAAAAGATTAAAATTAAACCTAATTAACAAAAGGACTAAATTAATTAATTTGCATTTATTTACAAAAACAATAATTAATAGTAAAAATAATAAATAATAAAAATTTTTACATCCTTTGATTATCTGAATTTATTATAAAAAATAATTTGTTAGTTAATAATAATAATAATAATAATTAAAAGAATTAAAGGGAAAAAAGAAAATAAAAAGAAATAGTAAAACCAGGGGGGGTGATGACCCATGTATGGAGGTGAATTTGGAAATTGCTGGCCCATTAACTCAAGCCTGCGTTGACTTCTGGGATTTGCTGAGCGTTCATTGACTAGGTAGCATGGTGGTCAGCACCTCAGGGCCATTGGATCTGTGATAGTGAACACCTGGCGCCTGGATGGTTGAGGTGTATGGTGGAATCATTGGATAACGCTGCATGAGAATATATTAGAAAAAATATGAACAATTATATGGGGGACCTGGGAATCGAACCCAGGTCCCAATAGTCACATGCCAGCACATTTACCACTGAACCAACTGAGCGCATTTGTTATAATGATAATTAATGAATATAATATAAAAAAGTTAATGCATATGTTGTAAAGCAAACACAGCGCGCCTTTTTATTTGAACAGACCACTCATGATTGAACACGTCCTTCGTCTTCTTCAATTGCCCTGAAAAAAGATATAGAGATAGCGGGGGTTTTTAACCCCCACAAACTGAAAAAGGAAAAATAGAGATTAAGTCTGTGCGTAATGTAAATTGTTCACGAGGGTTCCATCTTGCTCGTCTTGTTCAGACGGTTTCAGCCATGGGCATTAGGGGTCCTGATTTTTCCTATATAGCAAAGCCCCAAATCAAGATCTTGGAAACCCTAGAATTCGTTAATGGTAGTTTATGATTCAGGACGTGTCAAGGCAATTGAACCATACCATTAGCTTCCTGTGAGTCCTATTAACACAAAACAATCCACAAAAGATGTTAAATATGCATGAATAATGATATGCATTTCTGAAAAAAAGTGGTAAACCGTGAATCTGTTCTTGCCCGTTTCTTGAGCTTTAAGGCTTGTTTTTGATTGCAATGTGTTCCTGGGAATGCTAGCAATGTATTAGAATCCTTAAATCATTTTGAAAGGGCCTGGAGTATGAAAATCAGTTTCAAGTTTTCTTTTGAATTTTTTCAATATGGTAATGGCTCTTACAGCAGCTTTTTCACGTGAATGGAATTAGGTTTGGCTTGCTTGCATATATGGGAATAGTATTAGGGTAAATCTTGGTCCAAAAATCCATGGCATTATGATTTGTATATTTGATTTTCAATCAAATATTTTTGCATCTTTTTGATTGCCAAAACTTGCTAATTTTGGAGATTTTGGTCCCCTTGATTGATACACGAAATCTCCATCATATGCTGACCACTTTTGCTTCACAAAAAGATTTAGAAATCATATCTTGGTATTTTCCTACAATTAAATTAATTAAATGAATTAAAAATCAATTAAAAATCCAATTAATTAATAAAAATAAGAAAATAATTCAATTTAATCTCAATGGGTCGTGCATAGGCCTTGGACAATGTTTCAAGAAGGAATTTGAGGCCCATTAGCAAAAATGATGTGTTTTGAGCAAAGTTGACTTTTGCAAATTCACAAAAATTTCCCAACTTCTCCAATGCATATATTGCTCAATTTTGATCATATGAACATGTTCTTGGACATTTTGGAAAGGTATTGAAGTCCTCTAACCAATGCCTTTGGTCCCATGTCATTTTGATTTACCAATCTCAAGTTATGGTCTTTGACTTAAAATGCATTTTTGTTGACTTTTGAAATTGACCTATAATGTAGAAATTGATAACTTTTTGTGAGAGCATTTCTTGGACTTGGAATGTGAAGATGAGTTGTAGGAAATGTCATCCCCTTCAAAATGAGCACTGGATGGGATTTTTATGATGAACCATGAAAAAGTTATGCTTTGGTCAAGTTACAGTTGACTTTTCAGCTGTCCAAAAATAGCAACTTTTGCATCTTTGATGATTTTTGAGCCATGCTTGTGGAATCATGATCAAGACTTGATCAAATGATGATTGTGAGCTCAAAATAAGATGTTGACCAAAAATTCTGACTTTTGACTGCCAAATGACCATTTTGCCCCTACAGTTGACTGTGAAGCAAATGAAGCTTTTGACCGTGCAAACTGGCATTGTGAGACTTGAGACTTGACATGTAGATGCTTGACAATGTGTATAGGCACATGATACTTGATTGAGCCTTTGAAAACCTCAAATTCCTTGTAAGAACCAAAACCCTAATTTTGACTGGCTTAGGAGGCATTTGGACTGTGCAATCTCTGAGTAATCTTGAACCATTTGAAGATGATTCTTGATAAACCTTGAAGAATATGGGAGGGAAAATTTTGGGGTACAACAGTTGCCCCTGTTCAATCTTCTTAGACCTGAGGATGTAGATTGGCTTGCGTGCCTTTCGTGATCCGAAGGTGGAAGATGATTGAACACTAGAGTGCCCAGAAATTTGCACTCACATGGTATGGTATCAGCAATGTGATGGCGGGAATGGGCTTACAGATGCCATTTGGAAAGATGGTGGATAGGAGGATGGGCTTATAGATTCCATCTGGAGACGTGACAGAACCTTGTCGGGAATGGGCTTAGAGATGCCATTTGGAAGTGTAATGGATAGTTGTAGAGATGGGCTTAAAGATGCCATCCGGGATGTTGGTCGCGTAAGGAATTCCTTAGCGAGAACTTGCATACTCGAGAAAGAAAGATAATTTCCTGGCCTGTTACAGGGGTTGATCTTCAAACTCTTCATGCAGATATGCCCTGGCTGGATACAGGTATCGAATCTACAATCAATCGCTCACAGATATGCCCTGGCTAGATACAGGTATCGAATCTGGAATTGGTCGTCTACAGATATGCCCTGGCTAGATACATGTATCGAATCTGGAACTGGTCGTCTACAGATATGCCCTGGCTGGATACAGGTATCGAATCTACAATCAATCACTCACAGATATGCCCTGGCTAGATACAGGTGTCGAATCTGGAACTTCAAAGGGTTGATGGGTTGTCTCTACTGACAGGTTATCTCAGAAAAATCTTTTAGGAACCAATTTAACTGAACCAGGGGAGATTTCGTCTTTTTTTGACGAGTTGTCTCTTTTAACGGGTCGTCTTCATGGACGGGTTGTCTTTATGGACGAGTTGTCTTTATGGACGGATTGTCTTTAACGACAGGTTGTCTCTAACGACGGGTTGTCTTTAATGACAGGTTGTCTATAATGACGGGTGTCTATAACGACGGGTGTCTATAACGACGGGTGTCTATAACGACGGGTGTCTATAACGACGGGTGTCTATAACGACGAGTGTCTATAACGACGGGTGTCTATAACGACGGATGTCTATAACGACGGGTGTCTATAACGACGGGTGTCTATAACGACGGGTGTCTATAACGACGGGTGTCTATAACGACGGGTGTCTATAACGACGGGTGTCTATAACGACGGGTGTCTATAACGACGGGTGTCTATAACGACGGGTGTCTATAACGACAGGTGTCTAAAATGACGGGTTGTCTTTAATGACTTTAGGAATTAATTTCAACTGGACTTGTCTTCTTTGACTGGATGAGCATCAGAAAAACCTTTGGGATTTAATTGTACTTGTCTTTTTTGACTGGATTTGTCTTCTTTGACTGGATTGGTCTCTTTTGACTATATTTGTCTACTTTGACATAGCTGATCATTTAACTGTATCCTTCCTGAAAGGTAAAGATCAGTCATATGCAATGCATGATATGGATCAAGCAATGATGTTCTCGACATAAATGAGATTGTATGACATGATGCACATGTGATGTTTACGAATGTATCTTCGTCTGGGAAAATAAATCCTTGACGCATGCCGGGAAGTTGAATCCTGGGCTGCTGTTGAAGAGTAGAGTTCTTCATTTCCGCTGGGGAGGATGATTATAAGAATAAACCGGTAGGAGAAGATGACTCCGTTGGGGAATGAACTTGTGAAGATATTACTCTGCGGGGAACTACTCTATGGGAAGAGATGCTTCGCTGAGATTTTAACGATAACTCCGCTGGGGATTCCGTTGATGAGCTCCGTTGGGGATTTTGATGAACTCCGCTAGGGATAGGAAGAAATTCGCTGAGGACGATCTTTCCATTGCAATTTGCTGAGGATAACCCAGTTAGACTCTAGTGGGGAATAACCTTTGAATATGGCCGGGAGAGATGCGTTTGTATTCTGCAGGGGACAAGCTTCCAGAATCTATTGGGGAGATGATTCAACTTTCCTGGGGAAACTTTTTGGACTGCACTGGGGAAATGGCTCCACTGGGGTGTCTGTATTCCGCCGGGGAACAATCTTATATTTCTGCTGAGGAATATTGAGACTGCCGGGGATGCTTGCTTGGGAACATCTGTATACTCCGCTGGGGAATGTTGAGATCTTCTGGGGATATCCAACTTCCTTAGGGCTGATAGTGGCCCAACTCTGCTCGAGGGAGAGTATTGCTGACTTGCTGGAGATACTGTGCCTTTTAGGGCTGAGGGGAGACCAACTCTGCTTGGGGAGAGTATTGCTGCATCTTGTCTTACTCTACGGGGAGTGAAGGTATCTGGGTCATATTCTTCAGCTGAACTTACTTTGGTACCTCAGCGGACAGAGCGACTAGATCGCTTAGACAACTCTTATTGCCCCAGTTTCTGCGGGAGAAGGTACCTGTAGAGGTGCTTGATGACTGCCGATTGGCAAATCTTCTTCTGGTAGGCAAGTGACGAGATGCCGGAACATAGTCGTACGCTGTGATCCCTAACTTTTGCCTGGACCGCTGTTGTATCCCCAAAATTTGCCCTCCCATATTTCTCAAAACATTTCAAGAAAAATTCACAAGTCCAACCAGGCGCGTCATATTCAGGTGTTCTTTCACCAAGATATCTCTGATAACGTATTCTCAAATTCAGGTTCGGCTCAAGAGTCAATTCTTTAAAGAAGGTATCCGAATGTGCGAGTTTTCTTGAAGAAATATGGTGAAAAAGTGTGCTGAAAGTGCAGTTTTTACGCGCTAAAAAATTCATAACTTGAAGATCGTGGCTCGTTTTGAACCCGTTCTGGTGGCTAAAATTCCGTCTTGACATTATCTACGTTTTCATCTCTCACGGCTGGAAGCCAATTTCGATCAGAAGGTCTTCAAAAATGTGGATTTATCAAGTATTTTCATACAGAAAATTTGTGACAGAAGTTTATTTGCGTCATGTTCAGAAAATCATAACTTGGTCGATTTTCATCGTATCGAGCTGGTTCCGGCGCTAAAATTTCAAAAATTGAGTTGGCTACATTTTCACATAAGGTATTGAGTTCAAACGGTATTCAAAAGGCCTTCGTTTTTTGCTCAGAGTGCGTGACACGCTGAAAATCCTGAATGCTGAATATTATTTCATCTGGGCCGAAACTTCGAAAATTCATAACTCGGTCAATTTTTATCAGATTGGGCTCATATTTTTACACAAGGTCACTGACTCATAAATCTACAACTTTGCTTCAAAAGTCGAGACCGGATTATGCTCCGATCAATACCAGTTTTTTATTGAAGAACGTGTCAGAGTCGACACTGGAGCCCAAAATAAGTTTGTCTGAGCTGAAACTTCAAAAATTCATAATTAATTCACCGTTTATCCGATTGAGCCGATTTTCGGACAGGAGGTAGTTCTCGATGTCAGATACATTTTGTTTTCACATTTCAACTTCAAAAATTGCACTTAAGTCCCTGCGATTTAGCCTGGAAAGTGACGAACTCAAGTGAACATTGGAGGCCCAATTGCACATTCAAAGCCCATTTTCTTTACCCTAATTTCCATTATATAATCACCTTCTTTTCACACAAAGCAGAGAGGAGAAAAAAGGAGAGAAAAAAAAACTTGGCCACAACACTGTCAGAATATCAAATTCTTTCAAGAACCCTAAAACCTTGAAATCCTTATTACAAATCTCTCTCTCACTACAAACAAGTCATCACAGTTACAAACCAACACCTCACTACTTCTTCAGTAAGGGTAAGGCTGGTTTGATCTCCATGATCAAAAGGGTATAATTATTCATACATGCCATATTGTTCCTAAACATTAAATTTCTTCATATATTGGCTTTATTTGCATTTTATGATTTTATTTAATGTGTTCATGAGATTCAATACTGCAGATTTAGACAGGATCCCATGCAGGTTCATTAAGGAACGTTGAGGCCAAAACACAAATGGCCAAAAGCCAAAAGCCAAATGGCCAAAAAGAACAACTTATGCATGACACCAATACATGGCGAGACAGACATCCTGAGAAGATTAAGGAACGTTGAAGCCAGAACACAAATGGCCAACGGCCATAACACAAATGGCCAACAACCAGAACACAAATGGCCATGAAACCCAATCCAATGGCCAAAGAATGCAGACCACGGTACTCAGAAGTCAATGAACACGCACGTGATGCCAGAAAGTCAAACAAGGCTTTTTGTCTAATGGGCCAAATTGCTTCCAAAAAACCTCTCTTTGGGTCTGAATACCCCCCATGGTTTGCATTGTTTTTTATTTCTATTTGATTTTCTTTTAATTCTTTTAATGTTTTAATTATTTCTTTTAATTCCATCAAATAATTTTCATAATAAAAATAAAATACAGAAAAATCAAAAAAATGTTTATTGTTATTAATATTAATTTCACCATTATTTTTGTAAATAAACTTTAAACAATTAATTAGATTAATTTAGGTTTCAAAACTTTAATATTTTTCTTAACAAATTAAAATATGTAGAAATTAGGGTTTTTAACTTTTTATCACTTTTCTTAATAAATAACTTTTTCTTCTTATTATTATTATTAATTACTAATTTATTTTTGTAAATAAACATATACATAAATATTTTAGTAAATTAGGTTAAACTTTAATATTTTTCTTTAATAATTAAAAATAATTTAGAATTAGGGTTTCTTTTAATTTTAATTTTAATTTTCTTATTCCATTAAATACCAAAAACATAAAAAACATTTCTTTTCTTTTAATTAAATAATTCATTAACCTTTCATTCAATTTAATTTCAAAAGGGTCCAACGCCCTCGAACGTTCAATTTTTATTTCGTTTCGCATGTTATTTTATTTTCCTTTGTGAATATTATGTAATTGCTCAAGCCTTGTAATAGTAATTAGGAATTTATTTACTTTTCGCATTTTTTATTCAAAACGGGTCTTTGTTAATTTGGCGATGTATAGACCCGCGCCTTGTAATAGCGTAGAATTTTACTTTCCGCACTTTAATTTCCGCACTTTTAAACTGCTAACTTGCATGAAAGAATGAATGACTAATTAAAAACAATGCGTAGATCACCATGATACATGTACAAGATAAATGCTAAATTGAAAATAACACACAAATTCACACACCACTCTTAGGGTACGCCTCACTGTTGCCTTGCCTTCGAAACGTGGTCATCGAGTATAGGACGTTTTAGTAAGTCCTTATGTCCATGACATGATCCAGTTGCCTCGAAACGGTTGCCTCGGAATTAAAAAGGATCAATGGCATAAGGGTAGCTTCTAAGGTGTCCTACTGTTGCTCTGGTGACCACACTGTCCCTAAAAAACGAATTGACCCGAACACCTCGAACGGTGGTGCTACCTACCTCTCAATGGTGGGATGGCACTACCTTAAGGACATTTACACAGCCTAATTCCTTAGGGTAGGTATATGACTCATAGTTACTTGCTCTATTCAAAAACAAATCAAAACTCTTTTCACACCGACACTTTCAAAAAGCTTTCAAAACAATTTTTCAAACACTCTTGAGGACTGATACGAGAGTCGATCTGAAATCTTTAAACGAAACTTTTTCAAACCAACTCACACTTTGAAAAGCAAACACTTTGAAAACATAAGAGCAAGTATCTAAGAGCCCATGGATAACCATGGATAGAAAGGGTGCTAACACCTTCCCTTTCTATAAATCTACCTCCCGAACCGAGAAACTATCTCATAAGGAATTTTGCTGTGCTTTTGTCCTGTCCATGTTGGAGAAAATAAAAGACGGTGGCGACTCTTGCTTCCGCGACATTTCGCGAACCAGCTTTAAACAGTCAGTTCCAGATCCACCGATCACAACCGCCCTTTCGGGTTGTCAGTCCACCGGGATACCCATTTTTGCCCAAGCCGCCTTTTCAGGTTTTCGACTTGTCGGGTGTACAAATTTTTTCATTTTCATCCCTTATTTTTGCCCGAACCCTTTTGGTTCGCCGGAAAGCCCTTATTTTTGCCTAGGCCAGTCGACCTAGCGGGTCTTTGATTATGCGTAGTATTTTTTTTCCGACTATGTCCACGTTTTCAGATGTAGGGAGGTGCCCCTGTCAGTAGTGTTGTGTTGTCATACTACCAGAAGATCTTTGTTTGATCGTGCCAGATTCGTTGTCGGAATTCATGCCCAATGCCCCAAGTGACTCAGGCGGAGATTTGCCCCAAGCTGTTTGGCATTTGAGAGATTCTTTGAATCTTGACTTAACTGCCCCAGATGATGGACAATGCTCATGCCATGCCCCTTGGTTGGAAGTGCTTTTGTTCATTAGATATTCTTCGTGCGAATTTCTCTGTTGTTCAAACAAAAAGTCATATGCAAACGATGTTATACTAAAATGCAAAGCTTATGTCTGTCTTGAAATTTTTGAAAAATGAAGTTTTCAATAAAACAAGTAAATTTTGTAAAATGTGATGTCAACTCGTTATTTTACCGCAAGCCTTAAGGAGTCAGGATACCTTTCGTAATAGTATGCTTTCGAACTAACCCATGCTTCAGCTAGGACTTTTTGAGGGTTGTAACGTGGTCTGGTTCACAGTTTAAGAAACAAAGGATAAAGGCTCAAATTTTATTTGTACCCACCCGTTCTTCGTGATGTTCTTCAATCCTAAACTCAGTTGATCGTACATTAGACCTTGTTTGAGTTTTTGCTCTGATATTTCGGTGATGGTTCGGATACTGGAAATTTATTTTAAACAGGCAGTCATTTTTTTTGTCGAGGGTTTGCAGGACCTCTTTCTTTTTGATTTCGTTATCCCTATTTTTTTTGCCTGAACTGTTTCTTTTGTGATTACAATCAGCGGGATGCCCCAGTTTTGTAAGTCTCCTTCATAGGTTTTGACTTATTGGGCTTTTATTTCTGAGAGATAATGACTGCCTGTCTTGACGATTATAGGGAACCATCACTGTCTCTTATTTCAGAAGGACTTCTTTGATGTCATTCATTGTGCACCTGGATTAACTGAGAGAACTACCCTGCCCCAGGTTATGATTAAGGGTTTTAATTTTTGAAAAGAAAAACTCCAACTTCTTTGGCTCAAAGGGGTTGACGAGGGATTATCTTCCTTATAACTCTACTGTTTAGGATTTGAAACAATGCCTGTACCTCATCAGCGGGGTCTGTTCAAAAGCATACTGTAGATTGTGGTATCATTTTCGTCATCCTCTCTCAAGAGGCTTAGAATTTTTAAATCGAGAGTTGAACATAAAAAATAAAAGCAATTTTAAGCATAGTAAACACAATTACTTCAAAACAGACACGTGTAATGCATTAATGAAATAACAACGTTTGACATGAATAAATGTTTGAACAATTAAAGAAAAATACAGCTTGAACATTCGAATGAACAAAAGTTTTTTTCAATCCTAGCCATGTTTTGGCAAGGGAGCAGTGATCACATTGGGAGCCTCGGGCGCTTCGAACTGGACCTCCTTTGCGTCGATTAGATCCTGAACCTTGTTCCTCAGAGTCCAACAATCATCTGTAGCATGCCCCGGGCTGTCAGAATGATAAGCGCAGCGGGCGTTGGGGTTGTACCTTGAAGGTGTCCTGTTGGGATTCTTAGGAGGGTCCCTTAGAGTTACCAAATTGGTTTCCAGCAACTGTGGCAATATCTGGGACAAGGTCATGCCGAGGGGAGTGAATTGCCTTTTAGGTCTTTCTTCCTTTTGTTGGTTGTGATGTTGAGGAGCACTGGCCAGTTTTGAAATAACTACCGCGTTGACAGCTTGGCGGTGTTCGGACCTATTCTGCTCTCTTGAACCATAGACAACACTAGATTCTTTCTTGGATGGTTTCTTCTCAGTGTTCGAGGAGTCACCCTTTTGTATCTTCCCAGACTTGATACCAGCTTCTATCCTCTCCCCAGTCAGAATGAGGTCTGTAAACCCTGCAGAAGAATTACCAATCAGATGGTTGAAGAACGGCCCGGACAGGGTCCCCAGGAACATGTCAACGAGTTCACGGTCAGTCAGAGGTGGTTGCACTCTTCCAGCTAAGTCTCTCCACTTTTGCGCATACTCCTTAAAACCTTCACCCGTCCCTAGTGACATACCCTGGAGTTGGGTACGCGTAGGAGCGAGGTCGGAATTATACTGATACTGCTTGTAGAACGCAGTAGCCAAGTCCTCCCAGTTACGAATGCTGGTTCCATCCAGCTGATAGAACCATTCGAGTTGAGTCCCTGAAAGACTATCCTGGAAGAAATGGATCCATAAATTCTTGTCAGCCGTGTAGGGCTGGATCTTCCTTACGTATGAACAGAGGTGCAGCTTAGGACAGGAAGCTCCGTCGTACTGTGCAAAGGCAGGTGCTTTGAACTTATGTGGGATCACCATCCCAGAGGATAGACCTAGATCTTCGAAGTCCAGGCCGGGCACTTTCTATATCTCCATAGCACTTAGGCGGTCCTCTAGCTATTTATACCTGTCCTCAGCTGGAGGGTACTGTTCATCATTGTAATCCGTCTTGTTGTCGAAGACCACGGGACTAGGAACCCTTCTCTCTTAGGGACTGTCCTTGCCTACAGATGAGGTAGTCAACTCAGCCTCATTCTGTAATCCATTCCCAGATCTGCGTCTAGGGTTGAACAACACAGTCCTCTTCTTCTTCTTCCTCTCTTTCAGTATCAGAGCTTTCAAGTCCTGTTGACCCTGGGCTAGGCTCATAACCAACTCCTGGAACTGGGCATTCTGGGCCTGGAGGGCCTTGATAGCTTGTTCGATAGTAGGTTCAGGATTCATGATGATAGCTGAAATAAACAGCGAAGAAGATAAGTGACCTGTCAAAAGGGTACCTGTAATGCAATGATATGCGTGAGATATGTATGCAATGTTTTCAAGGATCTCGCGGGGTAAACAGAGAAACTGGTTAGAAGTTGAATACGGTAGCTTGATTGAAGGAACTTCATGTTGTTGAGAGTCCTTCTTCAAGAGTCAAAGCTCACCATATCGAGTGGGTCATAGCCCCTGACTCAAGTTATCAACCTTGGCTAGAGGAAAATAAATCCCCTTTTCCCCTTGCTAGACAGTTGGTTCATCATGACCTGCATCACAAACCCTTGAGATCCTTGAAATGGGTTAGTCCTTATGCAGGATGCATGCAATGGTATGATGTTATGCTATGCATGGAGTGATGTAAGTAGGCCCTGTAATGAGTCCCAATTAAGGACTGTAAACAAAACCTGCAAGGAACTCGTGTTGTCAGATAACAAGTATGCAAGTAGTTCAAGTATGAAGGCACACAAGTCACACAAAAGAGCCCTTAGATTTTAGGCCAGCATGGAGTTCAGGTACTACCCTCTTTCAGTTTCGTTGGTTAAGACCTGTCCTAGAAAATAGTAACCGGGTTCTAGAGGATCTCAATATCACTGACTACCCTCAATCGGTCATAACTCCAGCATCGCAATCTTTTCTTGCGGCCAGAACCATCGCGAGAGTTTAGCCTCAATGAGTGTAGCATACTGCTACTGTTCTATGGCCAAGTTGGGTCAATTTAGGGTTCTAAGGTCAGTTGGTGCTTAATGACTCCTCAGAAGACCCATATTCTCCTCGTTGCAACACAAGGGATATCAGTATAGACCAAGGTGCCACACCAACGTAGCCACTGCTTCACCCGTGTCGGTCTACGCCGGACAGGTCCCTCACAACTTATGCTACCTAAAGGGTATTCCCCAGATCCGGGTTAGGACCTATGAAACTCCAATGCAAAGCCCACAATTATAAATCAAACAAAGCATGCAATTGAAAACATAGGGTGATCTAATCCTAAGGTACACCTCACTTATAAAAGTCCCCAGCAGAGTCGCCAGTTCTGTGATCGGTGGAAATAGAACTGACTGTTTTTTAGCTGGTTTCGCGAAATGTCGCGGTAAGTAAGAGTCGCCACCGTCTTTTATGTTCTCCAACATGGAAAGGACAAAAGCACAACAAAATTCCTTATCGAGATGTCTCTCGGTTCGGGAGGTAGATTTATAGAAAGGGAAGGTGTTAGCACCCTTTCTATCCATGGTTATCCATGGGCTCTTAGGTACTTGCTCTTATGTTTTCAAAAATTGTTTGCTTTTCAAGTGTATGTGGGTTTTGAAAAAGTTTCGTTTGAAAAATTTCTAGGTAACTCTTGTATCTGTCCTCAAGAGTGAATGAAATATTTGTTTGAAAACTTTTTGAAAGTGTAGGTGCAAAAAGATGTTTTTGTTTTTTTTGAAAGAGCAAGTACCCAGGAGAAATCTACCTACTCTAAGGAATTAGGCTGTGTAAGAGTCCTTTAGACAGTACTATCCCACTATTGAGAAGTAGGTAGCACCGTCGTTGGAGGTATTCGGGTCAATTCGATTATGAGGGACAATGTGGTCACCAAAGCAATGGTAGAACACCTTAGCGGTAACCCTAATGTCCTAGATCCTTTTTATCCGAGGCAACCGTTTCGAGGCAACTGGATCTTTAGACAGAAGGGCGACCTCTAAAACACCCTATACTTGACGACCACGTTCGAGGTAACCAAGTGAGGCGTACCCTAGGAGTGGCATGTGCATGTGTGTTGTTTCAGTTTATATTTATCTTGTACATGTTATTTGTGAGCTACGGATTGATTTTATTTGTCAGGCAATCTTGTCATGCATAATTAATAGTTAAGAGTGCGGAAAATAAAGTGCGGGAAGGTAAATCTACGCTATTACAAGGCGCAGGTCTATACATCGCCAAAAACAAAACCCGTTTGGAAAATAAATGCGAGAAAAGTAAAGAAAACAGTAAAAGACCTAATTAATTATTACATCCTCGGAAACAGTTACATCAATATAATCAAAAATAATAACGCGCGAATAAAAATTAAATCCGGAAAGTCTTAGGGTTTTGACCCTTTTTGAGAAAAGAAAGTAATTTGTCCTTTTTTGCAATTAATTAAATATTAAACCTAAACCTAATTAATTAATTAATTAAAAGAAAAAGTATTTTTGTGTTTTTTATGTTTTAATGAAAATAAAAATAAGAAATTAAAAGTCAAATGGAAAAACCTTAATTCTAAGTTTGTTTTATTTATTGTAAAAAAGATTAAAATTAAACCTAATTAACAAAAGGACTAAATTAATTAATTTGCATTTATTTATAAAAACAATAATTAATAGTAAAAATAATAAATAATAAAAATATTTACATCCTTTGATTATCTGAATTTATTATAAAAAATAATTTGTTAGTTAATAATAATAATAATAATAATAATTAAAAGAATTAAAGGGAAAAAAGAAAATAAAAAGAAATAGTAAAACCAGGGGGGGTGATGACCCATGTATGGAGGTGAATTTGGAAATTGCTGGCCCATTAACTCAAGCCTGCGTTGACTTCTGGGATTTGCTGAGCGTTCATTGACTAGGTAGCATGGTGGTCAGCACCTCAGGGCCATTGGATCTGTGATAGTGAACACCTGGCGCCTGGATGGTTGAGGTGTATGGTGGAATCATTGGAAAACACTGCATGAGAATATATTAGAAAAAATATGAATATATGGGGGACCTGGGAATCGAACCCAGGTCCCAATAGTCACATGCCAGCACATTTACCACTGAACCAACTGAGCGCATTTGTTATAATGATAATTAATGAATATAATATAAAAAAGTTAATGCATATGTTGTAAAGCAAACACAACACGCCTTTTTATTTGAACGGACCACTCATGATTGAACACGTCCTTCGTCTTCTTCAATTGCCCTGAAAAAAGATAAAGAGATAGCGGGGGTTTTTAACCCCCACAAACTGAAAAAGGAAAAATAGCAATTAAGTCTGTGTGTAATATAAATTGTTCGCGAGGGTTCCATCTTGCTCGTCTTGTTTAGACGGTTTCAGCCATGGGCATTGGGGGTCCTGATTTTTCCTATATAGCAAAGCCCCAAATCAAGATCTTGGAAACCCTAGAATTCGTTAATGGTAGTTTATGATTCAGGACGTTTCAAGGCAATTGAACCACACCATTAGCTTCCTGTGAGTCCTATTAACACAAAACAATCCACAAAAGATGTTAAATATGCATGAATAATGATATGCGTTTCTGAAAAAAGTGGTAAACCGTGAATCTGTTCTTGCGCGTTTCTTGAGCTTTAAGGCTTGTTTTTTTATTGCAATGTGTTCCTGGGAATGCTAGCAATGTATTAGAATCCTTAAATCGTTTTGAAAGGGCCTGGAGTATGAAGATCAGTTTCAAGTTTTATTTTGAATTTTTTCAATATGGTAATGGCTCTTACAGCAGCTTTTTCACGTGAATGGAATTAGGTTTGGCTTGCTTGCATATATGGGAATAGAATTAGGGTAAATCTTGGTCCAAAAATCCATGGCATTATGATTTGTATATTTGATTTTCAATCAAATATTTTTGCATCTTTTTGATTGCCAAAACTTGCTAATTTTGGAGATTTTGGTCCCCTTGATTGATACACGAAATCTCCATCATATGCTGACCACTTTTGCTTCACAAAAAGATTTATAAATCATATCTTGGTATTTTCCTACAATTAAATTAATTAAATGAATTAAAAATCAATTAAAAATCCAATTAATTAATAAAAATAATAAAATAATTCAATTTAATCTAAATGGGTCGTGCATAGGCCTTGGACAATGTTTCAAGAAGGAATTTGAGGCCCATTAGCAAAAATGATGTGTTTTGAGCAAAGTTGACTTTTGCAAATTCACAAAAATTTCCCAACTTCTCCAATGCATATCTTGCTCAATTTTGATCATATGAACATGTTCTTGGACATTTTGGAAAGGTCTTGAAGTCCTCTAACCAATGCCTTTGGTCCCATGTCATTTTGATTTACCAATCTCAAGTTATGGTCTTTGACTTAAAATGCATTTTTGTTGACTTTTGAAATTGACCTATAATGTAGAAATTGATAACTTTTTGTGAGAGCATTTATTGGACTTGGAATGTGAAGATGAGTTGTAGGAAATGTCATCCCCTTAAAAATGAGCATTGGATGGTATTTTTCTGATGAACCATGAAAAAGTTATGCCTTGGTCAAGTTACAGTTGACTTTTCAGCTGTCCAAAAATAGCAACTTTTGCATCTTTGATGATTTTTGAGCCATGCTTATGGAATCATGATCAAGACTTGATCAAATGACGATTGTGAGCTCAAAATAAGATGTTGACCAAAAATTCTGACTTTTGACTGCCAAATGACCATTTTGCCCCTACTGTTGACTGTGAAGCAAATGAAGCTTTTGACTGTGCAAACTGGCATTGTGAGACTTGAGACTTGACATGTAGATGCTTGACAATGTGTATAGGCACATGAGACTTGATTGAGCCTTTGAAAACCTCAAATTCCTTGTAAGAACCAAAACCCTAATTTTGACTGGCTTAGGAGGCATTTGGACTGTGCAATCTCAGAGTAATCTTGAACCATTTGAAGATGATTCTTGATAAACCTTGAAGAATATGGGAGGGAAAATTTTGGGGTACAACAGCCACCACGGCAGTTTACTCTAGTAAATATGACATCTGCTCAGATCATTCCGCATCTCCTGAAATTGAACCTTGCTAATTTAAAAGAAGCGCCAAAGAATGTAAATACCACTTCCCCACATTATCATCCCAAAGCCAAGTGTGCTTACCATTCCGACAGTATTGGGCACGATACCAATAATTGTTAGGTACTCAAGCATAAAATTCAGGATTTAATTGACGCCAAAGAGGTCGAGTTTGACGCTCCTGAAAAGCCCAATGTTATATCCGCGCCAATGCCCAAGCACGGTCACAATGTGCATGCTGTTTTGGAAAATCTCCATGTTACTGATGTTGCCGATCTGTTGACTCCAATGTTAGTGATAAAGGAAAATTTGTTGAGAGCCGGGATCTTTCCTGGTTGTGATGAAGATTGCTATTTTTGTCTGAATATTCAAGATGATTGTCCAATGTTGAAGTCGGGTGTCCAACGCCTGATGGATACTCAAGAAATACTTTTTCAAAAAACCCCTTTCAACACTTTCAATCCAATTGCTCCTGATACTTATGATACCTCAACCAATGACATTGCTATCATAACCATTTCCGACAATCCTCCCAAGGCTTGCAAAAGGCCTGTCAGGATTACACCCAACTCCGAATGTGTACCTCTCAAGATCACCATGCCGGGACCTGTCCCGTACCAGTCAAGTAAAATGATACCGTGGAACTATGGGGGAGAAGTCTTCTACCACGGCATCAAGCAAATCGAAACAGTCCAAGAAATCTCTGAAGAAGACCCTGACATAGGAAATATCGCGGGTACTAGCAAGATCACCCACAGTGGCCGGATCTTTTCTCCGGAGATTGCTCCTCCCCGAGCAGTCTTCGGACCCTTAAAAGCGTCTGCACCTGTTGGACCCTCTGTGCAAGGCCCAGTGATTGAAGAGTTAAACGCTCCTGAAGAAATACCATCCGCTGATAACACCGACAAAGGTAAGGGGATAATGAAAGAGCCTGTCAAGACGAAGGCTCATGATGTGGTTATCCCTGAAACCACTCAAAAGGAGATGGATGAGATCCTAAAAATAATCCGCAAAAGTGACTACGACGTGGTAGAACAATTGGGGAAAACCCCCTCTAAAATCTCAATGTTAGCTCTCCTGCTCTGTTCAGAGGCCCACACTAAGGCTCTGATTAAATTCTTGAAAACAGCACATGTTCCCCAAGAGACCTCGGCTGACCAATTTCAGGATTGTGTAGCCAGTCTTACTGCTGACAACGGCCTGGGTTTTTCCGATGCTGACCTAACTCCTAAGGGAAGGAAGCACAATGATGCATTGCATGTTTCGGTTGAATGTCGAGGAACCACTCTCACCCATGTCTTGGTCGATACTGGTTCTTCCCTAAATGTGCTGCCTAAAAAAGCTCTAGACCGGCTGGATTGTGAAGGTTTGGAGCTGAAGCCAAGTAATATTATTTTCAGGGCCTTTGACGGGTCTAAAAGAATGGTACACGGAGAGGTCGATATTCCCATCAAGGTAGGCACTGAAGTGTTTAACTCCACCTTCTACGTGATGGACATCCGTCCGTCATACTCTTGCTTGCTAGGAAGACCATGGATTCATTATGTTGGGGCAGTCACCTCCTCTTTACATCAGATGCTGAAATACCCTGTTAAGGGTAAAATCATAACTGTACATGGTGAGGAGGAGTACATGATCAGTCATCTCAATTCCTTTCGGTATGTGGAAGTGGATGGCGAGTTCATCGAAACACCTTTTCATCATTTCGAGGAAGTTTCTCCCGAGATTGCGGTGGCAAAGACAACAGTTGAGGTACCTATCACTCCCAAGCATGTGGTTAAGATGGCATCTCTCAAGGATGTGGAGGCTGTGATTAAGGAGGGGAAGAGCACAATATGGGGACAGTTTCCTGACTTCCCCCATAAGACGGACAAGTTTGGCTTAGGGTTTACTGCGGCGGGACAAAAGGCTATGCGTCGCTCCAAAATTGAAAACGCCCATCAAGATTTCTCTCCGTGGAATCAATGCTATAGAAGATGAAGATGAGGAGAGCCACTTGGAAGATTGGATCTTTCCAACGGTCGAATGGGGTTTGAGCAATTGGGAGGCAAAGGATTTTGTCCCTATCACCTTTATCAACCAGTAATTTTTATCTTTGAACAATTTCCCATTTTTATGGTCTGTAATAACTAAAACAATTCGCACTATTTTTCACCTCATGCCTTGCCCGGGGCATGTAGGTCCATTTGTAAGGGCTTGATTCTCTTCATAATCATATGCCATGTTTAATGAATCATTGGATGTTTTTCATTTATAAACTGTTGTGTTCATTTTCTTTCCTTCTGCATTTTTGTTTGTTTAAGGATGGCTATCCCTTACACACACCCACACTCACAAATGCAGGTACCCATCCACTCTGGATTCCATGGGTGACTATTCCGCCGTAGCTTTTAACAACTCTGAAGATTTGGTCAATCAAGCTGAGTACGAAGTTGACGAAGATTGTGAAGTGCCGGGAGAATTAGCCAGACTTCTACAGCAAGAAGAGAGGGCCATCTTGCCTCATGAAGAGTTGTTAGAAACCATCAACTTAGGGACAGAGGAAGATAGGAAGGAAGTAAAAGTGGGTGCCAACCTGGAACCAAGTGTCAAGGAGCACTTAGTACAATTATTGAATGAAAACGTTGAAATCTTCGCCTGGTCTTATGAAGACATGCCAGGGTTAGACACAGAAATCGTGGTTCACCATCTCCCCACAAGAGAAGATTGTCCATCGATCAAGCAAAAGGTTCGCCAAATGAGGCCTGACATGTCTGAGAAAATTAAGGCTGAAGTAATGAAGCAATTCAACACTGGCTTTCTGGCTGTTACATCCTATCCATAATGGGTTGCTAACATCGTGCCCGTACCTAAAAAAGACGGCAAGGTCAGAATATGTGTAGACTATCGGGATTTGAACAGGGCTAGCCCTAAAGATGATTTTCCGCTGCCGCACATTGACATCTTGGTTGACAACACAACTCAACACATGGTATTTTCCTTCATGGATGGATTCTCGGGCTACAACCAGATTAAAATGGCCCCCGAGGACATGGAGAAAACTACCTTTGTTACACAATGGGGTACCTTCTGCTACAAGGTGATGCCGTTCGGGCTGAAGAACGCAGGGGAAACTTATCAACGCGCCATGGTAGCTTTGTTTCATGATATGATACATCATGAGATCGAAGTTTACGTAGACGATATGATAGCTCGATCACAAATAGAAGAAGAACACCTTGAACATTTGCAGAAGCTGTTTGCCAGGTTGAAGGAGTACAAACTCAGACTGAATCCAAGCAAGTGCACTTTTGGAGTTAGGTCTGGTAAACTTCTGGGATTTATTGTCAGCAACAAGGGCATTGAGGTCGACCAGCAAAGGTAAAGGCTATACAAGAAATGCCTGCCCCCCGTACTGAAAAGGAGGTTAGAGGATTCTTGGGACGCTTGAACTATACTGCCAGGTTCATCTCTCACCTAACGTCTACCTGTGAACCAATTTTCAAACTATTGAAGAAGGATCAAGTAGTTGAATGGAACGATGATTGTCAAGTTACTTTTGATAAGATCAAGGAGTATTTACTAGAACCTCTTATCCTGATGCCCCCCGTCGAAGGAAGGCCGTTGATCATGTATCTGACTGTTTTGGACAACTCAATGGGGTGCGTACTGGGCCAACATGACAAGTCTGGTCGAAAAGAGCATGCCATTTATTACCTTAGCAAAAAGTTTACCGACTGTGAGACTCGCTACTCATCGCTCGAGAAAACTTGCTGCGCTTTGGTATGGGCTGCTCGCCGACTAAGGCAGTATATGTTGACTCATACCACTTTGTTGATTTCCAAGATGGACCCGATCAAATATATCTTCGAGAAGCCCGCTTTATCTGGAAGAATTGCTAGATGGCAAATGATCCTGACTGAGTATGATATTCAGTATACTACCCAAAAAGCTATAAAAGGGAGTGTACTAGCTGACCATCTAGCACATCAAGCTGTCGAAGATTATCAATCTATGAGATTCGACTTCCCGGACGAAGACATCATGACATTAGACAATATCGAAGGTAACAGACCGTATGACGGACCTGAAAATGGATCCCGATGGACCCTGTACTTTGATGGTGCTTCAAATGCATTCAGAAACGGTATCGGTGCAGTACTCATTTCTCCGGAAGGTTGCCATACACCTTTCACTGCCCGACTTTGTTTCAGCTGCACCAACAACATGGCCGAATATGAAGCTTGCATCTTTGGTCTCAAGGCTGCTATAGACCTGGGGATCAAATCTTTGGTCGTATTTGGGGACTCGTCTTTGGTTATCAGTCAAGTCAAAGGAGAGTGGGACACCAAACATCCTAATCTTATCCCATACAAAGAACATGTCTTGACATTGCTGCCTCATTTCGAGCAGATTACTTTCGAGCATTTCCCGCGAGAAGAGAATCAGCTAGCAGATGCCCTGGCTACAATGTCTTCCATGTTTAAACTCAACTGGGATAATGAGGCTCCCCAAATTACCATTGAGCGAATGGGCGAACCTGCGCACTGTCATGAGATTAATACCGAAGAAGTAGTGGAACAACCCTGGTTCCATGAAATCAAAAGGTATCTCCAGACTAGAGAATATCCCGAAGGAGCTTCCGTCAATGACAAAAAGTTCTTAAGGAGATTTGCTGCCAAGTTCTTCCTAAGCAATGGCATCCTTTATAAGCGTAGCCATGATTGTGTTTTACTTCGTTGTGTGGACAAAGCTGAAGCAGAGTTGACCATGACTGAGATACACAGTGGCACATTCGGCACCCACTTGAGCGGACGTACGATGGCTAAGAAGATTCTAAGGGCAGGCTATTACTGGTCTACCATGGAAGCTGATTGCCATCAACATTCTCGTACTTTCCATAAATGCCAAATCTACGCCGACAAGGTACATATCCCTCCTGTCCCTCTCAATGTTCTGACAGCTCCTTGGCCATTCACAATGTGGGGCATTGACATGATTGGAGAGATCAAGCCCACGGCATCCAATGGACATCGCTTCATCTTGGTCGCTATTGATTATTTCACCAAGTGGGTCGAAGCAGCTTCCTTTGCCTCTGTTACGAAGAATGTGGTTGCCCGCTTCATCAAGCAGAACCTCATATGCCGGTATGGTGTCCCCGACAGGATCATCACAGACAACGGTACAAATCTGAACAATACTATGATCACCTCTCTATGCGAACAATTCAAGATTTATCATCATAATTCATCTCCCTATCGGCCGAAGATGAACGGTGTTGTTGAAGCCGCGAACAAAAACATCAAGAAGATCATTCAGAAAATGACAGTTACCTATAAGTACTGGCATGAGATGTTACCGTTTGCTCTGCATGGATATCGTACCACGACACGTACTTCAATAGGGGCAACCCCATTTTCTCTGGTGTATGGCATGGAAGCTGTTCTACCCATGGAGGTTCAGATTCCTTCCTTAAGGATTATGAAAGACACTGGTTTGAGTGAAGACGATTGGATTCAGACCCGACTTGATCAACTTAATTTGATCAATGAGAAATGACTTACTGCTATTTTCCATGGTCAGACTTACCAAAAACGGATGATCAAAGCTTTCAACAAGAAAGTTAGACAACAAGTATATCAAGTTGGAGATCTTGTAATCAAGCGGATCATCTTACCGCAAAGTGACCCCAGGGGAAAGTGAACTCCTACCTATGAAGGACCATTTGTAGTCAAGAGCATCTTTTCTGGTGGGGCAATGATTTTGACCACCATGGACGGCGACAATTTTCCACACCCTGCGAACGCAGACATAGTCAAAAGATACTACGCATAAAATGACCCGACAAGTTAAAAACCCGAGAGGGAGACTTGGGCAAAAATGGGCATCCCGGTGAACCGAAAACCCGAAAGGGCGGTTCAGGCAAAAATTAGGGATAAAACAAAAAAAATCTGTACACCCGGCAAGTTGAAAACCCGAAAGGGCGACTTGGGCAAAAAAGGGTTTCCCGGTGGATCGAAAACCCGAAAGGGCGATTCAGGCAAAAGTTAGGGAATTCAAGCGTATGACTATGTCTCGTCGGATCACTTTAAGGACGATCTCTTCACCAACAAACTCCAAGCTTCTGATCAATCCAGTCATCGGCGGACGAAGCAGCGAATGGACAAATATTCAGAGTTGTGAAGGCCATGGCAGAATGGGAATCCCATGAAATTATTACACATAGCCACCTTTCTTTTGTATAAATTTTTTCAATTTTTACGACAACATTCTCTTACTAGGATGTCTGTCTCCTTTGTACAAAGATATTCATAAAAAGTTAATACAAATACACGTCCAAGTGCAGAAATTTGCTTTGCCTTCCTTTTCTTTTTTACACTTATGTTTTATTTGAAAAAAACCGTCTAATGTTTTGTTAAATAGGCATATGCATTTGAATATAATCATTTCTTACAAATAAAAAAAAAGATGATTCCTGATAGGTTGAAGGTATTGGTAGATATCTTGATGCCCTTTCAGAAGAAATCCCCAGCGGAATTAAACTTCAAGATCCTCAACAGAGTTAAAATTCGGAATATATTTCCCAAGCAGAGTTAAACTTCAGGATCCTCAGCAGAGCAAAAGCTTTCTAAAGTTGGATTCCCCAGCTAAAGTGCATTCCAGGACTTAATTCCCCTCAGAGTCAAGTTTCAAGATCCCCAGTGGAGCCCAAAAAACCCTAAATATCCTATCCCCAACGGAACCAGAATAGTAAACATTCTCCCCACAAAGATACTTCCCGACAGATTGAAGATTCTCAGTCCCATTTTTCCAGCATAAGTCTCCCAGGTTTTAAACTTCCCAGTAGAGATTTTCAAAGCTTTCCTTGTTCCCCAAGCAGTCAGCAGTCAACAAGGATTTCTCATCTTCAGCAATCAAAGATTCTTGCAATCCCCTGCAGCAGTCAAGGATTCACTTTCCCCGACAATAGTCAAGATTCTATTATCTCCGGCTATCCAGGATTCATCTATCCTCAGCAAGACAACTCATCAGCTTACATGCGCATTCACTACATTCATATATCAAAAACATTGATATAACATATATATTGCATCATACATTTCATGCAACATAACTTTGTGTTTCAGCTAATATTTTACCCTTTTCAGGATAAGATTAATAAGCTTCAACTCAACTTTTGAAAACAGTTTACGGGTTCTCCAGATACGGATGTTAACCTATCGCTTGTTCAGATCCAAGACCTCTGAAAACAGTTTACGGGTTCTCCAGATACGGATGTTAACCTATCGCTTGTTCAGATTCAAGACTTCTAAAAATAGTTTACGGGTTCTCCAGATACGGATGTTAACCTATCGCTTGTTCAGATCCAAGACCTCTGAAAACAGTTTACGGGTTCTCCAAATACGGATGTTAATCTATCGCTTGTTCAGACTCAACTTTTGAAAACAGTTTACGGATGCTTCCCAACATGGATGCTGATCTATTGCTTATTCAACTTCAAGACCTCTGAAAATAGTTTACGGGTTCTCCAAATACGGATGTTAATCTATCGCTTGTTCAGACTCAACTTTTGAAAACAGTTTACGGACGCTTCCCAACATGGATGCTGATCTATTGCTTATTCAACTTCAAGAATTCTGAAAACAGTTTACGGGTTCTCCAAATACGAATGTTAATCTATCGCTTGTTCAGATCCAAGACTTTTGAAAATAGTTTACGGACGCTTCCCAACATGGATGCTGATCTATTTCTTATTCAACTTTAAGACTTCTGAAAACAGTTTACGGGTTCTCCAGATACGGATGTTAACCTATCGCTTGTTCAGATCCAAGACCTCTGAAAACAGTTTACGGGTTCTCCAAATACGGATGTTAATCTATCGCTTGTTCAGACTTAACTTTTGAAAACAGTTTACGGACGCTTCCCAACATGGATGCTGATCTATTGCTTATTCAACTTCAAGACTTCTGAAAACAGTTTACGAGTTCTCCAAATACGGATGTTAATTTATCGCTTGTTCAGACTCAACTTTTGAAAACAATTTACGGACGCTTCCCAACATGGATGCTGATCTATTGCTTATTCAACTTCAAGACTTCTGAAAACAGTTTACGGGTTCTCCAGATACGGATGTTAACCTATCGCTTGTTCAGATCCAAGACTTCTGAAAACAGTTTACGGATTCTCCAAAAACGGATGTCAATTTATCGCTTGTTCAGACTCAACTTCTGAAAATAGTTCACGGGTTCTCCAGATACGAATGTTAATCTATCGCTTGTTCAGATTCAACTTCTGAAAACAGTTTACGAATTCTCCAAACATGGATGTCAATCTATTGCTTATTCAGACCCCCAGTCCAGAGATGTTCCAAACATGGATACCTTTCTGATACTCACTCACTCACCTACGACATACAGTTCAACAAACAATCTCCAGATGGCATCTTTAAGCCCATCCCCGACAAGATTCTGTCATATCTCCAGATGGAATCTCTAAGCCCATCTCCAGCAAGATTCCACCATCTCCAAATGTCATCTTTAAGCCCATTCCCGCACCTATGTTTTGACGAGTGCAAATTTACGGGCACTCTAGTGTCCAATCTCCTTTTACCTTCGAGACGCGAAAGGCAAACTTGCCAATCTAACTCTTCAGGTTCAAGAAGATTGAACAGGGGAAACTGTTGTACCCCAAAATTTTCCCTCTCATTTTATCAACACTTTCTCATCACAAGACTCTTGAAACTCAAGATCAAGCTAGGATTTGTTCTGCTCAAGACCCCTCCTTGCACTGTTGACCTAAATTAGGGTTTGAGTTTGCACAAGGATGTTTTAACCTAAAATGCCCAAAGTTACTTTCATACTTCATGTTGGACTCACAAGTTTGTCCTTACCAAGTCTTAAGCCTTGATTCAAATTTTTGCCTAGTCAATTGGACAATTGACCTAAAAATCAGCTGTATTAGGGAAAAAGTCAACTGTAGCCAATTGACAGCCAAACCTCATAAAATTTGACCCACATCAACATTATGAACTCATATGAATCATTTGATCAAGTTTGGATCACAATTCCACAAGAAATTTGATCAGATCATCAAAAGGGCAAAATGGTCATTTTTAGGGTTTTGACCGCACAAAGGCAATTTTTGACTGTTTGACCTAACCATTGGCAAATCAAGCTCACACATGGACTCAAGGACTCAATGACATTGTCTTTACCCATTCAACAAGTTCAGAAGATCTCAATTGCATAGGATTGACAGATGAATTTTTTCAGTCAACTGATCAAAATTTGATTGTACACTGAAAAGTCAAACTTTGACTTTTTGGTCAAAATCAAGTGCCAAGAGTTATTTTTCATCAAGACATGTCAATTTATGAAACTTGTTCATCAAGAAACCCAAAAATGCAAATTAGGGTTTAAGATGGAAAATTTTCATAACTTAGAAATTTTCTAAGTTATGAAATTTTCTTATTTTTTCCTAACTTTGTCCCATTTTTTTATCAAGATGCAAATGGAACAAGGGTACCAAAAACTTTTAACTTAGAAGAAATTTTCCCTAATCTAGGCAGGATTTTGACCCATCTTCTTGGCCATTTTTCACATAATTCCACTTTGAGTTTCAAGTTTCATTACAAATATGGATTGTAGTATATGTTCCAATCTTTCCAAATTGTCCAAGAACTCCTCAAACACCCTTGTGGTTAGAGAGAATCGAATTTACAAAGTTGGCCAAAACTCACTTTTGTTCATGACCAATACATGTTCATAGCAAATGGCATTTTCAAATCAGCTTGGTTTATGCTAGCTTGCAGGCCTCAAAACTAATTTACACTTCATAATTTAATGCTTAACCATTGAATTAAGATGTTATCTTGGCCATTTGGGCATTACATGCTAAACTAATCCCTAATTAGAAAAAGCAAAGTTCCCATTTTTGGCCTATTGTCACTTTATGTCAAAAATGAATCCTTGAGACATGGGGCCAGATCTTTGAGGAAAGATTGAGTCCACAAATTCCAGTTACCAAGAGCCAAAGTGGCAGCATACTTGAGGGCATTGTACAAGCCTGTATTGAAACTTGCACTTTCTTTCTTCAAGTAGAAGAAACTTGGCAAAACACATACGAACTCTCATTTTCTGCAAACAAAAGCTTAAGCAAACTTCGTACACATTTTCCATACACAAAAACAAGCCTAAAGCACGATTCATTGATACCTCATACCTCCCAATACTCAGAATCCCTGTTTTGCTGCAAAACAGGGCAAGTTCTGCAACTTGACCTCTATAGAACAATCCACTCGTGCGTTTTTTCCAAAACCAGTGCAAACACTTTCCATTTCATCCATCCAAACTGTTTCAAGCCTTAAACACCAGCTGTAACACCTCTAACCCCATTTGCCATTTTTATTTCAAAGCTTTGCAGGTGGACTTCTACAACACGATACAGGGTGTTTCAAAGCAAGCCAGGTATTGGAGAAGCTTCCTTGGACCTCAGGCAAGCTCAACAGAAGCTCAAACTCCATTGAAGGTTGCCACATTGCTCTACTCGATTCAAGCTGAAACAGGTAATCCATGGACTTTTATCTATCTATCTAGGAATGGTTAGGCTTAGGTTTGTGAATGAAACATGTCCTACTCATAGCCCTGAAGCCATACATGTGATCAGTTTTTATTTATGTTAAGCGTGCTGTGAGAATTTCAGTCATGAACATGTGAAAAAAGTTAGGTTAAAAATTAGGGCCAGAGAAATTCTCTCTGGTCTTTGAGAATTAATCCAAGTTTTTTACATGTTTGAATTCGTTATTTGATGCTCTACAATGTTTATGTTATGAGTTTTATCAAAAAATCAAAGAATCAGGAGTTGGCATTTTGTACAAAGAGGCGCGCGTTTTCAAACAAAAGCTGGAGGTTGAAGAAGGTGGTGGCTTGGGCTGGGTCTGAGTCACTCTTGCTTTTTGCACCCTTTTTTTTAGTTTACACCCCCTAGCCCATTTGATTAAGTATTTGTCATTTTTATGTTTTTCCTTTTTATTTTGACTTTATATTTTTTGTTCAAACATAAAAAAATACCAAAAATAATTTTCCATAATTTTTCATATTTATTTGATATTTATTTCATTTTATTAGCATATGTATGTAAATAATATAAATCCTTTTTTATTAAAACCCTAAAAAATAATATAAAAAATATATTTATTTTTCAGTTATTATTTTTATTTACATTTTGAAAACATTTCTTGAATATTCATTTTTTATATAAATAATTATTTTTTATCTTTTTATATTTAATAGGTTTAATATATATATATATATATATATATATATATATATATATATATATATATATATATATATATATATATATATATATATATATATATATATATATATATATATATATATATATATATATATATATATATATATATATATATATATATATATATATATATATATATATATATATATATATATATATATATATATATATATATATATATATATATATATATATATATATATATATATATATATATATATATATATATATATATATATATATATATATATATATATATATATATATATATATATATATATATATATATATATATATATATATATATATATATATATATATATATATATATATATATATATATATATATATATATATATATATATATATATATATATATATATATATATATATATATATATATATATATATATATATATATATATATATATATATATATATATATATATATATATATATATATATATATATATATATATATATATATATATATATATATATATATATATATATATATATTTTATTTTGTTAGATAATTAGGACGAAAATATAGAAATAATACATTTTTATTTGTTGACACTAAAAATACTTTTTCTTAACAATATACTTCTATTTTTGCATAAATTAATATTTATTGTATATAATTAATAAATACTACTATTTATTCCAAAATTAGGGTTTTGCCCTAAATGACCAAAATAATTAAAACTTGACTTTTTTTATTTTATTTTTTATTTCACATTAAAAATACCCTTTTCACATACATAAATAATCCTTTTTGCATAATACGTTTCATTTTGATATTTATTTAATTGTATTTATTTAAATATTAAATATGGACTTGTACATTCGATATGGTTGTAATAACTTAGATTTTATTTCTTGCCAAATATCCCCAATTCAAATTTGTATCCCCATCCCCATAATCATGTTGTAATAATCTAGGACTTTAAATTCTTGCACGTTTAAAAGCTTTCAATTATGTCATGCTTAGACCTAGGGTTTGTATGCAAAATCAATCAACAAATAGCTTGACCTAATCCAAACAAATAGCTTGACCTAATCCAAAGAATAAACATGCATGAAAAACAAACACAAATGCACACTTACACCCCTAGGGTTTCATCCACTTGTTGCCTTCAAAATGGGCCATGGTTGCATGTTGAGTACTTTGGCAAAACAAAAAAACCAACAAAATGATCATAGTCCCTCGACGACGCTATCGGAGTTGCCTAAACAAAATGATCAAGTCCCTCAAGAAAATTGCCAAAATACTTGACACAATTGCTTTCATGGTCTATACGATGACCCGCGCCTGTCCCGTTAACATCCTAACACAAGCTTGTTCACCAAATACAATGGTGAAACAACACTGTTAAAAGGGTTAAAAACATAAGAAAGATCTTTGAGTAAAATATGGTAGACAACTCTTAGTTACTTGATCAAACTTGCAAAAAAAACATCCTTGCTACTTTTCAACAACACATTTCACAACACAATTTCAAAACAACTTTCAAAAACATTGAAACATCTTTTCAAAAAGACAAACACCTTTGTAAAACATTCAAACAAGAATTGTTACAAAGGTTGCATATACAAGGCATCTTTTTCAAAACATTTTCAAAACCACACACACAAAGCACCATTTCAAACAATTGAAAAGCAAAGGAAAGTGATCTAAGCAAGTAACTAAGATCCCATGGATAACCATGGATAGAAAAGGTGTTAATACCTTCCCTTTCTATAATCTACTCCCCGAACCCAAGAAAACATCTCAAAGGTCTTTCCTGTGCTTTTTGACCTTTCCTTAGGATAAAATAAAAAGTCGGTGGCGACTCTTGCTAAACCGAAACATTTGCGAAAACAAACGCAAAACCCAAGTCAGTTCTCCCACCATATCACAACTTGGTCCCCGGCCTTGACTGTTTTCTTCATGTTGTAGTATCTGTCTTGATGAAGTTGGTTGATAATGGTTCTCAGCTCTTCTTGTTCCCGAGCTAAGCCTTGGATAAGAGCCATCTGCCCTAGCATCTGGATTTTCATGGAAATGAATTCAGCTTGCAGTTGTTCCAGCCGTTCGTCCTTATTGTCTTCAGGACTTTTCTTGACCAAGTTCCCAACGAGGAGTGTTTTCAACTCTTCCTGCCCCTTGGATAGGTTTAGGAAAATGTCCCTGCACCGAGCTTCTTGAATTTGAAGATCTTGGTTGTCTGGTTGGAAAGCCATTGCTGAAATAAACAACGAGAGCATGAGAGACCTGTACTGGGAGACCTGTTATGCAATGATATGTATGATATATGTATGCAATGTTTTCAAGGATCTCGCGGGGTAAACAAGAAACTTGTTAGAATTTGAATTTTGCAGCTTTGATTGAAGAAGCTTCGTGTTGTTAAGAGTCTTTCTTCAAGAGTCAAGCTCACCATATCGAGTGGGTCATAGCCACCGACTCAAATTATCGTGTTTTGATCTCTATATGACATTGGCTAGAGGAAAATAAATCCCCTTTGCCCCTTGCTGGATGTTTGATTTACCATAACCTGCATCACAAACCCTTGAGATCCTTGAAATGGTTAAGGAAATGTTAAGGCATGATGTTATGATGTGTATGCTATGCGTTTAAGCAAAAGTGCTAGGTGATGTAAGTGAACCCTGCAATATATCCAGATTATTGGATAAGGACTGTAAACAAAACCTGCAAGGAATTCATGTTGTCAGATAACAAGAATGTGCAAGTAGTTCAAGTTTGAAAGCACACAAGTCACACAATAGCCCTTAAATTTCAGGCTGGCATGGAGTTTAGGTATTACCCTCTTTCAGTTTAGTTGGTTCAACCTGTCCTAGTAATAGTAACCGGGTTCTAGAGGATCTCAATATCACTGACCACCCTCGATCGGTCATAATTCCAGTTTAGCAACCTTTTCTTACGGCCAGAATCATCGCGAGAGTTTGGACTCAATGAGTGTAGCATACTGCTACTGTTTTATGGCCGAGTTGGTCAATTATAGGTTCTAAGGTTAGTTGGTATTTAATGACCCCTTAGAAGACCCATATTCTCCTCGTTGCGCCACAAGGGACATCGGTACAAACTAAAGTGCCACACCAATGTAGCTACTGCTTCAACCGTATCGGTCTACGCCGTATAGTTCCCTCATAGTTTATTGCTACTTGCCTAAAGGGTGTCCCCCAGATCCGGGTTAGGATCTATAGTAACTCCGATTCAACCCACAAAGATAAAGCATACAAGTCAAGCAATTGAAAACATTATGAACTATTCCTAAGGTACACCCCACTTAAAAGCGTCCCCCGCAGAGTCGCCAGTTCTGTGATACGGTGGGAAAGAACTGACTGTTTTTTGGAATGCTGGTTTGTGTTTTGCGTTTGTTTTTGCAAAATGTCACGGTAAGCAAGAGTCTCCACCGTCTTTTATTTTATCCAATAAGGAAAGGAAAAAAGCACAGAAAAATTCCTTTTTCGAGATATTTCTCGGGTTCGGGGGGTAGATTATAGAAAGGGAAGGTGTTAGCACCCTTTCTATCTGTGGTTATCCACAGGCTCTTAGGTACTTGCTCATATTGTTTTCAAAATTGTTTTCTTTGTGCTTGTGGGTTTGAAAAAGTTTTTGTTTTGAAAACTTCGATTTAACTCTTGCTTCTGTCCTCAAGAGTGTACGAAGTGTTTTTGAAAACTTTGTTCGAAAAGTGTAAGTGTGAAAAGTATTTTTGTTTTTGTAAGAGCGAGTACTTAAGAACCATCTACCTACTCAAAAAAGGAATCATTCTATGCTATCTTCCTTTAGACAATGATATCCCACTATGAATGAGTAGGTAGCACCGTTGTTGGAGTTTAAGGGTCAATTCGATTTTAGGGACTTACGGTCACCAAAGTAATGTTAGGACGCTTTAGCGGTAACCCTAATGTCCTATATCATTTATTTTGAGGAAAAAATATCCGAGGCAACCATTTCGAGGCGACTATGATCTTTGGACAAGAGGGCGACCTCTAAAGTGACCTATACTCAATGACCGCGTACGAAGGCAACCAAGTGGGGTGTACCCTAAGAGTGCGCATGTGCGAGTGTGTCGTTTTCAGTTATTTTTGTCTTTTCACATGTTAAGGGTGATCTATGTTGATTTTAGGTTAAACATTCATTCTTGTCATGCATTCCTATTATCAAACATCTAACAGTTATGTTTTGTGGAAAATAAATTGCGAAAATTAAATTACAAGGCGTCGGGTATTTACATCGCCAAAAGCAACCCTTTGAAATTTAAATGCGGAAAATAAATAAAGCGATAAAATAATTAAATGGTCCTAATTATCTATTACATTTCGGGAACAAATACAATATTGGATAAAAGAAAGTAAATTGTGTGCAGAAATTAAATCGGGTGCAAGTTTAAGGTTTTGACCCTTTTTTGAAAGAAAGTATTTTTTTTGTTATTTTTGAATTAAGAAAGAAACTATCCTAAATTAATTATTAAATTAATAAATAAATAAATTAATTAATGAAAATAAATATTTTTTTGGATTTTGATATTTAAATATTTTTTTGGATTTTGATATTTAAAGAAAGAAAATAAAATTAATCAATGTTAATAAAAACCTAATTATGTCTAAGTTAATTTTAATTATTTTACAAAAATGTGAAAGTTATTCTAATTAAAATTCTAAATCAATTAATTAATGTTTATTAACAAAAATAAAATTTAGAATTTAATTTGATAAAGAAAATTTTTTGTTGTTTTTATTTATTTTTTTAAGAAAAGAAATTAAGTCCTAAAAATTAAATGCTAATTTAATTATTAAATAAATTAATTAATGAAAAATATTAAATGACATATTTTTGGAGTTTTGTTAATTTAGGAAAGAAAATAAAATGATTAAATTAGTGTTAAAAACCTATTGATTTCTAATTATTTTTAAATATTTGTAAAAATCATTTAAAGTTATCTAACATTAATATCCTAATTAAATTAATTAATATTTATTAATAAAAAATAAAATTCTGAAATTTAATTGGACATAAAATACTTTTATGATTTTTTTTGATGAAAAGAAGATTAATTATTTGGTTAGTAAAATAAATAAGAAATAAATAAATTGAAAATGTAAAAAAAAATAAAGAGTGAGAAATGGGCCTGAAACAACACTTTTGGGAGGTGTAAAGAGCATTCCTGAGCCCGGATCTTCGAAAGCTTCATGCTCTAACTATGGTGTTTTTTTATTCTTGTGTGGAACCTATGATTCAACCATCCATAACTGTTTTATATAAACTCAAACAAACGTTAGCATACCATAAAATGTGATTAAAATTAGAGATTCGAAATTTAAAATTTTACCAAACCGGTGGGCGTGCTAGGCGTATGATGGATTGCTCTTGGGCCTTGTAAGACTCATGAGGACTTCAAGAGGATTGTTTGAGACTTGATGTCAATTGCGAGAGGCCAGAACCTCGAGATATGACTTGCATCAATTCTTTGATTTCTGGAGAGCTTTTTGAAGAGCTTTTAGAGAACTTTTTGAAGAGCTTTTTGAGAGCTATTTAGAGAGGATTTTCGTTTCTTTCAAGCTTGTATGACTCTATATTTATAGAGGAGAATGAGGAGACAAGAAAGCATGGAAAGAATCTCCCTCATAATGTTGTGTTTTAAGACCATGATCAAGATTTGGAAAAAATGCCATATTTGATGATTCTCCATTATTAAACCTTCCAAATTTGATTTGATTCAATCTTTTTGCACATGATTAGGCTTGATACAAATTTTATGGTGGTTCTAGCTGTAAACAAAGCCTAAAAAAATCAAAAAAATCAAGAGTTATTAATTATTTGGATTTTTTATAATTTTATTTGATTTAAATTGAATAAATTCAATTAAAAATCAAATTAAATAATAAAAATGAAATATGGGCTCATGGTTGAAGCTAGGACACGTGGGAAAATATGCAAGCTCAAATCAAGTGGAAAAGAATGGGCCCATTTGACAAAATTTGATGTTTTGAGGATAGTTGACTTTTGGTAATTTTGCAAAAATGCCCAACTTCAACAATGCATAACTTCTTCAATTTTGAACTTTTGGAAGTGTTCTTGGACTTTTTAGAAAGCTTGAGATGTCCTATAACCAACCCTTTTGGTCTCATCTCATTTTTATATTCCATGCTCAAGTTATAAGCTTTGGGAAAAAAGGTGTTTTTGTTAACTTTCAAAAATGACCTATAATGTCCAAATTTATAACTTCTTGTGAGTGCATTTTCTGATATTGGGGTATAAATATGGATTGTAGGAAATTTCATCCTATTCAAAATGAGATTTGGATGGGTCATTTATCATAAAGTATGAGAAAGTTATGATTGGTCAAAGTTGAGTTGACTTTTCCTACAAAACCCTAATTTAACAACTTTTGGGTCTTGATGAATTTTGAGCAATCCTTGATGAATCATGATCAACCCTTGATCAAATGATGAAATAACCTTAAAAATGAGAATGCTGACAAAAAATCTTGAGGTTTGACTGTTTGTAGGTCACAGTTGACTTTTGCCCTAGCACAGTCGATTTTTGGACCCTTTGAGCAATTGACTGAGCAAACTTCCTCTGCAAGGCTTGAAACTTGACATGGATGATCTTGAGAACATATTAGGACATTGGGGAGAACTTGAGGTCATTTGGATTCAAGTATATTGATGCAACACAAAACCCTAATTTGAGGTTGACTGCCTTAAGAGATGACTTGTCTGACCCACTCTTGAGCAATCTTGATCCACTTGGAGATTTTTCTTGCAATGTTTGGAGAAATATGAGAGGGAAAATTTTGGGGTACAACACCAAGTAATCCCAATAATTCTGTAATTGCATTTCAAACAAACACGCACTGTATATTCCATTTCCTAACCAAGCAAATGTTTTAAAAGACGCAAATCATCTGGTTAACATGGATCAAACAATCATGAGTGTCCTACATGACAGTCTTAAATTACATATCTTGTCCCAAACAACCATGCCTTGAGAACAAACATTGTCTTTTTTTCAGTAAACCTGAGGAAGCATGAAGACCTGTGAAAATCAATTGAATTTCTGTGAATTCATTTTCTTTTGAGAATTGCAAGAAAAACCCTAATTACTGGTTTACTGCCACAAAAGAGAATATGTCTGGTCGATTCCTGAGCCAACTTGAATATCCAAGAAACCCTAGGGTTGTGTCTTCTATGAAAAAATGGGAGGGCAAATTTTGGGTACAACAATAGTCGATACCGAAGTCTGGTTGCAAGATGATTCAATGAGTCATAGTGTTACGCTTTAATCCCTAATTTTTGCCTAGACCGCCCTTTCGGGTTTTCGGTCCACCGGGATACCCTTTTTTCCCAAGCCGCCTTTTCAGGTTTTCGACTTGCCAGGTGTACAGTTTTTTTCATTTTCATCCCTTATTTTTGCCCGAACCCTTTTGGTTCGCCGGGAAGCCCTTATTTTTACCTAGGCCAGTCGACCTAGCGGGTCATTGATCATGCATAGTATTTTTTTACTATGTCTGCATTGACGGGGTGAGGAAGGTCATCACCATCCATGATGGTTAAAATCATCGCTCCTCCTGAGAAAATGTTCTTAACCACAAATGACCCTTCGTACGTAGGAGTCCATTTGCCCATAGGATCAACTTGCGGCAGTATGATGCGCTTGATTACTAGATCCCCGACTTGATATTCTTGTCGTCTAACTTTCTTGTTAAATTCCTTGATCATTCTCTTTTGATACGTCTGACCATGACAAATAGCATTAAGTCTCTTCTCGTCTATTAAATTTAGTTGATCAAGCCGGATCTGGATCCAATCATCCTTGCTCAAACCTGCATCCTTCATAATCCGAAGAGAGGGTATCTGGTCCTCAATGGGCAATAATGCCTCCATGCCATACACCAAAGAGTAGGATGTTGCCCCTGTTGAAGTCTGTGCTGAGGTACAGTACCCATGAAGAGTGAATGGTAACATCTCATTCCAATCTTTGTATGTCACCGTCATCTTCTGCACAATCTTCTTGATGTTCTTATTAGCCGCTTCAACATCCCCATTCATCTTTGGCCGGTAAGGAGAAGAGTTATGATGCTGTATCTTAAATTGTTTGCAGAGCTCGGTGATCATCGTATTGTTGAGATTTGTACCATTGTCCGTAATGATCCTCTCTGGAACACCGTATCGACAGATCAAGTTGTGCTGGATAAACTGTGCCTTAACATTCTTGGTCACTGTAGCAAAGGAAGTTGCCTCAACCCACTTCATAAAATAATCAATTGCTACCAGGATGAAACGATGCCCATTGGACGCAGTAGGTCTGATCTCGCCAATCATATCGATGCCCCACATTGCAAAAGGCCAAGGAGCTGTCAAGACATTCAGAGGAACTGGAGATATATGCACCTTATCAGCATAGACTTGGCACTTATGACAGGTCCGAGAATGTTGATAACAGTCGGCTTCCATAGTAGACCAATAATATCCTGCCCGTAGGATTTTCTTTGCCATGGTATGTCCACTGGAATGAGTTCCAAAAGTTCCTTCATGTAATTCTGCCATAATCCTTTCTGCCTCGTTTTTATCCACACATCGCAGTAAGGTTGAATCATGGTTACGCTTGTAAAGGACACCATTGCTGATGAAGAACTTCGCAGCGAACCTTCTCAAGACCTTCTTATCATTAACAGATGAACCCTCGAGGTACTCTTGAGCCTCAAGATACCTCTTTACCTCGTGAAACCAAGGTTTATCTGTTACCTCCTCAGTCTCGATGTCATAGAAATGTGCGGGTTCGTCCAACCTCTCAATGGTAATCTGGGGAGCTTCATTGTCCCACCTGACCTTGAACATGGAAGACATGGTAGCTAGCGCGTCCTCCAGCTGATTCTCTTCTCTCGGGAAATGTTCAAAGGTTATCTCCTCAAAGTGCGGAAGCAATGTTAGTACATACTCCTTGTAAGGAATAAGATTTGGGTGTTTCATATCCCACTCGCCTTTGATCTGACTGATCACTAGAGCGGAATCTCCGAATACACTCAAGAACTTAATCCTTAGGTCAATAGCTGCTCGAAGACCCATGATGCACGCTTCATACTCCGCCATATTGTTGGTGCAGTTAAAACATAATCGGGCAGTGAATAGAGTATGACAGCCCTCAGGAGATATGATCACAACGCCAATTCCATTACCCAATGCGTTTGAAGCTTCGTCAAAATACATAGACCATCGGGATCCTTCCTCAGGTCCTTCATCCGGTCCAGGTTTTTCACAGTCGGTCACCAACATGATGTTCTCATCCGGAAACTCGAAGTTCATGGATTGGTAATCATCCACGGCCTGATGTGCCAAATGATCTGCCAACACACTCCCCTTGATTGCTTTCTGGGTTGTGTATTGGATGTCATACTCAATTAAGATCATCTTCCATCTTGCTATTCTTCCGGACAAGGCAGGCTTTTCGAAGATATACTTGATTGGATCCATCTTTGATATCAATAGGGTAGTGTGAGTCAGCATATACCGTTTCAGCCGGCGAGCAACCCATCCCAAAACGTAGCAAGTTTTCTCAAGCAGTGAGTATCGGGTCTCACAGTCGGTAAACTTTTGCTAAGGTAATAAATAACATGCTCTTTTTGGCCAGACTCGTCATGCTGCCCCAGCACGCACCCCATTGAATTGTTGAGTACTGTCAAGTATAAGATCAAAGGTCTTCCTTCAACTAGAGGCATCAGAATAGGTGGCTCTTGGAGATATTCTTTGATCCTCTCGAAGGCGGTCTGACATTCATCATTCCATTTTACCACTTGATCTTTCTTCAGCAGCTTGAAGATTGGGTCACAAGTAGCAGTCAGATGTGAAATGAATCGGGCAATGTAGTTCAGACGTCCCAAAAATCCTATGACTTCTTTTTCTGTGTGGGGAGCTGGCATCTCTTGTATAGCTTTTACCTTGGCAGGATCCACTTGAATACCTTTATCACTAACGACGAAACCCAACAACTTTTCAGACCTTACCCCGAAGGTGCATTTGTTCGGGTTCAACCTTAGCTTATACATCTTCAACCTGTCGAACAGTTTCTGGAGATGGTCAAGGTGTTCTTCCTCAGCCTGGGACCTTGCGATCATGTCATCAACATAAACCTTAATCTCATGGTGAATCATGTCGTGGAACAAAGCGACCATGGCGGGCTGATAAGTTGCCCCAACATTCTTCAACCCGAAAGGCATTACCTTGTAGCAAAAGGTACCCCACTACGTAACGAAAGTTGTCTTCTCCATATCCTCGGGAGCCATTTTAATCTAATTGTAACCGGAAAAACCATCCATAAAGGAGAAGATCTTATGCTGCGCGGTGTTGTCGACCAGAACATCGATTTGAGGTAGTGGGAAATCGTCTTTGGGGCTCGCCCTGTTCAGATCTCTATAGTCCACACACATCAGCACCTTACCATCCTTCTTAGGCACAGGAACAACGTTGGCAACCCACTGTGGGTAAGAAGTAACAGCTAGAAATCCCGCGTCAAATTGTTTCATAACCTCAGCTTTAATTTTCTCAGACATCTCAGGGCGCATACAACGAACTTTCTGCTTTACCGGAGGAAAATCGTCTTTAGTTGGCAAGCGGTGTACCACAATATCAGTATCTAACCCAGGCATATCTTCATAAGACCAAGCGAAAATCTCAACATAGTCGCGTAGCATCTGTATCAACCGTTGCTTGACGCTAGGCTCCAGATTTCCACCTATCTTGACCTCTTTCTTTTCCTCTTCTGTACCCAAATTCACTGATTCCACTGGCTCTTCATGGGGCTGTATGGCCCTCTCTTCCTATAGTAGCAGTCTAGCAAGTTCCCCGGGCACTTCACAATCATCCGCACCTTCGTCCTCGGCTTGGTTGATCGGATTTTCGAAGTCATAATCGGCAGTAGCAGAGTCGTTATCAATGGGATCCATAATGGATGTGGATCTGCATTATGATATGTGAGTGTGTGTAAGACACTAGCTGTTTTGATAAAGTGCAAGATAGAAAAGAAAAACAAGGCGCGCAAAATTTGTAATGCAAGAAAACTTCCAATGCTTTATTGATGATATATGAAAATGACAAATAATAAGCCCTCACAAACAAAATCAAAATGCCTTGGGCAAGGCACCGGGCCGTAAAGTTTCAAATTGTCTGTTACAAATCTCAAAACGAAAAGTCTATTACTGTGTAATAAAAGAAACGGGCACGAAGTCTTTCGCCGTCCAGTTGTTCAATCCACCGTTGGTAGTCGGGTAAATCCAACTGTCGATATCTGACTCTTCTTCATCATCCTCAATTGCATTCACTCCCTGATTGCTGATGTGCAGATGAGGTCTTCCAATCCGCACGCACCGAACAGCCCTTTGAGCCTCTACAGTAAAGCCCAAACCAAACTTGTCAGTTTTGTGTGCAAAGTCAAGGAGCTGACCCCAATTTGCACACCCATCTTTTTCAATTACAGTCCTGGCATCCTTGAGGGAAGCCATCTTCATTGGAGGTTTATCAGTAGCAACTTTAGTCGACGCCAGAGTCTAGGGGACATCTTCAAAGTTATGACACGGGGTCTCGATGAACTCCCCATCCATCTCCACATACCGAAAGGAGTTAATATGACTTACCATGTACTCCTCTTCTCCTTGCACCATAACGATCTTCCCCTTTACCGGATATTACAACATCTGATGGAGTATAGAAGTCACTGCCCCAGCCTTATGAATCTAAGGGCGACCCAACAAGCAAGAATATGATGGTCTGATATCCATCACAAAGAACGTAGATGCAAAAGTCTGAGAGCCAACTTTAACAGGGACGTCTACCTCCCCTTGCACCATCCCTTTTGACCCATCGAAAGCTCTAACCACAATATTACTCGGCTTCAAAATGAAACCTTCACAGTCCAGACGGTCTAATGCTTTCTTCGGTAAAACATCAAAGAAGATCCGGTATCCACTAGTACATGGGCCATAGTAGTGCCCTTGCACTCGATCGAGACATGCAGAGCATCATTGTGATTTCTTCCTTTAGTAGTCAGATATGCGTTTGAGAAACCCAACCCGTTGTCGGCAGTCAAACTAGCTACACAGTCTTTGAATTGATCGACAGAAGTCTCCTGCGACACATGCGCAATTTTGAGGAAAGCAATTAAAGCCTTTACATGGGCTTCCGAACACAACAACAAGGATAGCATGGAGATTTTTTACGGGGTCTGCCCCAGCTGCTCGACTACATTGTAGTCTCTCTTCTTGATAATCTTCAGAGTTTCCTCTATCTCCTGCTTAGAGGTTTCTACAATGATCTTCTTAGGCGCCTCCATCCGGGCAGCCTCACCTGTGATTTCTTTGCCCCGAGCGTCAGATGGCTCGGCGACAGGGGTGATAACTGGAATATGTACTGGGACAATGGCTGATGTACCAGCAGATGGAATAACAACAGGTTTATGAACAGTCGGAGGGGAAATCTCAGGAGAGAATAGTCTTCCACTTCTAGTGAACTTGCTAGCCCCGACAATATTGTTGATATCAGCACCAGCTTCTTCAATCTTTAAGTCTTTCTTAACTCCATGGTAATACACGTCGGCCCCATAATGCCAAGGGACAGCCTTACCCGAAGTGTATGGGATACGACCAGGGATAGTAATTATTAACGGAGCAACTCTTGGAACATATGTAATCCTAAAAGGCTTTCTCGAGGAAGCCTTGGAAGGATTGGCGGAAATGGTTATGATGGAAACATCTTCAATAGGAATTAACGGAATCAAAGTCTTCTCGAATAGGATCTCTTTGTTATCCATCAGGTGTTGAACACCTGATTTTAATAAATGGCAACCAGCAGGCAGGATTGAACATAGGTGTCAACCCTCGCCACAGCCCGGAAATAAACCGGCCAACAATAGATTCTTCTTAACTGTCATCAAAGGAGTAGAAATGTATTCCACAAAGGTCACAAATAGATCATTGTTGTACCCCAAAATTTTTCCTCTCATATTTCTCAAAACATTTCAAGAAAAATCTCCAAGTGGCTCAAGGTTGCTCAAGAGTGGGTCAGACAAGTCATCTCCTAAGGCAGTCAACCCCAAATTAGGGTTTTGTGTTGCATCAAAATCTTTGAATCCAAATGACCTCA
The DNA here is from genome assembly GCA_948472305.1 of Vicia faba. Taxonomy (NCBI): domain Eukaryota; kingdom Viridiplantae; phylum Streptophyta; class Magnoliopsida; order Fabales; family Fabaceae; genus Vicia; species Vicia faba. The sequence goes on from OX451737.1 coordinate 565,206, forward strand.
AGTGCTCCCCAATGTCCTAATATGTTATCAATATCATCCATGCCAAATTTCAAGCCTTGAAGAGGAAGTTTGCTCAGTCAATTGCTCAAAGGTCCAAAAATCGACTGTGCTAGGGCAAAAGTCAAATGTGACCTATATGTCAAACTTCAAGATTTTTTGTCAACATTCTCATTTTGAAGGATATTTCATCATTTGATCAAGGGTTGATCATGATTCATCAAGGATTGCTCAAAATTCATCAAGACTCAAAAGTTGCTAAATTATGGTTTTGTAGGAAAAGTCAACTCAACTTTGACCAAGCATAACTTTCTCATACTTTATGAGAAATGACCCATCCAAAGATAATTTTGAATAGCATGAAATTACCTACAATCCATATTAATACCCCAAGTTCAAAAAATTCACTCACAAAAAGTTATAAATTCGGACATTATAGGTCATTTTTGAAAGTCAACAAAAACACCTTTTTTTCCAAAGCTTATAACTTGAGAATGGAATATCAAAATGAGATGAGACTAAAAGGGTTGGTTAGAGGACATCTCAATCTTTCTAAAAAGTCCAAGAACACCTCCATAAGTTCAAAATTGAAGAAGTTATGCATTGTTGAAGTTAGACATTTTTGCAAAATTTCCAAAAGTCAACTATCCCAAAAACTTCAAATTTTGTCAAATGGGCCCATTCTTTTCCACTTGATTTGAGCTTGCATAGTTTCCCACGTGTCCTAGCTTCAGCCATGAGCACATATTTCATTTTTATTATTTCATTTGATTTTTTATTGAAATTATTCATTTTAAATCAAATTAAATCATATAAAATCCAAAGCTTTGATTACATGAGATCTTTTGGCTATTTCAGGATTTGATCATCATTATTAACATCATCAAAATCGAATCAAGCAATTCATGTGCAAAAAGATTGAGATTTGGGCAAATTTGGCAAGTTGTAAAAAGGAGATCAAATCAAATTCCAATGCATTGATTTAGAGAGATTCAGTCCATGATTTCTACCCTAATGTAAAGCATGATACATAAGGAAGAAAAGGCAGTCGAAACAAGGGTTGGAAAGTGCAGGCATAGGCAGAACGAAAGTTGGAAATTTCATCAAAAAGCTTGAGATCAAAACTATAGCTAGAAGCATTTTTAAGGGCTGAGACCTGTCCCAATCTCTTCCTGGGTGTTCACACAAGCGATCTGGACCAAAAGCAAGCGTTCTCATACACCACAACTCACTGTAAGTATCACGCGATTCCCCCCTATACTTGGTTTCGTATCTCAGAAATTATGCATTGTTACAATGAAATGATTGCATATTTGTAATCACCATGCCATTTGCAAGCTTTTGACATTAATCAATTTCATTTATATGACCAATATAAAGATCTGTCATTGCTTTGGTTTCGTCCTTGTTTTTGGGGCTTTTATTTTCAGGTACAATTGGCCATAATAATGGCTATGGTTGTGACTAGCTGACCGAGACGAACTCAACCATGGATTTAGAATGCATTTCCATGGCGCCTATAGGATTCTATAGATACCTGACTTGTAGTGACGGACCTCTGTCCGTAGGTATAGGTCCTGGAACCTTTAGCAACAGTTCAACAAAGAATATGAAGGAGTGTCACACCATCATTGGCCCTTTCAAAATTACACGCGCATTTTTGTTTTTTGTTCTGACCATTGACTTTTTTTTATATAATATCTATTCTTTCCATTATATTAATAAACAAAGCCAAGTGGTGTAGTGGCAAGCGTGCATTGGCAATCACTTTCAGGACCTGGGTTCGAATCCCAGGTCCCCCAATTTCTATTTGATTTTGCCTTTCAGATAATCACATGCATAATCCAAGCGTGCAGCCTACCATGCATCATCAAGCATCCAATGGCCAGATGGCCAAAGGCCAAATCTGAAGGTCCAGGGCTGAGGGTACATCATAGGCAAAGTCCAAGTGTGCACATGGAATCTCAAAAAGTCAACAAAGGCCATCTACATTTGGGCCTCAGCATTGCTATTCATGCCCCCATTTCAGGCCCAAACCCCTCTCTCTTTCTATCTTATTTATTTTGTTTATTTTAATTGTTTTATTATTTTTGTTTAAATTCTTACCAATCAAAAAATTCTTTTCTTTATAAAATAAAATCACAAAAATATTTTCTTTATCAAATCAAATTTTAATTTTAATTTTATTAATAAACACTAATTAAATTAACTAAGGTTTTAATTAGAATAACTTTAACATATTTTTGTAAATAATTAAAATTAAATTAGATTTAATTAGGGTTTCGTTAATTCAATTAATCTTTATTTTCTTTCTTAAAATAACAAAAACCCAAAAATAATTTATTTTTATTAATTAATTAATTAATTAATTTAGTAATTAATTTAGATTAATTTCTTTCTTAAAATAAAAAACAAAAAAAAGATGTCTTCTTTAAAGGGTCAAAACCCTAATTTGCGCTCGATTTAATTTCCCGCACGCGTTGTTTCTTTTTATCATATTAATGTACTTGCCTCCGGTTTGTAATAGTTAATAGGACCTTTATTTATTTTTTATCGCTTTATTTATTTTTCAAAGGGTTTGTCTTTGGCGATGTAAATACCCGACGCCTTGTAATTTAAATTCCGCATTTTATTTCCGCACATTATAACTGTTAGATGTTTGATAATAGGATGGCATAACAAGATTGAATGTTTTAACCTAAAATTAACTTAGATCACCTTTAACATGTACAAAGATAAAAATAACTAAAAACAACACATTCGCACATGCGCACTCTTAGGGTACACCCCACTTGGTTGCCTTCGTACGCGGTCATTAAGTATAGGTTGTTTTAGAGGTCGCCCTCTTGTCTAAAGATCATAGTCACCTCGAAACGGTTGCCTCGGATATTGTTGCCTCAAACAAATGATCTAAGACATTAGGGTTACCGCTAAAGCGTCCTAACATTGCTTTAGTGACCGTAAGTCCCTAATTCAAATTGACCCTCAAACTCCAACGACGATGCTACCTACTCATCAATAGTGGGATAGCATTGTCTAAAGGACATTAGCATAGAACGATTCCTTTTTCGAGTAGGTAGATGGTTCTTAGATACTTGCTCTTTCAAAAAACAAAATATTTTTCACACTTACACTTTTCGAACAAAGTTTTCCAAAACACTTCATACACTCTTGAGGACAGAAGCAAGAGTTAAATCGAAGTTTTCAAAATAAAAACTTTTTCAAACCCACAAGCACAAAGAAAACCATTTTGAAAACAATATGAGCAAGTACCTAAGAGCCCGTGGATAACCACGGATAAAAAGGGTGCTAACACCTTCCCTTTCTATAATCTACCCCCCGAACCCGAGAAATATCTCGAAAAAGGAATTTTTCTGTGCTTTTTTTCCTTTCCTTGTTGGATAAAATAAAAGTCGGTGGTGACTCTTGCTTACCGCAACATTTTGCAAACACAAAACGCAAAACACAAACCAGCATTCCAAAAACAGTCAGTTCTTCCCACCGTATCACAGAACTGGCGACTCTACTGGGGACATTTTATAAGTGGGTGTACCTTAGGAATAGTTCATAATGTTTTCAATTGATTGACTTGTATGCTTTATTTTTATGGGCTTGAATCGGAGTTACTATAGATCCTAACTCGGATCTGGGGGATACCCTTTAGGTAAGTAGCAATAAACTCTGAGGGAACTGTACAGCATAGACCGATACGGTTGAAGCAGTAGCTACGTTGGTGTGGCACTTTAGTATGTACCAATATCCCTTGTGGCGCAACGAGGAGAATATGGGTTTGTTAAGGGGTCATTAAGCACCAACTGACCTTAGAACCTTTAATTGACCAACTTGGCCATAGAACAGTAGCAGTATGCTACACTCATTGAGACTAAACTCTCGCGATGATTCCGGCCGCAAGAAAAGGTTGCTAAATTGGAATTATGACCGATCGAGGGTAGTCAGTGATATTGAGATCCTCTAGAACCCGGTTACTATTTTTAGGACAGGTTTGAACCAACTGAACTGAAAGAGGGTAGTACCTAGACTCCTTGCCAGCCTGAAATCTAAGGGCTCTCTGTGTGACTTGTGTGCCTTTACCATGTTTGCTATTTGTGGATACTTGTGGTGTATTCTCTATCATGACATCATGACATCATGACATCATGACATTGCATGCATATTGCATTGGACTAACCTATTTCAAAGACAGGAGGGATTCATCTTTGTTCTATTTTGTAGGTCATGGCACCCATGCGTAGAAACACCATCCGGATCAACTTTGTCCAGGTTCCCACTATGCTTAAAGAATTGGTTGCAAAGATGCCAAATACTACCTCCTTCATCAGAAGACATGGGCACCTTCTTGGTTTAGTCACCTCCAAGTTGGATAAATAGATGCTGAGTGTCTTAGTCCAGTTCTTTGATCCACTGTACCATTGCTTTACTTTTCCGGACTACCAGTTGGTCCCTACCTTGGAAGAGTTCTCTGATCTGCTTGGTATCTCTATTATGGACAGACTCCGTTCACAGGTTGGGAGAAGATCCTTAGGCCAGAAGAGATTGCTTTAGCCCTCCATCTGACAAAGGCTGAGGTAATGTCAAACTGGGAAACTCGTAGTGGAGCAAAGGGCTTCTTGACTAAATTCTTGGTTGGTAAGGCTAATCAGTTATGGGACAGTCTAGACTTCCAGGCATTTGAAGACATTCTGGCTCTGCTCATATATGGTTTGATGTTATTTCCTAACTCCGATTCCTTTGTTGACGTAAATGCGATAAAGATCTTCATGTCTAGTAATCCAATACCCACTCTCTTGGGTGACATTCTTCATTCTCTTTATGCCCGTACTGCTCGGAAGCGGGGAACCCTCATGAGTTGTGCACCATTGTTGGCGAGGTGGTTTATTTCTCACCTCCCAAAATCAGTTCTGAAGAACAAAGAAGGCATTGGCTGGGACTACATGGTTATGTCTCTCTCTCATAATGACATTGTTTGGACTATTAAGGGTATGGAAGACATGGCTATTATTGATCGTTGTGGGGAATACCCCCATGTTCCACTGATAGGAACCAATGGAGGGATCACTAATAATCCGTGCTTGGCCTTACGTCAGTTTGGGCGAGCTAGAAGGGAAGGACCTCATGAGTTGCTAATGCCTAGTATTGCCTTTGATTTACAAGGAGATAATGACGAGCAACGTCGCAGATTCATAAGAGCTTGGGGTAGGGTACACAGGTCTGATCCACATGAGCTGGGGGTGAAGACTTCTCTACCAATGGAACCATATCTCCAATGGGTTTGCATACGTGCCCAAAAGCTGGGAATGCCCTACGAAGTTGTCTTGCCTATAATTGTTGAAGTTGCTGATGAAGAAGGGGTTCCTCCTACCATCATACACCCTTACATGCCTACTGACATTGGGGCATTGAAGAGGTCCTGGATACAGCTGAGGGAGGAACGGGATACTTACCGAGAAAAGTATCACGAGCAAGAGCAGAAGATTCAGAAGTTGACAAGGAAGCTGGAGAACGAGCGGATCCTCAATGACTATGTCCGCACCGACAAGAAGCGGCCATGGGAGCACTGATTGTCTTTTGATTATTTCTAGTTTTGATTTACTTTTTCAGTTTTTCTTTCTTGTAACGCCTTAAAGGCATCTGTTGAACAATTGATTTTAAAGTTTATCTAATAAAAGTGTGTTTCATTTTGTTTACGAACTTGAATCCCTAAAAGTCTTTGAAATCATATCATACGCATATCATTCCCATGTACCTCATAACAGGTACCCTTACAGGTTTTCTCATCTTCTTCGCTGTTTATTTCAGCACATCATGTCTTCCGAAACATCAACCGAACAAGCAATCAAGGCTCTACAGGCTCAAAATACCCAATTCCAAGAATTGTTCATGAGTTTAGCTAAGGGTCAGCAAGATCTGAAGACCCTTATCCTGAAAGAGAAGAAGAAGAAGAAGAAGAAGAAGAAGAAGACGATCCTGTTTAATATGGGTCGCAGATTCGGAAACGATTTGCGAGAAGAGGTTGATTTGACCCACTGATCTGGAGGGGGAGATAATCAGGAAGAAAGGAGGACTCCTAGCCCTGTGGTTTCCGACAACGAGACTGACTTCGACGAAGACCAGTATCCTCCGGCTGAGGATAGATATAAACAATTGGAAGACCGGTTGAGCGCGATGGAAGTTCAGAAAGTGTTTGGTCTGGACTTTGGCGATTTGGGTTTGTCGTCTGGGGTGGTGATTCCCTACAAGCTTAAAGCACCAGTCTTTTCTAAATACGACGGGGTTTCTTGCCCAAAGCTGCACCTCCGCTCGTATGTTAGAAAGATTCAACCGTACACCACTGACAAGAACCTCTGGATCCATTTCTTTCAAGACAGTCTTTCAGGGACTCAGATTGAATGGTTTTATGAGCTGGAAGGATCTAGTATCCGTGATTGGGAGGACTTGGCTGCTGCTTTTTACAAGCAGTACCAATACAACACCGACCTCGCTCCTACGCGTACCCAACTCCAGGGTATGTCTATGGGTGCGGGTGAAGGTTTCAAAGATTATGCTCAGAAGTTGAGGGACCTTGCTGGTAGAGTACAACCTCCCTTGGCTGATAGGGAGCTAGTGGATATGTTTTTGGGAACCCTGTCTGGTCTGTATTTCAACCATATGATTGGAAGTTCATCGTTCGGGTTTACGGAGCTGATTATGACCGGGGAAAGGATTGAGGCCGGTATCAAATCAGGTAAAATACAGAAGGGTGCTTCGTCAAGCACCGAGAAGAAGCCTTTTAAAAAGGAGTCCAGTGTTGTTTATAGTTCAAAAAGCCATAATAGACCTAAACTCCGCCAAGCTGTTAATGCGGTGGTTATATCAAGACCTGCTGGTGCTCCTCAGCGCAACAATCAATCAAGGGCCGAGAGGTCGCGAAGACAATTTACTCAGCTCAACATGACTTTATCCCAAATTCTGCCACAGTTATTGAAAACCAACCTGGTGATTCTGAAGGAGGCCCCGAAGACCCCCAACACTACATCACCCATGTACGATCCGAATGCCCGCTGTGCTTTTCACTCCAACAGCCCGGGGCATGATACTGATAACTGTTGGGTCTTGAAGAATAAAGTACAGGACTTGATTGATGCGAAGGAGATTGAGTTTGAAGCACCTGAAAGACCTAATGTTGTGACTGCTCTTATGCCCAAGCATGGAGTAAATGCTATAGATGAAGACTCGTTTGTGGTTTATGTGAAAGATATTATTACTCCATTAATGACTGTGAAGAAGAACCTTCTGCTAGCTGGTTTATTTCCGGGCTGTGACGAAGGTTGTCGTATGTGTTCCGTCCTACCTACCGGTTGCCCTCTCTTGAAGTCAGGTGTCCAACGCCTGATGGATAATAAAGAAATTCTATTTGAGAAGACTCTTGTTCCTTTAGTTCCTACTGAAGAAGTTGCTATAATCACCATTTTCGACAATTCTTCCAAGGCTTCCTCGAGAAAGCCTGTTAGAATTACATCTGTTCCAAGAATCACACCATTGATCATCACTGTTCCTGGGCCTATCCCCTATACATCCAATAAAGTTGTCCCTTGGCATTATGGGGCTGACGTATATTATCACAGAGTTAAGCAAGACTTGAGTGCTGAAGAGTCTGATACTGACGTCAGCAATATTGTGGGATCTAGTAAAGTCACCTGCAACGGAAGACTTTTCTCCCCTGAGATCTCTCCACCAGTTGTTCGGAAACCTGTTGTCATTACGCCTGCCAGTGTACCTGCTACTATTCTTGTTCAAGTTCCCATTCTTACCCCTGTTGCCGAGTACTCTAACACTCGGGGCAAAGGTACCATTGATGAGCCTGCCCAGACGGAGGCACCGAAAACAATTACTGTTGAAGCCTCTAGACAAGAGATGGAGGAAATTTTGAAGATTATCAAAAAGAGCGACTACAATGTAGTCGAGCAGCTGGGGCAAACCCCATCCAAGATCTCTATGTTGTCTCTATTGCTGTGCTCAGAAGCCCATGCCAAGTGTTGTACCCCAAAATTTTCCCTCCCATTTTCTTCAAAGTTTTGACAAGCATCATCTCAATTTGCTCAAGTCTACTCAAGGGTTGCACAGTCCCAACATCTCCTAAGCCAGTCAAAATTAGGGTTTTGGTTCTTGCAAAGAATTTGAGGTTTTCAATGGCCCAATCAAGTCCCATAGGCCTATATACATTGTCAAGCATCTACATGCCAAGTTGCAAGTCTCACAGCATCAAGTTGCACAGTCAAAAACCCTATTTGGTTCACAGTCAACTGCAGGGGCAAAATGGTCATTTTACAGTCAAAAGTCAAAATTTTTGATCAACATCTTATTTTGAAGCCACAATCATCATTTGATCAAGTCTTGATCATGATTCCACAAGTATGGCTCAAAAATCATCAAGATGCCAAAAGTTTCTATTTTTGGACAACTGAAAAGTCAACTGTAACTTGACCAAGGCATAACTTTTTCATGGTTCATCAGAAAAATCCCATCCAATGCTCATTTTGAAGGGGATGACAGTTCCTACAACTCATCTTCACATTCCAAGTCCAAAAAATGCTCTCACAAAAAGTTATCAATTTCTACATTATAGGTCAATTTCAAAAAGTCAACAAAAAGGCACTTTAAGTCAAAGACCATAACTTGAGATTGGTAAATCAAAATGACATGGGACCAAAGGCATTGGTTAGAGGACTTCAAGACCTTTCCAAAATGTCCAAGAACATGTTCATAGGATCAAAATTGAGCAAGATATGCATTGGAGAAGTTGGGAAATTTTTGGGAATTTGCAAAAGTCAACTTTGCCCAAAACACTTCATTTTTGCTAATGGGCCTTAAATTCTTTCTTGAAATTTTGTCCAAGGCCTATGCACGACCCATTGAACTTAAATTGATTTATTTTCTTATTTTTAATTAATTAATTGAATTTTTATTAATATTAATTCATTTAATTCATTTAATTGTAGGAAAATTCAAAAGATATGGTTTTCAAATCTTTTGTGAAGCAAATAAGATCAGGGCAAGCTGGCAATCTCGTGCATCCATCAAAGAGGCAAAAATATCCAATTTTGGCAAGGTTTTTCAATCAAAAAGATTGAAAAATATTTGATTGGAAATCAAAGATGCAAAACATTATTCCATGGATCTTTGACCTAGTTTGTAACCTAAATCCATTCCAATACAAATACTGAAGCAAACCCTAAAGCCTTGGACGTGCAAAAGCTGCTGTAAACCCTTATGCCATATTGAAAAAAAGTCAAGAAAACTCAAAACTGTTTTCTCACTTCCAGGGCCTTTCAAAGCGATTTAAGGATTCAAACACGTTACTGGACCTCTCAGAAACCTTTTGGAATCAAAACCACGTGCTAAGGCCTAAGAAATCGTTCTACACGAACTCACGGTTTGCATATTTTTTTCACAATCGTAATTCATAATTCATGCATCATTGATATGATTTCTTGGTTGTTTTATGTTGTTAGAGCCCACAGGAAACTAATGGCGTGGTTCAATTGGATTATGGTGTCCTGAATCAAAAGATACCATTGTCAAAATCTAGGGTTTCCAAGCTGCGAATTTGGGGCTTTGCTGTATCAGAAAAATTAGACCTTGAGACGCCCATGGTTGAAACCGGCTTGACGAGACGAACACACTCAGACCCTCGCGAACAATTTATATAGAGCATAGCTCTATTCGCTATTTTTTGTCGTTCCATTTTATGGGGGTTAAAACCCCCCGCTATCTAATTGTCTTTTTTACAGGTGAATGGAGACGATGATGACGTGGTGATGTATGGCTGGATAGTTCAAAAAAGGCGCGCGCTTTTTGAGTGTACAACATGTTCATTAATTTTCCAATATAATATTTTCTTTGTTATACTAATGACTAAAAGCAGGTGGTTGGGTTGGTGGAAAGCGTGTGCAGCAACCATTGGGACCTGGGTTCGATTCCCAGGTCCCCCAAATTCCTTGTTTCCATTTTTCTCAATACATTCACATGCAGGCTTCATGAAAGAGTCCACCATAAACCTCACGATGCAGCTTGCCAAGTGGCCACGATCACTGATCCAAAGGCCTGGATTGGACGAACGCCGTGCTCTCCAGTCAAAGCCAGCGTAGACCATCCAAAAAGTCAACCAGGCTTGAGTGTTCATGGGCCTGAATTCCAGAACAACACCTCCCTTGGGTCCATCAAACCCCCCTGGTTTACTATCTTTTTTTTCTATTTTATTTTCTATTTCCTTTTAATTCTTTTAACTAATTATTAAAATATTTAATTAACTAACAAATTAATATTTTTAATAAATTTAGAGAATAAAAAATGTGAATATTTTTATTAATTATTACTATTTTTATTTATTAATTTATTTTGTAAATAAATTCTAATTAATCAACTTAGTTTAATTTAGGTTTAATTTTAACCTTTTTCTCAATAAATAAAAATTATGTAGAATTAGGGTTTGACAATTTTCAATCATATTTTCTTATTATCATTATTCTAATTTATTAATTTTTTTTTTGTAAATAAATGTAAATTAATTAAATTAGTTAAATTAGGTTAACTTTAACTTTTTTTTTACAATAAATAAAATAAACTTAGAATTAGGTTTTACTAACTTTTAATTTTAATTGCTTTTGTTTTATTTTACATAAAAAACATAAAAATAAACATTTCTTTTTCTTTTTAATTAATTAATTAATTAGTAAATTAGGTTAATTTGAATTAATTGCAAAAAAGGACAAAACTCATATTTTCTAAAAAAAAGGGCCAAAACCCTAAGGACGTCCTGATTAAATTTCCATCGCGCATTATTCTTATTTTGATTATTTATGTATCTGCTCAAAGGATGTAATAGTAATTAGGTTTACCGCTTTGTTTTACTTTCCGTACTTATTTACCAAAACGGGTTTTTGTCTTTGGTGATGTATAGACCCGCGCCTTGTAATAGCGTAGATTCATATTTCCTCACTTTATTTTCCGCACTCTTAACTGTTAATATGCATGCAAGACTTGGATGAAAATTAAAAACAACTCGTAGATCACCGTGATACATGTTCAAAGATAAACATAAACTGAAACGACACATAAGCACATGCCACTCCTAGGGTACGCCTCACTGGTTTCCTCGAACGTGGTCGTCAAGTATAGGGTGTTTTAGAGGTCGCCCTCCTGTCTAAAGATCAGTTGCCTCGAAACGGTTGCCTCGGATAAAAAAGGATCTAGGACATTAGGGTTACTTCTAAGGCGTCCTACCATTGCTTTGGTGACCACACATGTCCCTTAATCAAATTGACCCGAATAACTCCAACGATGGTGCTACCTACCTCTCAATGGTGGGATGGCATTATCTAAAGGACTCTTACACAGCCTAATTCCTTAGAGTACGTAGATTTCTCCTGGGTACTTGCTCTTTCAAAAAAATAAAATCAACTTTTCGCACTTACACTTTCAAAAGGTTTTCAAACAAATACTTCATACACTCTTGAGGACTGATACAAGAGTTACCTAGAAGTTTTCCAAACGAAACTTTTTCAAAACCCACAAACACAAGAAAAGCAAACAATTTTGGAAAACATAGTGAGCAAGTACCTAAGAGCCCGTGGATAACCACGGATAGAAAGGATGCTAACACCTTCCCTTTCTATAAATCTACCTCCCGAACCGAGAAACATCTCGAAAAGGAATTTTGCTGTGCTTTTGTCCTTTCCTTGTTGGAGAACATGATAACACGGAATTGTATCATTTATTTTTCATGAAATTTACCCGTTCTGTATCATTTTGACCCGATTAACTCCCGAATATTTCGAGTTTGTCATTACTTTTTGCAGGTATTTAAAACTCAGCTCAAAACAGAAGAAAACATGAAACAATGCAAGAAAGCATCAAAAGAATAGAAGAAAAAGACAAAATCTGTCAAGAATTACATATTTTGTAGCTGTGACGGTCGTAACACATCTGCCACGATCGTAAGCCATCATGAAGCGTGTTACGACCGTAACACATCTGCCACGACCGTAACACGGAGAAACACCAAACCTGCTCGTAACGCCTCAGTGACGACCGTAATGCGCATACCAGTTATTTGAAAGTGCAGATCGTGGCAAAGCAAAACAGAAGGAGTTTTCAAACTCCTTATTTCTCTCCAGTCAAACCCCACATTCACCACTTCTTCCTCAACTACCCACGTTCCTACATTTGTGGAGATTTTTAAGGAAAGCTTCGTGACAAGTCTTCAAGCCAACTGCCAAATTCATTCCTCTATAAATACCTCAACATTCAACGTTAGAGGTACAGAGCATATTACAGTTTACTTGTGCGGAAGCTCTGCCGAAATCAAAACCATTATTCCTTCAGTTGTTATTTTTCTGCATTCGTTTATTTCCGTTCTTTAAATTTCATTGCCCAAATAATAATTTCCAACATCAGGAAATTATTAGTTTAGGATTTATTATTCAAGCCTCAGAATTTGTCATATTACCGATACCAAGTCCGAGTTTTCGATTTGTGGAAGAGGGATTGAAGTATTGGCTTTATTTTCAGGTTTCTATTTTGCAATTGTACTACATACCTTTTAATTAATTAATGCATGTTTAATTTATTATTTATAATGTCCAATCTATATTTGTTTGTTTTTATTTCTAGTACGTTCATTATAATTTCCATGGCTAGCTAAACCTTTAGCGTCGGTATGGGATAGTAAGAGACATTAGGCATCTGATCAAACTTAGGCTAAAACTTTAATCAACTTAACTCTGGTTATAACTTTTTATGCTTAAAAATAAAACCTTTGTTACGAAAGTAAGAAGAGTAAATAGGTTAGATCGAGACCACGAAAGTGTGAGGTTTTTAACCGGATAGCTAAAGTTAGGCATTTTATTTAAATACAGTGAAAGCGCTTTAAACCAAATTAGAATTAATTAAGTTTCCAAAAAATACTTCTAAACACTTATAGGCTAGCGAAAGCAGGTATAGGGCTTTAGACGTATAATCCGAGATAAGACCATGAAAGTGTGAGTTGAGGGTTTTTAAACTGATTAATTCTACAGATAAACCAAGTTGACCATCCTTATATGCCTAGGTCCGATTAGATCCTTTAGGTCGACTCTATTGCATACCGACCATTTCATTTTATAATTACTTTAAAATCAATTAGTTTACCTTCCTTAACCTTCCCAAAACCAAACGTGACAATTTCCGCCTTAGCTAAACTAGCATTACTTTCCCGCACTAGAGTGATTACAAAGTCCCTGTGGATTCGACAATCTTTTATTACTACCGTGATAGGCTGTGCGCTTGCAGTTAAGATACCATTAGACATTAGGTCGATCGCAGACACATCAAGTTTTTGGCGCCGTTGCCGGGGACTTTAGTTTAGTCACTAGTGTAATCTGAAAACAACACTGTCTAGACTAAGGCAACTTTTTATATTTCCCTCTGTTGTATGCCAAACACTCGTTCTCAAAACGAGCCTTTGCATCTACAAATCTTGTCCCGATTACTATGTATCACCCAAATTATTTCTACAACCCCCACTCTGAGTATTTCGAGGAATCACAAGTATCCCATAAATCCGACCTCGAAATACTATTGGAGAATTTCAATGCATCACAGGCTCATTCTCACCCGAATTACCTTTCCAACCACCAATCCCAATGTTTTGAGGAATCCCAAGAATATTATAGATCCAACCAAACTTATCCTCAACCAAATTTCCCCTACAATCACTACACCCAATATTTTGAGGAGACGCAAGTATCCTATAAATCCGACCTCGAAATATTAATGGGAAATTTTAATGAAATATCGATGATGACAAAGCGCTTTACGGAAACGCAAAATGCGACTCTAACTCAATTTGAAGAATCAGAAGAATCGCATGATTTCAACTTTGAAACATCAATGGAGGATTCTGATGCGACGCCAACTCACTCTAGGTTAGAATCTTTGATGGAGCACTTTGTAGAGACACAAACTGTCCAGAACGAAGAGTTTAGAAAACAAAGTCTTCAAAACAGTGAAACCCTTCGGCAACTGACCACTGCGGTTGACTCGCTCGCGACCCACAACATAGCCTTAGAGACCCAAATCTCCCAGCTTGAACAAAACCCTCTAGGACCCTTCCCTGAGGAAAAATTGGATGTTGTAACAACCATCAGCGAAAAACAAGTTGAAAATCCTAAGGAGAGCGATAATGAGGTTGAAGAGAGCGATAATGAAGTTGAGGAAAGTGATGATGTGGATGAGGAGAGTTCAGATGAGAAAAGAGTAAAGATTGAGAAAAATCCTCCAACACCATCTAAAAGGGAGGTTGTAGAAGAGGTAGAAAAGGGAGCACCTATTGTTATGCCTCACCCCTATACCCCACCGTTTCCTTTCTCGAAAATTTTTATGGAAGCTCACATAGACTCCAAATCTAAAACGTATGTAGAGGTATTGGAAAATACCACACTAATGCACCCTTGTTGGAAGTCTTGCATAAAAAGAGAAAATTAGAGGACCGTGAAACTAGGGATATAATTACTATTAAGAAGGCAAGGTTAACCTTTGAGGTGGTGGATGAAATCACTAACCCCAAACTTGAAAAGTTGATACTTAGGATAGATCCAGAACCACCACCACAAGTTCGGAAGAATGAACCACCCCACAGAAGAAAGAAAAGAAAAGGTGAGGGATATGTGAGATGGCTTGATAAGTGGCCATGGAAAATGACAACTACTAAAAGTTCAACCGAGGAGTCATCCTCAAAAGAACCACCATGAGTGCTTGCACTCCTGTTTGTCAGGCTTTTGACATTAAAAACAGCGCTGAGTGGGAGGCAACCCACCTATTTGTTATTTATTATTCTTTTCATTTTTGCATTTATTTCTATTTAAAGTTTCATTTTCATTTTCTTTCTTATGTTTTAATTTTCATGAAAACTGCTGCTAATTTCAAAAATAATTTTACTTGCTACAGGATTTCTGAAAAGTTTTTGTTTCTTTTGCACCTTCTCTTCTGACTAGTTTCCCTAACAATACCCATGGAACCAAAGCAACATAATTTCTTAGATACCACCTTTAGGGGTATAAACCAGAAAAGAAAATTCGAGGAATTGTCTAAAAGAAACATTGGCATAACACTTTATCATGATGAACCAACTATGAATGCCCTAGGTATATTAGATAGTGTTATGTACTTGTTTAACCAGTTGGGGTGGGAAAAAGCCCTTATTAAGACTAGATTTGCTACCTACCGTGAGCTCACTTTCGAATTCCTAAGCTCCCTAGTCCATTTACCAGAACACGGGAAAGGAACCCGTAAAGGATTCATAAGTTTCCGTCTCTTCGGCATTAATTTTGTTTACAATCATAAGGACTTAGCTGACTTGTTAGGATTTCCTAGCGGCCCTTTTGCCTTTTCCACTACCCAGGTTGAGCTAATGGACATTGAGCTAGACTACTTTTGGGGCAACTTGACTGGTAATTATCACCCCGACCCGGATAATATGGATAACGATGAAATTCATAACCCTGCTATCCGCTATTTCCATAAGATGCTAGCCCATACTGTATTTGGGAAAGAGGAGAACCAGACTGCCGTGTCCAAAGACGAGATATTTTTACTGTATTGTATGCACCAAGGCCACCCTGTTAATGTTGTACCCTTCCTGATGCAAACTTTTTACCGCATTATAGATAACCCTGATGAACCAATCATCATAGGTGGCCTGGTCACAATGATTGAACATGCCCTCGGCCTAAGACACCAGCTGAATAGGTGCCCGCATTTTGGTACGATCCGTCCCATGAATCTTGCTTTTTGCTTTAACCGCCGAATGATTGCAAACCATGCTTACCCACCTTATGATTATCTGATAAGAGATGAAGTTGTAAACTTATTTAGCCTTCCGAACCATGACAAAGTGAGCGTCCACAACCGTGACAACTGGCTTTATGAGCTAAATCCGCCTGACCAACCTCCTACACCTGAGACACCACAAGATTACCAAATCTTTGATGATATTATGTCCGATATGGGTGACCCGGAGACTCCTCCTGGTTATTACGAAAATGTCAACATGGCGGAAGCCCATGCAGCCCCTGAAACAACAACTAAGGATTATACTGATAGCCTTAACAAAATTGCCACCACGCTTAATACTTACCAGACTAACATTAATGGCTTAAAAGATGAGATAAAAAGCATGCGTCTGGAAATAATGGGATTAACCGACATAACAGTGGAGCAGTGTTATCATATCCATAATTCACTCGAAGAAATTAAAGCGAAGCTTGGATGAAGTCACAAATGGCAGCTGCAGTTTTTATATTTCATTTTGTTTTGTTTTTAGGAAGTTTCCAGTTCCTGCACACTTTCAGTTTCGTTTAAATTCAGAACAATTTTATCTTTATGTAATTTTTGAGTTTATGTTGTTGAACATGCAGTTTTACGAAATCATTCGTTTCAGTTGTTTAATTACTGGTTTGCTAGATTCGTTCCATTCTGCTTTGTTTCTAGGTAGTTTCAATTTTTTTTTGGTTAAATTACTGCATTCCAAATTACAATCATTATGCTGCTTACAATGTTTTATGGTTTTCTACTCTATTGCGAATTATATATATTGGATTATATGTTGAATAAATTAATGTTGTGTTTATGTTGGAATGCCTGAGATGTTCTGCCTGCTATAAAAATATATACTCTGTGTAATTGTGTTCTGTTCTATAAAAAAATTTGCAACATTTGTAGCTGCCACGATCATAATCCATCCCCCCACGACCGTCACGCGCCTTTCAGCGCGTTACGCTCGTCAGCTTGGTGTTACGACCGTAACACGGGCTACATCAGTAACCCTGTTTGCAGAACATTCCCTTTTCTTCTTCCCTCAACCTTTCTCTCTTCTTCCTCCATTAACTACCCATTAAGCCCATTCAACCCACCACTAATCCCTATCAATTTTCAAACTTCCCACTATCTCTTTCCACTATATATATATATCCATTACCCGTATCATCTTCTCATTCTCTCATTCACCAACCACAACCATTCTCACTCAAACACTCTTGCATGCAAATGGAGAACAATCTCCAACCCATTCCTGGCATTACCCTACGCGATGGCAAAGCAGGTGAAACTCAGCGCACGCGGTTCCTGAAGTTCCAACGCCGAGGCATCCATCCCACGAGGTTCGTCGACATTGACTGCCTCCGAGACCTCGGGTTACTTGAAAGTGTCCAACACCTCCTACAGAATGTCAACCTTTGGACCCTATGTAGCCAGCCCCAACCAACGTACGAGAATCTCACCCTTGAGTTCCTCAGTTCATTTTGCTACGTCACTCCAAATGGCCCAAGAAATCAACTTACCGGTGTGGTAAGGTTCCGCATTTTCAGCACCGAATACGATTTCTCTCAGAATGCATTCGGTCGCCTACTAGACTTCTGTACTGATGAAGGCGCTCACCTACGTGTGCCTGACACCTTTCATGAGGAATCCTTCAACCTTTGGCATAGCTTGACCAATAATCGGGCTAACTCATACGATCACCTCAATGCTACCCAAATCCACAACCCCGCCATTCGCTACTTCCATCGCATCTTATCCAACACCATCTTTGCAAGGGATAGTAACCACAAGCTTAACTCCAAGGAGCTATTTTTCATGCATTGTGCATTCTCGGGTCAGAAAATTAATGCCACACCTTTCCTCCTGGCCCATATTCACTCCATCTGCACCAGAGGTGGCAAACATTTCTATTTCGGAGGGCTTGTCACTTCTCTTGCTTTAGCACTAAACCATGGTGACACCCTTGCTCATCTACCATCCCGACCATCGATCCTGCTTACTTTGGATCATTGCAAATCAGCCCACCTCATCCACGAGCGGGACGACGGAAAATTCCATCCAGTGATACAGAACCGAGTTTACACTAACATTGTTTTGCCTTGCAGGGACCGAATCGACCCTCAGAACTGAGCCAACTGGCTATTTAACCTTGAAGACCCTGAAGGCCCTGCTGCTGCTCAAGAAGAACCTCATGTCGGCCCCGCTGATGAGATGCAGGAAGAACTGGATCGAGTTGTTCCCGTGCCTGACATTCCTGAGTCGTCCTCTTTTGCACCACCTCCTTTTACTATGGAGGACGTCCTCAGAGCCCTCCATCAGCAAAATCAGATGGCTGTAGCTCTTGAAAGAAAGCATCAGGAGCGTTTCGACGCCTTACTCGCGCAAAATGCCCAAATCTTGAGTGGTCAACGCTCGACGAATGAAAGGCTTGATGAAGTGCTAAGAGAGCTTAATGCTTTAAGGATGGATGTTACATCTCTTGGACCCCCGAGCACTGACTCTGAAGCTACTCCTTCCAGAAGGTCACGAACCCGAAGCCGCCGTGGTTGCCAGTAGTTTTTCCTTTTCTTGTTGTTTTCCTTGTTTTTCCGATGTATTTTTCATTTAGCCTCGCCATTATATCATAACATTGAGACAATGTTTGATATAGTGTGGGAGGAGCACTGCATTCTTAATTTCAGAACGAGTAATTTCATTTCTATTTCAGTTATATTTCGTTATTTCATTTTCTCCCCGTTTTATTTAGCCATACCAAAAATTTTCGCCTTTTATATTCGCATAACCGTTAATTACCTACTTTAACTGAAATCTTAGTTAGAAGGTCGAGAGCGATCCAACGAGAACTATACGATTATGACACCTTCGACTCCCTACTTACGCGAATCGTCTCCATTTTCGTTATACCGATACTTTGAGTTTTAAGTCTTAAATTAGCCCCTAGTAGTTTATATTAGCAGTCGACACCAGTCTTAACACAAACCACGTGGAAAGTCGATGAACATAAGTGGATGATCTTGAAAATTGATTTAAAAAGAATGTTACATGCTTTAAGGAAATAGGTATTGCACCAATTAAATTGGGCGATCCTCACCCGATCGTTTAATCCAACGGATGCAAAAGCTTCTACTAAGTAACATGAGAATCCATTGTCTAGGTGGTTCAGAAGCATCTGGTACTGAACTCGGTAGGGCAGACTACGGTTTGATCCCCCACATCTTGCAATTGGATAAAAGAGGTTGCCACATGATTGTGCCATAAACCGTAGTGTTTTGATCAGAACCACTAACCGGCTATTCCACTACGTGCGTGCAAGGATAATGGGCTTAATGTGATTGCGCAAGAACGAAACCGGGTGAAATATGAACGAGAAACCTTGAGTTGAATTATAACGGTATAATTGGACGTCTCGTTTAAAACGGATAGTCGTCGACTAGCTTGTTGCTTGTGTCATTTACGTATCGTTGTTGTTTCATTCGATTTTCTCGGCCGAACTAACTTAGGATTTCTTGTAATTATTTGAAAACGAAAGGTATACTAGTTATGTGCGTTTATAAAAACTTGTCTGATATTTTCAATTGATTATTTTGCTTGAGGACAAGCAAAGGTTTAAGTATGGGGAAATTTGATAACACGAAATTGTATCGTTTATTTTCCATGAAATTTACCCGTTCTGTATCATTTTGACCCGATTAACTCCCGAATATTTCGAGTTTGTCATTACTTTTTGCAGGTATTTATAACTCAGCTCAAAACAGAAGAAAACATGAAACAATGCAAGAAAGCATCAAAAGAATAGAAGAAAAAGATAAATCTGTCAAGAATTACAGATTTTATAGCTATGACGGTCGTAACACATCTGCCACGACCGTAAGCCATCATGAAGCGTGTTACGACCGTAACACATCTGCCACGACCGTAACACGGAGAAACACCAAACCTGCTCGTAACGCCTCAGTGACGACCGTAATGCGCATACCAGTTATTTGAAAGTGCAGATCATGGCAAAGCAAAACAGAAGGAGTTTTCAAACTCCTTATTTCTCTCCAGTCAAACCCCACGTTCACCACTTCTTCCTCAACTACCCACGTTCCTACATTTGTGGAGATTTTTAAGGAAAGCTTCGTGACAAGTCTTCAAGCCAACTGCCAAATTCATTCCTCTATAAATACCTCAACATTCAACGTTAGAGGTACAGAGCATATTACAGTTTACTTGTGCGGAAGCTCTGCCGAAATCAAAACCATTATTCCTTCAGTTGTTATTTTTCTGCATTCGTTTATTTCCGTTCTTTTAATTTCATTGCCCAAATAATAATTTCCAACATCAGGAAATTATTATTATAGTTTAGGATTTATTATTCAAGCCTCAGAATTTGTCATATTACCGATACCAAGTCCGAGTTTTCGATTTGTGGAAGGGGGATTGAAGTATTGGCTTTATTTTCAGGTTTCTATTTTGCAATTGTACTACATACCTTTTAATTAATTAATGCATGTTTAATTTATTATTTATAATGTCCAATCTATATTTGTTTGTTTTTATTTCCAGTACGTTCATTATAATTTCCATGGCTAGCTAAACCTTTAGCGTCGGTATGGGATAGTAAGAGACATTAGGCATCTGATCAAACTTAGGCTAAAACTTTAATCAACTTAACTCTGGTTATAAATTTTTATGCTTAAAAATAAAACCTTTGTTATGAAAGTAAGAAGAGTAAATAGGTTAGATCAAGACCACGAAAGTGTGAGGTTTTTAATCGGATAGCTAAAGTTAGGCATTTGATTTAAATACAGTGAAAGCGCTTTAAACCAAATTAGAATTAATTAAGTTTCCAAAAAATACTTCTAAACACTTATAGGCTAGCGAAAGCAGGTATAAGGCTTTAGACGTATAATCCGAGATAAGACCATGAAAGTGTGAGTTGAGGGTTTTTAAACTGATTAATTCTACAGATAAACCAAGTTGACCATCCTTATATGCCTAGGTCCGATTAGATCCTTTAGGTCGACTCTATTGTATACCGACCATTTCATTTTATAATTACTTTAAAATCAATTAGTTTACCTTCCTTAACCTTCCCAAAACCAAACGTGAAAATTTCCGCCTTAGCTAAACTAGCATTACTTTCCCGCACTAGAGTGATTACAAAGTCCCTGTGGATTCGACAATCTTTTATTACTACCGCGATAGGCTGTGCGCTTGCAGTTAGGATACCGTTAGATATTAGGTTGATCGCAGACACATCAGAACATAAAAGACGGTGGCGACTCTTGCTTACCGCGACATTTCGCGAACCAGCTTTAAAATAGTCAGTTCTATTTCCACTGATCACACCAAGGCTCTGATTGCCTTCCTGAAGACTGCGCACGTGCTGCAGGAAACATCAGCTGATCAGTTTAAGGATTGTATGGCTAGTCTAACAGCGGATAATGGGTTAGGTTTCTCCGACGCAGACTTGCCTGCTAAGGAGAGGAATCACAATGATGCCCTGCATGTCTCCATTGAATGCAGGGGCACTACTCTAGCCCATGTATTGGTGGATATTGGTTCCTCATTGAACGTTTTACCTAAGAAAGCTCTAGACTGGTTGGACTGTGAGGGTTTAGAGTTGAAGCTAAGTAACATTGTTGTCATGGCCTTTGATGGGTCAAAGAGAATGGTACATGGAGAAGTTGATATTCCAGTGAAGGTTGGTTCTCAGGTCTTTGCGTCTACTTTTTATGTGATGGATATTCGGCCATCCTATTCTTGTTTACTGGGTCGCCTATGGATCCACAAAGCTGGGGCAGTAACCTCTACGCTCCACCAGATGCTGAAATACCCAGTCAAAGGGAAAATTGTGACGGTACGAGGAGAGGAAGAGTACATGGTGAACCACCTCAACTCTTTCCGATATGTAGAGATGGATGGGGAGTTCATTGAGACCCCGTTTCAACATTTTGAAGAGGTTCCCCAGACACTGGCATCAGCTGAATCTGTTACTGAAGATCCTCCAATGAAGATGGCTTCCTTCAAGGATGCCCGGGCTGTTGTTGAGAAAGGTGGGTGTGCAAAGTGGGGCCATCTCCCTGATTTTGCACTAAAGACTAACAAGTTTGGTTTGGGTTTCACTGCAGAAGCTCAAAGGGTTGTTCGGAGTACAAGGGCTGGAAGACCTCCCCTGTTTATCAGCAATTCAAGAGTGAATGCCATTAAAGACGACGTTGAAGAATCTGAATTCGACAGTTGGATCTATCCTACTACTGATGGTGGACTAAGCAACTAGATAACAAATGACTTCATCCCAATTTCTTTTGTTACCCAGTAATGAAACTTTTGTTTTGTATTTGTAACAGACATTGTTTTAAACTTTACGGCTCGGTGTCTTACCCGGGGCATCATGGTTTCATTTGTGAGGGCTTTATGTGTGTCATCTACATATATCATTAATAAAAGCATTGGACGTTTCTTGCATTTCAAATTTTGCGCTCCTTGTTTTTCTTTATATATTGCAAAACAACTATTTTACACACACTTACATATACAGGTCTATATCCACTCTGGATCTCACTGGTAAAGACTCTGCTACTGCCAGTTATGACTTCGAAAGTCTGATCAACTTAGCCGAAGACGAAGGTGAAGATGATTGCAAAGTGCCTGGTGAACTTGCTAGACTGCTACTACAGGAAGAGAGGGCTATTCAGCCGCACGAAGAGCTAGTGGAAACAGTGAATCTGGGTATAGAGGTAGACAAGAAAGAGGTCAAGATCGGTGCAAATCTGGAATCTAGTGTTAAGCAACGGTTGATTCAGATGCTGCGTGACTACATGGAGATCTTTGCCTGGTCTTATGAAGATATGCCTGGGTTGGATATCGATATTGTGGTTCACCGATTGCCTACCAAGGAAGACTATCCTCCAGTAAAACAGAAAGTTCGCCAAATGCGCCCAGAGATGTCTGAGAAGATCAAGGCTGAAGTGATGAAGCAGTTTGACGCTGGTTTTCTAGCAGTTACTTCTTACCCGCAGTGGGTTGCCAATGTGGTTCCAGTGCCAAAGAAGGATGGTAAGGTTCGAATGTGTGTTTACTATAGGGATTTGAACAGGGCAATCCCCAAGGATGACTTCCCTCTTTCTCATATCAATGTTCTGGTTGACAACACCGCTCAGCATAAGGTTTTCTCCTTCATTGATGGTTTCTCCGGTTATAATCAGATTAAAATGGCTCCCAAAGATATGGAGAAGACAACCTTTGTTACTCAATGGGGTACCTTTTGCTACAAGGCCATGCCTTTTGGATTGAAGAATGTTGGGGCAACATATCAGCGCGCCATGGTCGCTTTGTTCCATGATATAATCCATCATGAGATTGAGGTATACGTCGACGACATGATTGCCAGGTCCCAAACTGAGGAAGAACATCTGGACCATCTTCAGAAGTTATTTGACAGGTTGAAGTTGTACAAATTAAGGTTAAACCCGAACAAGTGCCCCTTCGGGGTGAGGTCTGGTAAGCTGTTGGGTTTCATCGTAAGCGATAAGGGTATTCAAGTGGATCCTACAAAGGTGAAGGCTATACAGGAAATGCCAGCTCCTCGAACAGAAAAAGAAGTCAGAGGCTTTCTGGGACGTCTGAACTATATTTCCCGATTCATCTCACACCTGACTGCTACTTGTGAGCCAATCTTCAAGCTACTGAAGAAAGATCAAGTGGTAAGATGGAACGATGAATGTCAGGCCGCTTTCGAAAGAATCAAAGAGTATCTCCAAGAGCCTCCCATTCTAATGCCGCCAGTTGAAGGGAGACCTTTGATCTTATACTTGACAGTACTCGATAATTCAATGGGGTGTGTGATGGGGCAGCATGACGAGTTTGGCCGAAAAGAGCATGTTATTTATTACCTTAGAAAAAAGTTTACCGACTGTGAGACCCGATACTCACTGCTCGAGAAAACTTGATGCGCTTTGGCATGGGCTGCTCGCCGGCTGAGATAGTATATGTTGACTCACACCACTCTATTGATATCAAAGATGGACCCAATCAAGTATATCTTCGAAAAGCCTGCCTTGTCCGGAAGAATAACAAGATGGAAGATGATCTTGACTGAGTATGACATCCAATATACGACTCAAAAGGCAATCAAGGGAAGTGTGTTGGCAGACCATTTAGCACATCAGGCAGTGGACGATTACCAGTCTATAAATTTTGAATTTCCGGATGAGAATATCATGATAGTGACTGACTGCGAATAACCTGGATCGAATGAAGGACCTGAGGAAGGATCCCGATGGTCTATGTACTTTGATGGAGCTTAAAACACTTTGGGTAATGGCATTGGCGCCGTGATCATATCTCCTAAAGGATCTCATACTCCGTTTACCGCCCGACTATGTTTCAATTGCACCAACAATATGGCGGAGTATGAAGCGTGCATCATGGGTCTTCGAGTAGCAATTGACCTAAGGATTGAGTTCTTAAGTGTTTTTGGAGATTCCGCTCTCGTGATCAGTCAAATCAAAGGCGAGTGGGATACGAAACACCCTAATCGTATTCCTTGTAAGGAGTATGTGTTGACTTTGATTCCCCATTTCGAGGAGATAACCTTTGAACACTTCCCTAGAGAGGAGAATCAGTTGGAGGACGCGCTGGCTACGATGTCTTCTATGTTCAAAGTCAATTGGGACAACGAAGCTCCCCGTATTATCATTGAAAGGTTGGACGAACCTTCACATTGCTGTGATATTGAGACTGAAGAGGTAACAGATAAACCCTGGTTCCATGAGGTGAAGAGGTATCTTGAGGCTCAAGAATACCCTGAGGGTGCATCCATTAATGATAAGAAGTTTCTAAGGAGGTTCGCGGCGAAGTTCTTCATCAGCAATGACATCCTTTACAAGCGTAACTGTGATACGGTGGGAAAGAACTGACTGTATTTTGGAATGTTGGTTTGCGTTTTGCGTTTGTTTTTGCAAAATGTCGCGGTAAGCAAGAGTCGCCACCGACTTTTATTTTATCCAACAAGGAAAGGAAAAAAGCACAGAAAAATTCCTTTTTTGAGATTATTTCTCGGGCTCGGGGGGTAGATTATAGAAAGGGAAGGTGTTAGCACCCTTTCTATCTGTGGTTATCCACGGGCTCTTAGGTACTTGCTCAATTGTTTTCAAAATTGCTTTCTTTGTGCTTGTGGGTTTGAAAAAGTTTTTGTTTTGAAAACTTCGATTTAACTCTTGCTTCTGTCCTCAAGAGCGTATGAAGTGTTTTTGAAAACTTTGTTCGAAAAGTGTAAGTGTGAAAAAGATTTTGTTTTTTTTTGAAAGAGCGAGTACTTAAGAACCATCTACCTACTCAAAAAAGGAATCATTCTATGCTATCTTCCTTTAGACAATGCTATCCTACTATTGATGAGTAGGTAGCACCATCGTTGGAGTTTAAGGGTCAATTCGAATTTAGGGACTTACGGTCACCAAAGCAATGGTAGGACGCCTTAGCGGTAACCCTAATGTCTTAGATCATTTGTTTTGAGGCAACAATATCTGAGGCAACCGTTTTGAGGCGACTATGATCTTTGGACAAGAGGACGACCTCTAAAGTGACCTATACTCAATGACCGCGTACGAAGGCAACCAAGTGGGGTGTACTCTAGGAGTGCGCATGTGCGAGTGTGTCGTTTTCAGTTTATTTTTATCTTTGTACATGTTAAAGGTGATCTAAGTTGATTTTAGGTTAAAACATTCAGTCTTGTCATGCATCCCTATTATCAAACATCTAACAGTTATAATTTGCGGGAAATAAATTGCGGAATTTAAATTACAAGGCGTCGGGTATTTACATCGCCAAAGACAAACCCTTTAAAAATAAATAAAGCGATAAAAAAGTAAATAAAGGTCTTATTTAACTATTACAAACCGGAATTAGATACATAATAGGATAAAAGAAAATGGATCGCGTGCGGGAAATTAAATCGAGCGCAAAGTTCTAGGGTTTTGACCCTTTTGTTAAATAAAGGATTTTTTTGTTATTTTTGAATTAAGAAAAAAAAATTATCCTAAATTAATCACTAAATTAATAATTTAATTAATTAATAAAAATAAATATTTTTGGGTTTTTTTGTATTTTAGGAAAGAAATAAAAATTAATTAATGTTAGTAGAAAAACCTAATTAAATCTAATTGAATTTTAATTATTTACAAAAATGTGAAAGTTATTCTAATTAAAATTCTAAATCAATTAATTAATGTTTATTAACAAAAATAAAAATTAGAATTTAATTTGATAAAGAAAATGTTTTGTGGTTTTTTTATATTTTAAGAAAGAAATAAATCTAAATTAATCACTACATTAAATTAAATTAATTAATTAAATGAAAAAAAAAGTTATTTTTGGATTTTTGGTTATTTAAAGAAAGAAAATAAAAGTTAATTGAATTAGTAAAACCTAATTAAGTCTAGTTAATTTTAATTATTTGCAAAAATGGTTAAAATTATTCTAACATTAAAACCTTAATTAATTTAATTAATGTTTATTAATAAAAATAAAAGTTAGAGTTTGATTAAATAAAAATATTTTGGTGTGATTTTATTTTAAAGAAAAAGAATTTTAATGATTGGTTAGAATTAAAAACAAAAATAATAAAAACAATTAATAAACAAAATAAATAAAATAAAGAGAGAGAGAGAGGTTTGGGCCTGAATTTTGTGGTGCATATAACAATGCTAAGGCCCATTAAGCGCTGACCTGGTTTGACTTTTAGGATTCCGTGTGCGCACTTGGACTTGACTCCATGGTGGACTCTTAGCCTGGATCACCAGATTTGGCCTTTGGCCATCTGGCTGTTGGATGTGTGAAGGCGTATGGTGCGCTGCATGCTTGGACGTACATGTGATTACCTGAAGAAGGAAAATAACAAAGAAAGTGGGGGACCTGGGATTCGAACCCAGGTCCTGAAAGTGATATGCTTGCACGCTTGCCACTGCACTGCTTTGATTCTATTGTTAGTAAAATATAAAGAAATTATAATATAAACAAAACAAATTATATGCAAGAAAATAAAAATGCACGAAAATTAATTTGAATTGGCCAATGGGAGAACGACAGCTCATCGTCTTCTACCTCCAAATCCTGCAAATATTACCTGCGGATTTGGATCCGCAACTAAATACACAAGCTTGCTCTAAAATCGTCCCTAGGCCACATAAATCAATTCCAAAAATATGGCTGAGTTCGTCTTGGCTTCCTGATTAACATTATGTCCTTCTTGAGTCCTGATTTTTCCTGAAAAAGAAAGCCCTAAAAACAAACACGCAACCCTAGCTATAGTGTTTTGGGGTTACAGCGCCTATAAACCAAATTGAATAATGCAAAAAGTTTACAAATGTTATGAGGGTTATGAATATGCAAGCAATTTGTTCAAATGATGCAAGAATAATGAATCACGAATTCAAGAACCAAGGTGATTTTCGTGATACTTACAGTGCTTTGTAGTATGTGAGAACGCTTGCTCTTGATCCAGGAAGGTTGAGTGAACACCCAGGAAGCGATTGGGATAACTTTTGGCTTATGAAAATGCCTCTTGTTATGATCTCGAATTCAAACTTTTTACCACTTTTTCCAACTTTTGTTCTGCCTCTTCTTGCAGCCTCCAACCCTCATTTTCGTGGCCTTGGCTTCCTTATGTATTGTATATTGCATTAGGTTCACAAACTTGGTCCAAATCTCTCCATATCAATGCTCATGAATTTGGTTTTATCCTTCCATTAAAACCTTCCAAATTGATTTGATTTGGTTCTTTTTGTGCATACAAGCCTTGATCCGAATTTGATTCACATAATAGCTGTATTCAAAGCCTAAAACAATCAAAAAATCAAGAGTTATTAATTATTTGGATTTTCTATGATTTTATTTGATTTAAAATGAATAAATTCAATAAAAAATCAAATTAAATAATAAAAATGAAATATGGGCTCATGGCTGAAGCTAGGAAACGTGGGAAACTATGAAAGTTCAAATCAAGTGGAAACGAATGGGCCCATTTGACAAAATTTGAAGTTTTTGGGATAGTTGACTTTTGGCAATTTTGCAAAAGTGTCCAACTTCAACAATGCATAACTTCTTCAATTTTGAACTTTTGGAAGTGTTCTTGGACTTTTTAGAAAGCTTGAGATTCCCTCTAACCAACCCATTTGGTCTCATCTCATTTTGATATTCCATTCTCAAGTTATAAGCTTTGGAAAAAAAAGTGTTTTTGTTGACTTTCAAAAATGACTTATAATGTCCAAATTTACAACTTCTTGTGAGTGCATTTCCTGATCTTGTGGTAAGAAGATGTATTGTAGATAATTGCATCCTCTTCAAAATGAGCTTTGGATGGGTCATTTCTCGTAAAGTGTGAGAAAGTTATGCTTGGTCAAAGTTGAGTTGACTTTTCCTATAAAATCCTAATTTAGCAACTTTTGAGTCTTGATGAATTTTGAGCAATCCTTGATGAATCATGATCAACCCTTGATAAAATGATGAAATATCCTTCAAAATGAGAATTTTGACAAAAAAATCTTGAAACTGTTTGTAGGTCACAGTTGACTTTTGCCCTAGCACAGTCGATTTTGGACCTTTTGAGCAATTGATTGAGCAAACTTCCTCTGCAAGGCTTGAAATTTGACATGGATGATATTGAGAACATATTAGGAAATTGGGTAGAACTTGAGGTCATTTGGATTCAAGGATCTTGATGCAACACAAAATCCTAATTTGGGGTTGACTGCCTTAGGAGATAGCTTGACTGTCCAACTCTTGAGCAATCTTGAGCCACTTGGAGATTTTTCTTGCAATGTTTGGAGAAATATGAGAGGGAAAATTCTGGGGTACAACAGCTGCCCCTGTTCAATCTTCTTAAACCTGAGGATGTATATTGGCTTTCGTGCCTTTCGTGATCCGTAGGTGGAAGATGATTGAACACTAGAGTGCCCAGAAATTTGCACTCGCATGAAGTGGTACCAGCCTGATGATGTCGGGAATAGGCTTACAGATGCCATTTGGAGATTGTTGGTAGGAGGATGGGCTTACATATGCCACCTGTAGGAGCGTCGATCGCATAAGAGATTCCTTAGCGAGAACTTGCATACCTGTTGTTGTAGAAGATTCTGCTGGGGAAGCCTTGTTTTTGTTGAGATTTAGGAACTTGCCTGTACTTCAACTGAGAGAATGCCTCGGTTGAGTCTTAAGAACTTATCCGTAATTCAACTGGGGGAAACATCTTCATCAAGATCTAGGAATTGTCTCGTCTTCAACGTAGTATACCGTTGAGATTGTAGAACTCATCCACACTATAACGGAGGAAAACATCTTCATCAAGATCTAGGAATTGTCTGGTCTTCAACATAGTATACCGTTGAGATTGTAGAACTCGTCCACACTATGACGGAGGAAAACATCAAGATCTAGGAACTGTCTGGTCTTCAACGTAGTATACCGTTGAGATTGCAGAACTCGTCCACACTATGACGGAGGGAAACATCTTCATCAAGATCTAGGAACTGTCTGGTCTTCAACGTAGTATACCGTTGAGATTGTATAACTCGTCCACACTATGACGGAGGAAAACATCAATATCTAGGAACTGTCTGGTCTTCAACGTAGTATACCATTGAGATTGCAGAACTCGTCCACACTATGACGGAGGGAAACATCTTCATCAAGATCTAGGAACTGTCTGGTCTTTAACGTAGTATACCGTTGAGATTGTAGAACTCGTCCACACTATGACGGAGGAAAACATCTTCATCAAGATCTAGGAACTGTCTGGTCTTCAACATAGTATACCGTTGAGATTACAGAACTCGTCCATACTATGACGGAGGGAAACATCTTCATCAAGATCTAGGAACTGTCTGGTCTTCAACGTAGTATACCGTTGAGATTGTAGAACTCGTCCACACTATGACGGAGGAAAACATCAAGATCTAGGAACTGTCTGGTCTTCAACGTAGTATACCGTTGAGATTGCAGAACTCGTCCACACTATGATGGAGGGAAACATCTTCATCAAGATCTAGGAATTGTCTGGTCTTCAACGTAGTATACCGTTGAGATTGTAGAACTCGTCCACACTATGACGGAGGAAAACATCAAGATCTAGGAACTGTCTGGTCTTCAACGTAGTATACCGTTGAGATTGTAGAACTCGTCCACATTATGACGGAGGAAACATCTTCATCAAGATCTAGGAACTGTCTGGTCTTCAACGTAGTATACCGTTGAGATTGTAGAACTCGTCCACACTATGATGGAGGAAAACATCAAGATCTAGGAACTGTCTGGTCTTCATCGTAGTATACCGTTGAGATTGTAGAACTCGTCCACACTATGACGGAGGAAAATTGTCGAGATTGAGAACCTTATCTGCAATTCAACCGAGGATAATTCAGTTGAGATTTAAGAACCGGTCCAGGTCTTCGACATAGCTGAGAACTTAACTGCATCTGTCCTGAAAGGTAAAGGCCAGTTATATGCAATGCATGATATATATCAAGCAATGATGTTCTCAAAATAAATGAGATTGTGTTGTATGATGCGTATATGCATGTATCATGATTTATGGAAATGTAATGTTTTTAGCTGGGGAAAATAAATCCCGGATAGCTGCTGGAGAATAGAGTTGGATTCTTCGTTTCCGCTGGGGATAGCGGATCAAGATGATTGTAAGAATAAGCCTGCAGGAGAGGATAACTCCATTGAGGAATAAACTGATGAGGAGATTACTCTGTGGGGAAGAGATGCTCTGCTGAGGATTCCACTGATAAATTCCGTTGGGGATGAAATATCGTTGCTGGTGATATTGAATCCTGTTGGGGATTGAATTCTGTTTGTGAAAAGAAAGAACTCCGCTGGGGATGATCTTTCAGTTGCGGCTTCACTAGGGATAACCTGTTAGACTCTTGTGGGGACAATCCTTTGAGCTTTGCCGGGGACAATCTTCTTTTGAACTCGGCTGGGGATATTTTGTTTTTATACTCTGCCAGGGACGAACTTCTAGAGTCTACTGGGGATGATTCTTCAACTTCACTGGGGAAGCTTTTTTCAGACTGCGTTGGGAAAATTTTAACTCCACTGGGGATATCTTGTATTCTGCCGGGGAATATTCTTATACTCCGTTGGGGAATATTAAGACTGCCGGGGAATATTCTTATACTCCGTTAAGAAATATTAAGACTGCCGGGGATATTAAGCCTTCTTAATGTTGATGGTAGATAAACTCTGCTTGGGGGAGAATATTACCAAATCATTTATTCACAGTTGCAAGTCTCAGCTGGGGAGAGCCAATCACTACTGTCTTACTCTACAGGGAGTGAATGCACTGGGACGCGTGCTAAGGATATGACGATGGCTTGCATCGAGAATTTTTTGCCCTTGTTTCTGCGGGAGAAGGTGCCTGCGGTGGCCCTGTGGATCGAGTATTATCCCCACCTATGAGGTGCTTGGTATCTTTCGGTCAAAATGACAAGTCTTCTTCTGGTAGGCCAGTGACGAGATGACGAGACATAGTCGTACGCTTTGATCCCTAATTTTTGCCTGGACCGCCCTTTCGGGTTTTCAGTCCACCGGGATACCCTTTTTTGCCCAAGCCGCCTTTTCAGGTTTTCGACTTACCGGGTGTACAATTTTTCATTCTCATCCCTAATTTTTTCCCGAACCCTTTTGGTTCTCCGGGAAGCCCTTATTTTTTCCTAGGCCAGTCAACCTAGCGGGTCTTTATTCATGCACGGTATTTTCTGACTATGTCCACGCTCTCAGGATGTAGGGAGGTGTCACTGTCGGTAGTGTTGTGTTGCCATACTACCAGAAGATCTTCGTTTGATCATGCAAAATTCGTTGCTAGAATTCATGTCCAATGCCCCAATTGATTCAGATGGAGATTTGCCCCTGGCTATTTGGCATTTTGAGAGATTCCTTGAATCTTGACTTAACTGCCCCAGATGATGGACAATGCTCATGCCGTGCCCCTTGGTTGGAGGTGTTTTTTCCACTTTAGGTGACCCTTTTTATTGAAAAGGTTTTTGTTCACTAGGTATTCGTCGTGCGAATTTCTCTGCTGTTTGAACAAATAGTCATATGCAAACAATGTTATTTTAAGAATGCAAAGCTTATGTATGTCTTGAAGTTTTTGGAAATGCATTTTTTCAGCAAGATAGGAAAATTTTGTAAAATGTGACGTCAACTCAGGATTTACAGCAAGCCCTACAGGAGTCAGGATACCTTTTGTAACAGTATGCTTCCAGACTAACCCATGCTTCAGCTAGGACTTTTAAGGGTTATAACGTGGTCTGGTTCACGGTTTAAGAAACAAAGTATAAAGGCTTAAATTTTATTTGTACCCACCCGTTCTTCGTGATGTTCTTCGATCCTTGTTGTACCCCAAAATTTTCCCTCCCATATTCTTCAAAGTTTTGACAAGCATCATCTCAACTTGCTCAAAGTCTACTCAAGGGTTGCACAATTCAAACACCCTCCTGAGCCAGTCAAATTAGGGTTTTGGTTCTTGCAAGGAAGTTGAGGTTTTCAAGGGTCCAATCAAGTCCCATATGCCTATACACATTGTCAGGTACCTACATGTCAAGTTTCAAGGCTCACAAGGTCAAGTTGCACAGTCAAAAACCCTAATTGCTTCACAATCAACTATAGGGGTAAAATGGTCATTTGGCAGTCAAAAGTCAAAATTTTTTGTCAACATCTTATTTTGAAGCCACAATCATCATTTGGTCAAATCTTGACCATGATTTCACAAGAATGGCTCAAAAATCATCAAGATGCAAAAGTTTCTATTTTTGGACAGCTGAAAAGTCAACTATAACTTGACCAAGGCATAACTTTTTCATGGTTCATCATAAAAATCCCATCCAATGATCATTTTGAAGGGGATGACATTTCCTACAACTCATCTTCACATTCCAAGTCCAAGAAATGCTCTCACAAAAAGTTATCAATTTCAACATTATAGGTCATTTTCAAAAGTCAACAAAAGGCACTTTAAGTCAAAGACCATAACTTGAGATTGGTAAATCAAAATGACATGGGACCAAAGGCATTGGTTAGAGGACTTCAAGACCTTTCCAAAATGTTCAAGAACATGTTCATATGATCAAAATTGAGCAAGATATGCAATGGAGAAGTTGGGAAATTTTTGTGAAATGGCAAAAGTCAACTATCCTTGAAACTTCAATTTTTGACAAAAGGGCCCACTTTTTTCCACTTGGTTCAGACTTGTCATGCCACCCGCGTGTCCCATGATCAATTTCAAGATTAAACACTAATTTTTCTATTTTTATTTAATTTTATTTGATTTAATTCATTTTAAATCCATAAAATTCAAATAAAATCAAAAAAAATTAATTCAATGATATCTTGTGGTTTGAATGACTTTGATGCATCATAACACACCTACCAAATTCGTGTAAAGTCCATTTCAAGCATGAAATTCAAATTTGAACAAACATGGCAAGTTCCTTTAATGGTGGTAAAAAGGAAATCCAAAAACTTAATTGCAATGGTTTAAGGCTCCTAATGTCATTTGATTCTCATTCATACACATATATGCAAGCCTTGCAGACCTGAAGCACGACCTAGAGACACCTAAAACAGCCAGAACCAATTCCAAAATTTCCAAAGAAATTCACAAACTGAAATCCATATTCCAGCACAATTCAAACACTTTTCTTGCTTCTAACACGTTGCCAGCATTACCAGGAACCTATTGCCATCAAGAACAAGCCCTAACACTCAAGGAAACGGCCAAACAGAACCACGGTTTGAAAAACTTTTCCATAATCGAAATTCAATTTTTGTGCATCATTGACATGTTTTGATTATTGATTTGCATTACTAACATTATCCTGAAGCTTTTGGTATGGATTAATTGTGTTGAAACATCTTGAATCGAAAACTACCATGGACGAATGCTAGGGTTTCAGAGCTTCCATATTAGGGCTTTTCTCATACTATAAAAT
The DNA here is from genome assembly GCA_948472305.1 of Vicia faba. Classification (NCBI taxonomy): domain Eukaryota; kingdom Viridiplantae; phylum Streptophyta; class Magnoliopsida; order Fabales; family Fabaceae; genus Vicia; species Vicia faba. The sequence goes on from OX451737.1 coordinate 599,030, forward strand.
TAGACCTCAAGACATATATGGTTAAACTCGTCAGGACAAGACGAATTCATTGATACCATCGCGCCTTTTTTATGTTATCTGTAACTCTAATCGCTATTCTTGGCAGTTTTGGTTTGTGGGGGTTAAAAACCCCCGCTATCTTGTTTTTGTTTTACAGGAAAAGATGAAGAAGACGAGACGTGGAATCATTCTGTTGGTTGGTCCAAACAATGGCGCGCGTTTTTATTGTCCAAGCATAATTGAGTTTTTAATACATTATTTTCATTAGCCAGTATAATAACAAAGCGTGCAAAGTAGCTTGGTGGGTGGTGGCGTGGCTTGCAACCATTGGGACCTGGGTTCGATCCCCAGGTCCCCCCAAATGTTTATTCATGTTTTTTCTAACATATTCCAATGCAGTATTCCAACAAAAGTCCACCATACATCTCCAACAATCAGCATGCCAAGTGTCCCAAGCGTCCATCCAAGGGCCAAGAGGTGAGGAGCACCATGCTCTCAGTCAACAAGCATTATTGGCAATTCAGAAAGTCAACGGGCTTTGTGCAAATGGGCCTCAGATTCCAATTTCCACCTCCATATTGGGCCCAGACCCCCTCCCTTGGTTTATTCTTTTTCTTTTCCTTTTTATATTTTCTAATTTAATTATTAACCTTTTTTAATTATTGTTATTATCACCAAAATTAACCAATTAATATTTTTCACAATAAAACCAACAAAAAAAAACAGTTTTACTTATTAACTTATTTTGTAAATAAAATACTAATAAATTAATTAGTTTAATTAGTCTAATTTTAACATTTTTTTAATAAGTAAAATTAATTTAGAATTAGGTCTTTTATTTTCATTTTTTTTAATTCCTTTTTTACTTTATTTCATAAAAACATAAAAATACAAAAATATTTTCTTTTAATAAATTAATTAATTAGTAATTAGGCTTTATTTAATTAATTGCATTTAATTCAAAAAGGGACAAAATTCAATTTCTTTCTCAAAAGGGTCAACACCCTAAGACATCCCGATTCGATTCTCTCGCGCTTTAATTTATTTTCATTATATTTATGTAACTGCTTCTGGAAATGTAATAGTTAATTAGGACCTCTTTTACTGCTTTATTTATTTTCTCGCAGTTTATTTTTTCAAACGGGTTTTTTCTTTTTGGCGATGTATAGACCCGCGCCTTGTAATAGTTAGAATTTACATTTCTGCAATTTACTTTCCGCACCCCTAACTGTTAAATGCATGAAAGAATGTATGTAAATAAAACCAATCCGTAGCTCACAAATAACATGTACAAAGACAATTAACTGAAAAAAACAACACACAAGCACATGTCACTCTTAGGGTACGCCTCACTGGTTGCCTCGACGTGGTCATCAAGTATAGGGCGTCTTAGAGGTCGCCCTTCTGTCCAAAAGATCCAGTTGCCTCGAAACGGTTGCCTCGGATAAAAAGGATCTAGGACATTAGGGTTACCTCTAAGGTGTCCTACCATTGCTTCGGTGACCACACATGTCCCGATAATCGAATTGACCCGAACACCTCCAACGATGGTGCTACCTACCTCTCAATGGTGGGATAGCACTATCTAAAGGACTCTTACACAGCTTAATTCCTTAGAGTAGGTAGATTCTCATGGGTACTTGCTCTTTTCAAAACAAATAAAACAACTTTTCGCACCTACACTTTCAAAAGTTTTCAAACAAATTTTTCATACACTCTTGAGGACAGATACAAGAGTTACTTAGAAATTTTTTAAACGAAACTTTTTCAAAACCCACACACATTTGAAAAGCAAACAAATTTTGAAAACATAAGAACAAGTACCTAAGAGCCCATGGATAACCATGGATAGAAAGGGTGCTAACACCTTCCCTTTCTATAAATCTACCTCCCGAACCGAGAAACATTCTCAAAGAAGGAATTTTGCTGTGCTTTTGTCCTTTCCATATTGGAGAACATAAAAGACGGTGGCGACTCTTGCTTACTGCGACATTTCGCGAAACCAGCTAAAAAAAACAGTCAGTTCTATTTTCCACCGATCACAGAACTGGCGACTCTGCTGGGGACAATATAAAAGTGAGGTGTACCTTAGGATTAGATCATACTTATCTTTTCAATTGCTTTGCTTTGATTGCTTTATATTTGTGGGCTTTGCATCGGAGTTTCATAGATCCTAACCCGGATCTGGGGATACCCTTTTAGGTAGCATAAGCTGTGAGGGACCTGTCCGGCGTAGACCGACACGGGTGAAGTAGTGGCTACGTTGGTGAGGCACCTTGGTCTGTACCGATATCCCTTGTGTTACAACGAGGAGAATATGGGTCTTCTGAGGAGTCATTAAGCACCAACCGACCTTAGAACCCTAATGTAACCCAACTTGGCCATAGAACAGTAGCAGTATGCTACACCCATTGAGGCTAAACTCTCGCGATGGTTCTGGCCACAAGAAAAGATTGCGACGCTGGAGTTATGACCGATTGAGGGTAGTCAGTGATATTGGGATCCTCTAGAACCCGGTTACTTTTGATAGGACAGGTCTTAACCAACGAAACTGAAAGAGGGTAGTACCTGAACTTCATGCTGGCCTAAACTCTAAGGGCTGTCTGGTGTGACTTGTGTGCCTTATCATGTTTGCCTTTGTGAATACTTGTGGTGTGCTTTACCATAACATCATACCATCATACCATTGCATGCATCCTGCATAAGGACTGACCTATTTCAAAGACAAGAGGGTTTCACCTTTGCTCTGTTTTGTAGGACATCATGATGCCTGTGCGAAGGAACACTATCCGGCTCAACTTTGTTCACCCACCTGATTTGCTTAAAGAGTTGGTTGACAGAATTCCAAACACCGCTTCCTTCATCCAGAGGCATGGTTATCTTCTAGGTTTAGTCACTTCAAAGTGGGACCAACAACTGATGAGTGTCTTGACCCAGTTTTATGATCCCTTGTACAATTGCTTCACCTTTCAAGACTTCTAGCTGGTCCCTACCCTGGAAGAATTCTCTGATTTGCTTGGTATCCCTATCTTGGATCAGACCCCATTCACTGGTTGGGAAAAGGCTCTTGGACTTGAGGAGATTGCAGCAGCCCTTCCTTTGACCAACAAGGAGGTAATGGACAACTTGGTGACTAGAAGCGGAGTTAAGGGCTTCTTGGCTAAGTTTCTGATTGGTAAAGCTAACAGTTTCTGGAATGACTTAGACTTCAGGGCGTACGAGGACATTCTGGCTCTCTTAATTTATGGTCTAGTATTGTTTCCAAATCCTGATAACTTTGTTAATATCAATGCCATAAGGATCTTCATGTCTCGGAACCCTGTACCCACCCTCTTGGGTGATATCCTGCAACAACTCTATGCTCGTACTGCCCGAAGACGAGGAACTCTGTGGTGTTGTACTCCTTTGTTAGTGAGGTGGTTTATTTAGAACCTCCCCAAGTTCGTGCTGAAGAACCAAGAAGGAAGAGGCTGGGCTCATAGGTTAATGTCTCTCACTGACAATGACATCATTTGGACTCTCAGAGGTTTATATGAGGTGGCTGTTATTGATCGTTGCGGAGAGTATCCTAATGTTCCATTGATCGGTACTCAGGGCGGAATCTCTTATAATCCATGTTTAGCTCTCCGTCAGTTTGGAAGAGCCAGAAGAGCAGGGCCTCATGAGATGTTGGTGCCTCACATCAGTTTTGAGTTTCAGGTAGATAGTAACGAACTGCGCCATAGATTCATCAAAGCTTGGGACAGAATTCACAAAGCTGACCCACATGAGTTGGGACCGAAGACTTCTCTACCAATGGAACCCTATTACAGATGGGTCCGCATCTGTGCTCAGAAGTTAGGTATGCCATATGAAGTTGTCAGGCCTATCATTCTTGAAATTCCTGATAGAGACGGGGTTCCTCCAACCATACTCCCTCCTCAGATACCCACTGATGTTGATACCCTAAAGAGGTCTTGGGCGCAACTACAGGAAGAGCGGGATTATTATCGGGAAAAGTTCAACGAACAGGAACAGAAGATCCAGAAGCTAACCAAGCAATTGGAGAACGAGCGGATCATGAATGACTACATCCGTACTGAGAAGAGGAGGCCATGGGAGCACTGATGGGCTTTGGATGTTTCCTTTACAGCTTTTATTTCCTTTTCAGTATTTTCATTCCTGTAACGCCTAAGGGAAATTTGTTGAACAATTTAAATTCCAAAGTTTAAATCTAATAAAGTGTGTTCCTTTTGTCTACAAAGTTGATTCCCGATTGTCTTTGAAAACATAATTCATACGCATTTCATTCATCATATGCATCACAGGTACCCTTTTTCTACAGGTTGCTTAATCTTCTTCGCTGTTTATTTCAGCACTCAATCATCATGAATCCTGAACCAACTACTGAATAAGCTATCAAGGCCCTCCAGGCCCAGAACGCCCAGTTTCAAGAGATGGTCATGAACTTAGCCCAAGGACAACAGGAGTTGAAGGCTTTACTCCTGAAGAAGAAGAAGAAGAAGAAGAGGACTGTGTTGTTCAACACTGGACGCAGACTCAGGAATACACTGCAGAATGAAGCTGAGAGGACTACTCCATCTGTGGGGGAAGGCAGTCACCAATGAAGAGAGGTTCTTAGTCCTGTGGTCTCTGACACCGAGACAGACTTCAATGATGAACAGTACCCTCCTGCTGAGGACAGGTACAAACAGCTGGAGGGCCGGTTAAATGCCATGGAGATTCAACGTGTGCCTGGGTTGGATTTTGGAGACTTAGGGTTATCTTCTGGGGTGGTGATCCCACACAAGTTCAAGGCGCCTGCCTTTGTGAAGTACGACGGGGCTTCCTATCCTAAACTGCACCTCCGTTCTTATGTAAGGAAGATCCAGCCTTATACTGCAGACAAAAACTTATGGATCCATTTCTTCCAGGAGAGTCTTTCAAGGACTCATCTCGAATGGTTCTATCAGCTGGATGGAACCAACATTCGTAACTGGGAGGACTTGGCTACTGCTTTTTATAAGCAGTATCAGTACAATTTCGACCTCGCTCCTACGCGTACCCAACTCCAGGGTATGTCACTAGGAACGGGTGAAGGTTTTAAGGAGTACGCACAGAAATGGAGAGACCTGGCTGGCAGGGTGCAGCCACCACTGACTGATCGTGAACTCGTGGACATGTTCTTGGGGACCCTGTCTGGTCCATTCTTCAACCATCTGATTGGTAATTCCTCTGCTGGGTTTACAGACCTGATCCTGACTGGTGAGAGGATCGAAGCTGGTATCAAATCGGGGAAGATACAGAAAGGTGCCTCCTCGAGTACTGAAAAGAAGCCCTTCAAGAAGGAAGCTAGTGTTGTTTATGGTCCCAAAAGACAGAACAAACCAGAACGCCGCCAAGCTGTCAACGCGGTGGTAATTTCTAAGCCTGCTGCTGCTCCTCAACAATATAACCAGCCAAGAGTTGAGAGGCCCAAAAGACAGTATAGTCGGCTCAGCATGACCCTCTCTCAGATATTACCGCAACTGCTATCAACCAGCCTGGTAACTGTCAAGGAAGCTCCGAAGGTGGTAAACACAGCATCTCCGAAGTACAACCCCAACGCCCGTTGCGCTTATCACTCTGATAGCCCGGGGCATTCTACTGATGATTGTTGGGCTCTGAGGAATAAGGTTCAGGACCTTATTGATGCTAAGGAAATACAGTTCGAGGCGCCCGAAAGGCCCAATGTTGTGACTGCTCCCATGCCTCAACATGGAGTGAATGTTGTGGAAGAGGACCGGTATATAGCCTCCGTGGATGATATTGTTACCCTGCTGCTGACTGTTAAAAGGAACCTGTTACTAGCCGGTTTATTTTCGGGATGTAGTAAAGGTTGCCTTCTGTGTTCTGTTTCACCTGCTGGTTGTCCTTCGTTGAAGTCAGGTATCCAAAGCCTGATGGATAATAAGGAGATCTTGTTCGAGAAGATTGCTGTTCCTGTTGTCCGTACCGAAGAAGTGTCCATTGTCACCATTTTCAACAATCCTACCAAGGCTCCCCCGAGGAAGCCTGTCAAAATCATGCCTGTTCACAAGGTTGCACCCATAACCATCACTATTCCGGGGCCCCTCCCCTATACATCCGACAAAGTTGTCCCTTGGCACTATGGGGCAGATGTTTATGTGCTTGGAGTAAAACAAGAGTTTGATACTGCTACTGGCGTCAGCAACATCACCGGGCCTGCTAAAGTCACTCGTAGTGGAAGACTGTTCTCACCAGATATTGTGCCACCAGCTATTCAGAGACCTCTTGTCATCACACCTGCCAGTGTGCCTGCTTCCCTTCCTGACCCAGTTCCTGTTTCTACCCCTGTTGCCGAGTCATCTGACGCTCGGGGCAAAGGGATTGCTACTGATGTGCCTGCCCGGATGGAGGCACCAAAGACAACCACTGTTGAGGCTTCCAAGCAAGAGATGGAAGAGATCCTCAAGATTATCAAAAAGAGTGATTTCAACGTCGTTGAACAGCTGGGGCACACCCCATCTAAGATCTCCATGCTATCACTGTTACTGTGTTCAGAGGCCCATGCCAAGGCCCTGATTGCCTTCCTAAAGACGGCCCACGTGCCACAAGAGACGTCTGCTGATCAATTTACTGATTGTGTGGCCAACTTAACTGCTGACAATGGCTTGGGATTCTCCGACGCTGATCTGACGGCCAAAGGAAAGAACCATAATGATGCCCTGCATGTCTCCATTGAATGCAGGGGCACTACTCTTGCCCATGTGCTGGTTGACACTGGTTCTTCATTAAACGTGCTACCCAAGAAAGCTCTAGACAGGCTGGACTGTGAGGGTTTAGAGCTCAAACCAAGTAACATTGTTGTCCGGGCCTTTGACGGGTCCAAAAGGATGGTACATGGCGAGGTTGACATCCCGATCAGGGTTGGTTCACAAGTCTTTAATTCAAAATTCTATGTGATGGATATCTGACCGTCCTACTCTTGTTTGCTGGGTCGTCCCTGGATCCACAAGGCAGGAGCTGTGACCTCCACATTACATCAGAAGCTTAAATATCCGGTCAGAGGGAAGATCGTAACAGTGCAAGGGGAAGAGGAATACATGGTCAGCCACCTCAACTCGTTCCGGTACGTAGAAATGGATGGGGAGTTCATTGAGACCCCCTTTCAACACTTTGAAGAGGTGCCTCAGACATTGGCAGCAGCAGAGACAGTGACTGAAGAAGACTCTCCTTTGAAGATGGCTTCCTTGAAGGATGCCCGGGCTGTGGTGGAGAAGGGTGAGTGTGCAAACTGGGGCCGACTTCCTGATTTCACTCCAAATACTGACAAATTTGGCTTGGGTTTCACTGCAGAAGCTCAGAAGGTTGTTCGCAAGGCAAGGATTAGAAGACCTCCTGTGCTCATCACCAACCCGGGAGTGAATGCTATTGAGGACGACGTGGAGGAATCCGAATTTGACAGCTGGATCTACCCAACGACCAATGGTGGACCTAGCAACTGGACTGCAAAAGACTTTACACCTATTACTTTTGTCACTCAGTAATGAACTTCTTTGTTTTGAATTTGTAACGAACAATAATTTGAAACTTTATGGCCCGGTGTCTTACCCGGGGCACCGTGGTTTCATTTGTGAGGGCTTGTTATTTGTCACTTCCATATATCATGAATAAAAGCATTGGACGTTTTTCACATTTCAAATCTTGCGCTCCCTTTCTTTCTTTATATATTACAAAACAGCTATATTTACACACACTCACTTATACAGGTTCCAATCCACTCTGGATCTCACTGGTAACGACTCTGCTACTGCCAGTTATGAATTTGAAAATCTGATCAACTTAGCCGAAGACGAAGGTGAAGATGATTGTCAAGTGCCTGGTGAGCTTACAAGATTGTTACTCCAGGAAGAGAGGGCCATTCAGCCACATGAAGAGCCAATGGAAACGGTAAATCTGGGTACTGAGACAGACAGAAAGGAAGTCAAGATTGGTGTCAATCTGGAGCTTAGTGTGAAACAACGGTTGATTCAGATGCTGCATGACTACGTGGAAATCTTCGCCTGGTCTTACGAAGACATGCCTGGGTTGGATACCGACATTGTGGTTCATCACCTGCCTACCCAGGAAGACTGTCCTCCGGTAAAACAGAAGGTCCGCAGTATGCGTCCAGAGATGTCCGAGAAAATCAAAGCTGAGGTTATGAAACAATTTGACGCCGGTTTTCTAGCAGTGACTTCTTACCCTCATTGGGTTGCCAACGTGGTTCCAGTGCCGAAGAAAGATGGTAAGGTCCGAATGTGTGTTGATTACAGGGATTTGAACAGGGCAAGCCCCAAGGATGACTTCCCTCTGCCTCACATCGACGTTCCGGTTGACAATACTGCTCAACACAAGGTGTTCTCCTTCATGGACGGTTTCTTCGGTTATAATCAGATCAAGATGGCTCCTGAAGACATGGAGAAGACCACTTTTGTTACTTAGTGGGGCACCTTTTGCTACAAGGTCATGCCTTTTGGGTTGAAAAATGCTGGGGCAACCTACCAACGTGCCATGGTTGCTTTGTTTCATGATATGATCCATCATGAGATAGAAGTATATGTCGACAATATGATTGCAAGGTCCCAAACTGAGGAGGAACACCTTGACCATCTACAGAAGCTGTTTGACCGTCTGAAGTTGTACAAGCTAAGGTTGAACCCAAACAAGTGCACCTTTGGGGTGAGATCTGGAAAATTGCTAGGCTTCATCGTGAGCGATAAAGGTATTCAAGTGGATCCTGCCAAGGTAAAAGCCATACAAGAGATGCCAACTCCCATGACAGAGAAAGAAGTCAGAGGCTTTCTAGGACGTCTGAACTACATTGCCCGATTCATCTCACATCTAACTGCTACATGTGAACCAATCTTCAAGCTACTGAAGAAAGATCAAGTAGTACGTTGGAACGATGAATGTCAGGCCGCTTTCGACAGAATCAAAGAGTATCTCCAAGAACCACCCATTCTTATGCCGCCGGTTGAAGGGAGACCTCTAATCCTATACTTGACAGTATTGGACAACTCAATGGGGTGTGTGCTGGGGCAGCATGACGAGTCTGGCCGAAAAGAGCACGCCATTTATTACCTTAGCAAAAAGTTTACCGACTGTGAGACCCGATACTCACTGCTCGAGAAAACTTGTTGTGCTTTGGTATGGGCTGCTCGCCGGCTGAGACAGTATATGTTGACTCACACTACTCTGTTGATTTCAAAAATGGATCCAATCAAGTACATATTTGAAAAGCCTGCCTTGTCCGGAAGAATATCAAGATGGTAGATGATCTTGACAGAATACGATATCCAGTACACGACTTAAAAAGCAATCAAGGGAAGTGTAGTGGCAGACCATTTGGCACACCAGGCAGTGGATGATTACCAGTCGATGAACTTTGAATTTCCAGACGAGGATATCATGGTAGTAACTGATTGTGAAGTACCTGGACCGGATGAAGGACCTGAGGAAGGATCCCGATGGTCTATGCACTTTGACGGAGCCTCAAACGCTTTGGGTAACGGTATTGGCGCTGTGATCATATCCCCTAAAGGCACTCATACTCCACTCACTGCCCGACTATGTTTCAACTGCACCAACAACATGGCGGAGTATGAGGCATGTATCATGGGTCTTCAAGCTGCAATTGACTTAAGGATCAAGTTTCTGAGTGTCTTCGAAGATTCCGCTCTCGTGATCAATCAGATCAAAGGCGAGTGGGATACGAAACACCCAAATCTTATTCCTTACAAGGAGTATGTATTGACGCTGCTTCCCCACTTAGAGGAGATAACTTTTGAACACTTCCCAAGAGAGGAGAATCAGTTGGCGGATGCGTTAGCTACGATGTCTTCCATGTTCAAAGTCAAATGGGACAACGAGGCTCCCCGGATCATTATCTGGAAATTGGACGAACCTGCATATTGCTGTGATCTTGAAGCTGAAGAGGTAACTGAGAAACCTTGGTATCATGAAGTGAAGAGGTACTTGGAAACTCAAGAATACCCTGAGGGTGCATCTGTCAACGACAAGAAGTTCCTAAGAAGGTTCGCTGCAAAGTTCTTCCTCAGCAACGACATTCTGTACAAGCGAAACCTTGATTCAACCCTACTGCGTTGTGTGGATAAGACTGAAGCAGAAAAGATCAGGACAGAGCTACATAAAGGTACCTTCGGAACACACTCCAGTGGACATACCATGGCAAAGAAAATCCTTCGGGCAGGATATTTCTGGTCCACAATGGAAGCTGACTGTTACCAGCACTCTCGGACATGTCATAAATGCCAGATCTATGCTGATAAGGTGCACGTTCCTCCAGTTCCTCTGAACGTCTTGACAGCACCTTGGCCTTTTGCAATGTGGGGCATTGATATGATCGGTGAGATCAGACCTACGGCATCCAACGGGCATCGCTTCATCCTGGTGGCAATTGATTACTTCACAAAGTGGGTTGAAGCAGCTTCCTACGCTACGGTAACCAAGAACGTTGTGGCACGGTTCATTCGGCATAACCTTATCTGTCGATACGGCGTCCCAGAAAGGATCATTACAGATAATGGTACCAATCTTAACAATAAGATGATCACTGAGCTCTGCGAGCAATTCAAGATACAACACCACAACTCTTCTCCCTACCGGCCGAAGATGAATGGGGCTGTCGAGGCAGCAAATAAGAATATCAAGAAGATTGTGCAGAAGATGACAGTAACCTACAAAGATTGGCACGAGATGTTACCGTTTGCTCTTCATGGGTACCGTACCTCAGCACGGACATCAACAGGGGCAACTCCCTTTTCCTTGGTCTATGGCATGGAGGCAGTCTTGCCTATTGAGGTCCATATACCCTCTCTTCGAATAATAAAGGATGCAGGCTTGAGCGAAGATGACTGGATCCAGACTCGGCTTGATCAATTAAACCTAATCGACGAAAAGAGACTCACTGTTATTTGTCATGGTCAAACGTACCAAAAACGAATGATCAGGGCATTTAACAAGAAAGTCAGACGCCAAGAGTATCAAGTCGGAGACCTGGTAATCAAGCGCATTATTCTTCCTCAAAGTGATCCCAGGGGCAAATGGACCCCTACGTACGAAGGGCCATTTGTGGTTAAACATATCTTCTCAGGAGGAGCTATGATTCTAACCACCATGGATGGTGACGACCTTCCTCACCCTGCCAATGCAGACATAGTAAAAAGATACTACGCATGATAAAAGACCCGCTAGGTTGACACACCTAGGCAAAAATAAGGGCTTCTCGGTGAACCAAAAGGGTTCGGGCAAAAATAAGGGATGAAATGGAAAAAATGTACACCCGGCAAGTCGAAAACCTGAAAAGGCGGCTTGGGCAAAAATGGGTATCCCAGTGGACTGAAAACCCGAAAGGGCGGTCCAGGCAAAAGTTAGGGATTAAAGCGTAATACTATGTCTCATTGGATCACCCTGCATCCAGAATTCGGTATCAACTATCAGGTTCAGACGGCATCGATCAATCAGCTTCATCTTCAACTAAGCAGCCAAGTGATGAGACGCTTGAAGACATAAAGGCGATAGCAGAGTTGGAACCCAGTGGGATTTTTCACATAGCTGTTTTGTTTTCCTTTTCACAAAATTGTATAAACTCTATGTTGTTCGGCGGCGTTCTCTTACTAAGACGTCAGCCTCTTGTACATAAACGCCTATTTACAGGCAAATTTCAAAATCAATACAAATTCACTTTTCAGACAAATTGCCAACTGTTTTTCCTTTATCTGTTTTGTTTTGCGAAGAACGTCCAATGTTCATTTTTGATATATGCATTTGACACTAATTGCTAACTCATAAATATTTGCATACGAAACAAAGGACTAATTACGGGTGACATTAGAAACAGGGGCAATAATGAGTTGTCTAAGCGATCTAGTTGCTCTGTCCACCAAGGTACCAAGGTAAGTTCGGCTGAAGAATATAACCAAGATACCGTCACTCCCCGCAGAGTAAGACAAGATTCAGCAATGCTCTCCCCAAGCAGAGTTGGTCTACCATCAGCCCTGAAAAGGCACAATATCTCTAGCAAGTCAGTCAACACTCTCCCCAAGCAGAGTTAGCCTACTGTCAGCCTCAAAGAAGTTGGGTATCCCCCAGAAGATCTCAACATTCCCCATCGGAGTATGCAGATGTTCCTTAACAAGCATCCCCGGCAGTCTTAATATAAGATTATTCCCCGGCGGAATACAGACATCCAGTGGAGCCACTTCCCAGTGCAGTCCAAAAGTTTCCCCAGGAGAGTTGAATCAATCTCCCCAGTAGATTCTGGAAGCTTATCCCCAGTAGATTCTGGAAGCTTATCTCCTGCAGAGTACATGTCTCTCCCCGGCTTTATTCAAAGGTTATTCTCCACCAGAGTTTATAACTGGGTTATCCTCAGCTAATTGCCACGGAAGGATCGTCCTCGGAAAAGTTCTTCCTATCCCCCAACGGAGTTCATCAATTCCCTCTACAAAGCTTATCAACGGTATCCCCAGCGGAGTTATCATCAAACCTCAGCGAAGTATCTCTTCCCACAGAGTAATTCCCCGCAGAGTAATATCTTCATCAAGTTTATTCCCCAACAGAGTCATCCTCTCCTACCGGTTTATTCTTGCAACCATCATCCCCAGCGGAAATGAAGAACTCTATTCTTCAAACATCAGCCCAAGATTCAACAAACTCCCGACATTCGTCAAGGATTTATTTTCCCAGACGAAAACACATTCATAAACATATCACATTTCATACATCCTACTTACATACATGCATATACGCATCACATCACACAATCTCATTTATTCTTGAGAACATCATGACGTCATACATTTCATACATCATGACATTGCATACAACTGATGTTTTGCCTTTTCAGAAAAAAGGTCAATCCAAAGATAATTACTATCAACTGTCGCAATTCCAGATTCGATTCCTGTATCCAGCCAGGGCATATCTGAAGAGTTTGAAGATTTGATTCCTCTATCCAGCCAGGGCATATCTGTTGACGACTAATTCCAGATTCGATTCCTGTATCCAGCCAGGGCACGTCTGAAGAGTTTGAAGATTCGATTCCTGTATCCAGCCAGGGCATATCTGTTGACGACTAATTCAAGATTCGATTCCTGTATCCAGCCATGGCACGTCTGAAGCGTTTGAAGATTCAATTCTTGTATCCAGCCAGGGCATATCTGTTGACGACTAATTTCATATTCGATTCCTGTATCCAGCCAGGGCACGTCTGAAGAGTTTGAAGATTCGATTCCTATATCCAGCCAGGGCATATCTGTTGACGACTAATTCCAGATTCGATTCCTGTATCCAGCCAGGGAACGTCTGAAGAGTTTGAAGATTCGATTCCTGTATCCAGCCAGGGCACGTCTGAAGAGTTTGAAGATTCGATTCCTGTATCCAGCCAGGGCACGTCTGAAGAGTTTGAAGATTCGATTCCTATATCTAGCCAGGGCACGTCTGAAGAATTTGAAGATTCAATTCCCGTATCTAGCCAGGGCATATCTGCAGATGATTGTTGGTAGATTCGATACCTGTATCCAGCCAGGGCATATCTGTTGACGACTAATTCCAGATTCGATTCCTGTATCCAGCCAGGGCACGTCTGAAGAGTTTGAAGATTCGATTCCTGTATCCAGCCAGGGCATATCTGTTGATGACTAATTCCAGATTCGATTCCTGTATCCAGCCAGGGCACGTCTGAAGAGTTTGAAGATTCGATTCCTGTATCCAGCCAGGGCACATCTGTAGACGACTAATTCCATATTCGATTCCTATATCTAGCCAGGGCACATCTGAAAAGTTCCGGATTCGATTCCTGTATCTAGCCAGGGCATATCTGTGAGCAATTGATTGTAGATCCGATACCTGTATCTAGCCAGGGCATATCTACAGAAAGAAATTGAAGATCAACACCTGTATCAGGCCAGGAAACCATCTTCCATTCTCAAAGTATGCAAGTTCTCGCTAAGGAATCTCTTACGCGATCGACACCTCCCGATGGCATCTTTAAGCCCATCTCCACAACTATCCATTACAGTTCCAAATGGCATCTATAAGCCCATTCCCGACAAGACTCTGTCACAGCTCCAGATGGCATCTATAAGCCCATCCTCCTATCCATCATCTCTCTAAATGGCATCTGTAAGCCCATTCCCGCCATCACATTGCTGATACCACACTATGTGAGTGCAAATTTCTGGGCACTCTAGTGTTCAATCATCTTCCACCTTCGGATCACGAAAGGCACACAAGCCAATCTACATCCTCAGGTCTAAGAAGATTGAACAGGGGCAACTGTTGTACCCCAAAATTTGCCCTCCCATATTTTTCAAAGTTTTGACAAGCATCATCTCAACTTGCTCAAAGTCTACTCAAGGGTTGCACAATTCAAACACCCTCCTAAGCCAGTCAAATTAGGGTTTTGGTTCTTGCAAGGAAGTTGAGGTTTTCAAGGGTCCAATCAAGTCCCATATGCCTATACACATTGTCAAGTACCTACATGTCAAGTTTCAAGGCTCACAAGGTCAAGTTGCACAGTCAAAAACCCTAATTGCTTCACAATCAACTGTAGGGGTAAAATGGTCATTTGGAAGTCAAAAGTCAAAATTTTTGGTCAACATCTTATTTTGAAGCCACAATCATAATTTGGTCAAATCTTGACCATGATTTCACAAGAATGGCTCAAAAATCATCAAGATGCAAAAGTTTCTATTTTTAGACAGTTGAAAAGTCAACTATAACTTGACCAAGGCATAAGTTTTTCATGGTTCATTAGAAAAATCCAATCCAATGCTAATTTTGAAGGGGATGACATTTCCTACAACTCATCTTCACATTCCAAGTCCAAGAAATGCTCTCACAAAAAGTTATCAATTTCAACATTATAGGTCATTTTCAAAAGTCAACAAAAAGGCACTTTAAGTCAAAGACCATAACTTGAGATTGGTAAATCAAAATTACATGGGACCAAAGGCATTGGTTAGAGGACTTCAAGACCTTTCCAAAATGTCCAAGAACATGTTCATATGATCAAAATTGAGCAATATATGCATTGGAGAAGTTGGGAAATTTTTGTGAAATGGCAAAAGTCAACTATCCTTGAAACTTCAATTTTTGACAAAAGGGCCCACTTTTTTCCACTTGGTTCAGCCTTGTCATGCCACCCACGTGTCCCACGATCAATTTCAAGATTAAACATTAATTTTTCTATTTTTATTTAATTTTATTTGATTTAATTCATTTTAAATCCATAAAATTCAAATAAAATCAAAAAAAATTAATTCAATGATATCTTGTGGTTTGAATGACTTTGATGCATCATAACACACCTACCAAATTCGTGTAAAGTCCATTTCAAGCATGAAATTCAAATTTGAACAAACATGGCAAGTTCCTTTAATGGTGGTAAAAAGGAAATCCAAAAACTTAATTGCAATGGTTTAAGGCTCCTAATGTCATTTGATTCTCATTCATACACATATATGCAAGCCTTGCAGACCTGAAGCACGACCTAGAGACACCTAAAACGGCCAGAACCAATTCCAAAATTTCCAAAGAAATTCACAAACTGAAATCCATATTCCAGCATAATTCAAACACTTTTCTTGCTTCTAACACGTTGCCAGCATTTCCAGGAACCTATTGCCATCAAGAACAAGCCCTAGCACTCAAGGAAACGGCCAAACAGAACCACGGTTTGAACAAACTTTTCCATAATCGAAATTCAATTTTTGTGCATCATTGACATGTTTTGATTATTGATTTACATTACTAACATTATCCTGAAGCTTTTGGTATGGATTAATTGTGTTGAAACATCTTGAATCGAAAACTACCATGGATGAATGATAGGGTTTCAGAGCTTCCATATTAGGGCTTTTATCATACTATAAAATTAGACCTCAAGACATATATGGTTAAACTCGTCAGGACAAGACGAATTCATTGATACCATCGCGCCTTTTTTATGTTATCTGTAACTCTAATCGCTATTCTTGGCAGTTTTGGTTTGTGGGGGTTAAAAACCCCCGCTATCTTGTTTTTGTTTTACAGGAAAAGATGAAGAACACGAGACGTGGAATCATTCTGTTGGTTGGTTCAAACAATGGCGCGCGTTTTTTAATGTCCAAGCATAATTGAGTTTTTAATACATTATTTTCATTAGCCAGTATAATAACAAAGCGTGCAAAGTAGCTTGGTGGGTGGTGGAGTGGCTTGCAACCATTGGGACCTGGGTTCGATCTCCAGGTCCCCCCAAATGTTTATTCATGTTTTTTCTAACATATTCCAATTCAGTATTCCAGCAAAAGTCCACCATACATCTCCAACAATCAGCATGCCAAGTGTCCCAAGCGTCCATCCAAGGGCACAAAGGTGAGGAGCACCATGCTCTCAGTCAACAAGCATTATTGGCAATCCAGAAAGTCAACGGGCTTTGTGCAAATGGGCCTCAGATTCCAATTTCCACCTCCATATTGGGCCCAGACCCCCTCCCTTGGTTTATTCTTTTTCTTTTCCTTTTTATATTTTCTAATTTAATTATTAACCTTTTTTAATTATTGTTATTATCATCAAAATTAACCAATTAATATTTTTCACAATAAAACAAAAAAAACAGTTTTACTTATTAACTTATTTTGTAAATAAAATACTAATAAATTAATTAGTTTAATTAGTCTAATTTTAACATTTTTTTTTAATAAGTAAAATTAATTTAGAATTAGGTCTTTTATTTTCATTTTTTTTAATTCCTTTTTTACTTTATTTCATAAAAACATAAAAATACAAAAATATTTTCTTTTAATAAATTAATTAATTAGTAATTAGGCTTTATTTAATTAATTGCATTTAATTCAAAAAGGGACAAAATTCAATTTCTTTCTCAAAAGGGTCAACACCCTAAGACATCCCGATTCGATTCTCTCGCGCTTTAATTTATTTTCATTATATTTATGTAACTGCTTCTGGAAATGTAATAGTTAATTAGGACCTCTTTTACTGCTTTATTTATTTTCTCGCAGTTTATTTTTTCAAACGAGTTTTTGCTTTTTGGCGATGTATAGACCCGCGCCTTGTAATAGTTAGAATTTACATTTCTGCAATTTACTTTCCGCACCCCTAACTGTTAAATGCATGAAAGCATGTATGTAAATAAAACCAATCCGTAGCTCACAAATAACATGTACAAAGACAATTAACTGAAAAAAACAACACACAAGCACATGCCACTCTTAGGGTACGCCTCACTGGTTGCCTCGACGTGGTCATCAAGTATAGGACGTCTTAGAGGTCGCCCTTCTGTCCAAAAGATCCAGTTGCCTCGAAACGGTTGCCTCAGATAAAAAGGATCTAGGACATTAGGGTTACCTCTAAGGTGTCCTACCATTGCTTCGGTGACCACACATGTCCCGATAATCGAATTGACCCGAACACCTCCAACGATGGTGCTACCGACCTCTCAATGGTGGGATAACACTATCTAAAGGACTCTTACACAGCTTAATTCCTTAGAGTAGGTAGATTCTCATGGGTACTTGCTCTTTTCAAAACAAATAAAACAACTTTTTGCACCTACACTTTCAAAAGTTTTCAAACAAATTTTTCATACACTCTTGAGGACAGATACAAGAGTTACTTAGAAATTTTTTAAACGAAACTTTTTCAAAACCCACACACATTTGAAAAGCAAACAAATTTTGAAAACATAAGAGCAAGTACCTAAGAGCCCATGGATAACCATGGATAGAAAGGGTGCTAACACCTTCCCTTTCTATAAATCTACCTCCCGAACCGAGAAACATTCTCAAAGAAGGAATTTTGCTGTGCTTTTGTCCTTTCCATATTGGAGAACATAAAAGACGGTGGCGACTCTTGCTTACCGCGGCATTTCGCGAAACCAACTAAAAAAAACAGTCAGTTCTATTTTCCACCGATCACAATCCTAAACTCAGCTAATCGTGCATTAGATCTTGTTTGAGTCTTTGCTCTGATATACCAGTGATGGTTCGGATACTGACAATTTATTTTGAACAGGCAGTCATTTTGTTGAGAGTGTTCAGGATCTCTTCCCTTTTGGTTTTTATTATCCCTGTTTTTTGCATGAATTGTTTCTTTTTGTGATTACAGTCAGCGGGATGCCCCAGTTTTTCTTAAGTCTCCTTCACAGGTTTTGACTTATTGGGCTTTTATTTTGAGAGATAATGACTGCATGTCCTTAAGATTATATGGAACCAACACCGTCTTTTGTTTCGGAAGGACTTCTTTGATGCCATTCATTGTGCACTTGGATCAACTGAGAAAACTACCCTGCCCCATGTTATAATTAAGGGTTTTAATTTGTGAAAAGAAAAACTCCAACTTCTTTGGCTCAAAGGGGTTGACTAGGGATTATCTTCCTTATAACTCCACTATTTAGGATTTGAAAAAATGCATGTACCTCGTCAGCGGGGTTTGTTCAAAAGCATACTGTATAGATTTTGATATCATTTTCGTCATCCTCCCTCTAAAGGCTTAGAATTTTTTAATCGAGAGTTGATCATCACAAAAAATGAAAGCAATTTGAATATATTGAAATACGAATGGATTGATTCAAAACAGACATATGCAATGCATTGATAAAGTAATAAAGTTTGACATGAATAAATGTTCGAACAATCAAAAGAAAATTACAACTTGAAAACTCTAATGAACAAAAAGTCTTCTCGTCTCAGTACTTGTCACTTCAAATGGTGAACCTTGGGGGGATGGCAAAAGAATTCAACCTAACCGTCTTGTGTGAGTTCCAATGCTCCTTCATCAACCAGGTCTTGAATTTTGTTGCTCAACGCCCAAAAGATGTTAGTATCATGCCCCGGGCTGTTGGAGTGATATGCACACCTTGCATCAGGATTGTACCTTGGGGAGGCTATGTTGGGATTCTTAGGATGGTCCCTTAACGTCACCATATTCAATCTCAACAGGTGTTGTAAATCCTGAGACAATGACATATTGAGCTTGGTAAATTGCCTCTTGGGCATATTTGGCTTACTCTGATCAACCCGTTATTTATGGCAAGGTTGTTGTTGGACCCGTGAGGTAATAGCAACTTGGAGAGGTCTATTCTTCATCAAACCAAACCTTTGACTTCTCAGAAGTTGATTAATGACTTGGTCCCTGACCTTGACTGTTTGCTTCATGCTGTTGTATCTGTCTTGATGAAGCTGGTTGATAATGGTTCTCAGCTCTTCTTGTTCCCGAGCCAAGCCATGGATAAGAGCCATCTGCCCCAACATCTGGGTTTTCATGGCTCTGAACTCAGCTTGTAGTTGTTCCAGTCATTCGTCCTTATTGTCTTCAGGACTTTTCTTGACCAAGTTCCCAATGAGGAGTGTTTTCAACTCTTCCCGCCCCTTGGATAGGTTTAGGAATACGTCCCTGAACTGAGCTTCTCGAGTTTGAAGATCTTGGTTGTCTTGTTGGAAAGCCATTGCTGAAATAAACAGCGAGAACATGAGAGACCTGTATTGGGAGACCTGTTATGCAATGATATGTATAACATATGTATGCAATGTTTTCAAGGATCTCGCAGGGTAAACAAGAAACTTGTTAGAATTTGAATTTTGTAGCTTTGATTGAAGAAACTTCGTGTTGTTAAGAGTCCTTCTTCAAGAGTCAAGCTCACCATATCGAGTGGGTCATAGCCCCTGACTCAAGTCATCGTGTTTTGATCTCTAGATGACATTGGCTAGAGGAAAATAAATCCCTTTTGCCCCTTGCTAGACATTTGATTTACCATAACCTACATCACAAACCCTTGAGATCCTTGAAATGGTTAAGAAAATGTTAAGGCATGATGTTATGATGTGTATGCTATGCGTTTAAGCAAAAGTGTAAGGTGATGTAAGTAAACCCTGCAATAAATCCAAATTATTGAATAAGGACTGTAAACAAAGCCTGCAAGGAACTCATGTTTGTCAGATAGCAAGAATGTGCAAGTAGTTCAAGTTTGAAGGCACACAAGTCACACAATAGCCCTTAAATTGCAGGCTGGCATGAAGTTTAGGTACTACCCTCTTTCAGTTTAGTTGGTTCAAACCTGTCCTAGAAATAGTAACCGGGTTCTAGAGGATCTCAATATCACTGACCACCCTCGATCAGTCATAATTCCAGTTTAGCAACCTTTTCTTGCAGCCGGAATCACCGCGAGAGTTTGGTCTCAATGAGTGTAACATACTGCTACTGTTCTATGGCCAAGTTGGTCAATTTAAAGGTTCTAAGGTCAATTGGTGCTTAATGACCCCTTAGCAGACCCATATTCTCCTCGTTGCGCCACAAGGGATATCGGTACATACTAAAGTGCCACACCAACGTAGCTACTGCTTCAACCGTATCGGTCTACGCCGTACAGTTCCCTCACAGTTTATTGCTACTTACCTAAAGGGTATCCCCAGATCCGGGTTAGGATCTATAGTAACTCCGATACAAGCCCACAAATATAAAGCATACAAATCAAGCAATTGAAAACAATGTGAACTATTCCTAAGGTACACCCCACTTATAAAATATTCCCCAGCAGAGTCGCCGGTTCTGTGGTACAGTGGGAAAGAACTGACTGTATTTTGGAATGCTGGTTTGCGTTTGTTTTCGCAAAATGTCGCGGTAAGCAAGAGTCGCCACCGACTTTTATTTTATCCAACAAGGAAAGGAAAAAAGCACAGAAAAATTCCTTTTTTGAGATTATTTCTCGGGCTCGGGAGGTAGATTATAGAAAGGGAAGGTGTTAGCACCCTTTCTATCCGTGGTTATCCACGGGCTCTTAGGTACTTGCTCAATTTTTTTCAAAATTGCTTTCTTTGTGCTTGTGGGTTTGAAAAAGTTTTTGTTTTGAAAACTTCGATTTAACTCTTGCTTCTGTCCTCAAGAGCGTATGAAGTGTTTTTGAAAACTTTGTTCGAAAAGTGTAAGTGTGAAAAAGATTTTGTTTTTTTTGAAAGAGCGAGTACTTAAGAATCATCTACCTACTCGAAAAAGGAATTGTTCTATGCTATCTTCCTTTAGACAATGCTATCCTACTATTAATGAGTAGGTAGCACCGTCGTTGGAGTTTAAGGGTCAATTCGAATTTAGGGACTTACGGTCACCAAAGCAATGGTAGGACGCCTTAGCGGTAACCCTAATGTCTTAGATCATTTGTTTTGAGGCAACAATATACGAGGAAACCGTTTCGAGACGACTATGATCTTTGGACAAGAGGACGACCTCTAAAGTGACCTATACTCAATGACCGCGTACGAAGGCAACCAAGTGGGGTGTACTCTAGGAGTGCGCATGTGCGAGTGTGTCATTTTCAGTTTATTTTTATCTTTGTACATGTTAAAGGTGATCTAAGTTGATTTTAGGTTAAAACATTCAGTCTTGTCATGCATCCCTATTATCAAACATCTAACAGTTATAATTTGCGGGAAATAAATTGTGGAATTTAAATTACAAGGCGTCGGGTATTTACATCGCCAAAGACAAACCCTTTAAAAATAAATAAAGCGATAAAAAAGTAAATAAAGGTCCTATTTAACTATTACAAACCGGAATCAGATACATAATAGGATAAAAGAAAATGGATCGCGTGCGGGAAATTAAATCGAGCGCAAAGTTCTAGGGTTTTGACCCTTTTTGTTAAAGAAAGGATTTTTTTGTTATTTTTGAATTAAGAAAGAAAATTATCCTAAATTAATCACTAAATTAATAATTTAATTAATTAGTAAAAATAAATATTTTTGGGTTTTTTTTGTATTTTAGGAAAGAAATAAAAATTAATTAATGTTAGTAGAAAAACCTAATTAAATCTATTTGAATTTTAATTATTTACAAAAATGTGAAAGTTATTCTAATTAAAATTCTAAATCAATTAATTAATGTTTATTAACAAAAATAAAAATTAGAATTTAATTTGATAAAGAAAATGTTTTGTGTTTTTTTTTTATATTTTAAGAAAGAAATAAATCTAAATTAATCACTACATTAAATTAAATTAATTAATTAAATGAAAAAAAAGTTTTTTTTGGATTTTTGGTTATTTAAAGAAAGAAAATAAAAATTAATTGAATTAGTAAAACCTAATTAAGTCTAGTTAATTTTAATTATTTGCAAAAATGGTTAAAATTATTCTAACATTAAAACCTTAATTAATTTAATTAATGTTTATTAATAAAAATAAAAGTTAGAGTTTGATTAAATAAAAATATTTTGGTGTGATTTTATTTTAAAGAAAAAGAATTTTAATGATTGGTTAGAATTAAAAACAAAAATAATAAAAACAATTAATAAACAAAATAAATAAAATAAAGAGAGAGAGAGAGAGAGGTTTGGGCCTGAATTTTGTGATGCATATAACAATGCTGAGGCCCATTAAGCACTGGCCTGGTTTGACTTTTAGGATTCCGTGTGCGCACTTGGACTTGACTCCATGGTAGACTCTCAGCCTGGATCACCAGATCTGGCCTTTGGCCATCTGGCTGTTGGATGTGTGAAGGCGTATGGTGCGCTGCATGTTTGGACGTACATGTGATTACTTGAAGAAGGAAAATAACAAAGAAAGTGGGGGACCTGGGATTCGAACCCAGGTCCTGAAAGTGACATGCTTACACGCTTGCCACTGCACTGCTTTGATTCTATTGTTAGTAAAATATAAAGAAATTATAATATAAACAAAACAAATTATATGTCAGAAAATAAAAATGCGCGAAAATTAATTTGAATTGGCCAATGGGAGAACGACAGCTCATCGTCTTCTACCTCCAAATCCTGCAAATATTACCCATGGATTTGGATCTGCAGCTAAATACGCAAGCTTGCTCTAAAATCTTCCCTAGGCCACATAAATCAATTCCAAAAACATGGCTGAGTTCGTCTTGGCTTCCTGATTAACATTATGTCCTTCTTGAGTCCTGATTTTTCCTGAAAAAGAAAGCCCTAAAAACAAACACGCAACCCTAGCTATAGTGTTTTGGGGTTACAGCGCCTATAAACCAAATTGAATAATGCAAAAAGTTTACAAATGTTATGAGGGTTATGAATATGCAAGCAATTTGTTCAAATGATGCAAGAATAATGAATCACGAATTCAAGAACCAAGGTGATTTTCGTGATACTTACAGTGCTTTGTAGTATGTGAGAACGCTTGCTCTTGATCCAGGAAGGTTGAGTGAACACCCAGGAAGCGATTGTGATAACTTTTGGCTTCTGAAAACGCCTCTTGTTATGATCTCGAATTCAAACTTTTTACCACTTTTTCAAACTTTTGTTCTGCCTCTTCTTGCAGCCTCCAACCCTCATTTTTGTGGCCTTGGCTTCCTTATGTATTGTATATTTCATTAGGTTCACAAACTTGGTCCAAATATCTCCATATCAATGCTCATGAATTTAGTTTGATCCTTCCATTAAAACCTTCCAAATTTTATTTGATTTGGATCTTTTTGTGCATACAAGCCTTGATCCGAATTTTATTCACATAATAGCTGTATTCAAAGCCTAAAACAATCAAAAAAATCAAGAGTTATTAATTATTTGGATTTTCTATGATTTTATTTGATTTAAAATGAATAAATTCAATAAAAAATCAAATTAAATAATAAAAATGAAATATGGGCTCATGGCTGAAGCTAGGACATGTGGGCAACTATGCAAGCTCAAATCAAGTGGAAAAGAATGGACCCATTTGACAAAATTTGATGTTTTGGGGATAGTTGACTTTTGGCAATTTTGCAAAAGTGTCCAACTTCAGCAATGCATAACTTCTTCAATTTTGAACTTTTGGAAGTGTTATTTGACTTTTTAGAAAGCTTAAGATGCCCTTTAACCAACCCTTTTGGTCTCATCTCATTTTGATATTCCATGCTCAAGTTATAAGCTTTGGAAAAAAGGTGTTCATGTGAGTGCATTTCCTGATCTTTGGGTATGAATATGGATTGTAGGTAATTGCATCCTCTTAAAAATGAGCTTTGGATGGGTCATTTCTCATAAAGTATGAGAAAGTTATGCTTGGTCAAAGTTGAGTTGACTTTTCCTGTAAAACCCTAATTTAGCAACTTTTGAGTCTTGATGAATTTTGAGCAATCCTTGATGAATCATGATCAACCCTTGATCAAATGATTAAATATCCTTAAAAATGAGAATGTTGACAAAAAATCTTGAAGTTTGACTGTTTATAGGTCACAATTGACTTTTGCCCTAGCACAGTCGATTTTGGACCTTTTGAGCAATTGACTGAGCAAACTTCCTCTGCAAGGCTTGAAATTTGACATGGATGATATTGAGAACATATTAGGACATTTGGGAGCACTTGAGGTCATTTGGATTCAAGGATCTTGATGCAACACAAAACCCTAATTTGGGGTTGACTGTCTTAGGAGATAACTTGACTGTCCAACTCTTGAGCAATCTTGAGCCACTTGGAGATTTTTCTTGCAATGTTTGGAGAAATATGAGAGGGCAAATTTTGGGGTACAATAGTAACCATGATTCGATCTTACTGCGTTGTATGGATAAGAACGAAGCAGAAAGGATCATGGCAGAGCTACATGAGGGTACTTTCGGAACCAATCTAGGGGACACACCATGACAAAGAAAATCCTTCGAGCAGGATATTATTGGTCCACAATGGAAGCTGACTGTTATCAACATTCTCGGACCTGTCACAAGTGCCAAGTCTATGCTGATAAGGTGCATATACCTCCAGTTCCTCTGAACGTCTTGACGACTCCACGGCCTTTTGCAATGTGGTGCATTGACATGATCGACGAGATCAGATCTACGACATCTAACGGGCATTGTTTCATCCTGGTAGCTATCGATTACTTTACGAAGTGGGTTGAAGCAGCTTCCTTTGCTACCGTAACCAAGAATGTCGTAGCACAGTTCATTCGGCACAACCTGATCTATCGATACGGTGTACCAGAGAGGATTATTACGGACAATGGTACAAATCTGAATAATAAGATGATCACCGAACTCTGCAAACAGTTCAAGATACAGCATCGCAACTCTTCTCCTTACCGGTCGAAGATGAATGGGGCTGTAGAAGCGGATAATAAGAACATTAAGAATATTGTGCAGAAGATGACGGTAACATACAAATATTGGCACGAGATGTTACCTTTTACTCTTCATGGGTACCGTACCTCAGCACGGACGTCAACAGGGGCAACACCCTACTCCTTGGTTTATGGCATGGAGGCAGTCTTTCCCATTGAAGTTCAGATACCCTCTCTTCAGATTATGAAGGATGCAGGTTTGAGCGAAGATGACTGGATTCAGACCCGACTTGATCAGTTGAACTTAACCGATGAAAATAGACTTACTCCTATTTGTCATGGTCATACGTATCAAAAACGGATGATCAAGGCATTTAACAAGAAAGTCAGACGACAAGAGTATCGAGTTAGGGACCTGGTTATCAAGCGCATTATCTTACCTCAAGGTGATCCCAAGGGAAAATGGACCCCTACTTACGAAAGGCCATTTGTGTTTAAGAACATTTTCTCAGGAGGAGCTATGATTCTAACCACCATGGATGGTGACGACCTTCCTCACCCCGTCAATGCAGACATAGTGAAAAAATACTACGCATAATCAAAGACCCGCTAGGTTGACTGGCCTAGGCAAAAATAAGGGCTTCCCGGCGAATCAAAAGGGTTCGGGCAAAAATAAGGGATGAAAATGAAAAAATCTGTACACCCGGCAAGTCGAAAACCTGAAAGGGCGACTTGGGCAAAAAAGGGTATCCCGGTGGACTGAAAACCCGAAAGGGCGGTCCAGGAAAAAATTAGGGATCAAAGCGTAACACTATGTCTCATTGGATCACCTTGCAACTAGACTTCGGTATCAACTATCAAGCTCGGACGACACTAATCAATCTGATCTACCTTCAACCAAGTAGCAACGTGATGAGATGCTCGAGGACATAAAGGCAATAACAGAGTTGGAACCCAGTGGGATTATTCACATAGCTGTTTTGTTTAGTTTTTCACAAATTGTGTAAATTCTATTATTCGGCGGTGTTCTTTTACTAGGACGCCAGCATCTTGTACAAAAACGCCTATTTACAGGCCAAACCTCAAAATCAATACAATTCATTTTCAAAGAGATTTCAAACTGTTTTTCCTTTTTCTGTTTTGTTTTGCAAAGAATGTCCAATGTTCATTTTTGATATATGCATTTGACATTAATTGCTGCTCATGAATGTTTACATGCGAAACAAAAGACGATTATTTGGAATATCGGAAACATGGGCAAATAAGAAGTGTCCAAACTGTACAGTTGCTCTGTCCACCAGGTATAAGGTAAATTCAGCTGAAGAATATGGTTGAGATGCATATACTCCATACAGAGTAAGACAGTAATGACAGCTCTCCCCAGTTGAGACTTGCAACTGTGAATGAATCGGTAATATTCTCCCCCAAGCAGAGTTTCTTTACCATCAGCACTGAAAAGGCTTAATATCCTCGGCAGTCTTAACATTCCCCGGCAGAGTACAAGATATCCCCAGTGGAGTCTGAAATTTTTCCCAGCGCAGTCTGAAGAAGCTTCCCCAGTGGAGTTTGGAGAATCATCCCCGGTAGACTTTGGAAGATTGTCCCCAGTAGGGCTCAAAGGATTATCCCCATAAGAGTCTAAAAGGTTATCCCCAGTGAAGCCGCAACTGAAAGATCATCCCCAGCATAATTCTTTCCCTTCACAAACAAGAAGTCAATCCCCAACAAGACTCAGTATCACCAGCAACGGTAATTCATCCCCAGCGGAATTTATCGATGGAATCCTCAGCAGAGTATCTCTTCCCCACAGAGTAATCTCCTCATCAGTTTATTCCTCAACGGAGTTATCCTTTCCTGCAGGTTTATTCTCGCAATTATCTTCGTTCGCCATCTCCAGTGGAAATGAAGAACTCCACTCTTCCTCCAGCAGCTATCCGGGATTTATTTTCCCCAGCTAAAACATTACATTTCCATATATCATGATACATGCATATACGCATCATACAACACAATCTCATTTATTTTGAGAACATCATTGCTTGATATATATCATGCATTGCATACGACTGACCTTTACCTTTCAGGAAAGATGCAGTTAAGTTATCAGCTATGTCGAACTACTGACCAGTTCTTAAATCTCAACTAAATTAGTCTCGGTTGAATTATAGATAAGGTTCTAAATCTCGACAATTTTCCTCCGTCGAAGTGTGGACGAGTTCTTAAATCTCAACAGAATTATCCTCCGTTGAAGTACAGACAATTCCTAGAACTCGATGAAGATGTTTCCCTCAGTCGAAGTACTGACCGGTTCTTAAATCTCAACTGAATTAGTCTCGGTTGAGTTACAGATAAGGTTTTAAATCTCGACAATGTTCCTCCGTCGAAGTGTGGACGAGTTCTTAAATCTCAACATAATTATCCTCCGTTGAAGTATAGACAGTTCCTAGATCTCGATGAAGATGTTTCCCTCAGTCGAAGTACTGACCGGTTCTTAAATCTCAACTGAATTAGTCTCGGTTGAATTACAGATAAGGTTCTAAATCTCGGCAATCCCCCTCAGTCGAAGTACTGACCGGTTCTTAAATCTCAACTGAATTATCCTCGGTTGAATTACAGATAAAGTCCTAAATCTCGACAGAGTTCCCCCAGTTGAATTACATACAAGTTCTTAAAACTCAGCAGAGATGTTCTCTCAGCTGAGGTACAGGCAAGTTCCTAAATCTCAACAAAGAGCAGACTTCCCCAGCGGAATCTTCCACAACAACAGGTATACAAGCTCTCTCTAAGGAATCTCTTATGTGATCGACACATCTCCAAATTACATCTGTAAGCCCATTCCCGACATCACAAGGCTGATACCACTTCATGCGAGTGCAAATTTCTGGGCACTTTAGTGTTCAATCATCTTCCACCTTCGGATCACGAAAGGCATGAAATCCAATCTACATCCTCAGGTTTAAGAAGATTGAACAGGGGCAGCTGTTGTACCCCAAAATTTTCCCTCTCATATTTCTCAAAACATTTCAAGAAAAATCTCCAAGTGGCTCAAGGTTGCTCAAGAGTGGGTCAGACAAGTCATCTCCTAAGGCAGTCAACCCTAAATTAGGGTTTTATGTTGCATCAAAATATTTGAATCCAAATGACCTCAAGTGCTCCCCAATGTCCTAATATGTTATCAAGATCATCCATGCCAAATTTCAATCCTTGAAGAGGAAGTTTGCTCAGTCAATTGCTCAAAGGTCCAAAAATTGATTATGTTAGGGCAAAAGTCAACTGTGACCTATATACAGTCAAACTTCAAGATTTTTTGTCAACATTATCATTTTGAAGGATATTTCATCATTTGATCAAGGGTTTATCATGATTCATCAAGGATTGCTCAAAATTCATCAAGACTCAAAAGTTGCTAAATTAGGGTTTTGTAGGAAAAGTCAACTCAACTTTGGCCAGGCATAACTTTCTCATACTTTATGAGAAATGACCCATCCAAATATCATTTTGAAGAGGATGCAATTCCCTACAATCCATCTTCATACCCCAAGTTCAAAAAATGCACTCACAAGAAGTTATAAATTTGGACATTATAGGTCATTTTTGAAAGTCAACAAAAACACCTTTTTTGCCAAAGATTATAACTTGAGAATGGAATATCAAAATAAGATGAGACAAAAAGGGTTGGTTAGATTACATATCAAGATTTCTAAAAAGTCCAAGAACACTTATAAAAGTTCAAAATTGAAGAAGTTATGAATTGTTGAAGTTGGACATTTTTGCAAAATTGCCAAAAGTTAACTATCCCCAAAACTTCAAATTTTGTCAAATGGGCCCATTCTTTTCCACTTGATTTGAGCTTGCATAGTTTCCCACGTGTCCTAGCTTCATCCATGAGCTCATATTTCATTTTTATTATTTTATTTGAGTTTTTATTTAAATTATTCATTTTAAATCATATAAAATTAAAAGTTTGATTACATGAGATCTTTTGGCTATTTCAGGATTTGATCATCATCATTAACATCATCAAAATCGAATCAAGCAATTCATGTGCAAAAAGATTGAGATTTGGGCAAATTTGGCAAGTTGTAAAGAGGAGATCAAATCAAATTCCAATGCATTGATTTAGAGAGATTCAGTCCATGATTTCTACCCTAATGCAAAGCATGATACATAAGGAAGCAAAGGAAATCGAAACAAGGGTTGGAAAGTGCAGGCATAGGCAGAATGAAAGTTGGAAATTTCATCAAAAATCTTGAGATCAAAACTATAGCTAGAGGCATTTTTAAGGGCTGAGACCTGTCCCAATCTCTTCCTGGGTGTTCACACAAGCGATATGGACCAAAATCAAGCGCTCTCATACACCATAACTCACTGTAAGTATCACGCGATTCCCCCCTGTACTTGGTTTCGTATCTCAGAGATTATGCATTGTTACAATGAAATAATTGCATATTTGTAATCACCATGCCATTTGCAAGCTTTTGAAATTAATCAATTTCATTTATATGATCAATATGAAGATCTGCCATTGCTAGGGTTTCGTCCTTGTTTTTGGGGCTTTTATTTTCAGGTACAATTGGCCATAATAATGGCTATGGTTGTGACTAGCTGGCCGAGACGAACTCAACCATGGATTTAGAATGCATTTCAATGGCTCCTATAGGATTCTAGAGATATCTGGCTTGTAGTGACGGACCTCTGTCCGTAGGTATAGGTCCTGGAACCTTTAGCAACGGTTCAACAAAGAAGATGAAGGCGTGTCACACCATCATTGGCCCTTTCAAAATTACACGCACATTTTTGTTTTTTGTTCTGACCATTGACTTTTTTTTTTATATAATATCTATTCTTTCCATTATATTAACAAACAAAGCCAAGTGGTGTAGTGGCAAGCGTGCATTGGCAATCACTTTCAGGACCTGGGTTCGAATCCAAGGTCCCCCAATTTCTATTTGATTTTTCCTTTCAGATAATCACATGCATAATCCAAGCGTGCAGCCTACCATGCATCATCAAGCATCCAATGGCCAGATGGCCAAAGGCCAAATCTGAAGGTCTAGGGCTGAGGGTCCACCATAGGCAAAGTCCAAGTGTGCGCATGGAATCTTAAAAAGTCAACAAAGGCCATCTACATTTAGGCCTCAACATTACTATTCATGCCCCCATTTCAGGACCAAACCCCTCTCTCTTTCTATCTTATTTATTTTGTTTATTTTAATTGTTTTATTATTTTTGTTTAAATTCTAACCAATCAAAAAATTCATTTCTTTATAAAATAAAATCACAAATATTTTCTTTATCAAATCAAATTTTTATTTTTATTTTATTAATAAACACTAATTAAATTAACTTAGATTTTAATTAGAATAACTTTAACATATTTTTGTAAATAATTAAAATTAAATTAGATTTAATTAGGGTTTCGTTAATTCAATTAATCTTTATTTTCTTTCTTAAAATAACAAAAACCCAAAAATAATTTATTTTAATTAATTAATTAATTAATTAATTAATTAATTTAGTAATTAATTTATATTAATTTCTTTCTTAAAATAAAAAACAAAAAAAGATGTCTTCTTTAAAGGGTCAAAACCCTAATTTGCGCTCGATTTAATTTCCCGCACGCGTTGTTTCTTTTTATCATATTAATGTACTTGCCTCCGGTTTGTAATAGTTAATAGGACCTTTATTTATTTTTTATCGCTTTATTTATTTTTCGAAGGGTTTGTCTTTGGCGATGTAAATACCCGACGCCTTGTAATTTAAATTCCGCATTTTATTTCCATACATTATAATTGTTAGATGTTTGATAATAGGATGGCATGACAAGATTGAATGTTTTAACCTAAAATCAACTTAGATCACCTTTAACATGTACAAAGATAAAAATAACTGAAAACAACACATTCGCACATGCGCACTCTTAGGGTACACCCCACTTGGTTGCCTTCATACGCGGTCATTAAGTATAGGTTGTTTTAGAGGTCGCCCTCTTATCTAAAGATCATAGTCGCCTCGAAACGGTTGCCTCAGATATTGTTGCCTCAAACAAATAATCTAAGACATTAGGGTTACCGCTAAAGCATCCTAACATTGCTTTAGTGACCGTAAGTCCCTAATTCAAATTGACCCTCAAACTCTAACGACGATGCTACCTACTCATCAATAGTGGGATAGCATTGTCTAAAGGACATTAGCATAGAACGATTCCTTTTTCGAGTAGGTAGATGGTTCTTAGATACTTGCTCATTCAAAAAACAAAATCTTTTTCACACTTACACTTTTCGAACAAAGTTTTCCAAAACACTTCATACACTCTTGAGGACAGAAGCAAGAGTTAAATCGAAGTTTTCAAAATAAAAACTTTTTCAAACCCACAAGTACAAAGAAAACCATTTTGAAAACAATATGAGCAAGTACCTAAGAGCCCGTGGATAACCACAGATAGAAAGGGTGCTAACACCTTCCCTTTCTATAATCTACCCCCCGAACCCGAGAAATATCTCGAAAAAGGAATTTTTCTGTGCTTTTTTTCCTTTCCTTGTTGGATAAAATAAAAGTCGGTGGCGACTCTTGCTTACCGCGATATTTTGCAAACACAAAACGCAAAATGCAAACCAGCATTCCAAAAACAGTCAGTTCTTCCCACCGTATCACAGAACTGGCGACTCTGCTGGGGACATCTTATAAGTGGGGTGTGCCTTAGAAATAGTTCATAATGTTTTCAATTGATTGACTTGTATGCTTTATTTTTGTGGGCTTGAATCGGAGTTACTATAGATCCTAACCCGGATCTGGGGGATACCCTTTAGGTAAGTAGCAATAAACTGTGAGGGAACTGTACGGCATAGACCGATACGGTTGAAGCAGTAGCTACGTTGGTGTGGCACTTTAGTATGTACCGATATCCCTTGTGGCGCAACGAGGAGAATATGGGTCTGCTAAGGGGTCATTAAGCACCAACTGACCTTAGAACCTTTAATTGACCAACTTGGCCATAGAACAGTAGCAGTATGCTACACTCATTGAGACTAAACTCTCGCGATGATTCCGGTCGCAAGAAAAGGTTACTAAACTGGAATTATGACCGATCGAGGGTAGTCAGTGATATTGAGATCCTCTAGAACCCGGTTACTATTTTTAGGACAGGTTTGAACCAACTGAACTGAAAGAGGGTAATACCTAGACTCCTTGCCAGCCTGAAATCTAAGGGCTCTCTGTGTGACTTGTGTGCCTTTACCATGTTTGCTATTTGTGGATACTTGTGGTGTGTTCTCTATCATGACATCATGACATCATGACATTGCATGCATATTTCATTGGACTAACCTATTTCAAAGACAGGAGGGATTCATCTTTGTTCTGTTTTGTAGGTCATGGCACCCGTGCGTAGAAACACCATCCGGATCAACTTTGTCCAGGTTCCCACTATGCTTAAAGAATTGGTTGCAAAGATGCCAGATACTACCTCCTTCATCAGAAGACATGGGCACCTTCTTGGTTTAGTCACCTCCAAGTTGGATGAACAGATGATGAGTGTCTTAGTCCAGTTCTTTGATCCACTGTACCATTGCTTTACTTTTCCGGACTACCAGTTCATCCCTACCTTGGAAGAGTTCTCTGATCTGCTTGGTATCTCTATTCTGGAGCAGACTCCGTTCACAGGTTGGGAGAAGATCCTTAGGCCAGAAGAGATTGCTTCAGCCCTCCATCTGACAAAGGCTGAGGTAATATCAAACTGGGAAACTCGTAGTGGAGCAAAGGGCTTCTTGACTAAATTCTTGGTTGGTAAGGCTAATCAGTTCTGGGACCGTCTAGACTTCCAGGCATTTGAAGACATTCTGGCTATGCTCATATATGGTTTGGTGTTGTTTCCTAACTCCGATTCCTTTGTTGACGTGTATGCGGTAAAGATCCTCATGTCTGGTAATCCAGTACCCACTCTCTTGGGTGACATTCTTCATTCTCTTTATACCCGTACTGCTCGGAAGCGGGGAACCCTCATGAGTTGTGCACCATTGTTGGCGAGGTGGTTTATTTCTCACCTCCCCAAATCAGTTCTGAAGAATAAAGAAGGCATGGGCTGGGCCTACAGGGTTATGTCTCTCTCTCATAATGACATCGTTTGAACTATTAAGGGTATGGAAGACGTGGCTATTATTGATCGTTGTGGGGAATACCCCAATGTTCCACTGATAGGAACCAATGGAGGGATCACTTATAATTCGTGCTTGGCCTTCCGTCAGTTTGGGCGAGCTAGAAGGGAAGGACCTCATGAGTTGCTAATGCCTAGTATTGTCTTTGATTTACAAGGAGATAGTGACGAGCAACGCCGCAAATTCATAAGAGCTTGGGGGGAGGGTATACAAGTCTGATCCACACGAGCTGGGGGTGAAGACTTCTCTACCAATGGAACCATATCTCCGATGGGTTCGTATACGTGACCAAAAGCTGGGAATGCCCTACGAAGCTGTCTTGCCTATAATTGTTGAAGTTGCTGATGAGGAAGGGGTTCCTCCTACCATCCTACATCCTTACATGCCTACTGACATTGGGGCATTGAAGAGGTCCTGGATGCAGCTGAGGGAGGAACGGGATACTTACCGAGAAAAGTATCACGAGCAAGAGCAGAAGATTCAGAAGTTGACAAGGCAGCTGGAGAACGAGCGGATCCTCAATGACTATGTCCGCACCGACAAGAAGAGACCATGGGAGAACTGATTGTCTTTTGATTATTTCTAGTTTTGATTTACTTTTTCAGTTTTTCTTTCTTGTAACGCCTTAAAGATATCTGTTGAATAATTGATTTTAAAGTTTATCTAATAAAAGTGTGTTTAGTTTTGTTTACGAATTTGAATCCCTAAAAGTCTTTGAAATCATATCATACGCATATCATTCCCATGCACCTCATAACAGGTACCCTTACAGGTTTTCTCATCTTCTTCGCTATTTATTTCAGCACATCATGTCTTCTGAAACATCAACTGAACAAGCAATCAAGGCTCTACAGGCTCAAAACGCCCAGTTCCAAGAATTGTTCATGAGTTTGGCTAAGGGTCAGCAAGATCTGAAGACCCTTATCCTGAAAGAGAAGAAGAAGAAGAAGAAGACGGTCCTGTTTAATATGGGTCGCAGATTCGGAAACGATTTGCGAGAAGAGGTTGATTTGACCCACTCATCTGGAGGGGGAGATAATCATGAATAAAGGAGGGCTCCTAGCCCTGTGGTTTCCGACAACGAGACTGACTTCGACGAAGACCAGTATCCTCTGGCTGAGGATAGATATAAACAATTGGAAGACCGGTTGAGCGCGATGGAAGTTCATAAAGTACCTGGTATGGACTTTGGCAATTTGGGTTTGTCGTATGGGGTGGTGATTCCCCACAAGTTTAAAGCACCAGTCTTTGCTAAATATGACGGGGTTTCTTGCCCAAATCTGCACCTCTGCTCGTATGTTAGAAAGATTCAACCATACACCGCTGACAAGAACCTCTGGATCCATTTCTTTCAAGACAGTCTTTCAGGGACTCAACTTGAATGGTTTTACCAGCTTGAAGGAGCTAGTATCCGTAATTGGGAGGACTTGGCTGCTGCTTTCTACAAGCAGTACCAATACAACGCCGATCTCTCTCCTACGCGTACCCAACTCCAGGGTATGTCTATGGGTGCGGGTGAAGGTTTCAAAGATTATGCTCAGAAGTGGAGGGACCTTGCTGGTAGAGTACAACCTCCCTTGGCTAATAGGGAGCTAGTGGATATGTTTTTGGGGACCTTGTCTGGTCCGTATTTCAACCATCTGATTGGAAGTTCATCGTCCAGGTTTACGGAGCTGATTATGATTGGGGAAAGGATTGAGGCCGGTATCAAATCCAATAAAATACAGAAGGGTGCTTCGTCAAGCACCGAGAAGAAGCCTTTTAAAAAGAAGTCCAGTGCTGTTTATAGTTCAAAAAGCCATAATAGACCTGAACACCGCCAAGCTGTTAATGCGTTGGTTATATCAAGACCTGCTGGTGCTCCTCAGCGCAACAATCAATCAAGGGCCGAGAGGCCGCGAAGACAATTTACTCAGCTCAACATGACTTTATCCCAAATTCTGCCACAATTATTGAAAACCAACCTGGTGATTCTGAAGGAGGCCCCGAAGACCCCCAACACTACATCACCCATGTATAATCCGAATGCCCGCTGTGCTTTTCACTCCAACAGCCCGGGGCATGATACAGATAACTGTTGGATCTTGAAGAATAAAGTATAGGACTTGATTGATGCGAAGGAGATTGAGTTCGAAGCACCTGAAAGACCTAATGTTGTGACTGCTCCTATGCCCAAGCATGGAGTAAATGCTATAGATGAAGACTCGTTTGTGGTTTCTGTGAAAGATATTATTACTCCGTTAATGACTATGAAGAAGAACCTTCTGCTAGCCGGTTTATTTCCGGGCTGTGACGAAGGTTGCCGTATGTGTTCCATCCTACCTACCGGTTGCCCTCTCTTGAAGTCAGATGTCCAACGCCTGATGGATAATAAAGAAATTCTGTTTGAGAAGACTCTTGTTCCTTTGGTTCCTACTGAAGAAGTTGCTATAATCACCATTTTCGACAATTCTTCCAAGGCTTCCTCGAGAAACCTTGTTAGAATTACATATGTTCCAAGAATCGCACCATTGATCATCATTGTTCTTGGGCCTATCCCCTATACATCCAATAAAGTTGTCCCTTGGCATTATGGGGCTGACGTATATTATCACGGAGTTAAGCAAGACTTGAGTGCTGAAGAGTCTGATACTGACGTCAGCAATATTGTGGGATCTAGTAAAGTCACCCGCAGCGAAAGGCTTTTCTCCCCTGAGATCTAGCAATATTGAGACAAGGTCATACTGAGCCGAGTGTACTGTCTTTGTAGTCTCTCCATTCTTTGCTGGTTGTTGCGTTATGGGGCAACAGTGGGTCTTGATATTACTACCGCATTTACTGCTTGATGGTGTTCAAGCCGGTTTTTGCTCCTCGAGCTGTAAACTGCACTAGCTTCTTTCTTACCGGTGAAAGGCTTCTTTTCTGTACTCGATGAAGTACCTTTCTGTATCTTACCACTTCGTATACCAGCTTCTACTCTCTCCCCAGTCAAAATCAATTCAATAAAACCAGATGACGAACTATCGATCAGATGATTGAAAAATGGACCAGACAACGTCCCCAGAAACATGTCCACCAACTCCCTATCAGACAGAGGGGGTTGGACTCTTCCAGCCAAATCTCTCCACTTCTGAGCATAGTCCTTAAAACCTTCGCTTGCACCCATAGACATACCCTGAAGCTGAGTACGAGTGGGAGCAAGGTCGGTGTTATAGTGATATTTCTTGTAAAAAGCAGTAGCAAGATCCTCCCAGTTGCGGACATTAGCTCCTTCCAATTGATAAAACCATTCAAGCCGAGTCCCTGACAGACTATCTTGAAAGAAATGTACCCATAAATTCCTATCAGCAGTGTAAGGTTGAATTTTTCGGACATACGAGCGGAGATGGAGTTTAGGACAAGATACTCCATCGTACTTAGCAAAAGCCGGTGCTTTAAACTTATGAGGGATCACCACCCCAGATGCTAGTCCCAGATCTCCTAAGTCCAAACCAGGTATCTTCTGAATCTCCATAGCACTCAGACGGTCTTCAAGTTGTTTGTACCTATCCTCAGCAGGAGGATACTGTTCTTCATCAAAATCAGTATCATTATCAGAGACCACAGAACTAGGACCCTTTTCTTCCTCTTGATTCTCTCCTCCTTTGGATGAAAGAGACAAATCAGCTTCCTGTCGTAACCTATTCCCAAATCTGTGACCTATATTCAGAAGAACCACCTTCTTCTTCTTCTTCTTCTTCTTCTTCTCCTTCAGGATGAGAGTCTTCAAATCCTCTAACCCTTTAGCCAAGTTCAAGAACATCTCTTGGAATTGGACATTCTGTGCCTGAAGAGCCTTGATGGCTTGATCGGTAGGTATTTCAGAAGACATTTCATGCTGAAATAAACAGCGAAGAAGATGAGAAACATGTAATGGTACCTGTAATGATGTGCATGATAATGGAATGCGTATGGAATGATTTCAAAGACTTTGGGAGATTCAAATTTGCAAACCAAGAAATAAACAAACTTTATTAGATTAAACTTGTAAAAATGTTTAACAATGCCTTTGAGGCGTTACAAAAGGAATAGGTGAAAAACAAATCTAAACTAGAAAAAGAAAAAAATCAAAAATCCCATGGACGCTTCCCCTTCGTGTTGACGTAGTCATTAATCTTCCTTTCATTCTCAAGTTTCCTGGTGAGCTTCAAGATCTTCCTCTCTTGCTCATGGTACTTCTCTCGGTAGGTATCCCTTTCCTCTTTCAACTGAATCCAGGATCTCTTTAATGCCCCAATATCAGTGGGCATGTAGGGAAAAAGGACTGTATAAGGAACACCTTCTTCATTGGTAGGCTCCACAATCACTGGCAACACAGCTTCATAAGGCATCCCAAGCTTCTGGGCTCGAGCTCGGACCCACTGGAGATAAGGTTGCATAGGGAGAGAAGTCTTTGGTCCTAGATCTTGAGGATCAAACCCGTTCACCATGCCCCAGGCTCGTATAAACCTTCGGCGATGCTCGTCAACTTCCCCCTTGTAGTCAAAGACAATATCTGTAAGAAGTAGCTCATGAGGACCGTCTCTCAGAGCACGACCAAACTGTCACAAAGCCAAGCAAGGACTGTAGGTTATTCCCCCTCTAATTCCAAGAAATGGGACATTAGGGTATCCCCCATATCGATCAATGACAACAATGCTTTCCATAGCTTTAGAACTCCAAAGAAGGTCTGTATGGGCAAGGGACATTATTCTGTAAGACCATCATAAACCTTCCTCATTCTTCAACACAGACTTGGGGAGGTGCGAAATAAACCACCTCGCCAGCAGCGGCACTTCGTGCCTCCCAGTTAGATACTACATCAGCCCACTTCAAATGTAGAGCTGAAGCAATATCTTCTGGCCTAGGAGACTTTTCCAAACCTGTGAAGGGCATTTACTCGAGGATGGATATACCCAATAAGTGAGAAAATTCTTCCAAAGTAGGAACTAGCTGATAATCCAGGAATGTGAAGCAATGATGCACCAGATCAAAGAACTGGAAAATCACACTCATCATCTGCTCATCAAACTTTGAGGTAACCTAGCTAAGAAGCTGACCATGTCTCCTAATGAATGAAGAAGTATTAGAAACTCTCGAGGCTAAATCTTTGAGTTGAGCAGGTATTTGAACAAAGTTAACTCGGATGGTGTTTCTGCGCATGGAAGCCATAATCTTCAAAATAGAACAAAGATAAATCCCCTCGGTCTTTGAAATGGTTAGTATAATGAAGTATGCATGCTATGTTATGATGCATGATGTCATGGTAAAACACACAACAGGTATAGCAGATAACATGCATGGTAAAGGCAAACAAGTCACACAATAGCCCTTAAGTTTCAGGCTTGCATGGGGTCTAGGTATTACCCTCTTGAAGTTCAGTTGGTTTCAACCTGTCCTAATAATAGTAATCGGGTTCTAGAGGTTCTCAATATCACTGACCATCCTCCACCGATCATGGTTTCAGCTCACACAATCTTTTCTTGCGGACGAAACTATCTCGAGAGTATGGTCTCAATGAGTGTAGTATCGAGTATCAACCAGTTCCCAGCTTTATACCGAGATCGGCTATCTCACTACTTCCTATGGCCAAGTTGGTCAATTATAGGTTCTAAGGTCAGTTGATGCTTAACGACCCATATAACAGCCCCGTATTCTCCTTGTTTCTCCACAAGGGATACTGGTACCAACCAATGTGCCACATCAACGTAGCTACTGCTTCAACCGTATCGGTCTACGCCGTACAGTTCCCTCACAGTTTATTGCTACTTACCTAAAAGGTGTTCCCCAGATCCGGGTTAGGATCTATAGTAACTCCCAATACAAAAACCTTTAAAAGTAAACAAACAAATCAAACAAGAGAAACAATATGATAAATTAATCCTAAGGTATACCCCACTTATTAGTCCCCAGCAGAGTCGCCAGTTTTGTGATACGGTGGCAGAACCAGACTGTTTTAGGAAAATGCTGGTTTGCGTTTTGCGTTTGTGTTTGCAAAATGTCGCGGTAAGCAAGAGTCGCCACCGACTTTTATTTTATCCAACTGGAAAGGACAAAAGCACAGAAAAATTCCTTTTTTGAGATTTTCTGAGTACGGGGGGTAGATTATAGAAAGGGAAGGTATTAGCACCCTTTCTATCCGTGGTTTTCCACGGCCTCTTAGGTACTTGCTCATCATTTTGAAAATTGCTTATGTGTTTGTGTGTTTGAAAAGTTTCTGTTTTACTTCGATTTAACCCTTGCTTCTGTCTTCAAGAGTGTTACGACGTCGTTTAGAAAACTTTGTTTGAAAAGAGTGTAAGTGTGGAAAAAAGTTTTTTTTTAGCAAATACCTACTAGCATCTACCTACTCGAAAAAAAATGTTTCTGTTCTTGTTTCCTTTAGACAGCGCTATCCCACTATTAGTGAGTAGGTAGCATCGTCGTTGGAGTTGTAAGGGTCAATTCGAAAGGGACGTACGATCACTAAAGCAATGTTAGGATGTCTTAGTAATAACCCTAGTGTCTTAAGATCATATCCGAGGCAACATTTCCGAGGCAAAATTTCCGAAGGCAACCGAAGTTAGAGTATACCATAGGAGTGTGCATGTGCGAGTGATTCAATTTCAAGTTATTATCTTAGCACATTTAGGGTTTGCTAACCATTTTAAAATTTACATATAGTCTTGTCATGCAATCCTATTATCATACATCTAACAGTTAATATTTGCGAAAATTAAAATGCGAGAAATAAGACTACGCTATTACAAGGCTTCGGGGATTTATTAATTACATAGCCAAAAACCCGTAAAATGATAAATAAACGAAAAGTCCTAATTAAACTATTACATCCCATGAGCAGTTACATCAATATCGTAAAAATAAATAAACGCGCGATGAATCGAGAACAAAAGGAAAATAGGATTTTGACCTCGTCTAACCTAATTAAAAGAAAAATCATTTCTTTGTTGTTTTTGATTATTTTGAGAAAATAAGGTTTTTAAATTAAATACAAACCTAATCACTAATTAAATTAAATTTAAGAAAAATAATTAATTTTGACCTATTTTTGTATTTTGGTTATTTTTAAGAAAATAGAAAATAAAAATTAATTTAAATAAAAACCCTAATTTTCTAATTGATTTTAATTTATTTACAAAAGAATTAAAGTTACCCTAAAATTAAATTAAACTAATTAAATTAATTTTGGTAAAAAAAATAAAACCTAAATCTAATTTGATGAAATTGATTTTATGAATTTTTTATAAAAAAGAATTAATTTTTATGTTAGAAAATAATCAAGATAATTAAATAAAAGAAAATATAAAAAAAGAAAGAGAGAAAATGGGCCTGGTGATCACTAATTTGAGGGGTGCCAATAGCAGCTTTAGGGCCCAAAAGCAAGGGTCCACGTTTGACTCTCCTGGTTTCCATGCTGCACGTTGACTAGGGCCTTTGGTGGACCCTCACATGCCAAGCGTTGGATCCGATCTGCTTTAGATCCAGTGGTTGCAAGCTGATGGCATATGGTGGATGCTTTGGGAACCTGCACATGGAATTATGCATAGAAAAAATATATTGAAGAAGCAAAGGGACCTGGGGATCGAACCCAGGTTCTATGGCCTTTTCTCTCTCCCACTGACCAACTGAGCTGGTGTTTCTTGTTGTACAAAGAAAAACAAACAATTATTATATTGGAAAATTAAATCAGTTTATAAAGAAACACGCGAATTTCAAATGGGCAAATGGGGTGGTGCCACGCCACCTTCTTCTTCCCTTCTCCGTTGGTAAAAGTCATGGACTTTTACCTACAGACATAAGTCCGTAGCTATAACCCCTGCAGTTTTCAAAATCTCACACAGGCACCATAAATCAAAACTAATGATGCAGATCAACTCGCCTAGACCTCGTGAACACCATAGCATCCCTCTTTTGGGCCAATTTTACCTACACTCAAAACCCCTAAAACGAACAAGAAAACCCTAGCCATGGTGGATTTCAGTAAAGCTAACAAAAATGCAATTACTCATTACCAATAACTTGCAAATGCTTTAATGAACAAGAATATATAAGTAATTCATGCTACAAGTGCCAAAATAATGAGATTCGATTTCAAAAAAATATCAAGGTCGTGAATCACTTACAGTGAGTTTTGGCGCACGAAAATGCTTGCTAAAGGTTGGTATAGACTCCTTGAATGCCCAAGAAACAAAAGTTATGCTTAGCAAGGCTTGAAAGTGCATGGGACTGTTAAAACAGATTGCACTTTTTCTTGATTTTTTTGCAAGTTGTTCTTCACTCTACACGCCTCTAACCCTTGTTCTTTTGGTCTGCATTTGTTCAATATATATCATTGAGTGAATTAGGTTTACAAATGTGCATCCAATCTTTGTAATTATGAAGATTTGATCCTTTATTCACACTTGTATCCAATCTTTCCAAAACAAGAGAAAATCAATCTTTTTGTGTACAAACATGCCTTGCATGATTTGATTTCATTGCTAGCTGTATAAGAGACCTGAAATATGCACAAAATCTTAAGGTTTAAATGGTTTTGATATTTCCATGATTTTATTTTGATTTAATTTGATTTAATTGAAATAAAAATCAAAATAAATGGCAAAAATAAAATAAAGGCAAGTGGGAAGGATCACGGGTCGTGGACCATGTTACAAACTCAAAACAAGTACAAAAAGTTAGGCCCATTTGACAAAAATTGCAATTTGAGGCATATTTGACTTTTGGCAATTTTGCAAAAAGGGTCAACTTCACCAATGCATAAATTCTTCAATTTTGACTCTATGAAGGTGTTCTTGGACTTTTTAGAAAGCTCAAGATGTCCTCTAAGCAACCCTTTTTGTCTCATCTAAATTGGGTCTTCCATGTTCATGTATGAAGCTTTGACATAAAAGGTGT
Source organism: Vicia faba (assembly GCA_948472305.1). Classification (NCBI taxonomy): domain Eukaryota; kingdom Viridiplantae; phylum Streptophyta; class Magnoliopsida; order Fabales; family Fabaceae; genus Vicia; species Vicia faba. Next base: position 641,109 of record OX451737.1, read on the forward strand.
TTTTTGTTGACTTTTCAAAATGACCTATAATGTCCAAATTCACAACTTCTTGTGAGTGCATATTTTGAACTTGGTAGATGAAGATGAATTGTAGGTAATTGCATCCTCTTCAAAATTATATTTGGATGGGTCATTTATAATAAAGTATGGGAAAGTTATGCTTGGTCAAAGTTGAGTTGACTTTTCCTATAAAACCCTAATTTAGCAACTTTTGGGTTTTGATGAATTGTGAGCAATCCTTGAGGAATCATGATCAAACCTTAATAAAATGATGTGTAATATTTCAAAATGAGGATGTTGACCAAAAATCTTGAAGTTTGACTGTATGTGGGCCACAGTTGACCTTTGCCCTAACACAATCGATTTTTAGGCCTTTGAGCAATTGACTGAGCAAACTTCCTCTGCAAGGCTTGAAACTTGACATGCATGATCTTGAGAACATATTAGGACAATGGTGAGAATTTGGGATCCCTTAGAATCAAGTATCTTGATGCAACATGAAACCCTAATTTGAGGTAGACTGTCTCAGGAGAGAGTTTGTCTGGTCAACACTTGGACTTCCTTGAGCAACTTGAGGACCTTGATTGGAATGTTTTGAGAAATATGGGAGGGAAAATTTTAGGGTAAAACAGCTGCCCCTGTTCAATATTCTTAAACCTGAGGATGTAGATTGGCTTGCCTGCCTTTCGTGATCCAAAGGTGGAAGATGATTGAACACTAGAGTGTCCAGAAATTTGCACTCGCATGAAGTGGTGCTTGTATTGTGATGTCGGGAATGGGCTTATAGATGCCATTTGGAGGTTGATGACGGAAGATGGGCTTAAAGATGCCATCCTAAGGAGTGTCGATTTCCTAAGAGATTCCTTAGCGAGAGCCCGTATACCTGTTGTTGAGGAAGACTACGCTGTGGAATGCTGGTCTTTGTCTTGGTAAAAATTTGAATTTTAGGAGCTTCGGTCGTCTCTTATTCTACTGGAAAATCATCTCTTAGTCGAAGAGGTGAAAATGAACTACTATCTGGTCGTAATCCAGGCTTCATAGTGATAAAATCGACTGCTATCTGGTCGTAATCCAGGCTTTACAGTGACTTACTGAGGATATGAGATTAAACTTGCTATCCGATCATAATCTAGGCTTCGCAATTTCTCGATTCTTATCTGGTCGTAATCCGGGATTCAGAAGGAATTAAGTTGTTATCCAGTCGTATCCGGGCTTCAACTTGAATTTAGGGCACACTAATATCCGGTCGACTCCGGGCTTCTTAGTAATTGTCCAGGTAAACTGCTATTTTGTCGAAATCCAAGCTTCGTAGTGTCTTGTACTGTTATCTGGTCGTAATCCAGGCTTCAGTCCTTTACCTCTATCTGGTCGTAATCTAGGCTTCACGATGTTTTATACCATTATCCGGTCTAATCCAGGCTTCATGGTGTTCTGTACTGCTATCTGGTCGTAATCTAGGCTTCACAATACCTTACTTCTTATCTGGTCGTAATCCAGGCTTCAGAAGAAATCAAGTGGTTATTTGGTCGCCTCCGGGCATCCCTTTGATTTTTAGGCCTACTAATATCCGGTCAATTTCTGGGCTTCATAGTAATTGGCCGGGTAAACTGCTATTTGGTCGAAATCCAAGCTTCACAATGTCCCTCACTGTTATCTGGTTGTAATCCCAGGCTTCAGTGTCTTTTATCGCTATCTGGTCATAATCCAGGCTTCACGATGTCTTATACCGCTATCTGGTCGTAATCCAGGCTTCACGATGTCTTATACCATTATCTGGTCGAATCCAGGCTTCATGGTGTTCAGAGAAATCAAGATATTATCCGGTCGAATCCGGGCTTCATAACTTGTATTAAAGATATACCACTATCTGGTCGTAATCCAGGCTTCATGGTGTCTTTGGCTGCTATCTGGTTATAATTCAGGCTTCACAGTAACTTGTATTACTATTTGGTCGTAATCCAGGCTTCACAATAACTTGATGGGGACTAAACTATTATCCGGTCGAATCCGGGCTTCATAGCTTAAATTTAAGATAAACCACTATCTGGTCGATTCCAGGCTTCGCAGTGTTTGATACTGTTATCCGGTCGTTCTCCGGGCTTCACAGTAACTTGTATTGCAATCTGGTCGTAATCCAGGCTTCACAATATGATGGGAAAATCAAGATACTATCCGGTCAGACCCGGGCTTCATAGCTTGAATTTTGTGAGAATTTGATTGTGTCTTTTCCTGAAATGTAAAGAGTTAGTCGTATGTAATGCATGACATGTATCGAGCAATGATGTTCTCAAAATAAACGAGATTGTGTTGTATGATGCGTATGCACATGTCATGATGTATGGATATGCAATGTTTTGATGATATTCTCTAACTGGGAAAAATAAATCTCGGACTGCTGCTGGAGAGCGCAAGGAGTTGAATTCTTCATTCTCGCTGGGGATAACGATCGAAGATGATATTAAGAATAAATTGGTGGGAGAATAACTCTGCTGGAGAATAAACTAACGAGAGAATGACTCTGTAGGGAAGAGAGAGTATGATAGAAGATCGGCTGATTTGGATAAATATCCTCGGTTGGGGATGAATTAATGCTGCTGGCAATGATGAACCTTTGTTGGGGATTGAGTCTCTGCTTGTGGAAGAAATAAACTCCACTGGGGATAGTCTTCCAGTGCTGGTGACAGATAAACTCTGCTTGGGGAGAATCAATGTTTTTAGATACCTTTTGCTCTGCGGGGAGTGAATGTACCTTTAGTCATATTCTCGAGCTGGGTCTATCCATGTACCTGGTGAATAGAGCAACTGTAAGGTTTGGACATTTCTTATTTTCCCCTGTTCCTGGAATTACCAGTAATCGTCTTTTGCTTCACATGTAAATATTTATGAGCAACAATTATTGTCAAATGCATATATCAAAAATGAATCATTGGACGTTCTTGCAAAACAAAACAGGAAAAGAAAAACAATTTTGAAATTTGTTGTAAAATGAATTGTATTGATTTTGAAGTTGGCCTGTAATAGGCGTTTCGTACAAGAGTTTGACGTCGTAGTAAGAGAACGCCGTCGAACAAACATAATTTATACAATTTGTGTAAAAGAAAGAAAAACAGCTATGTGAAACAATCCCACTGGGTTCCAACTCTGTTATTTCCTTTATATCTTCGAGCGTCTCATCACCTTGCTACTTGGTTGAAGGTAAATTAGATTGATTGGCGTCGTCCGAGATTGATAGTCGATACCGAAGTGTGGTTGCAAGATGATCCAATGAGTCATAGTGTTGCGCTTTAATCCCTAATTTTTTCCTAGACCGCCCTTTCGGGTTTTCGGTCCACCAGGATACCCTTTTTTGCCCAAGCCTCCTTTTCAGGTTTTCGACTTGCCGGGTGTACAGTTTTTTTCATTTTCATCCCTTATTTTTGCCCGAACCCTTTTGGTTCGCCGGGAAGGCCTTATTTTTACCTAGGCCAGTCGACCTAGCAGGTCTTTGATCATGCGTAGTATTTTTTCACTATGTCTGCATTGACGGGGTGAGGAAGGTCGTCACCATCCATGGTGGTTAGAATCATTTATCCTCCTGAGAAAATGTTCTTAACCATAAATGGCCCTTCGTACGTAGGAGTCCGTTTGCCCCTAGGATCACCTTGCGGAAGTATGATGCGCTTGATTACTAGATCCCCGACTTGATATTCTTGTCGTCTAACTTTCTTGTTAAATGCCTTGATCATTCGCTTTTGATACGTCTGACCATGACAAATAGCAGTAATTCTCTTCTCGTCGATTAAATTTAGCTGATCAAGCCGGGTCTGGATCCAATCGTCCTTGCTCAAACCTGCATCCTTCATAATCCGAAGAGAGGGTATCTGGGCCTCAATGGGCAAGACCGCCTCCATGCCATACACCAAAGAGTAGGGTGTTTCCCCTATTGAAGTCCGCACTGAGGTACGGTACCCATGAAGAGCGAATGGTAACATCTCATGCTAGTCTTTGTATGTCACCGTCATCTTCTGCACAATCTTCTTGATGTTCTTATTAGCCTCTTCAACAGGCCCATTCATCTTTGGCCGGTAAGGAGAAGAGTTGTGATGTTGTATCTTAAACTGTTTGTAGAGCTCGGTGATCATCGTATTGTTGAGATTTGTACCATTATCCGTAATGATCCTCTCTGGCACACCGTATCGACAGATCAAGTTGTGCCGGATAAACCGTGCCACAACGTTCTTGGTCACTGTAGCAAAGGAAGTTGCCTCAACCCACTTCGTAAAATAATCAATTGCTACCAGGATGAAACGATGCCCGTTGGACGCAGTAGGTCTGATCTCGCCAATCATATCGATGCCCCACATTGCAAAAGGCCAAGGAGCTGTCAAGACATTCAGAGGAACTGGAGGTATATGCACCTTATCAGCATAGACTTGGAACTTATGACAGGTCCGAGAATGTTGATAACAGTCGGCTTCCATAGTAGACCAATAATATCCTTCCCGTAGGATTTTCTTTGCCATGGTATGTCCACTGGAATGAGTTCCGAAAGTACCTTCATGTAATTCTGGGATAATCCTTTCTGCCTCGTTTTTATCCACACATCGCAGTAAGGTTGAATCATGGTTACGCTTGTAAAGGACACCATTGCTGATGAAGAACTTCGCAGCGAACCTTCTCAAGAACTTCTTATCATTAACAGATGCACCCTCTGGGTACTCTTGAGCCTCAAGATACCTCTTTACCTCGTGAAACCAAGGTTTATCTGTTACCTCCTCAGTCTCGATGTCATAGCAATGTGCGGGTTCGTCCAACTTCTCAATGGTAATCTGGGGAGCTTCATTGTCCCACCTGACCTTGAACATAGAAGACATGGTAGCTAGCGTGTCCGCCATCTGATTCTCTTCTCTCGGGAAATGTTCAAAGGTTATCTCCTCAAAGTGTGGAAGCAATGTCAGTACATACTCCTTGTAAGGAATAAGATTTGGGTGCTTCGTATCCCATTCGCCTTTGATCTGACTGATCACTAGAGCGGAATCTCCGAATACACTCAAGAACTTAATCCTTAGGTCAATAGCTGCTCGAAGACCCATGATGCACGCTTCATACTCCACCATATTGTTGGTGCGGTTAAAACATAATCGGGCGGTGAACGGATTATGACAACCCTCAGGAGATATGATCACGGCGCCAATGCCATTACCCAACGCGTGAAGCTCCATCAAAATACATAGACCATCGGGATCCTTCCTCAGGTCCTTCATCCGATCTAGGTTTTTCACAATCGGTCACCAACATGATGTTCTTATCCGGAAACTCGAAATTCATGGATTGGTAATCATCCACGGCCTGATGTGCCAAATGATCTGCCAACACACTCCCCTTGATTGCTTTTTAGGTTGTGTATTGGATGTCATACTCAGTTAAGATCACCTGCCATCTTGCTATTCTTCTGGACAAAGCAGGCTTTTCGAAGATATACTTGATTGGATCCATCTTTGATATCAATAGGGTAGTGTGAGTCAGCATATACTGTCTCAGCCGGCGAGCAGCCCATGCCAAAGCGTAACAAGTTTTCTCAAGCAATGAGTATCGGGTCTCACAGTTGGTAAACTTTTGCTAAGGTAATAAATAACATGCTCTTTTCGGCCAGACTCGTCATGCTGCCCCAGCACGCACCCCATTGAATTGTCGAGTACTATCAAGTATAAGATCAAAGGTCTTCCTTCAACTGGAGGCATCAGAATAGGTGGATTTTGGAGATATTCTTTGATCCTTTCGAAGGCGGTCTGACATTCATCATTCCATTTTACCACTTGATCTTTCTTCAACAGCTTGAAGATTGGCTCACAACTAGCAGTCAGATGTGAAATGAATCGGGCGATGTAGTTTAGACGTCCCAAAAAGCCTCTGACTTCTTTTTCTGTGCGGGGAGCTGGCATCTCTTGTATAGCTTTTACCTTGGCAGGATCCACTTGAATACCTTTATCACTAACAACGAAACCCAACAGCTTACCAGACCTTACCCCAAAGGTGCATTTGTTCGGGTTCAACCTTAGCTTATACATCTTCAACCTGTCGAACAGTTTCTGGAGATGGTCAAGGTGTTCTTCCTTAGTCTGGGACCTTGCGATCATGTCATCAACATAAACCTCAATCTCATGGTGAATCATGTCATGGAACAAAGCGACCATGGTGCGCTGATAAGTTGCCCCAGCATTCTTCAACCCGAAAGGCATTACCTTGTAGCAAAAGGTACCCCACTGTGTAACGAAAGTTGTCTTCTCCATATCCTCGGGAGCCATTTTAATCTGATTGTAATCGGAAAAACCATCCATAAAGGAGAAGATCTTATGTTGCACGGTGTTGTCAACCATAACATCGATGTGAGGTAGTGGGAAATCGTCTTTGGGGCTCGCCCTGTTCAGATCTCTATAGTCCACACACATCCGCACCTTACCATCCTTTTTAGGCACAGGAACAACGTTGGCAACCCACTGTGGGTAAGAAGTAACAGCTAGAAATCCCGCGTCAAACTGTTTGATAACCTCAGCTTTAATTTTCTCAGACATCTCAGGGTGCATACGGAGAACTTTCTACTTTACCGGAGGACAATCTTCTTTAGTTGGCAAGCGGTGCACCACAATATCAGTATCCAACCCAGGCATATCTTCATAAGACCAAGCGAAAATCTCAACATAGTCGCGTAGCATATGTATAAATCGTTGCTTGATGCTAGGCTCCAGATTTGCACCTATCTTGACCTCTTTCTTGTCCTCTTCTGTACCCAAATTCAATGATTCCATTGGCTCTTCATGGGGCTGTATAGCCCTCTCTTCCTATAGTAACAGTCTAGCAAGTTCCCCGGGCACTTCACAATCATCCTCACCTTCGTCCTCGGCTTGGTTGATCGGATTTTCGAAGTCATAATCGGCAGTAGCAGAGTCGTTATCAATGGGATCCAGAGTAGATGTGGATCTGCATTATGATATGTGAGTGTGTGTAAGACAATAGTTGTTTTGATAAAGTGCAAGATAGAAAAGAAAAACAAGGAGCGTAAAATTTGTAATGCAAGAAAACATCCAATACTTTATCGATGATATATGAAAATGACAAATAATAAGCCCTCACAAACAAAACCAAAATGCCTTGGGCAAGGCACCGGGCCATAAAGTTTCAAATTGTCTGTTACAAATCTCAAAACAAAAAGTCTATTACTGTGTAATAAAAGAAACGGGCACGAAGTCTTTCACCGTCCAGTTATTCAATCCACTGCTGGTCGTCGGGTAAATCCAGCTGTCGATATCTGACTCTTCTTCATCATCCTCAATTGCATTCACTCCCTGATTGCTGATGTGCAGATGAGGTCTTCCAATCCGCACGCGTCGAATAACCCTTTGAGCCTCTGCGGTAAAGCCCAAACTAAACTTGTCAGTTTTGTGTGCAAAGTCGGGGAGCTGACCCCAATTTGCACACCCACCTTTTTCAATTACAGCCCTGGCATCCTTGAGGGAAGCCATCTTCATCGGAGGTTTATTAGTAGCAACTTCAGTCGACGCCAGAGTCTGGGGGACCTCTTCAAAGTTCTAACACGGGGTCTCGATGAACTCCCCATCCATCTCCCCATACCGAAAGGAGTTAAGATGACTTACCATGTACTCCTCTTCTCCTTGCACCGTAACGATCTTCCCCTTTACCGATATTCAACATCTGATGGAGCGTAGAAGTCACTGCCCTAGCCTTATAAATCCAAGGGCGACCCAACAAGCAAGAATATGATGGTCTGATATCCATCACATAGAACGTAGATGCAAAAGTCTGAGAGCCAACTTTAACAGGGACGTCCACCTCTCCGTGCACCATCCTTTTTGACCCATCAAAAGCTCTAACCACAATATTACTTGGCTTCAAAACCAAGCCTTCACAGTCCAGACGGTCTAATGCTTTCTTCGGCAAAACATTCAAAGAAGACCCGATATCCACTAGTACATGGGCCATAGTAGTGCCCCTGCACTCGATTGAGACATGCAGAACATCATTGTGATTTCTTCCTTTAGCAGTCAGATTTGCGTCTGAGAAATCCAACCCGTTGTAGGCAGTCAAACTAGCTACACAGTCTTTGAATTGATCGGCAGAAGTCTCCTGCGGCACATGCACAGTTTTGAGGAAAGCAATTAAAGCCTTTGCATGGGATTCCTAACACAACAACAAGGATAACATGGAGATTTTTGACGGGGTCTGCCCCAGCTGCTCGACTACGTTGTAGTCACTCTTCTTGATAATCTTCAGAATTTCCTCTATCTCCTGCTTAGAGGTTTCTACAATGATCTTCTTAGGCGCCTCCATCCGAGAAGGCTCACCTGTGATTTCTTTGCCCCGAGCGTCAGATGGCTCGGTGACAGGGGTGATAACTAGAATATGTACTGGGACAATAGCTGATGTACCAGCAGATGGAATAACAATAGGTTTGTAAACAGTCGAAGGGGAAATCTCAGGAGAGAATAGTCTTCCACTTCCGGTGACCTTTCTAGCCCCGACAATATTGTTGATATCAGCACCAGCTTCTTCAATCTTTAAGTCTTGCTTAACTCCATGGTAATACATGTCGGCCCCATAATGCCAAGAGACAGCCTTATCCGAAGTGTATGGGATAGGACCAGGGATAGTAATTATTAACGGAGCAACTCTTAGAACGAATGTAATCCTTACAGGCTTTCTCGAGGAAGCCTTGGAAGGATTGGCAGAAATGGTTATGATGGAAACATCTTCAACAAGAATTAACAGAATCAAAGTCTTCTCGAACAAGATCTCTTTGTTATCCATCAAGCGTTGAACACCTGATTTCAATAAATGGCAACCAACAGGCAGGATTGAACATAGGTGGCAACCCTCGCCACAACCCGGAAATAAACTGGCCAACAATAGATTCTTCTTAACTGTCATTAAAGGAGTAGAAATGCCTTCCATAAAGGTCACAAATAGATCATCATCCACAACATTTACTCCATGACCATGTTTGGGCATAGGAGCAGTCTAGACGTTGGGTTTCTCCGGAGCGTCAAACTCAATCTATTTAGCTTCAATCAAATCTTGCACCTTATTCCTCAAGGCCCAGCAGTTGTTTGTATCACGCCCTGGGCTATCAGAGTGATAGACACAGCGGGCGTTCGGATTATATAGCGGAGATGTGGTGCTGGGATTCTTTGGGGCTTCCCTCAGAGTTACCAGGTTGGTCTTCAACAATTGTGGTAGAATTTGAGACAAGGTCATACTGAGCCGAGTGTACTGTCTTTGCGGTCTCTCCATTCTTTGCTGGTTGTTGCATTGTTGGGCAACAGTGGGTCTTGATATTACTACCACATTTACTGCTTAACGGCGTTCAGGCCGATTTTGGCTCCTCGAGTTGTAAACTGCACTAGCTTCTTTATTACCGGCGAAAGGCTTCTTTTCTGTACTCGATGAAGTAACTTTCTGTATCTTACCACTTCGGATACCAGCTTCTACTCTCTCCCCAGTCAAAATCAATTCAGTAAAACCAGATGACGAACTACCGATCAGATGATTGAAAAATGGACCAGACAACGTCCCCAGAAACATGTCCACCAACTCCCTATCAGACAGAGGGGGTTGGACTCTTCCAGCCAAATATCTCCACTTCTGAGCATAGTCCTTAAAACCTTCGCTTGCACCCATAGACATACCCTGAAGCTGAGTACGAGTGGAAGCAAGGTCGGCGTTATACTGATATTGCTTGTAAAAAACAGCAGCAAGATCCTCCCAGTTGCGGACATTAGCTCCTTCCAATTGATAAAACCATTCAAGCCGAGTCCCTGACAGACTATCTTGAAAGAAATGTATCCATAAATTCCTATCAGCAGTGTAAGGTTGAATTTTTCGGACATACGAGCGGAGATGGAGTTTAGGACAAGATACTCTATCGTACTTAGCAAAAACTGGTGCTTTAAACTTATGAGGGATCACCACCCCAGATGCTAGTCCCAGATCTCTGAAGTCCAAACCAGGTATCTTCTTAATCTCCATAGCACTCAGACGGCCTTCAAGTTGTTTGTACCTATCCTCAGTAGGAGGATACTGTTCTTCATCAAAATTAGTATCATTATCAGAGACCACAAGACTGGGACCCTTTTCTTCCTCTTGATTCTCTCCTTCTTTGGATGAAAGAGACATATCAGCTTCCTGTCGCAACCTATTCCCAAATCTGTGACCCATATTTAGAAGAACCACCTTCTTCTTCTTCTTCTTCTTCTCCTTCAGAATGAGAGTCTTCAAATCCTCTTACCCTTTAGCCAAGTTCAAGAACATCTCTTGGAATTGGGCATTTTGTTCCTGGAGAGCTTTGATAGCTTGATCGGTAGGTATTTTAGAAGACATTTTGTGCTGAAATAAACAGCGAAGAAGATGAGAAACCTGTAATGGTACCTGTAATGATGTGCATGATAATGGAATGCGTATGGAATGGTTTCAAAGACTTTGGGAGATTCAAATTTTCAAACCAATAAATAAACAAACTTTATTAGATTAAACTTGTAAAAATGTTTAACAATGCCTTTGAGGCGTTACAAAAGGAATAGGTGAAAAACAAATCTAAACTAGAAAAAGTAAAAAACCAAAAATCCCATGGACGCTTCCCCTTCGTGATGATGTAGTCATTAATCGTCCTTTCATTCTCAAGTTTCCCGGTGAGCTTCAAGATCTTCCTCTCTTGCTCATGGTACTTCTCTCGGTAGGTATCCCTTTCCTCTTTCAACTGAATCCAGGATCTCTTTAATGCCCCAAGATCAGTGGGCATGTAGGGATAAAGGACTGTATAAGGAACACCTTTTTCATTGGTAGGCTCCACAATCACTGGCAACACAGCTTCATAAGGCATCCCAAGCTTCTGGGCTCGAGCTCGGACCCACTGGAGATAAACTTGCATAGGGAGAGAAGTCTTTGGTCCTAGCTCTTGAGGATCAGACCTGTTTACCATGCCCCAGGCTCGTATAAACCTTCGGCGATGCTCGTCAACTTCCCCCTTGTAGTCAAAGACAATATCTATAAGAAGTATCTCATGAGAACCGTCTCTTCGAGCATGACCAAACTGTCGCAAAGCCAAGCAAGGACTGTAGGTTATTCCCCCTCTAATTCCAAGCAACGGGACATTAGGGTATCCCCCACATCGATCAATGACAGCAATGCTTTCCATAGCTTTAGAACTCCAAAGAATGTCTGTATGGGCAAGGGACATTATTCTGTAAGACCATCCTAAACCTTCCTCATTCTTCAACACATACTTGGGGAGGTGCGAAATAAACCACCTCGCTAGCAGCGGCATGCAACACATGAGAGTCCCTCTTCTTCGCACGGTACGAGTGTAAAGGGAATGTAAGATATCACCCAGAAGAGTAGGCACAGGATTGCGAGACAAGAAGATCTTAACCGCATTCACATCTATGAAGGAATCTGGATTCGGGAAAAGAACCAAATCATAGATAAGGAGAGCCAAGATGTCTTCGAAAGCCTGAAAGTCCAAGTTATCCAAGAACAATTGAGCTTGATCCATCAGAAACTTGGCTAAGAAACCTTTAACCTCGCTTCGTGCCTCCCAGTTAGATACTACATCAGCCCGCTTCAAATGTAGAGCTGAAGCAATGTCTTCTGGCCTAGGAGTCTCTTCCAAACTTGTGAAGGGCATTTACTCGAGGATGGATATACCCAATAAGTGAGAAAATTCTTCCAAAGTAGGAACTAGCTGATAATCCGGGAATGTGAAGCAATGATGCACCGGATCAAAGAACTGGAAAAGCACACTCATCATCTGCTCATCAAACTTTGAGGTAAACAAGCTAAGAAGCTTACCATGTCTCCTAATGAATGAAGAAGTATCAGAAACTCTCGAGGCTAAATGTTTGAGTTGATCAGGTATTTGCACAAAGTTAACTCGGATGGTGTTTCTGCGCATGGAAGCCATAATCTACAAAACAGAACAAAGATAAATCCCCTCGATCTTTGAAATGGTTAGTATAATGAAGTATGCATGCTATGTTATGATGCATGATGTCATGGTAAAAAACACAACAGTTATAGCAGATAACATGCATGGTAAAGGCAAACAAGTCACACAATAGCCCTTAAGTTTCACGCTTGCATGAGGTCTAAGTATTACCCTCTTGAAGTTCAGTTGGTTTCAACCTGTCCTAATAATAGTAATCGTGTTCTAGAGGTTCTCAATATCACTGACCATCCTCCATCGGTCATGGTTTCAGCTCACACAATCTTTTCTTGCGGCCGGAACTATCTCGAGAGTATGGTCTCAATGAGTGTAGTATCAAGTATCAACCAGTTCCCAACTTTATACCGAGACCAGCTATCTCACTACTTCCTATGGCCAAGTTGGTTAATTATAGGTTCTAAGGTCAGTTGATGCTTAACGACCCATATAGCAGCCCCGTATTCTCCTTTTTTCTCTATAAGGGATATCGGTACCAACCAATGTGCCACATCAACGTAGCTACTGCTTCAACCGTATCGGTCTATGTCGTACAGTTCCCTCACAGTTTATTGCTACTTACCTAAAATGTGTTCCCCAGATTCGGGTTAGGATCTATAGTAACTCCCAATACAAACCCTTTAAAAGTAAAGCAAACAAATCAAACAAGAGAAGCAATATGATGAACTAATCCTAAGGCATACCCCACTTATTAGTCCCCCGCAGAGTCACCAGTTCTGTGATACGGTGGCAGAACCAGACTGTTTTAGGAAAATGTTGGTTTGTGTTTTGCGTTTGTGTTTGCAAAATGTCGTGGTAAGCAAGAGTCGTCACCGACTTTTAATTTATCCAACTGGAAAGGACAAAAGCACAGAAAAATTCATTTTTCGAGATTTTGAGTACGGGGGGTAGATTATAGAAAGGGAAGGTATTAGCACCCTTTCTATCTGTGGTTTTCCACGGGCTCTTAGGTACTTGATCATCATTTTGAAAATTTCTTCTGTGTTTGTGTGATTGAAAAGATTCTGTTTTACTTCGATTTAACCCTTGCTTCTGTCTTCAAGAGTGTTACGACGTCGTTTTGAAAACTTTGTTTGAAACGAGTGTAAGTGTGGAAAAAAGTTTGTTTTTGAGCAAATACCTACTAGCATCTACCTACTCGAAAAAAGAATGTTTCTGTTCTTGTTTCCTTTAGACAGCGCTATCCCACTATTAGTGAGTAGGTAGCACTGTCGTTAGAGTTGTAAGGGTCAATTCGAAAGGGACGTACGATCACTAAAGCAATGTTAGGACGTCTTAGTAATAACCCTAGTGTCTTAAGATCATATTCGAGGCAACATTTCCGAGGCAAAATTTCCGAACGGGACATTTGATCTTTGATTAGACAAGAGGGTAACCACTAAAACACCTTATACTTAATGATCATTTACCAAACGCAACTGAAGTGAGAGTATACCCTATAAGTGCACATGTGCGAGTGATTCAATTTCAAGTTATTATCTTTGCACATTTAGGGTTTGCTAACCATTTTAAAATTTACATACAGTCTTGTCATGCAATCCTATTATCATACATCTAACAGTTAATATTTGCGAAAATTAAAATGCGAGAAATAAGACTACGCTATTATAAGGCTTCGGGGATTAATTAATTACATAGCCAAAAACCCGTAAAATGATAAATAAACGAAAAGTCCTAATTAAACTATTACATCCCATGAGCAGTTACATCAATATCGTAAAAATAAATAAACGCGCGATGAATCGAGAACAAAAGGAAACTAGGGTTTTGACCTCGTCTAACCTAATTAAAAGAAAAATAATTTCTTTGTCGTTTTTGATTATTTTGAGAAAATAAGGTTTTTAAATTAAATACAAACCTAATCACTAATTAAATTAAATTTAAGAAAAATAATTAATTTTGACCTATTTTTGTATTTTGGTTATTTTTAAGAAAATAGAAAATAAAAATTAATTTAAACAAAAACCCTAATTTTCTAATTGATTTAAATTTATTTACAAAAGAATTAAAGTTACCCTAAAATTAAATTAAACTAATTAAATTAATTTTGGTAAAAAAATAAAACCTAAATCTAATTTGATGAAATTGATTTTATGAATTTTTTATAAAAAAAGAATTAATTTTTATGTTAGAAAATAATCAAGATAATTAAATAAAAGAAAATATAAAAAAAGAAAGAGAGAAAATGGGCCTGGTGATCAGTAATTTGAGGGGTGCCAATAGCAGCTTTAGGGTCCAAAAGCAAGGGTCCACATTTGACTCTCCTGGTTTCCATGCTGCACGTTGACTAGGGCCTTTGGTGGACCCTCACATGCCAAGCGTTGGATCTGATCTACTTTAGATCCAGTGGTTGCAAGCTGACGGCATATGGTGGATGCTTTGGGAACCTGCACATGGAATTATGCATAGAAAAAATATATTGAAGAAGCAAGGGGACCTGGGGATCGAACCCAAGTTCTATGGGCTTTTCTCTCGCCCACTGACCAACTGAGCTGGCGTTTCTTGTTGTACAAAGAAAAACAAACAATTATTATATTGGAAAAGTAAATCAGTTCATAAAGAAACACGCGAATTTCAAATGGGCAAATGGGGTGGTGCCACGCCACCTTCTTCTTCCCTTCTCCGTTGGTAAAAGTCAGGGACTTTTACCTACAGACATAAGTCCTTAGCTATAACCCCTGCAGTTTTCAAAATCTCACACAGGCACCATAAATCAAAACTAATGATGCAGATCAACTCGCCTTGACCTTGTGAACACCATAGCATCCCTCTTTTGGGCCAATTTTACCTGCACTCAAAACCCCTAAAACGAACAAGAAAACCCTAGCCATGATGGATTTCAGTATAGCTAACAAAAATGCAATTACTCATTACCAATAGCTTGCAAATGCTTTAATGAACAAGAATATATAAGTAATTCATGCTACAAGTGCCAAAATAATGAGATTCGATTTCAAGAAAATAACAAGGTCGTGAATCACTTACAGTGAGTTTTGGCGCACGAAAATGCTTGCTAAAGGTTGGTATAGACTCATTGAATGCCCAAGAAACAAAAGGAATGCTTGGCAAGGCTTGAAAGTGCATGTGACTGTTAAAACAGATTGCACTTTTTCTTGATTTTTTTGCAAGTTGTTCTTCACTCTACACGCCTCTAACCCTTGTTCTTTTGGTCTGCATTTGTTCAATAAATATCATTGAGTGAATTAGGTTTACAAATGTACATCCAATCTTTGTAATTATGAAGATTTGATCCTTGATTCACACTTGTATCCAATCTTTACAAAACAAGAGAAAATCAATCTTTTTGTGTACTAACATGCCTTACATGATTTGATTTCATTGCTAGCTGTATAAGAGACCTAAAATATGCACAAAATCTTAAGGTTTAAATGGTTTTGATATTTCCATGATTTTATTTTGATTTAATTTGATTTAATTGAAATAAAAAATCAAAATAAATGGAAAAAATAAATAAAGCAAGTGGGAAGGATCACGGGTCGTGGGACCATGTTACAAACTCAAAACAAGTACAAAAAGTTGGGCCCATTTGACAAAAATTGCAATTTGAGGCATATTTGACTTTTGGCAATTTTGCAAAAAGGTTCAACTTCACCAATGCATAACTTCTTCAATTTTGACTCTATGAAGGTGTTCTTGGACTTTTTAGAAAGCTCAAGATGTCCTCTGAGCAACCTTTTGATCTCATCTCAATTGGGCCTTTCATGTTCATGTATGAAGCTTTGACAAAAAAGGTGTTTTTTATTGACTTTCAAAATGACCTATAATGTTCAAATTCATAACTTCTTGTGAGTGCATATTTTGATCTTGGGATCTGAAGATGAATTGTAGGGAATTGCATCCTATTCAAAATTAGCTTTGGATGGGTCATTTCTAATAAAGTATGGGAAAGTTATGCATGGTCAAAGTTGAGTTGACTTTTCCTATAAAACCCTAATTTAGCAACTTTTGGGTTTTGATGAATTGTGAGCAATCCTTGAGGAATCATGATCAACCCTTGATCAAATGATGAGTAATACTTCAAAATGAGGATGTTGACCAAAAATCTTGAATTTTGACTGTATGTGGGCCACAGTTGACCTTTGCCCTAGCATAGTCGATTTTCAGGCCTTTGAGCAATTGACTGAGCAAACTTCCTCTGCAAGGCTTGAAACTTGACTTGGATGATCTTGAGAACATATTAGGACAATGGTGAGAATTTGGGATCCCTTGGACTCAAGCATCTTGATGCAACATGAAACCCTAATTTGAGGTAGACTGCCTCAGGAGAGAGTTTGTTCCTGGTCAACACTTGGGGTACAACAGCTACCCTTGTTCAATCTTCTTAAACCTGAGGATGTAGATTGGCTTGCCTGCCTTTCGTGATCCGACGGTGGAAGATGAATTGAACACTAGAGTGCCCAGAAATTTGCACTCGCATGAAGTGGTACTTGTCTTGTGATGTCGGGAATGGGCTTATATGCAAGGGGGTGCAAATAGTAGTCAGGGGGGTGTGTGTGGAAAACAAAACAAGCAGGCCCAAGGCGCGCCAGGCCCAGGACACTTCATCCCTGTCCTCCAGCTTCCATTTGCGCGTGTATCTGCCTTAAACCTGTAACTTGTTGTAGCTTGTATAAAAATGAAAACTCATAACATAAAAAATGTAGCTTGTAATCTCACGATTCCAATGATATAAAATTCATGACCTAACTCTCAAAGATCAGGGAGAATTTAAATGGCCCTAAATCATGACCTAGTTTTTTCCGCATGTTCAACATTCAAATTCTCTTAGCTCAGTTAATATAAATGACAACTATGCATATGTACAACTTCACCATGCTAGAGACTACATTTTGCTTCACAAATCGTGCTTGAGGATGCCTAAATAGAGAGATAAAGTTTTGAAAAATACCTCCTTCAGCTGGATTTGGATATGGCAATGTGGGGACTTGAGTGAGGCCTGAGGATCGTGTGAGCTTCCTTGAAGTTCCCTCAAGCTTTTCCAATGCTTAGGCTGGCTTTGTGGATGGTTGAAACTCCCTGTAGAAATCAAGCTGCAACCTCCAAGTTTGAAAATGGTGATGTCTGAAATAGAGCTCACAGTTGCAGTGCAAAGGCTTGGATAGTTTGGACGTGATGTATGGAAGGTGTTTCAAGTGTTAAAGGGAGAAACGCACGAGCCAATATTGAGCTTGCAAGAGTTTTGCAGAAACTACAAGTTTGGGCAGAAAAATCGTGTTTTTGTGTTTGGGAGAGTTTTAGAAGTTATGCACTCGTGTTCTAGCTTGAGATAAGTTTATGAAGTTGTTTTGAATGATGCCAAGTTCACCCTTTTATCAGATGTACAAGTTCTCTTGACTTTTGCAACTTTTCTTGCTTTTGAAGAAAAGTGACAAGACTTATGCCAACATGCTTGTCCTTGTTTGCTTTCTAGCTGCAGAGGGTTGGATGCTTTGCCTGATATATGTGGATATTGCTTGTGACAAAAGAACAGGTCCAAGGCTCAAGGATAGCAAAGTTGCCAAAAAGCCTGCTTTATGAAAATGGCAATGTGCCCTTTATGCCATTTATGGATTTATTCTTTGTACAATGCTCCAAAAGCCAAAATAAAACCATTATCCCATGAGTTTGCATTTAATTATAGAGTGTAGAGGGATTTAGGACCTGTAATGCAAGGTACAAGCATGCTTGATCAGATTTTCAACTTGGGCATTGTGAAAATGGCTTGAACAAAAGTGACCAAATTCCATTTTCTCTTCTTCGATTCTACCTAACCATAAATGATCTTGGAGAGTTCTTGGACATTTTGGAAAGCTTGCGACATGCTCTACAATCCATATTTGAAATTCATTTGAGATACCTCTTGTAACTAGGTGAAAAATTCCCATTAAGTTGGGGTCAAAAACCTTGCCTAAATTAGGGCAAATTTTCACTGTCTTTTTAGTTCATGGACCCTTATTCACAAATTCATATCTTGAGATCCAAACATCTTTTGGGAAACTTTGTGAATCAAGGTTGTAAATTTCATGGAGGACTACAACTTTCATGTTGGAAGTTTTCTTTGAATCCAATTGCATCATGATGAAAAAAGTGGTGCAAAGTTAGGAAAAAATAAGAAATGTTTCATACTTAGAAAAATTCTAAGTTATGAAAAATTTCAAATTAAAACCCTAATTTGCAATTTTAGGTTTTCTCGACCAATAAGTTTCACATTTTGACATATCTTGATGAATTATGACCCTTGGCACTTGATTTTGACCAAAAAGTCAAAGTTTGACTTTTCAGTGTACAGTTGACTGCAAATTCATCTGTCAATCCTATGCATTTGAGATCTTTTGAACTATGTGATTAGGTCAAGATGATGCTATTTATTCATTGAAAATCATGCATGAACCCAATTGGTCATTGGCTAGGTTAAAAATCAGAAATTTCCCTTTCTTAGTCAAACCCTAATTTTGACCATTTTGCCCTTTTGATGATTTGATCAAATTTCTTGAGGAGTTGTGGTCCAAACTTGATCAAATGGTTCATATGAGTCTAAAATGTTGTTGTGGATAACAAATTATTAAGTATGACTGTAAATTGTCCATGGTTGACTTTGTCCCTAATACAATTGATTTTTAGGTCAACTGTCCAATTGACTGAGCAAAAATGTGATTCAAGGCTTGAAACTTGTCATGGGAAATCTTAGGGGTCCAAGATGGTGTATGAAAGTCACATGAAGCATTGGTGGTCCAAAAATCCTTGTGCAAACTCAAACCTAATTTCAGGTTATCGGTGCAAGATGATGCCTTGAGCTGACCAAACCCTAATCTTGTCTTGAGTCTAAGAAGTCTTGTGAGAAAAGTCTTGATAAATGAGAGGGAAAATTTTGGGGTACAACGACTGCCCCTGTTAAATCTTCTTGAACCTGAAGAGTTAGATTGGCGAGTTTGTCGTTCGTGACTCGAAGGTAAAAGATGATTGGACACTAGAGTGCCCATAAATTTGTACTCGACAAAGTGTAGTTGAGGAAATGGGCTTAAAGATGCCATTTAGAGATGTGATAGAATCTTGTTGGAGATGGGCTTAAAGATGCCATTTGTGATACGGTGGGAAGAACTGACTATTTTTTGGAATGCTGGTTTGCGTTTTGCGTTTGTTTTTTGCAAAATGTCGCGGTAAGCAAGAGTCGCCACCGACTTTTATTTTATCCAACAAGGAAAAGAAAAAAGCACAGAAAAATTCCTTTTTCGAGATAATTCTCAGGTTCGGGGGTAGATTATAGAAAGGGAAGGTATTAGCACCCTTTCTATCCGTAGTTTTCTACGGGCTCTTAGGTACTTGCTCATATTGTTTTCAAAATTTTTCTTTCTTTGTGATTGTGGGTTTGAAAAAGTCTTTGTTTGAAAAGGAGTGTAAGTGTGAAAAAGATTTTGTTTTGGAAAGAGCAAGTACCTGAGACCATCTACCTACTCGAAAAAGGAATCGTTCTATGCTATCTTCCTTTTAGACAATGCTATCCTACTATTAATGAGTAGGTAGCATCGCCGTTGGAGTTTGAGGGTCAATTCGAATGCGGGACTTACGATCACCAAAGCAATGTTAGGACGCCTTAGCGGTAACCCTAATGTTTGAGATCATTTGTTTTGAGGCAACAATATCCGAGGCAACCGTTTCGAGGCGACTATGATCTTTGGACAAGAGGGCGACCTCTAAAGTGACCTATACTCAATGATCGTGTACGAAGGCAACCAAGTGAGGTGTACCCTAGGAGTGCGCATGTGCGAGTGTGTCGTTTTCAGTTAATTTTATCTTTGTACATGTCAATGGTTATTTAAGTTGATTTTAGGTTAAACATTCAATCTTGTCATGCATCCCTATTATCAAACATCTAGCAGTTATATTTTGCGGAAAATAAATTGCGGAAATTAAATTACAAGGCGTCAGGTATTTACATCGCCAAAAACAACCCTTTGAAATTTAAATGAGGAAAATAAATAAAGCGGTAAAAATAGTCCTATTAAGCTATTACATTCTGAGAACAAATACAATATTGAATAAAATGGATCGCGTGCGGGAAATTAAATCGAATGCGAGTTCTAGGGTTTTGACCCTTTAATTATTAAAGAAAAAGATTTTTTTGGTTATTTTTGAATTAAGAAAGAAATTAAACTAAGTTAATTATTAAATTAAATTAATTAAACTAATTAATAAAAATAAATATTTTTTGGTTTTTTCGTTATTTAAAGAAAGAAATAAAAATTAATTAATGTTAGTAAAAATCTAATTAAGTCTAATTGATTTTAATTATTGAAAAAAATATATTAAAGTTATTCCTAATTAATGGCCTAAATTAATTAAATTAATATTTGTTAATAAAAATTAAAATACTGAAATTTAATTTAATAAAGAAAATATTTTTTGGTTTTAATTTTATTAAGAAAAAGATTTGATTGGTTAATGATTAAATGAAAACAATAAATAAATAATGAAAATAGAGAGAGAGAGAGAGAGAGAGAGAGAGAGAGAGAGAGAGAGAGAGAGAGAGAGAGAGAGAGAGAGAGAGAGAGAGAGAGAGAGAGAGAGAGAGAGAGAGAGAGAGAGAGAGAGAGAGAGAGAGAGAGAGAGAGAGAGAGAGAGAGAGAGAGAGAGAGAGAGAGAGAGAGAGGTATATGGGCCTGGTTTTTGGAGGTCTGAATAGCAATTCCAAGGCCCAATAACATGTTGGCCTGGTGGACTTTTTGGATTCCATGTGCGCCTTTTGACTTGGTCCCATGGTGGACCATCATCCTGGATCACCAGATCAGGCCTTGGGCCATCTGGCGCTTGATTGAGTGAGGATACATGATGAGCTCCACGCCTAGATTTACACTGGATTATCTGAAGGAAAAATATAACAAATAACATGGGGGACCTGGGATTCGAACCCAGGTCCTGTACATGACTGCCAGCTTGCTTTACCACCAGGGCGTTGTGTTTCATTTGTACATAAGATATAAAATAATAATAATAAAAGCAAGTGGATTAATATGCCAGAAAAACAAAATTAAGCGCGCCACGTTTGAATGGACGAATTGGAGCATGCCACGCCATCGTCTTCAACCCCCCATCCGTAGCTAAAATCCTGTAAATACTTGTAGCTACAGACACCTGTCGTCGCTACAAGTCGCGTCTCCTCCCAAATCTGTTGTAGGCCATGGAAATAAATTCTAAGAGCATGGTTGTGCTCGTCTCATCGTCCCGGTCACAACCATGCCCTTCTCATCAACCAATTTTACCTGAAAAAGAAATGCCCAAAAACAAACCACGAACCCTAGATATGGTACCTCACAGTATGAGTCACATAAACAAAATTGGATAATGTGAAAAGCTTAGAAACTTGATGAGGATCATGAATATGCAAATAGTTTGGACAAAAGATGCAGAAATAAAGATTTGCGAATTCAAGAAAGAAGCAATTTTTTGTGACTCTTACAGTGCTTTTGGGCGTGTTTGAGAGCTTGCTTGGGATCCAGGAGGGTTATGTGATCACCCAGGAATTGATTGGAATCGTTCTTGGCTTCTGAATTTGCCTCTAAGGGTGAATTCGAACTCAAGCTTTTTTACACTTTTTCCAAGTTTTGTTCTTTCTGTTCTTGCAGCCTTTAACCCTCAATTTCGTGACTTTGCCTTCTATATGTATCATGGAATGTATTAGGTCAAGAATCATGAATCAAATCTCTCTAAATCAATGCCTTATGATTTGATTTGATTCATCCCTTAAAGCTTGCCAAATTTATCAAATCTCCATCTTTTTGTACATGATATGCTTGATACGAATTTTGATGATGATTATGATGACAATTAAAACCTGAAACAATCAAAAGATATCATGTAATCAAAGCTTTGGATTTTCTTATGATTTAATTTGATTAAAATGAAATAATTCAATAAAAAATCAAATAAAATAATAAAAATAAGATATGGGCTCATGGCTGAAGCTAGGACACGTGTGCAACATGGCAAGATCAAATCAAGTGGAAAAGAATGGGCCCATTTGACAAAATTTGAAGTTTTAGGGATAGTTAACTTTTGGCAATTTTGCAAAAATGCCCAACTTCAACAATGCATAACTTCTTCAATTTTGAACTTTTGGAAGTGTTCTTGGAATTTTTAGAAAGCTTGAGATTTCCACTAACCAAAACTTTTTGTCTCATCTCATTTTGATATTCCATACTCAAGTTATAAGCTTTGGCAAAAAAGGTGTTTTTGTTGACTTTCACAAATGACCTATAATGTCCAAATTTATAACTACTTGTTAGTGCATTTTATGATCTTGGGGTATGAAGATGGATTGTAGGAAATTGCATCCTCTTCAAAATGAGCTTTGGATGGGTCATTACTCATAAAGTATGAGAAAGTTATGCTTGGTCAAAGTTGAGTTGACTTTTCCTGCAAAACCCTAATTTAGCAAATTTTGAGTCTTGATGAATTTTGAGCAATCCTTGATCAAATGATGAAATATCCTTCAAAATGAGAATGTTGACAAAAAATCTTGAAGTTTGACTGTTTATAGGTCACAGTTGACTTTTGCCCTAGTAAAGTCGATTTTTGGGCCCTTTGAGCAATTAACTGAGCAAACTTCCTCTGCAAGGCTTGAAGTTTGACATGGATGACCTTGAGAAGATATTAGGACATTAGGGATAATTTGAGGTCATTTAGACTCAAGGATCTTGATGCAACACAAAACCCTAATTTGAGGTTGACTGCCTTAGGAGATTTCTTGACTGTCCAACTCTTGAGCAATCTTGAGCCACTTGGAGAGTTTTCTTGCCATGTTTTGAGAAATATGAGAGGGCAAATTTTGGGGTACAACACCATCCAAGAATATTTGCTGAATTATAAGTTGTAAGTCAAAATAATGAGTATCAAAATGGTATCCACGTCTGGAACGTATCTGAACTGTATCTGGAGACTTGTAATGAGAAACAGAATATCATCTGTGTCTGAAGTGTCCCTGAACTGTATCTGGTAGTTGGAATCTGAATGAGCAGTGGAATATCATCCGTGTCTGGAGCGTCTCCGAGCTGGGGAGAATCGGACTCAGTGACAGAATGGCAACCGTGTCTGGAGCGTATCTGGACTGGGGAAAATCAGAATAAGTGACAGAATGGCAACCGTGTCTGGAGCGTATCTGGACTAGAATCTGAATAAGTAGCAGAATGACTTCCGTGTCTGGAGTGTATCTGAACTGTAATCTGAATAAGTAGCAGAATGACTTCCGTGTTTGGAGTGTATCTGAACTGTATTTGAGATCTGAGTTTGAATGAGCAACATAATGACTTCCGTGTCTGGAGTGTATCCGTACTATATCTGAAGGTTTGATCTGAATGAAAAATAGAATGGCTTCCGTGTCTGGAGCGTATCTAAGCTGGGGAAATTCAGAATAAGTGACAGAATGGCAACCGTGTCTGGAGCGTATCTGGACTGTATCTGAAATCTTTGAACATTGTTAATGATAACTGTTAATCTTATCCTAAAAAGGGTAAAATGTTAGCTGAAGCACAAAGTTATATTGCATGAAATGTATGATGCAATATATGTATTTATCAATGTTTATGATATGTGGGTGTAATGTATGTGCATGTAAGCTGATATGCTGTATTGCTGAGGAAAATAAATCCTTGACAGTTGGGGATAATAAAACCCTTGACTGCTGCCGGGGAAAATAAATCCTTGACTGCTGAGGATAAGAAATCCTTGACAACTTCTGTGGGGATGTGAGGATCCTTTATGTCTTGAAGTTGGAGTACTGACAAGAATTCTGTTGCGAGCAATTCCAAACTGCTTGAGAAATCTGCTTGGGAAATCCAGAGAACCTTGATGACTTCTACTGGGGGTTACACAATGGGAATCCTTAGTCTGCTGGGGAATAGGGAAAACTCTGATGACTTCTGCGGGGAATTAAGAATGTGAATCTTCATTCTGTTGAGGAGCAATAAAAACTTTAACGACTTCACTGGGGAATTAAAAATTAGAATCTTCATTCTGGCGAAAAATAAAAACTCTGTGGGGAAGAAGGCTTACTGCTGGGGAGTAGGTCCAGGAGTTTGGGTTGCCTGCCACTCTACTGGGGAATTATCCTAGATTGAGGAGAGACAAAAGCTAACTGTTATCTGGTTGATTTTCAAACTTCAAGACAACTTGCTGGGGAAATTGGATTGACTTAAAGGTTTCCGCTGGGGGTTGATAGTTAGAAACTTTGGCTCCGCTGGGGATCGGGAGTTTGAAGTTTTAACCCTGATGGGGGTTAAGGGTTTGAAATTTTAGCTCCGTTGGGGATCTAGATGATGTACTGTAGGGATTGTTTGTGGAATAGCTTAAAGACGTTTTCCTATCCTTTCAGTCTGTCAGTAATTGTTCTCTTCCATCCTGTTTATTTGTAAACAACAATTATGTTCAAATGCATATGTTCATCAATGAATCATTGGACGTTTTTGCAAATAAAAACACAAGTGTAAAATAAAAAGGCAAATAGTTTTCTGTACTTTGAAAGAGGTATCTTTGTATTTACTTTGAATAAGTTTTTTGTACAAAGGAGACAAACATCCTAGTAAGAGAATGGTGTCATAAAAAATGAAAAAAAATTATACAAAGATAGCTATGTGTTAAAAATCCCATGGGGTTCCCATTCTGCTATAGCCTTTGTATCTCCGAATATCTTGTCTATCAGTTGCTTTGTCCGAAGATGATTGGATTGATCAGAAGCTCATAGTTTGTCAGTGAAGAGATTGTCCTTAAAGTGATCCGATGAGACATAGTCATACGCTTTAATTCCCTAATTTTTTCCTGGACCGCCCTTTCGGGTTTTCAGTCCACCGGGAAACCCTTTTTTTCCCAAGTCGCCCTTTTGGGTTTTCAACTTACCGGGTGTATAGATTTTTTTATTTTATCCCTAATTTTTGCCCGAACCTTTTGGTTCGCCGGGATGCCCTTATTTTGCCTAGGTGTGTCAACCTAGCGGGTCATTTATGTGTAGTATCTTTTGACTATATCTGCGTTCGTAGGGTGCGGCAAGTCGTCACCGTCCATTGTGGTTAAGATCATTGCCCCACCGGAAAAGATGTTCTTGATTACAAATGTTCCTTCATAGGTAGGAGTCCATTTTCCCCTGGGATCACTTTGTGGCAAGATGATGTGCTTGATCACTAGATATCCGACTTGATATACTTGGCATCTGACTTTCTTGTTGAAAGCCTTGATCATCCGTTTTTGATACGTCTGACCATGGCAAACAACAGTAAGTCTCATCTCATCAATTAAGTTCAACTGATCAAGCCGGGTCTGGATCCAATCGTCTTCACTCAAACCAGCATCCTTCATGATTCTCAAGGAAGGAATCTGAACCTCGATAGGTAAAACAGCCTCCATGCCATAAACAAAAGAATAAGGTGTTTCCCTAGTTGATGTGTGTGCCGTGGTACAGTACCCGTGAAGAGCAAATGGTAACATCTCATGCCAGTCCTTGTAGGTGACTGTCATCTTTTGTATGATCTTCTTGATATTTTTGTTAGCAGCTTCGACTGCACCATTTATCTTTGGCCGGTAGGGAGACGAATTGTGATGTTTAATTTTAAACTGCTCGCACAAAGCAGTGATCATAGTATTGTTAAGGTTTGTACTGTTGTCAGTGATGATCCTTTCAGGGATACCGTACTGGCAAATAAGATTCTGCTTTATGAAGCGGGCAACCACATTCTTAGTAACAGATGCGAAGGAAGCTGCTTCGACCCACTTGGTGAAGTAATCAATGGCCACCAGAATGAAGCGGTGTCCATTGGATGTTGTAGGCTTGATCGCTCCAATCATGTCGATTCCTCACATAGCGAAGGGCCAAGGAGCTGTTAAGACATTTAGAGGAACCGGAGGCACGTGCACCTTGTCTGCATAGATTTGACACTTGTGGCAAGTCTGGGAGTGTTGATAGCAGTCAGCTTCCATGGTAGACCAGTAATAGCCGGCCTGTAGAATCTTCTTAGCCATCATATGCCCGCTAGAGTGAGTGCCAAAGGTACCCTCATGCAATTCAGCCATGATCTTTTCAGCTTCAATCTTGTCCACACAACGGAGCAGAACAGAATCATGATTGCGCTTGTATAGGATGCCATTTCTTAGGAAGAATTTAGCTGAGAATCTCCTTAAGAACTTTTTGTCATTGACTGAAGCTCCTTCAGGATATTCTTGGGTCTCGAGATACCTTTTGACTTCATGAAACCACGACTGGTCCACTACTTCTTCGGTGTTAATCTCGTGACAATGTGATGGTTCGTCCATCCGTTCAATGGTGATTTAGGGAGCCTCATTATCCCAGTTAATTTTAAACATGGATGACATTGTAGCTAGAGCATCTGCTAGCTGATTTTCTTCTCGCGGGAAGTGCTCGAAGGTAATCTGCTCGAAATGTGGTAACAATGTTGTTGTACCCCAAAATTTGCCCTCTCCTTCTTCAAGAAATCATCTTGGATTCACAGAGTCCCTCTGAAACAAATCCAAGTCCTGAATTGTCCATTTTTGCCCAAGCAAACCATTGACAGGAGCAAAATGATCACACAAGCTCTAAAGGCAACGTTTTATCTTGAGAAAAATTAAATTCTAAGCATTTGGAATTTTTCTCTAAAAAATGAGTGTTTAAGGAGAAATCAGCGCTTCAGAACTTCTGGACCAAACTCCAGATAGAAATGGTCAGAAGTTGCAAGCTTGGCTCAACGCAGTCAGAAGTTGGCTCTTCAGCAGCTACATCAGCTCAATCAGAAGTTGTAAATGTGGTTCAATACGTAAGTCTCAGACAGAACGTGACTCTTTCAGTAGTTACGCAAGTTCAGCCAGAGTTTGCTAAAGGAATGCAAAAGGAACAAGAGCATGCTGAAATCAGAAGATGAAAAGGTCAGAAGAGTGGGTGTTACACTGATACAGAATCTCTAAGCCCAGGATTCCCAGAAGCAAATCCAAGGAACGTGTCAGAAAATAAGGAGAATCCCCAGAATTTGCTAAGACAACATGAGGCCAAGACCAGAGCATGGTTTACGTTGATTCTTGGTGAAACAGAACTGCTGGTTCAAAAGTTTGGTTTCCATTACCAGAATATTGGTGTTGATAAGTCTCATCACCATTTAATGCTCATTAATGCTCCCAACCACTCCTGAACATTCATCCAAGTAATCCCTTTACGTGTGGCTGGGAAAACGCCTTTATGCAGGTTCTGGCATGGATCTACACGCCACCATCCACCTAAGAGGTCACTTCTCTCCAATCCACGCCTGCTGTTCCAGCCTAGGCTGAAGGCTATCTGTTATCACAACTTCCCAGGAATTTCTTTCAAAGAACAACTCAGCCTTTGTTGGCACTTTAATGTTCAAAGAAATCCACAAGAGCTTTGCCTATAAATAGAGAACCATTGCCCACTGAAAAAGCGCGTCCAAGAAACAGAAAAATTGCTAGAAGAAAAACAGAAATCTTTAGCAAGAAAGTGCTGTGAAACTCTGCCAAAACCTCCAGTGCTTCATACCTTTGAGTTTCTTACCTTCAAACTTCATCAAATACCCAGTTTTCTGTGTGAACTAAAAACACCCTTTTTAAACTTCTGATCCTATATACGCACACACCTTCATCTACCCTTTTCAAAAAGAATTTGTCCAGAATACTATCAGAGCCAAGAGCTAGCTCACATCCACAAACTTTTCCAACAGCCAGGTAAGCACCTGCTGACCTTCATCACGCTGCTAAGCATCATCAGCTGTGCATACTCAAATAAACATAATGTAAATATCATGTTGTTGATGTTTGTGTTCTGAGGATCTTCATACCTCAGAACGTTCGGAGCCAGTGTAGAACCTGCCTGTGACCTTGTTGGTTCTGCCCTCTGAAACACTTTGAAATTTGCTGGAACTGTTCCAAATATGTTTTCTGTTTTGTGGAATAACAACAAAATTGCAGATGTTCTGATTAGTACAGGGAAAAGCCAAGTGCTGACTTTGACGTTAGCACATCTGAAGCCTGTTTTGCTGTCAACAATATCAGAACTTCTGAGAATTATTGTTTTTTCAGCAGGATCAGAACTTCTGAGCTCCCCACTAACAAACTTCTGTCTTGCAGCGCAGGGGGGTCAGAACTTCTGATTTCCCCACTAACAGGTTTCTGTTTTGCAGGTGCCAGAGTCAGAAGCTCTGACTCATACAGTTTAACCAAAAGGTTGATCATCTGGCAGCGGGTCTGGGTCAGAACTTCTGATGACCTCTCAGCAGCGCGCTGGCTCCCTCTCTCTTTCTCTCTATCTTGTTTTTTTGCTATTTTCTTTTTTGTCTATTTTTCTCGTTGAACCCCTCATGTACAAATATGTATCCACACTCCCTAATTGTTGTAATAGCGTAGGATTTTATATTTCCGCTTCTTATTGCTAGTAATTAGGATATGTATGGCAAGATAAAATCAATGAAATAGAAAATCCTAATTCAAAGATAAACTCTTGTATGCAATAAAACACACTTGCACACTAACACCCCTAGGGTTACTCCACTTGTTGCCTTCAATAATGGGCCATGTTGCATGTTAGGTGTCTTTGGCAAAACAAAAAAAATCAAATGATCATAGTCCCTCGATGACGTTTCGAAGGTTGCCTAAAAATGATCAAGTCCCTTAAAGAAAGATTGCCCAAAGACACTTGGCACCATTGCAATCATGGTCTAAACGATGACCCGTGCCCGTCCCGTTCACATCCTAACACAAGATTTTTCACCAAATACAATGGTGGAATAAAATTGTCAAAAGGGTTAAAACATAGCAAAGATCTTTGAGAAATTTAGGGTAGATAGCTCTTGGTTACTTGCCAACTCGCAAAACAAAAACCCTTGCCTATTTTTCAAAACACACATCACAACACATTTTCAAAATAACTTTCAAAAACATTGAAAACTTTTCAAAAGACATACACTTTTGTATACATCCCAACATGGATCATTACAAAGGTTGCCACCACATTAGCCTCTTTTCAAGACATTTTCAAAACCCACACACAAAGCACCATTTCAAACAATTGAAAATCAAGGCAAGTTGATCTAAGCAAGTAACTAAGAGCCCATGGATAACCATGGATAGAAAGGGTGATAATACCTTCCCTTTCTATAATCTACTCCCAGAACCCAAGAAAACATCTCAAAGGTTTTTGCTGTGCTTTTTAACCTTTCCTTAGGATAAAATAAAAAGTCGGTGGAGACTCTTGCTCAACCGAAACATTTGCGAAAACAAACGCAAAACCTCAAGTCAGTTCTCCCACCGTATCACAGAACTGGAGACTCTGCTGGGGAATACATTTTTTAAAGTGGAGTAACCTTAGGGCTTAGATCACCCTCTTGCATGACTAATTGTTTGCTTTGATTGCTTTACATCTTGGCTCTCTTGTTTGGGTTTACAATCCTACACCCGGATTTGGGGAAACATTCATAGATAGCAATACGTTGTGGAAACTGTGCGGGGTATACCGACATGGTTGAAGCAATAGCTATATTAGTGCGACATATTTGTGAGTACCGGTAACCCTTGAGTTCAATCAAGGAGAGTACGGGGCCGCTGAGTGATGTCACTAAGCACTAATGACCTAGAACCTTACTTGACCATCTTGGCCTTTCATTAGGGGTAGTGATATGACCGGCTTTGGTGCAGTCCGAAGTTGGTAGATACTCGATACTACACTCATTGAGGGTTGTTTTCTTGGAATATTTTGGTCGCCAGTTAAGTGGCTAAACCAAAATAATGAACAATGAAAACAATCCCGTGATATTGAGCTCCTTAGAACCCGATTACTATTTATAGGATAGGTTTTTAAGCCAACTACACTCAAGAGGATACTTACCTATGAAACCTCATGCAAGCCTGAAACTAGGGTTTGGTGTGAATTGCTTGTACATATGTTTGTGCATACATCATAAACATCATAAAGCATCATATGCATACACTAACCACTTCAAGGGTTTAGATTTTCATCTTTGTTCTTGTTTTGTAGTTCATGGAAATTCCTCGCAGGAAAACCATCCAAGTCAACCTTGTGAGAATCCCTCCTCAACTCAAGGAGCTCACATCAAGAATTCCGGAAAGCTCTCCCTTCAGTGAAAGACATGGTAGACTGCTCAACCTAGTCATCACCAACATTGAAGAAGACATGGTAAAGGTGTTGTTTCAGTTCTTTGACCCCCTTCACCACTGTTTCACTTTCTCCGACTACCAGTTGGTGCCCACTTTGGAGGAATTTTCTCAACTCCTGAGGATTCCTATCCCTAATCAACTACCTTTCAACGGTATGGAAAAGGAACCAAAGCCTGAAGATGTTGCTCAAGCACTACACTTGCAACCATCTGACATCAAGGGGAATTGGGAAACTAGAAGCGGCGTCAAATGTTTCTTAGCAAAATTCTTGTTTGAGAAGGCACAAGAGTGTTGGAATTCATTGGATCTACAAGCCTTTGAAGAAATTGTGGCCCTCCTTATCTATAGGTTGGTCTTGTTCCCAAATCCTGACCAGCTTATAGATGTCAACGCCGTCAAAATCTTCTTATCCAGAAATCCAATACCAACATTGCTTGGGGACATTCTTCACTCATTTTACATACGAACAATGAGAAAGAGGGGTGTTCTCATGTGCTGTACTCCTCTCCTTGCAAGGTGGTTTATTTCGCACCTTCCACAATCTGTCTTGAAGAATGACCAAGGCCTAAGGTGGTCACAACGGTTGATGACCCTTACTCACTCTGATGTACATTGGTGTTCTCGGTCCAGAGAAAATGTCATCATCGTCGATCATTGTGGAGAGTTCCCTAATGTTCCATTGCTTGGCATTAGAGGAGGCATTACCTACAGCCCTTGTCTAGATTTGAGACAATTTGGATATGCACGGAGGGATGTCCCTCATAACATGTTGATTCCTGACCTAGTTTTTGACTTCGACAACGACGCACAAGGACTTCGCCAAAGATTCATCAGAGCTTGGAGGATGCCTAACAAGGTTGACAGCAAGACACTGGGGCACAAAAACTCCATCCCTCTTGAGCCTTATCTCAAGTGGGTACGAACCCGAGCCCAGAGTCTAATGATGCCTTATCCTCATGTTCTCCATGTGATTAAAGAGCCCGTTAAGGAAGGAGAGGTTCCCTACACCATCCTATATCCTGACATGCCTACATCGTGGGAGGAGATGCAGAAGAGTTGGATCCAACTCAAGGAGGAACGGAACACTTTTGAAGCCAGCTTCTATGCCAGTGAGAAGAAGGTTTTGGAGCTTACCTGCCGACTCCATGAGGAAGAGACCTTCAACACCTACATCGCACCAAAGAGGATGCACAATGTCTTTTTACCTTGAGAAGTTTTTGTAATATTTGGCCCATGGGGCATTTATGTACTAACAAAATTCTTCTTAATATGACGTGCGTTCTTTTTGTTTGCAACAATTTTGAACTTTCTAAATCCTTAAATGCATTGCATACATAAGCATACCATTCATCATGTGCATAAGCAGGTCTCCACACCAGGTTTCCTTATCTTTCTGCTGTTTATTTCAGTAAGATGGATCTTGAACAGACGGTCAAGGACTTGCAGTCTCAGAACGCACAGTTTCAACAACTCCTGATGACCTTGGCTAAGGGTCAGGAGGATCTGAAAACCCTGCTTGGGAACAAAGACCAAGTAAAGAAGAAGAAAAAGAGAGTCGGGTGGCTACCTTGGGGAGAAGGTTTGAGGGTGAAGCCAGAAGGGTTCTTGAATTTCCTTCCGCATCCGAAGAAGAAAACAGTAAAGGAAAAGGGGCTGCGGTACCTTCCGAATCCGAAGCTGAAGAAGAAGAAGAGGCTGAAGAAGACGAAGACTACTCAGAACAACAATACCCGCCGGCTGATGACAAGTACAAGAGTTTGGAGGACAGGTTAGCAGCTATGGAGCTGCAGAGGGTTCCAGGCTTATATTTCGAAGATTTGGGATTAATTGCTGGAATTGTGATTCCCCCGACGTTTAAAGTGCCACTTTTTGCAAATTATGATGGGTTGTCTTGCCCAAAAATGCATCTAAGATCGTATGTCCGAAGAATCCAACCTCACACTTCCGACAGAAATCTTTGGGTGCATTTCTTTCAAGATAGCTTGTCTGGAAATCAGCTAGATTGGTTTTACAAGTTGGAAAGATCAGAGATACGTAGCTGGGAAGATCTGGCGGTTGCTTTTTATCGCCAATATCAGTATAACTCTGACCTGGCACCAACCCATACTCAGCTACAGAGTATGGGAATGGCCTCAGGTGAAGGATTTAAGGAGTACGCCCAGAAGTGGCGCGATCTGGCCGGAAGAGTGCAGCCGCCTCTTTCTGATAGAGAGCTTGTTGATATGTTCCTTGGGACCCTGTCTGGTCCATTCTTTAATCATCTGATCGGTAGCTCTTCCTCGGGGTTTACTGAATTAATTCTGACTGGCGAGCGGGTAGAAGCCGGTATCAAGAACGGGAAGATTCAGAAAGATGGCTCTGCATCTACAATTGCTAAGAAATCATTTCCAGCGAAGAAAGAAACAGTTGTTGTGTATTCTCAAAGGGGAGCAGGAAGAAGTGAGCGCAGGCCGACTGTGGGGGCCGTAATGATCCAAAATCCACCAAATGATCAGCCTCGCAATAACCCGTCCAAACCTAAACAACAATGGGGATAACGGCCACCACGGCAGTTCACCCGCATTAATATGACGCCCGCGCAAGTTCTTCCACACTTGTTAAAGCTGAATCTCACAAATATCAAAGAAGCGCCGAAAAATGTGAATACGACCTCACCAGCCTACAATGCCAATGCCAAGTGTGCCTACCATTCCGATAGCATCGGACATGACACAAACAATTGTTGGGCGCTGAAAAATAAAATTCAAGATCTGATAGATGCAAAAGAGGTGGAGTTCGATGCTCCAAAGAAACCAAACGTGATATCTGCTCCGATGCCGAAGCACGGTCGAAATGTCCATGCTATTGAGGAAGATTTGTATGTTTCTGATGTCAATGACCTGATAACTCCGCTGTTAACCATCAAGTTAAATCTGTTAAAGGTCAGGATCTTCCCGGGATGCAAAGAAGATTGTTACTGTTGTTACTCTCTACCAATTGACTGCCCGTTACTGAAGAAAGGCATCCAAGGCCTGATGGACAGTCAACAAATTATGTTTGAAAAAGTTTCTGCTATTCCAAACCCTACTGAAGATGTTTCAATTATCACCATTCACGCCAATCTTTCCAAGGCCATCAGAAAGCCTGTTAAGATTACATCTGCTACAAAGTCTGTTCCTCTGAAGATAACTATGCCAGGGCTTGTCCCCTACAGTTCTGAAAAGTCAATACCATGGAATTACGGTGGAGAAATCTACTACCATGGTATTAAACAAGTTGAAATAACCGAAGGAAGCTCTGATGAAGAAGATGCCAGCATTAGAAATATTGCCGGCACAAGCAAGATCACCCGAAGTGGGAGAATATTTTCTCCAGAGATTGCCCCCCCAAAGGCAATCTTTGGACCCTCATCTGCCGCCGAAGTTATTCCTGCATCAATAAAACTTTCCGTTAGAACCCCATTGATTGAAGATACTGCTGTTCCTGTTGTTGTCCCTCCTACTTCTGCTGATAAGGGTAAAGGGATCCAAGATGAGCTCGTCAGGACGAGGGCTCAACCTTTGGTCATCCCGGAAACCTCTAAGAAAGAGATGGAGGAGATCTTGAAGATAATTAAAAAGAGCGATTATGACGTGGTAGAGCAACTGGGGCAAACCCCCTCGAAAATCTCCATGTTAGCATTGCTACTTTGTTCAGAGGTGCACGCCAAAGCATTGATAAAATTCCTGAAGACAGCCCATGTACCCCAGGAAACTTCTGCCGACCAATTCCAAAACTGTGTAGCCAGTCTTACAGCGGACAACGGTTTAGGTTTCTCTGATGCTGACCTAACCTCAAAAGGAAGAAAACACAACGACGCATTACATGTGTCAGTAGAATGCCAAGGGACTACTCTGGCCCATGTTCTGGTCGACACTGGTTCTTCTCTGAACGTGCTGCCTAAGAAGGCCCTCGACCGTTTAGACTGAAGGCTTGGAGTTAAGGCCAAGTAATATCATTGTAAGAGCATTTGATGGGTCAAAGAGAATGGTACATGGGGAGGTGGACATTCCCATTAAGGTTGGCACAGAGGTGTTCCCTTCAACTTTCTATGTGATGGATATCCGTCTGTCATACTCTTGCTTATTGGGGAGACCATGGATACACAATGCTGGGGCAGTCACCTCTTCCCTACATCAAATGCTGAAGTACCCTATCAAGGGAAAGATCGTAACCGTCCACGGTGAAGAGGAGTATATGATCAGCCACCTGAACTCTTTCTGATATGTAGAGGTAGAAGGTGAATTCATTGAGACGCCATTCCAGCACTTCGAGGAAGTCTTTCCTGAGGTGGAAGTAGCAAAAGTGGTAGCTGAGGTACCAAAGCAGATGGCCAGGATGGCATCTCTAAAAGACGCGAAGGCCGTAATGAAGGAATGGAAAAGCTCAACATGGGGGCAGTTGCCGGACATTCCTCATAAAACAGACAAGTTTACTTTAGGATTCACTACTGCGGGGCAGAAAGCTATGCGCCGCTCAAAGGTTGAAAGAGCACCCATCAAGATCTCTCCTCATGGGATCAATGCCTTGGAAGGTGAAGACGAAGAGGTCAACATCGAAGATTTGATCTACCCAACCATCGAAGGAGGACTACGCAACTGGGAGGCAAAGGACTTTGTCCCCATTACTTTTATCAATCAGTAATTATCTGTCAAACATTTCCTTTGGTCTGTAATAATTACTTTGAACAATCCGTACACTACTTTTTTTCACCTCATGCCTTGCCCGGGGCATGTAGGTCCATTTGTAAGGGTTTTGATTATCTTCATATCCATATGCCATGTTTAATGATTCATTGGACGTTTTTCATTGATAAACTGTTGTGTTCATTTTCGTTCCCTTTTTGCATTTTTCTTGTTTAAGGATGGCTATCCCTTACACACACCCACACTCACAAATGCAGGTACCCATCCACTCTGGATTCTATGGGTGACTATTCTGCTATGTCCTTCAATAACTCTGAAGATCTGGTCAATCAGGCTGAGTATGAAGATGACGAAGGTTGTGAAGTACCAGGAGAACTAGCCATACTTCTACAGCAAGAGGAAAGGGCCATCAAACCTCACGAAGAGTCGTTGGAAACTGTCAATTTAGGAACAGAGGAAGACCGAAAGGAAGTGCAAGTGGGTACCAATCTGGAACCAAATGTCAAGAAGCGCCTGATACAGCTGTTAAATGAGTGCGTTGAAATCTTCGCCTGGTCTTACAAAGACATGCCAGGTTTAGACACAGACATCGTGGTTCACCGTCTCCCTACAAGAGAGGATTGTCCACCGATCAAGCAAAAGGTCCGCCGAATGAGGCCCGATATGTCTGAGAAGATTAAGGCAGAAGTGATGAAACAATTCAACGCTGGCTTTCTGGATGTTACATCCTATCCTCAATGGGTTGCTAACATCGTGCCAGTTCCTAAAAAAGATGGCAAAGTCAGGATGTGTGTAGACTACCGGGATTTGAATAGGGCCAGCCCCAAAGATGATTTTCCGCTACCGCACATTGACATTTTGATCGACAACACAGCTCAGCACAAAGTGTTTTCCTTCATGGGTGGATTCTCGGGCTACAACCAGATTAAAATGGCCCCCGAGGACATGGATAAAACAACCTTTATTACACAATGGGGTACTTTCTGTTACAAGGTGATGCCGTTCGGACTGAAGAACGCAGGGGAAACTTATCAACGCGCCATGGTAGCTTTATTTCATGATATGATACGTCATGAGATCGAAGTTTACATAGACGATATGATAGCTCGGTCACAAACAGAGGAGGAACACCTTGAACATCTAGGAAAGCTGTTTGCCCGGTTGAAAGAGTACAAACTCAGGCTGAATCCAAGTAAGTGTACTTTTGGAGTTAGGTCTGGTAAGCTTCTAGGTTTTATTGTCAGCAACAAAGGCATTGAGGCCGATCCAGCAAAAGTGAAAGCAATACAAGAGATGCCTGCTCCCCGTACTGAAAAGGAGGTTAGAGGGTTCTTGGGGCGCTTAAACTATATTGCCAGATTCATCTCTCATCTAACTTCTACCTGTGAGCCAATTTTCAAATTATTAAAGAAGGATCAGGTAGTCGAATGGAACGACGATTGCCAAGCTTCTTTTGATAAGATCAAGGAGTATTTGCTAGAACCTCCTATTCTGATGCCTCCCGTCGAAGGAAGACCATTGATCATGTATCTAACCGTCTTGGATAACTCAATGGGGTGTGTTTTGGGCCAGCATGACGAGTCTGGTCGAAAAGAGCATGCTATTTATTACCTTAGCAAAA
Organism: Vicia faba; assembly: GCA_948472305.1. Taxonomy (NCBI): domain Eukaryota; kingdom Viridiplantae; phylum Streptophyta; class Magnoliopsida; order Fabales; family Fabaceae; genus Vicia; species Vicia faba. Next base: position 677,536 of record OX451737.1, read on the forward strand.
AGTTTACCGACTGTGAGACTCGCTACTCACTGCTCGAGAAAACTTGATGCGCTTTAGTATGGGCTGCTCGCCGACTAAGGCAGTATATGCTGACTCATACCACCTTGCTGATTTCCAAAATGGATCCTATCAAGTATATCTTCGAGAAGCCTGCTTTATCTAGAAGAATAGCTAGATGGCAAATGATCCTAACTGAGTATGACATCCAGTACACCACCCAAAAAGCTATAAAAGGGAGTGTACTAGCGGATCATCTAGCTCATCAAGCTATCGAAGATTATCAATCCATGAGATTTGACTTCCCGGACGAGGACATCATGAATTTGGACAACATTGAAGGTAACGGACCGTATGAAGGACCCGAAAAGGGATCCCGATGGACCCTGTACTTTGATGGTGCTTCAAATGCACTTGGAAACGGTATCGGTGCGGTACTCATTTCCCCGGAAGGTTGTCACACTCCTTTCACGGCTCGACTCTACTTCAGCTGCACAAACAACATGGCGGAATATGAAGCTTGCATCTTTGGTCTCAAGGCTGCTATAGACTTGGGGATCAAATCTTTGATCGTATTTGGGGACTCGGCTTTGGTTATCAGTCAAATCAAAGGAGAGTGGGATACCAAACATCCTAATCTTATCCCATACAAAGAACATGTCCTAACATTGTTGCCTCATTTCGAGCAAATTACCTTCGAGCATTTCCCGCGAGAAGAGAATCAGCTAGCAGATGCTCTGGCAACGATGTCTTCTATGTTTAAACTCAACTGGGATAACGAGGCTCCCCAAATCACCATCGAGCGAATGGATGAACCCGTGCATTGTCACGAGATTAATACTAGAGAAGTAGTGGAACAACCCTGGTTTCACGAAATCAAAAGGTATCTCCAGACTAGAGAATATCCCGAAGGAGCTTTCGTGAATGACAAGAAGTTCCTAAGGAAATTTGCTGCCAAGTTCTTCCTGAGCAACGACATCCTCTATAAACGCAACCATGATTGTGTTTTACTCCGATGTGTTGACAAAGCTGAAGCGGAGTTAATCATGACAGAGATGCACAACAGTACATTTGGCACCCATTTGAGCGGGCATACTATGGCTAAAAAGATCCTAAGGGCAGGCTATTACTGGTCTACCATGGAAGCAGATTGCCATCAGCACTCCCGTACTTGCCACAAGTGTCAAGTCTACGCTGATAAGATTCATATTCCTCCGGTTCCTCTCAACATGCTGACAGCTCCTTGGCCATTCGCAATGTGGGGCATTGACATGATTGGAGAGATCAAGCCCACGGCTTCCAACGGACATCGCTTCATCCTGGTTGCCATTGACTACTTCACCAAATGGGTCGAAGCAGCTTCTTTCGCCTCTGTCACTAAAAATGTGGTTGCCCGTTTCATCAAGCAAAACCTTATATGCCGGTATGGTGTTCCAGACAGGATCATCACAGACAACGGTACAAATCTGAATAATACTATGATCACCGCATTATGCTAACAGTTCAAGATTTATCATCACAATTCATCTCCCTATCGGCCGAAGATGAACGGTGCTGTTGAAGCTGCGAACAAAAACATTAAGAAGATCATTCAGAAAATGACAGTCACTTACAAGGACTGGCATGAGATGTTACCGTTTGCTCTGCATGGATACCGTACAACGGCACGTACTTCAACCGGGGCAACCCCATTTTCTTTGGTATATGGCATGGAAGCTGTCCTGCCCATGGAAGTTCAGATTCCTTCTTTAAGGATTATGAAGGACTCTGGTTTGAGTGAAGATGATTAGATTCAGACCCGACTTGATCAGCTCAATTTGATCGACGAGAAGCGACTCGCTGCTGTGTGCCACGGTCAGACGTATCAAAAGCGGATGATCAAGACTTTCAACAAGAAAGTCAGACGTCAAGTATATCAAGTCGGGGATCTCGTAATCAAGCGGATTATCCTGCCGCAAAGTGATCCCAGGGGCAAATGGACTCCTACATACGAAGGACCATTTGTGATCAAGAGCATGTTTTCTGGTGGTGCAATGATTCTGACCACCATGGACGGCGACGATTTGCCGCACCCTGCGAACGCCGACATAGTCAAAAGATACTATGCATAAAATCACCCGGCAAGTCAAAAACCCGAAAGGGCGGCTTGGGCAAAATGGGCATCCCGGTGGACCGAAAACCCGAAAGGGCGGTTCAGGCAAAAATTAGGGATAAAACAAAAAAAATCTGTACACCCGGCAAGTCGAAAACCCGAAAGGGCAGCTTGGGCAAAAAGGGGTTTCCCGGTGGATCGAAAACCCGAAAGGGCGATTCAGGCAAAAGTTAGGGAATTAAAGCGTATGACTATGTCACGTCGGATCACTTTAAGGACAATCTCTTCATCAAGCAGCTCCAAGCTTCTAATCAATCCAGTCATCGACAGACGAAACATTGAATGGACAGATATTCAGAGTTGTGGAGGCTATAGCAGAATAGAATCCCATGGAATTGTTTCACATAGCCATCTTTCTTTTGTATAAATTTTTCAATTTTTACGACGACATCCTCTTACTAGGATGACTGTCTCCTCTGTACAAATACACTTATAGAAAGTTAATACAAATACTTTTCCAAATACAGAAATTTGTGTTGTCTTCCTTTTCTCTTTTCTTTTGCACTTATGTTTTATCTGAGAAACGTCCAATGTTTTGTTAAATAAGCATATGCATTTGAACATAATCATTTCCCTATGAATCAAGAAAGATGATTACTGATAGGTTAAAGGTACAAATAGATATCTTGATGACCTTTCAGAAGGAATCCTCAGCAGAGTTATACTCCAAATTCCCCAGCCAGAGGGCCTTCCAGAACTCGATTCCCCTCAGAGTTAAGTTTCAGAATCCCCAGTGGAGCCTTAAAAATCTGAAAATCCAATCCCCCAGCGGAGCTAAGATTTCCTGCCATCAATCCCCAGCTGAACCAGGCTAGTGAAATTTCTCCCCACAGAGATACCGACCACCAAACCGAAAATTCTCAGTCATACCTCTCCAACATAAGTCTATCATATTCTGAGCTTCCCCAGTAGATGTAACACCCCAGTTTCAATTATTTGATTTATTTAATTGGGAAATTATTTTATTAGAATTAATAAAATAAAAAGAAATTATTTATTTTGGAATATTTGAAGAAAATAAAAGAAATAAGAAATATTGGGTTTTTAAGTTATTGGGCTTGGATGTTGTTAGAAAAGAGTGGGGGTGCAAAAGAAATAGGGATATGTTTTGGAACTCAAGTTATTTTTCTCATTATTCACGATAACACAGAGTTTGGGAAATTTGGGGAAATAGAGCTCTGAAGGTGAGAAGAACGAAGAACATCGCTCAAGAACTCAAGCTGCAATTTGATAAGGTAAGGGGGGCTACTACTCAATTTATATTTGCTTATGGGTTTAGATGCAATTGGTTGGGTAATCGTAGGATAACCCCATTTTCTATGATGTTCTTAGGGATTGATAACTTTAGGGTCAAATCTTGTTAGAAAAGGTTTAGGTTCCCAAATTTTATAAATCAATTAGGGATTTTAGGTTCCTATGGTGGATTGGATGTCCTTGTACTGCATTGCACTGCCGTAGAGGGGTATTTTCGTGCAAAAATATGGGTATATGAGCTGCTGCAAGAACAGAAAATTTGGGTTCGCACTCATCAACACGGGCGCGTTGATTTACACGGGCACCCGTGTTGATTCACTGTAATGCTGATAAAAATGTGTTTTCTGGCCACAATTCAACACGGCCGTGTTGATTAACACGGGCACCCGTGTTGATCCACTGTGTTGGCATAAATATGTGTTTTCTGGGCACAATTCAACACGGGCCGTGTTGATTCACACGGGCGCCCGTGTTGATCCCCTGTATTGTCAAAAAAAACGTGTTTTCTGGACACATTTCCACACGGGCAGTGTTGTTTTACACGGGCACCCGTGTTAAACCTCCTGTGTTGGTTTTTAAACTATGTTTTCTGTGCATGCTGTTATGTACGGATTGATCCTGTTTTGATGTGCAGTGTTTGACATGTTTTGAATATGTTGTTTATTGATTTCCTAGTGTTGATTGATGCTTGTATCGAATGACGATTGTATGTTATGATACCAACACTATATGGAATTTATTTTCATGCTTTTAGATGATGTATCAAGCATGAATTATGATATAACTTGATATGATTGATGTTTAATAGTATGCTGAGTGATTACATGCTATCCATATCCTGTTATGGTTGATGTTGTTGATGTTGCATGATATGTTGATTGATGTTAATAGTATGCTGAGTGTTACATACTTTACATATCATGTTGCATTTGTTAATTCCCATTGTGTGGAATTAACATGGTGGCCAATATACGTGTCCGCGATTTAATGGAACGTTGAGGTGGTAGCCGTGTCCGCGATATAATGGGACGGTGAGTTATCCGTGACCCGAGATTTAATGGGGCGGTAAAATGGTACCACATGCATGGGTGTGTTGCATTACATTGAATATGACATGAATGGATGATTTTTCCAATGTTGTATTTGATTGATTGTATGCATGTATTGATACTAAATTGTTAACGATGTTTGATGTTAATAGTAAGCATGAAAAGTATGATATTATGAATATATGAATTGTAAAGGTTTTTGTAATCTATAAAACATGCTAATTGTTGGGTGATGCTTATGGTTTCCTGAATTGATTGTTATGAACGTATAATCAAATGTATAGTTGAGATGCTCACCCTTACTGTTGAATATTTCAGATTGAGGAGCTTCGTTCAGGTGCTTGGCGAAGGCTTGTCGTTTTTAGTTTAATTCTGTTTTAGTATTGTCCGGGTCATGCTCTGATAGTTGTAACTCCAGGAACGTTTGTTTGTCGAGCTGCTTAGTCAGACTCGTTTATTTCCTTATATTTGTTATAATATGATGTTGACATTTTTCCAGGTGTTAATCCCTGATGATTTTGAAAAATATTATAACATTGGTTTTATTAATTAAATTATTCCGCTGTGTAAACATGTATGAGTTACTACTATGATTATGCATGACAGGAACTTGTTTTTATTAAAAGAGAATTGTGACATCCTCGCTGATACATGTGTAGCGGTGAAAATCGGAGATCAAGCTATTAATTAACTTGACTCGCAAAAGCAAGAGTCGCCACCGCGCTTTATTATTTCCAAGGGAAAAGGGAAAAGAGCGAAATAAAACCCTAAAATATGCAATGTAAAATAATACTTAAAAGTAATAAAAATACAATGCGTTTTTGAAAAAGATCGAGAGTTCGGGAGTTGGTTATACAATGGGAAGGTATTAGCACCCAATGTATCTGCGGTACTCCGCAGGAACCTTTTGAAATATCTGTTTTTGGTTAAAATTGTTTGTTTGATTAAAATGGTTCGTTTGGCTAAAAATCGGTGTTGGAGAGATTTTGAAGATGCGACGACCTAGTGTCGAAGTTTTGACTTAAAAGGTGTGAGTTTGAAAATGGGGTCTTTTGGGAAATTTATCTTAAGTTTAGAAAAATAGTAAACAAGCAAAAAATGAATGAGGCTATTCGCACGATTGTAGAAGACGTATTCGATGACATGAAGTCAGCTGAGTTGAAACATTTCCCTTGGAGTTAATCATAAGTGGGTAGATCTAATATTCGAGTAAGAAATCATAAATAGTTAAAATCCACGAGAAACGAACAAGGTAGATAACAAGATAAATTGTAAGAAACTAAATGAATGGACAAAGAAGAATCATGAATAAAAGAAAAGTGTAATTAAAAAATTATCTAGACTAATTTGAAATTCTAAGGTTACTAAGTAAACTAAACTTAAATTCTAAAGTGTCTAACTAAGTTAAATAAAATTTTGAAGTTATTAACTAAAACTAAATTAAAATTCTAAAGTTACTAACTGAAATTCGAAAGTTATTAAATTAAATCTAAAATAAATTAACACTCTAATATTACTGAATTAGGTCTAAACTAAATTAATTCTAAAGTTGCTAAATTACATCTAAACTAGTTCAAGTATAAACTAAATTCATTACAAAATTATTAATTTAATCTAAACTATATTAATAATAAAATTACTAACTTAAATCAAAACTAAATTAATTCTAAATTAAAGATTAAAATTCTAAGCAATTGGTTTACTGTTAGTTATTTTTGTTTTTTTTTTCAACAAAACAAATCCATAGATATATTAAACAAAATAAAGAGAAATATTAGATTGAGTGCAATATTTGCCACATATAGATACATAAAGACACATCTATGAAAAAGGATGAACCTTTCCAGAAGAAATTCCTTTCCAAGCTGATTATGTCACGCACCTGTTTGACATAGATAGTAGTTGGAGACATCAAAGCTTCAGCAATTGTGATGTCACCGCCAGGAAGTTTATCTTTCAATTGAAGCCCACTTTGAGCAAGCACTCTTCTTACAAGTTAGAAGCCATTAGAATAAACTCCACTAGATGGCAAACCAATAATAATGTCACCAACGGCAATGTTCTTCCCATTGATTACATTCTCCTTCTTTACAGTGCCAACAGCACAGCCGCTGAGATCATACTCGCCTTCTTTATATGGACCAGGCATCTCTGCAGTCTCTCCACCTAGAAGAGCACAATCAGATTGCTTACAACCATTGACAATTCCTTTTATAACCTGTTCAGCAACATCCACATCAAGATGGCCGGTAGGGCCGGTAGCAAAATAGTCAAGGAAAAATAAAGGCTTGGCCCCCGAAGTAACAATTTCATTGACGCTCATTGCAACCAGATCAATCCCAATAGTATCATGAATGCCAGTTTCAAAAGCAAGCATCAACTTCGTCCCCACACCATCAGTACCAGCAACGAGATACGAATCACCGAGGGGGAATAAACCACCGAAGCCTCCAATCCGAGGCGCCATCTTAGCTATTCTCCTTACAAGTTCAGAACCGACATTAATGTCAACACCAGCGTCTTTATAGGTAAGTCCTTTACCCTTACCGTCAGCCCTAACAGAAACAGCTCTGTTATCGTTCCTGTTGGAGTTCATCTTTGATAATCCGCCGTTGAAACCGCCATTTGCATTGTGCAAAGTGAAGCTGAGATGTTGTGTTGTTAAAGTCGATGGTGGATGGTGAAACGGTGCTGAATATGGAGCAGGTTGACATTTATGGGTCGTAGAAGCTTGTGAGGTGATGTGTGGCGCTGGGTTGTGGCTAGTGGTACGGTGGTTGTGGCTTGAGAAGATTGAAGGGGCTCTCACTGGGATGGGTTAAGAGGAAGGAGGATGGTGTTACGGTTCACATGGAGAGGGAAAGGTAATATTGGTGAATACGTTTTGTGTGAATATGAAGCGGAATGTGAGAGGATGTTGGGGTGAAATGAAGGGAATATGAAGAGGAGATGGTATGGGTTTGTACAGTAGGTGGGGGGAATTGAAGGAGAAGTTGGGGAAAGGGGTAGAGCACATAAGAAAGAGGTTGTTGCAAGAGACTTCATTGTTGTTGTTTTTGTCTGTGAGTTTTCTTTTTCTTTTTTGCAGAATGATAAATAAATGAAAAGTAGATATTATTAAAAATGTGTATAAAGAACAGCTATGAATTTGAGAGAGACAGTGTTTAATGTTGCTGTTTTTGAAGAGATGAAAGGGAGTTTGGGAGGAAGGTTGAGTGAGGCGAAAGGTTTTTATTGCTATGCTTTTTGTTTTGTTTTTGGAGAGAGGGGAAGTGAGTTTATTTTTGTGTTTGTTATGAGATATGTTGGTTGTGTGTCATATTGAGAATATGTGCAGAGACTATGTACTGCATAATGGGATGGTGATGGGTGTATGTAGGCGGGAGTTTTTTGATTGTGGGGGGAAAGATTATGTGGATTGAAAAATAGGAGGGAAATATTTTTGTGACTAAAAGCCTTTTAATGAAAAAAATAAAAATAAAACTTGAAAGTATAAAAAAACTCAATTTAAAATGATTTTTTTGAATATTTTATGAATAAAAAATAAAGACCCAAAATGACCGAAAATGATAAAAAACGGACGAAAATTTATCCGAAAAAATAAAATGAACACATTAAAATAATCTACATGTCACAAAGATTAAAGAAAATATATTCAAGAAGTCAAAAATCAAAAATAAAATAATAATAAAAATATCAGACTAAACAGACGTTTAAGGTTAAAAACGAGACTTTGAACTGTACCGAAAAAATAAAGCGAGCATACCGTCATATCGACGCGAAGCGCAGATTCATAAAATGATCGGTAAAAGGTGAAAACTTGAAATATTTTCTCGCTAGTTTCCCGCATAGTGTCGAATCGCTTTTAACAGTCGGTCTATAAAACCAAAATATTTTTATCATTGACATATAAATAACTTGGAGCAATGCAACAAATGAGTAAATAGATAAAAATGCATGAAGCAAAATGTCGGGTATTTTACAACTAAAAGACGATGCAAACTTTGATTTAAACTGACTTTTTCTGGTCAACTTAAATACGACTAACGATGCAAAATGTGATGAATGAAGATATTTACTAATGATTGTGACTAAATAACAAAATATGATATGAAAGTGCGACTAAAACATATTAGGGGCGAAATTAAGGGTGCAACGATGTGCCTTGATGAATCAGTCTTCGAGAATCCATAATCAACCGTACTTTTGGCTTGGGAGACTCAAAACCTTAATTGAGGCGTGACACCTGATGCTCTTGATTCAGACCTGTCTCTGCACATGACACAAAAGAAAACATGAACATACACCTTTGTATGCGATTAGAAATTAGTGATACATATGCTAAAAATGTTCAAAACACTTGACAATCTTCGCATAGTCAAAGCTCGAAGGTGATACGTTAAAATCGACCGTATTTCGTGACCTTGACTTATGCAAAAATAAAAATGGGATCTTAGGTCAAAAATTGGGGTACAACAACATGTAATCTGAAATTATAATTTTAATTATTCGCGAAAATTTATT